>CM052716.1:44236053-44299092 GCA_028551405.1 Uromys caudimaculatus
GCAAATAATTTATCTGAATTTTATTTAGTGGAAAAGTAATTTTTGTAGGCTCTTTATCAATAAGAGATTATTTCTAAGAGCTACTGTCTTAGCAGCCACATTACTTACTAAGCTAATAACCTGCTCTTTATAATATTTTCATAGAATTTAACCAAGAGTTTCCAGAAAGCAACTTGAAGAGCCAAATCCTCAGTAGTGTTAAACAGATAAAAGCACACCCAAAGGCCAGGCATGGTGGCGCACACCTTTGGTCCCAGCGCTTGGGAGGCAAAGGCAGGAGGAGCCCTGTGGGTTTGTGGCCAGCCTGGTCTATTTCCTGCAAGGTCAGGGCCACACAAAATAAACCTTGTCTCAAAAAAAAAAAAAAAAAAGCGTTCAAAATTCTGAAATTTTCTCTTTTAGTCTATTTAATTAAGTATTTAATTAGTCTAAATAAATTAAGCATTTATTTAAGCATTAATTAGATGATCTGAGGAAGAGGACACCCTCCATATAGTGAATGACTAATAACCTCTGGCAATCAAAACAGTATCAGCTGAATGCTTTATGCCCTGGTTGTGATTGTTTCTATACTAAAAGTTGGGCTTCTTTTGATTTTTTTTTTCTCCCACGAAGGGATCATTGATATTGAGTTATTCCTGCTATTAGGGAAAAACAAAACAAACAAACAAACCATTTAAACAACAATCAAGCAAACAAACAATATGAGTAATGCTTCTCTGTGACTACAAGGGCCTCTGTGCCCCGCCCCCCACCAAAGCTCCTTCTAAATCTTTGGTTTTTGGTTTTTCGAGATGGGGTTTCTCTGTGTGGCCCTGGCTGTCCTGGAACTCACTCTGTAGACCAGGCTGACCTTGAACTCAGAAATCCGCCTGCCTCTGCCTCCCAAGTGCTGGGATTGAAGGCGTGTGCCACCACTGCCCCGGCGCCCTTTCTAAATCTTATCTCCAAGTTCCTCTCAACCTTAATGAACTTGGGCTTTCTCACTCGTAAGACAGTAACTGCTCCCCTGTACAGAAGTACTAAAAAGGTTCTATGTGGACACTATCTAAGAGGACTCATGTGGGTACTTAAATTTGAATAAATGAAAAGTAAAAACAAAAAAAAAAGAAAGAAAAATGGTTTGAAAATATAATGCATGTTTGGATTATAGACTATTTCATCTCATTTGCTAATGAATCCATCAAGCAGACAAGTCATTATTCCTACACCAAACACTCCTGGATTTTAGGGGGCAGTTCTATTTGTTTGTTTTTTGCATTATGAAAGGGACAAAGAAGGAAGGAAGGAGGGAAGGAAGGGCCTAAAAAAAGGAAGAGAGAGGGAGAAAAAGGGAGGAAAGATTCAAAGGTTCTTCTAATAAATTGGAACCACCATGGGTTTTGCCATTGGCTAAGTGTATCCAGGAAAGAAAGCAAATATTCAGCACTGTTGTTTTCCAACTTTAAAGAGAAATCCTGATAAGTTTGCTGCAATGGTTAAAAGCATAGATGCTGTATTCATATGGCCAGGGCTCAGAGCCTTGCTTCACCACATACTCGTTATAATCTCTCTGACTCCATTTGTACTCCTAAAACCTCAGGCAAAAGACATTAGTTGCTTGAAAGTTCACACGTAAAAGTCTATTACATAAGAGGCATTGGAGTAGAGCTATCTGTTGCTATTAGATTTGTCCAATAATTGTAGTGCATGAAAATGTCGGTCTCATTCCCCCCAATTTTTTTTCTTACAGCTATGGACAGTAGAAGGCCAATATTTACATATGACCTCATATGTAAATCTAGGTGATAGCTAGACTTCATGAATATATCAAGGCACTGGTGGTAAAATTTTATTTTTTGAGTATTGATTTTTGACTGTTTACTTTGTTTTTTCACTTTTCTAGGAGCCTGGCAGTTGGTAACTTATTCTGATCAAGTCCTCATCTTCTGTTTCAGAGCCAGTTACTACAGTTCAATTCTTTCTTCTGAAACCTGGATGATCTTCTGCTTTTTAATTTTTTGCAAGTATAAAAATAATCCTTATGAGTCTGTGCTTATTGATAATTCTAACCTTAATAATATTTGCAAAGTCAGTTTCTTTGCACTCAAAGTTGTATGTTCATAAGTTTTGAAAATTGGTTCTAGATGTCTTCTGCCTCCCATTTCTTCCCATTCCCTACATATAATGTACACACACTCAAACACACACACACACACACACATATACACACATGTGTGTATACATGTACACATTATAGAGTGCTTCTATCACACCTTTCTCTTTGATTTCCAATCAATAAAGCAATTTTAAATACCATGATGTTAGATATAGTGAGAGAGTTTTTATCAGTCTAGTCTTAACTGTACTGTTTTAATGAGAAAGGCCTTTCTAGGCTCCTATATTTGAATACTTGGTCCCAAGTTGGAACACCTGTTTGGGAAGGATTAGGGGGTATGACCTTTTCAGAAGAAGTGTGTCACTGGGGGCAGGCTTCAAGGTTTCAAAAGCCTACACTATTGGCCCATTTGGTACTCTCTGTCTCATTTCTATTTCTCATGATGTAAGCTCTCAACTACTGCTTCAATGCCATGCCTGAATGCCTGTTGCCCTGCTCCCTGCCATGATATTCATTGACTTTGCCCCTCTGAAACTATTAGTCCTAAATTAAACACTTTCTTTTATAAGTTGTCTTGGTCATGGCATTTTATTTAAAAAAAGGAGGAGGAGGAGGAGGGGGAGGAGGAGGGGGAGGAGGAGGGGGAGGAGGAGGAGGAGAACCACAAATCAAACAACACCTGGAAAGAAAAATAAGTCACTTTTCTTTCTCTTTTCATAGCCAAGATTTACAGGAAAATGAGAACAAGCACTGTGTTTCATGACTATGGCTTTCTTTACCTCTTGAGGCATGAGGAAGGAAATTTGTAAATGTAACTGTACAAAGTAATGAATTCCATTGTAACATTCTAGGACGTGATATGACACACTCTGATCATATTTAACCCCTTTGCTACATTTTCCTACCTGTCCCCTGCAGTCATCATTTTTATTTTGAGAGAGAAGACTTTACCTGAGATGACCAAAAAGAGTCACTAGAGAATGAAAATGGAGTAGATCAATGGAGACTATTTGAAGAAGACAAGAAGCAGTAATGTGATAAGTAGCTGAGGTTGAGGCTGTCTTAGCCCCCTGGGGAACCAAACAACTGAAGGAACTCAACCAAGGGCAGGGAGGGGAAAAGAGGAGCTTGGAAGACAGAGCTGCAGCCTAATATCCTGTAGAAGGCCTCCCTGCGCTCCCAGTCATTGCCTCCACCAAGCCATGGATTATCATCCCTGTGAGACAAACCAGAGCTCCCTCCCCCCTGAACCCTCCACCCCCTTGCTAGAAACTGTCTCCATCCCATGGCCCCCTGACCCCATTCTTGCTCTTCCGCGACTCCCAGTAGCACCTGGATGTCCAAGAGTCTGAGAACCCCACAATCCCGGCCTCTTTGAAGGCTTGGGGACCCTCAAACCAGCTCCAGCTTTCCAACATCTCAGACTGTGCTTTCCCACCCCAGGAGCTGTGTTCAGCACTTCCCTACAGCCTGGCACCCACCCCAGTGGCACCATGGGATAAGCACTGTCTCCCAGTGCTCTGCCTCCCCAAGCAGCAGTGCTCAGTGGCTGAATGAACATGGGCCAACAACCCTACAAACCCAACTTCCAACTCAAAATAATTTCCCAAAGCAAACAGTGATGAACTCTCAAGGTAAATATAATAACCCTAATTAAAAATGAACAAGTAATAGATAACATATTAAACTAAAATTATGGATTAATATTCCAGGATATCTTGCTACTGTCAGCCTAACCCCAAAAGTATAATGACTCTAAATAATTTTTTAAAAATTAGATCAAAGTACCTGTTATTTCCATTTACATCTCACTTGATAGAGAACTGTCTCCATCTCTGTCACATCCTGAGTTACATCCCATGCCTCCTTCCACTAAAAGATAAAAAAAAAACAAAGATAAAAAGTATAGTTTCACCAACCACACTTAGTTTTCAAGAGCCAAGCAAATCTATTTCTTTTCCTGCTCCTTAGGGATTTGCTTACAAATGTCTACAGTAACTCTCTGCGGCTGTGTTTGCTGAACTATCATCCACATTTCCTAAAGGATACAACTTTGAGCCAGATGCACAGCGCTCCTCTATCAGTTTTCACAGAGACCTCTCACCTGGTGCATTTTGATTCTCCTTCACTAATGTCATCACTGGGCTAAGCAAAATCTAAAACACAGCCATCTTATACTTGCGTTTCTTCCTTAGAAGATTTAAGCATTGATGTGGGATGGCAAAATGAATAGCTCTCCCCTTAAAAAGGTACCTGGTAAGAGAGTATCTTATCTAATATCTCAAGACTTGGAGAGCAAAGAAACGCTTTCCTGTCATGAGGACTTGCAGACACTGTGGAATAGATATGCTTTAGAAATGGAGTATGTGAAATTCTGGGACAAAAAAAACCAGAAACATGAATATGAGATAAATGATCCTATTAGGTTATCCTCTATTGGGTGAGAGGAGCTGTGACCAGTAATGCATAGTGATTCTTTTTTGTGAAAGAATGGAAACAGGCAATTGTGGAAGGTAGGAGGTTTGGGGGAACCCTTCAGAATGTACCAGAGACCTGGGAGGTGAGAGACACTCAGGACTCAAAGAGAGGGACCTTAGATTAAATGCCTGACAGTAGGGAGAAGAAACTTATAGAGCCTACCTCCAGCAGGAAGACAGGGTATCAAAGGAGGGATGAGGTTGCCATCTCAGTCAAAACTCTGACCCATAATTGTTCCTGTCTGAAAGAACTGCAGGGGTGGAAATGAAGAGGAGCCTGAAGAAAAGAAGGTCCAACTACAGGACCAAAGTGAGATCCAGTCCAAGGGACGGTCCCAAGGCCTGACACTATTACTGAGGCTATGGAGCACTCACAAAAAGGGACCTAGCATGACTGCACTCCGGAAGACCCAACAAGCAGCTGAAAGTGTCAGATGCAGATATTTGCACCCAGCCAATGGAAAGAAGATGCTGACCCCTGTGGTTGAATTAGGGAAAGGCTGAAAGAAGCTGAGGAGGAGAGCAACTCTGTAGGAGGAACAGCAGTCTCAATTAACCTGGACCCCCAAGATCTATCCAACACGAGAATTTTTTTTTCTTTTTAGAAAAAAAGAAGGTGTGTTTCACAACATGCAGTAGGTTCAATGCTGAGGTGAGGTTTGTTTTCTTGTTTATTGGATATTTTCTTTATTTACATTTCAAATGTTATCCCCTTTCCTGGTTGCTCCCCCCTCCTGGAAACCCCCTATACCATCCCCTCTCCCCCTACTTCTAGGAGGGTATTCATACTCCCACGCACACACTCGCACCTCCCCACCCTCTAAGGCATCTATGGAGCCTTCATAGGACCAAGAACCTCTCCTCTCATTGTTGCCTGACAAGGCCATCCTCTGTTGCATGTACTGCTGGAGCCATGGGTCCCTCCATGTGTACTCCTTGGTTGGTGGCTTAGATCCTGGGAGCTCTGGGGGATCTGGTTGGTTGATATTGTTGTTCTTCCTATGGGTTTTCAAACCCCTTCAGCTCCTTCAGTCCTTTCCCTGACTCCTCCAGTGGGGACCCTGTGCTCAGTCCAATGGTTGACTGCAAGCATCCACCTTTGTATTTGTAAGGGTCTGGCAGAGCCTCTCAGGAGAAAGCTATATCAGGCTCCTGTCAGCAAGAACTTATTTGCATCCACAATGGTGTCTGGGTTTGTCAACTGTATATTGGATGGATTTCCAGGTGGGGCAGTCTCTGGATGGCCTTTCCTTCAGCGCTACTCCACACTTGGTCTCCATATTTGCTCCCACGAGTATTTTGCTCTCCTGTGTAAAAAGGTCCGAAGCACCCATGCTTTGGTCTTCCTTCTTGGTGTGCTTCATGTAGTCTGTGAATTGTATCTTGGGTATTGCGAGCTTTTGGACTAATCTCCACTTATCAGTGAGTGAAAACCATGTGTGCTCTTTTGTGATTAGGTTACCTCACTCAAGATGATATTTTCTAGTTCCATCCATTTGCCTAATAATTTCATGAAGTCATTGTTTTTAACAGCTGAGTAGTACTCCAATGTGTAAATGTATCACATTTTCTGTATTTATTCCTCTATTGAAGGACATCTTGGTTCTTTCCAGCTTCTGGCCTTTATAAATATGGCTGCTATGAACACAGTGGAGCATGTGTCCTTGACATATATTGGAGAATCTTTTGGGTATATGCCCAGGAGTGGGTATAGCTGGGTCCTCAGATAATACTATGTCCAATTTTCTGAGGAACCGCCAGACTGATTTCCAAAGTGTTTGTACCAGCTTGCAATCCCACCAACAATGGAGGAGTGTTCCTCTTTCTCCACATTCTTGCCAACATCTGCTGTCACCTGAGTTTTTGATCTTAGCTATTCTGACTGGTATGAGGTAGAATCTCAGGGTTGTTTTGATTTGCATTTCCCTGATGACTAAGGATGTGGAACATTTCTTTAGGTGCTTCTCAGCCACTCGAGTTTCCTCAGTTGAAAATTCTTTGTTGAGCTCTGTACCCCATTTTTAATAGGGTTATTTGATTCTCTGGAGTCTAACTTCTTGAGTTCTTGGTATATATTGGATATTAGCCCTCTATCAGATGTAGGATTGGTAAATATCTTTCCCAATCTGTTAGTTACCATTTTGTCCTTGACAGTGTCCTTTGCCTTCCAGAAGTTTTGCAATTTTATGAGGTTCCATTTGTTGATTCTTTATCTTAGAGCATAAGCCATTGTGGTTCTGTTCAGGAAATTTTCTTCTATGCCCAGGTGTTCAAGGCTCTTCTCACATTCTCCTCTATAAGTTTCAGTTATCTGGTTTTATGTGGAGGTCCTTGATCCACTTGGACTTGAGCTTTGTACAAGGAGATAAGAATCTGTTGATTTTCATTTTTCTACATGCTGAGTTCTAGTTGAACCAGCACCATTTGTTAAAAATGCTGTCTTTTTTCCACTGGATAGTTTTAGCTCCTTTGTAAAAGATCATGTGACCATAGGTGCGTGACTTCATTTCTGGGTCTTCAGTTCTGTTCTGTTGATCTTCCTGCCTGTCTCTGTCCCAATACCATGCAGTTTTTATCAGTATTGCTCTGTAATACAGCTTGAGGTCAGAGATGCTGATTCCGCCAGAAGTTCTTTTATTGTTGAGAATAGTTTTCACTCCCTTGGTTTTTTTGTTATTCCAAATGAATTTGCAAATTGCTCTTTCTAACTCTATGAAGAATTGAGTTGGAATTTTGATGGGCATTGTATTGAATCTGTAGTTTTTGGTAAGATGGCCATTTTATCTATATTAATCCTGCCAATCCATGATCATGGGAGATCTTTCTATCTTCTGAGATCTTCTTCAATTTCTTTCTTCAGAGACTTGAAGTTCTTGTCATATAGATCTTTCACTTCCTTGGTTAGAGTCACACAAAGGTATGTAATATTAGTGGTGACTATTGTGAAGGGTATCATTTTCCTAATTTCTTTCTTAGCCTGTTTATCCTTTGACTAGAGGAAGGCATATATTTGTTTGAGTTAATTTTGTATCCAGCCACTGTGCTGAAGTAGTTTATCAGCTTTAGGAGTTTTCTGGTTGAATTTCTGGGAACCATGCCTTTAAAAAAGCAAGAAAGTATTCTTCTTTCAACAAACCCAAAAGAAGATAGCCACACAAACATAATTCTACCTCTAACAACAAAAATAACAGGAAGTAACAATCACTTTTCCTTAATATCTCTTAACATCAATGGACTCAATTCCCCAATAAAAAGACATAGATTAACAGACTGGATATGTAAACAGGACCCAGCATTTTGATGCATACACGAAATGCACCTCAGTGACAAAGACAGACACTACCTCAGAGTAAAAGGCTAGAAAACAAATTTCTAAGCAAATGGTCTCAAGAAACAAGCTGGAGTAGCCATTATAATATCACATAACATCAACTTTCAACCAAAAGTTATTAAAAATATAAGGAAGGACACTTCATAATCATAAAAGGAAAAAATCTACCAAGATGAACTCTCAGTTCTTAACATCTATGCTCCAAATGCAAGGGCACCCACATTCATAAGAAAATTTATTAAGAAAGCTTATTAAAGATCAAAACACACACCACACCCCACACCCCACTCTCATGGACAGATCATGGAAACAAAAACTAAACAGAGACACAGTGAAATTAACAGAAGTTATGAACCAAATGAACTTAACAGATATTTATAGAACATTTCATCCTAAGAAAAAAGAATATACCTTCTTCTCAGCACCTCATGGTACCTTCTCCATGTAATTGGTCACAAAACAGGCCTCAACATATACAAGAAGATTGAAATAATCCCATGCATCCTATCAGACTACCACAGACTAAGGCTGGTTTTCAATAACAATAAAAACAATAACACATACACATAGAAGCTGAACAATGCTCTACTCAATGATAACTTGGTAAGGGAAGAAATAAAGAAAGAAATTAAAGACTTTTAGAATTTAATGTAAATGAAGACACATCATACCAAAACTTATGGGACACAATGAAAGCAGTGCTAAGAGGAAAACTCAGAAATCTAAGTGCCTCTAAAAAGAAACAGGAGAGAGCATACACTAGCAGCTTGACAGCACACCTGAAAACTCTAGAACAAAAAGAAGCAAATATACCCAAGAGGAGTAGGCGGCAGGTAGTACTCAAACTCAAGGCAGAAATCAGCCAAATAGAAACAAAAAGAACTATACAAAGAATCAACAAAATCTGAAGCTGGTTTTTTTTAGTTTTTGTTTTTGTTTTTTGGGGGTTTTTTGGTTTTTTTTTATTTGTTTGTTTGGTTTTTTGAGAAAATCAACAAGATAGATAAACCCTTAGCCAGACTAACCAGAAGGTACAGAAACAGTATCCAAATTAATAAAATCAGAAATGAAAGCTCATTGTAATTTTCTAAAGAACTGTTTATCTAAAAAAGTATAAAAAGACCAGAGAAAAGAAATAAAGTTTTTGGTTGAATGAAAACAAAAATCAGAAATAAAAAGGGAGACATAACAATGGAAACCAAAGAAATTCAAAAAATCATCAGATCCTACTACAAAAGCCTATACTCAACAAAATTGGAAAATCTGGATGAAATGGACATCATTCTAGACAGATACCAGTTAAATCAGGATCAGATAAACCATCTAAACAGTCTCATAAACCCTAAAGTAATAGAAGCAGTCATTAATAGTCTCCCAACCAAAAAAAAGCCTAAGACCAGATGGGTTTAGTGCAGAAATCTATTAGACCTTCAGAGAAGAACTAATACCAATACTCTTCAAAATATTCCACAAAATAGAAACAGAAGGAACATTACGCAATTCGTTCTATGAGGCTACAGTTACACTGATACCAAAACCTCACAAAGACCAAAGAAAGAAAACTTCAGACCAATTTCCCTTATGAATATTGATGCAAAAATACTCAATAAAATCCTCACAAACTGTATCCAAGAACACATCAAATGATCATTCACCATGATCAAGTAGGCCTCATCCCAGGGATGCAGGGATGGTTCAATATATGCAAATCTATCAACATAATCCACTACATAAACAAACTCAAAGAAAAAAAACACATGGTCATTTCATTAGATTCTGTAAAAGCATTTGACAAAATTCAACATCCCTTCATGATAAAAGTCTTGGAAAGATCAAGAATTCAAGGCCCATTCCTAAACATAGTGAAAGCAATATACAGAAAACCAGTAGCCAACATCAAATTAAATGGAGAGAAACTTGAAGCAATCTCACTAAAATCAGGGACTAGACAAGGCTCACCACTCTCTCCCTATATATAATATAATATAATATAATATAATATAATATAATATAATATAATATAATATAATATAATACTTATAATATATATAATATAATACTTTTAGTTCTAGCTAGAGTAATTAGACAACATAGGGAGGTCAAAGCGATACGAGTTGGAAAGGAAGAAGTCGAAATATCACTATATGCAAATGATATGATAGTATACTTAAGTGAGGTGAGGTGTTTTTTGCAGGATTTGTTGACACTGTGTAATGTGACAACACACACAGTCCAGAGCAACAGGTCAGGTGTTTCAGACCTGAGGCTATAGTGAAGCTATACAACACCAGTGAGAGAAGCCAGGAATGTCTCAGACACTTATACTATTGATTTTGCATTAACTATTTGGTCATCATGAGTTCAGAAAAGTTTTCCTTTATGAGTTAAGAAGCAATTCTTTTACCACTCCCACACTGAACTGCATGGCAAGGACTTCAAACCAATAATTGAGAAGCTGGTGTTTAATACATGATTAATCCCAGTGCCGAAGCTTTCAGCTCAGTTCTCAATCTTCAGCAACTAATATAATTTCTCTGAAGAGCTGTGCTCCAAAAGTTTCATGAATATCCCTGTATTCAGCACAGTATCTGACAAGAAGTTTTACAAAAAGAGAGGAGAAGTGGGGACAGTGAGGACCCACGTTTTACTCTTGTATGAATGAGCTTATTCGTTTCTGAAATCCTGTGGTCCTTGACAATTTGGGGCAGTATTCATCCAACTGCCTGTGAGACTCCTGAGAAAAATATTGCTGCCATGTTCCATAAAGAGTTAGGTACTCATCACATGCCTTTTATATCTAGATATAATCAGGTGACTCATATATACATGTGTGTGTGTGTGTGTGTGTGTGTGTGTGTATATATATATATGCGTATATATATATGCATATATATAGGCATACATTCATGTATATACAGGTATACATATGTATGTATATATGTATACATGTATGTATACCTAAAATAAATTTGTATTTTAAAAGTTCATACATTTAAACCTTTAAAAGGTTAAAATAAGATCTAAAATGTATCCCATGCATAATCCTCAAAGGTGGTGATTGATTAATCACATAGGTAGTTATTAACTATGTTATTAATTATAGCTAGTTACTATCTGTTATTACTGCAATGCAGCATTTCCATCTCTTAAGCTTGCAATGTTTTCTATACAGTAACCACATCATATTCTAATCAGTGATAAATATTGGAAGTTTACTTATCTTGGAGGTAACCAACAGCTATCTAACTGAAGTTAAGCCAGCTCAATAGGAGACAAAGTATACCCAGTTTTGGAAACCTAGACAACTACCTATGATTAGCGAGATAATGAACTCTAGAGGACAACCTACTACTGTAACTTTCAAAACTAGTATAATTTCTAGCTCCATTCCAAATATTTATTTACCTTTATACTCAGATATGCGTAGCTTTTGTCAAAGAAGCTTCTTCTTGCGGCCAATGGAGACCATTACAGATATCCACAACCAGCCATATTCCAAAGAAGCACTAATTGTGGAGTCTCAGAACTAATTAATACATCTATAATGACTCCTATCCCTAAGGCTCAGGGGATATTGAGGAAGAATGGACAGGAAGATTATAAAAACAAGAAGACCAGGACACCTTTTGTGAGAATCAGCAGTCCTCTTTTGGAATGAGCCCCATGAAAGGTTTAACCAATCCTAAGTGGTAAACCGCAAATGGACAATAGTAAGTGATCTCAGCAACTATTACATATATGCATACATACATATGTTTACATATGTAGTTACACATATCTATATATAATTCTATCATATACATATATATAGTTATGTATATGTGATATAATGATATATAGCTATGTATCACACATAAACACAAATATGTGTACATAACAATAATTCAAGAAGAAAATGGCATAAACTTGAGTGAAAGTTGGACTTGAGAGGAATGAAGGCAAAAGAGAGAGGGGTGAAATGATATACAGATGGTACACATACATGACATTTTCAACAAATAAGAGTGCTCTGATTCCCTTGGTTCGCTGAAATCTCCCTTTAATTCTTTCTAGTTAGAGCTAAGATTTAAGTTAGAGAAAATATTTACCATGTACCTTCTGTCCAGGACATACTTACATATGGCATATGTTGAGATATTTACATCAGCTTCATGTAATAGCTAATTTTATCTCCATTGCACAGATGAGGACGTTGCCTGAGGCTGAGCAACCATAACACAAACTGCATATGAGACCTGCTCTCTAGATGCTCCATTCTGCTGCGTCACTTGGACCCTTTGGCAGTGCATCCTCACATAAACTGATGGCTGTTTAATGTTCTTCCATTTTAAATGGTGCCTCCCCAATAAAGAATAAACATATAATGCTTTGCATTACCTATAGTGAGACCAGAAAAAAGGTAAAAAGTGTATGTGCTTTTAAAGGGCCAGTTAAGATTATATGAAAATGTTTTATTTTTCTACAAACATATGTAAACTCTTAAATATTCTGGACAATTCTCCCACCACAATTCATTTGTTGATAACCAGTTTTTATGAATAAACAACTTCCTAAAAGACTCGCAAAAAACGCCACACATTTTATCTCTCCCATTCGCCTTAACATGTCCTTTGATATTGTTATTCTGGTTTGGCTTATGCAGCCATTTATTTCTAGGAGAAACTATTTTGTAGCAGACTTCCTGGTATTTTGGTTTCTATGATCTTTCTGCTCCCTCTTCTGAGATGACCTGAGCCATAGATATAAGCACTGTAATGTTGATACCCCTGTTGGGGCTGAACTCCCCACTATCTGTTGATATCTGCATTATATCCAGTTGTGGTCTTCTGTGATGGTTTCCATTTTCTATAAAGAGACACTTCTTTGAAGAGCTGTGGTTGCTAAATTTATTTTGAATATACGGATAAGTTGGAAGTCATAAGAACTTAGGCTGGGCTAACAAGGTGATTGTAGTAGAATCTTTGTCAGCGTCCACGACTGCACTAGACCTAGGAGGCTGGCTGGTTTCCAGTTCCAGATAGGTTAAAACTCTCCTGTTGAGCAGACCTTAAGTCCAATTAGAGAGTTGTTGGTTGCCACTAACATATGACTGCCATTTCTTGGACTTTTATACATAGCTTGCTATGTTGGTAATTACCATGGTTCCTAGGTGTTGCAATTGAGTAGAACTGTTTAATTACTGTCATCCCTTGGCAGCTCACAGAGTATTTCTGGAACCACAAAGTAAGTTAGACCACAGGAAAGAGGCTTTTAGATACAATCCAGCCCATATCATCTAAGTTATGCATCCTAGGTGTGTGATGTCTTCAGCAATAGTCACTATGCCTTTCACCGCTAAGAGGCAACATCTATAATTTATACTGTTTGGGGGATCACTTAGATTCCCCTAACCAACCATTTAAAGGATACTGGGATTTTTGTTAATCTTTGATTTTTGTGGAGACCATTGTCAGCCCTAGTGATTCTGAGTCCTTTAAGATATATGTGTACTGTGTATAATTTTAAGTAAATATCAAACAATAGACTCCTTGAGACTCTATCTAATTTTTATGCATTTGGCTCTCATCTCACCTTCTTCTGTATTGACCTCCCTCCCCATTATTCTGTTTCTCACCTCATATCACCTGTATCCTGCTATTTCTCTCTCAAGAACCTACACAACTTTATAATTTCTTGGTTTCCATAATCATTCCTAACCCTAGACAAAAAAACTATAAACAACTGGTGATGCCTGGCAGAAGAAAAGTTACCTTCTCCCAGAAATGAGCCCCTTATTGGTTAGCCAAGACACAGTGATCAGCTCTGAAACCCTACTACACACAAACAAGAAAACAGACTTTGCATATAGATGCGTGCATGAGTGTGTGTGTGTGTGTGTATGTGTGTGTGTGTGTGTGTGTGTGTGTGTGTGTGTGTTTAACAAGAATAATAAAAGAGAAAGACACTATCAACTTGACAGTGGATAGGCATGGTACAGATTTAAGGGAGTTTAGCCTGGATGGCTGAAGAGAGGAAAGGAAGCAGGAAAGTGATGTGACTCTATTTCAATGAACAACATATTTAATAAAACATATTTGGTAATCAGACTTGTATCTACCACTTGGGCCAAGTTGTTTTCTTCTACTTGCCCACTGTCCAAAAAGCTCTCCAAAGCCTTTCTTTACTGCAACTGCATACCAAAGTTCATACATAAAATAATTTATTATCATGAAACCACATCGTTACATATGTCATCTCTTATTTTTGGAACTGATGTCTTCACAGCAATTAGCCTATATTTGAGTGTTAATAGTCTTTTTCCTTTTTATAGTTACATTTTATTGTTTGTGGGGCGGAGCCAATTAACCTTTCTAGAGAAATGGTATTACAATTAACTCCTCAATATGTTCAGTACTAGGTAATTCTCAACAATGAATTTTCCTTTTGAATTGTTACAAAAATCTTTGGCTATAAATAGCTGTGGCGAACTTACAATAAGGCTGATTTTCAAAATAAGCTACTTCCTTCCTTTTGAGAAAGAAGGGGAAAATGGTTCTGAATCCATATTCTATTGTAAGAGTTTCCACTCTCAAAAGTTCAGATAAAAAGAGAATATGATAATGCCAACTCAACTAAAAGTAGGGGAGGTATAAGGTGATAATTTTAGCTGAGGATTCCCATGAGAACCATTGTTAAGGTCTCTACAAATCATGCAATGTACTGCCAATTTTCCCTTTTTTGCTGAATTATGGATTCAATTCTGGGTTCTACTTTTACCTTACAAGACTCTGTACTTCTCTGCCATGACATCTCTCCCATAAATGCATGAGCATTTGCATAGCTGCAGCAGTGCTGAGTAAACAGGTTAGGGTGAACTTTCTGGAATCAGTAGAAATCAAACTCATATTTTCCACTTAACTTTTTAAAGGAGTGTGATAAAAATCAGAGAAGCTTTAGAAATCCAGATCCAACCCAATGTGGATTCTGCCAGCTATTTGGTCTAAGTCCATAAATTGTGGAAAATAATTCAGGCAAGGTACACAAAGTTACAAACTTTGAAATGTTTAGAAGCGAATGGACCTGATTCTGTGTGCGTTTAATGGTTACTGTGAGCAGTACGTGAAGTGAGTTGTGTAAAATACGTAAGACATACCTGATGCTCAATAACTGTTTCCTCCCTCTCATTTTCTGTTTCACAGTCATGAACGCAAAACTATTTAAGACCCAAAGAAATACATTTCTAACATCTTTAACACTCTTTTGAGTTTCCTCCATTTTATGGGAAATTTGAATTTTAAATAAACATTTAGGTTCCCCCAAATAAATACAACAGGCTTTGCGAGTCATATAAATGTGTAACTGCACACAGAAGTGATGTGACCTCAATGGTTGTGCTTATACCTTCAGTTGTGAGAGTTTTTTCTTTTAATAAAAGTGAAATAAGTAGCCTTTTGATACTTAAGTATTTAGAGGCATTTAATGAATATCAAATATATATTAATTTGAGTTTTCAAAGCAGTACGTTGCCTTTGAGGACAGATCTGTGTTTTCATAAGCAATTCCTCAGAGACCATAATCTTACCCACCTAACCTCAAACTTTTGTACCATGTAATTGCTTTTTTCATTAAAACTTGAAAGAAGAGAACAAGAAATCATCTATAATTTTAAAATGTATAGTAAGCACCATGCACTCTTGTCTACTGCAATTGGTCATGTAGGATGTAGCTGAGGATTTTCAGAAGTCAGTCACTAAGCTTTGCTGACTCTTTGTAAATTATGAAGACTAGTCTTTTCACTGAACTGAAATCTGCCTTACAGTTTTTTCATCTGACTTCAGTTTTATTCCTGTGGCAGTATGCAGGACACAGGGGCCCCATCTTCCACAGCAGCAGAGTTCTCTCTTTTATTTACAATGTATGGAGAACAAACACCAAGTTTCAGGACGTTCAGAGCTGATACCATTAATGGTTGCAATCTCCCAGAGTCTGCCTGGGATTCAAACATGGATTTGTACCACTCACAGGATCATAGATGCTAATTCACAAAAGAATATGGGAGATAACTCAAAGCAGAATATTGACTTGAAATTATTGAGCAATGAGAGCATTCACGCATTTAGAAGACTTTGTAGTATAGAATCTCTAGAATCCAGCTTACAATGAGAAGCAAGAGCCTTTCTGGACATGAGACCAATTGTCAAAAAAAGAAGCAACATGGGACTCAGTCCCTAAATACAAAACCAGGTGCTTTATAGATCTTAAGCCTATGAAGTTAATCACTTATATTTTCTTCTTTCATTCGTTGTGTGTACTGTTACAGCCAAAGCAAGCTGGGCGTAAGCACACCAACAACCTGTTTATATCTGAAGACTGTTGTGATTTTCCTCCCCATAACCTTCTATTACTTTAGGCATTCTGGGTTCACTCTATTTCTGATTGTATTAAGTAAGTTTACCAACTGCCATTCAGTTTTTATTATGGTGATCATTAGTGTATTTTGAGTAATATAAAATTAAAACATTGTTGATATTAAAACTCAGAAATTAGACAAGGTTTTCCACACTCTCCACACCTATTCATAACAGTACCTGAAGTCTTAGCTACAGCAGTAAGACATCTGAATGAAATAAAAAGTAGACAAATGGGAAGGGAGGAAGTCAAAGTTACTTTATTTTCAGATGATATGATAGTATACACATAGGGAACCCTAAAAATTTCACTGGCAAATTGCTATAGCTGATAATGATTTTCACTAAAGTGGCTGTACACAAGATTAGCACACAAAATCAGTGGTCCTCATATATACAAATGACAAAGGCACTGTGAAAGAGATCGGTGGAAGCAACATCTTTCACAATAGCCTCAAATTATATAAAACATCTTGGGGTATTCTAATCAAGCAAATGAAAAATTAGTATGATAAAAATTTAAGACAATGAAGAAAGAAATTGAATAAGATATTAGTAAATGGAAATTGCTCTCATGCTTATGGATCAGTAGAATTAATATAATAAACAAGAACATCCTACCAAAAGCCATCTAGAGATTCAGTTCAATCCCCATCCAAATCCCAACCCAATTCTTCACAGATCTTGAATAGACAATCTTTAGCTTCATATAGAAAAAGCACACACATGCAAAAGAAAAATCAGACTAGATAAAACAATCTTGAATAATAATAAAAGACCAGCTGAAGCTGGGGTTATCCCCATCCCCAATTTCAACTTGTTCTACAGAGCTATAATTAAAAAATTACATAGTATTGGAACAAAAATAGACACATTGATCACTGGAATTAAAGTGATGACCCATACATAAATTCACTCACACACGGACATCTGAATTTTTATAAAGAAGATAGAAATACACATTGGAAAAAAAGACAGCATCTTCAACAAACGGTGCTGGTCAAGCTAGACAGTTGCATGTAGAAGACTCCAAATAGTCCTATATTTAGCATCATGCATAAAACTCAAATCCAAATGAATCTATGACCAGAAAACTAGATACAGTGAAACCTACAGAAGAGAAATCGGGAATAGGCAGATTTCTCTTGGCTATTGACACAAGGGAGAGAAAAAGGCTTTCTGAACAGAAGAACATCAGGAACTAAGATCGACAATTTAAAAATGGGACCTCATGAAACTAAGAAGTCTTCATGGCAAAGGGCACAATTATTTGGACAAGGCAGCAGCCTACAAAATGGGAAAAGATGTCTTACCAACTCCATATTTGATAGAGGGCTAATATCCAAAATACGTAAAGAATTCATTAAGTTAAGCATGAAGAAAATGAATAAATCACCCAATTTACAAATGGGACACATGTCTGAATAGAGAATTCTTAATCTAGGAAACTCAAGTGGTTGAAAAACACTTAAAGAAATGTCTAACATACTTAGTCAATAGGAGAATGCAAATCAAAACTACATTGAGTTTTACCTGACCCCTGTTAGAATGGCTAGGAAAACAAGTGACAGTTCATTCTGACAAGGATGTGGAGTGAGGGAACACTCACTCATTGCTAGTGGGAGTACAAATGTATACAGTCACTATGAAAATCAGTATGGTGATTTCTCAGGAAGATGGGGAAAAATCTACCTCAAGATCCACCTATACCACTCTTGAGCATATACCAATGGACACTTCATCCTACCACTGAGACAATTGCTCAAATGTGTTCATTGCTGCTCTATTCACAGTAGCCAGCAACTGGAAACAACCTCAAATACCCTCATCAGAAGAATTGGAAAAAAGAAATGTGATACATTTCCACAATGAAGTATTACACAGCAGAAAAAAAAATCAACATTATGAAATCTGTAGGTAAAGGTAGAAATCATCCTTAGTAAGGTAACCCACTTTCAGAAAGGCAAATATGATATGTATTTACTTATATGTGGAAATTATCTGTTAAGTTAATGATAAGCAAGGTACAGTACTTATAACTACAGAGGTTAGGTATAGAGAGAGGGACTCGGTGGAGCAAAGGGAAACAGAAAAGATAGTCATGAATGGATAGGAATAGGAGGCTGGGATTGAACAATGAAGTGGAGAGGAATGGAAAGAGGAGGGAATACAATGAGAGACAGCTTGTTAAATTATGGGCCATTTGAGGGGTAGAATGTAAACCTAATACAATAGAAGCTATATAAAATATACACATATATGAAGAAGAGGTAAATGAAATTGCCAAATGATAGGGAATACAGAGCCCCACCTGAATATCTCTCATAACCGAACGAAGCCTCCAGTATCAGGAATAGGTTACATCTAATTGAATTATTGGCCGGAGATGTCCCATGAGAACCCCAAACAACCTAGGCTGTTGCCAAGACTATAAGTTGTTCTCTACAAACTGATGGCAAGACTTCATTGCTGAAGACAATACCTAACACAGCTCATTGAACATGGAGAAGTCAATCTGGTGCCTATATAGAGCCATCACCTATATGAACTAGTGCTAGCATCTTTGGTAAAAGAAGGTACCCAGTGTAAAACCAGAAACTGCTGTGCTTAAGAAAAAGAGTAGCAACAAAATGACTCATAATGATTCCCTATACTCCTCCCACCCCCTACCAACTCCCGTTTCCCCCAGATCCCCTTTTCCTCTCTTTTCCTTTTTTAAAAAGAGACCCAGCATCTCAAGAGTATCAAACAAACATAGCAAAACAAGTTATAATAAGACTAGGCACAAATCCTCCTATTAAGGCTGGATGAAGCTACCCAGTAGAAGAAAAAGGGGCCCAAGAGCAGCAAAAAGAGTCAGAGACAACCCACATACCCACTGTCAGGAGTCACACAAGAACACCATAACAGATATGCAGAAGACCTTACTCGGACCCAGACCCCCTGATTGTTGCTTCAGTCTCTGTGAGCTCACCAAGAGCCCCGATTTGTTGATTCTGTGCACCAGGTTCTTGTGGTGTCTCCTGTAGTTCCTACAGTTCATTTTCCCCTATAGCAGAAAATATTAAAAGTCCTGGCCTGGCGCTTCTACCCCACCTTGATCATTGAGTACATAGATGAAAGATACACACAGTCTTTATAGTCTAATATGCCTTAAGCAGCACAATAGCTGAGCAGCTGCCTACCTTCCAAGCTGTTAGAATTTATTTCCCTATCGATAACCCCATGTTATTACTTAACATTTACTGTGTTCCATGTGGGCTGCTCTTACCTCCAGTTGGGCAGCCCTTATGGCTTTGCTTTCTTGACCCTTACCCCATGGCTTCCCTGCTCCTCCCTGCTCATGGTCCTCCCAGACCCATGCCTGTGAACCTCCACCCTATCTAGGTCTCTTCTGGCCAGCTATTGGCATCTTTATTCACCAATCAGAATTAACTTGGGGGCAGGGTCACAGGGGCTACTGCTACATGCAGACTCCAGGTCTTGGAGGCTACACTTAGCATTACAATAGATAGGAAAAAACAAAATCTCAACAGTCCCCTTATTCCAAGGTGTTTGATGAGCTCTGCCTCAGGTTTGGTATGAGTCTCTGTATATGCTCCCATCAGTTGCATATATCCTTAGCAGAATAGCATTAGGAATCATTTCACTGATGTGCGTGTGCGTGTGTGTGCGTGTGTGTGTGTGTGTGTGTGTGTGTGTGTGTTGTTTCCAAGCATCAGTATCTAAGTAGAGGATTTAGGGTATAGAAAGATAATGAGGGATACCTCCAATGGTACACTACACAAACCTCACACTCAGGAAACAACCAGCTGCTGACAGCCCTGTTTCTCTTTTTCTGCCCTGGTTCTTTGGTCCATGTACTCTCCTTCCCATTCCTGTGAATCAGATTTGTTCAGAGGCTATTAGTGACTTTGCCAAATCCTTGCTAATAATGCCAACAAAATAGGGGAGAAAGAGGGATTTTTGTCTCCTGATGAGTTATTTTCCCACCTTCCCACTGATGGAGTGTTAATGAGCACTCACATTTCCAAAAAACACACAATGTACACATAAGTCATTAATTGAATGGAAATTGAAAAACAGAATGTTTAAACACGTGCAGCTATTTTATAAAAGGAACTAGTGATATCAAGGCCTAGTGATATCCATTACCAGATAGCCCAAAGTAAAAATTATATCAAAATTGGGACAAGATAGAAAATTAAATGGACAAATATGGTATCTCTGAACTGAAAATTTTTTGTTATCTCCCATTCTATAACATTTAAAAACCCACACAGATAATTCTAATTTGCATTTCTTTCTTAGCATCCCTCCTGTACAATTTAAATATATCCACAAGCAAAATCATATAGACTAAGCTTGAAGGAGCCATTTGGGGTAATGTGGGGCGCATGATTAATGTAGTACAGTCTACAGATCTGCCGCTGAAACTCACATTCCATTGGCATCCCTACAAGTATTATAGGCATACTTTTTCTAAAGGGTGCAAAGGGTTAATAACAATTAAAGCAACCCTTTTTAAAGGTATCATTTCAACAGTTATATTACACTCTGACCCTCCCCTCCCCAGAAAATAATCTCACAGCGTTCTTCATATCGTCTTACTGTCTGAAAATTTCCCATCTGACATGATACTTTGAGAAACCAAGAACAAAAGGGTATAGACAGCAAGCCAGAACTGGCTGTGCTTCCCTGTCATCCATGCACAAGTTCTGATATTTTTGACATCAGGTGTGCATATGCTACTTTTCATCTGTGAGGCTCTTTCATGTCTTAACAGAAGGCTAAGGAATAACAAGTGTTCTTTTGTTGATCAGATCTCAGGCATGCTGATGAATGTTTGTGAAATGAAGTTTATTTAGAAATGGTTTTAACAGAGATTGAAACCTGGACATTAAAAACTCAGACTCGGAAAGGCAGAAATTGGATGTTCTCTCTGAAATTTGTATACTGATTTTTAATGTTTACATATGTGCTTATTCACTTGCTTTTCCGTTGTTTTGACAAAATACTGAACAAAGATTACTTTCTCTCTCTCTTTATAAAATGTACAAACAGAATAAAATAATTACAAGAAACTCTCTCCTACATGCACACAGAGAGAGGGGGGAGAGTAAAAAGAAGATGGAGAGGGGGGCAATGGGGGGGGGAGACTAAATCATAGAACAAAAGACATAAAGACAAAAAATGCTAAAAATAAAGCAATATGAGTCAAAACGTATACAGAAACTTCTTTGAATTCGTTTTGTATTGGCTGTCTATTACTGGGCATGGGCCCTCCCCTAAAGCGTGACTAATATGCCCAGTAAGACTACACTGGAGAAAACTAATTTTTCATTTGCAAGTGGGTGTCAACTGAAGATAGCTTTGGATTAGGGATGTGAGCCTATGTCTATTTCCTCCTCTCAGTACTAAGACTCCCTCTGGCTTAAACCTATGAAGATGGTCACGGTCTCTGTGAGTTCATACGTGCATCAGTCCTATTGTGTCTAGAATATTCTGTTTCCTTAGAGTCATTCAACCCTCTGTCTCTTACTATCTTCCAGGTTCCTCTGTGAGTCCTGAGATTTGATGAAGATATCCCACTTAAAACTAAGTTTTTCAAAAACCCCAAAGCTCTCAGGCTCTAAACATTGACCAGTTGTGGGTCTCTAAATGCAAGTTGTTTGAAGAGCAAGTCTTTATTTCCTGTATGGGGACTGAAAGGGCAGTGTTGAGGATCAAACCAGGGTCTTACGCATGGTAGGAAAGCATTCTACTTCTAGGGTATGTCCTTAGCCACTCTTTAGGTCATTTCTAACTAAGCGGGCTCAGTTTGCCATACTTTAAATCAAAAATATTATATCTCTTAAAATCTGTTGCACTTGATCCATGTATTCGCTGGCTGGAGTTGAGGTCTTTCATAAAAGATAGACTCCTTGTTTGTTAACTAAAACTAAATTCATGGATTTTATTATAACTCATAAAGGATGCTAGGTCCCACCTAAAGAGAAAAATAGACCTGGTCTGAAAATTATTTCTTCTTTTACATGTAAAGTCTTCAAAGATTAAACAATTGCCTGATACCTATGACATGGTAGAACATTTGCTGAGGTGGCCCATTGCTTGAGCCAACAATGGGCAAAAATTATGGAGAAGAGCAGAGAAATGAAGATGTAGACAACAACCAGAATATTAATAATATTCTCAAACCACATGATCTTGGGTTTCAAATGTTTCTTCTGAAGAGAAATTAAAAATTCATTTGAGTATTCAGTCCGATATCATTATCAGTCATGTTCCTATACGGTACTAATTCACAAAAATACAATTTATCTTAATTCTTTTATTTTTTAAACATGCAAGTCTATGCATGACTAGGCTGTGCAGCTATATATGACTAGCAGAGCAGCTCGGGTTTGCCGTTCTCATAGAGGATGGGACACTGCAGATGATGGGTCCACAACTGGCAACACAGTAGATAGGAAGCCATGGGTGAGACAGTAGCCTTCCACTTGATTCTTCAGGAACTTATAAGTGCCCTTGAAGAGATACTGAGAAAAGGGACAACTTAAAATGTGTTTCAGCGTCAGATTGAGTTCTCCTAGTCCTCACCGTGAGATGTCAATAGTGTATTTCCTTCTCCATGACTAAGAGAAGGTAAAATGACATTTTAAGTTCTTGAAAGAATGATGTGGCCTCTAGCTGGGTTGTCCATTCTAAGCCACAAGCAATAACAGCTTATCACAAACAGGGGGAAAATGGTCATTGTTTCAAAGGTATTGGCTAGCTCACATAGTGTATAAAAGAACATTGGTACCAATGCTCAAGAATGTAGTTGAACTCAAAGGAGACCACACAGCCTAGGTTCTAACATAGAATATTTGGTTGGGATAGTACCCAAGGAATCACCACTCTACCAAGGAATTATTCCTCTGAACTGCCTTTGACTATGCAGGAATTCCAAACTATCCTGTAATTTGTACACTTCTTAAAGCTCTTATCACACTCAGTATGATCTCTCAATTATAAAATATATGAGTGACTGGGACTAGTCAATACCAACTATAGAATCATAAGCATTAGCACAGATATTAAGTTCCATCCCTGGTTTTACCCATGAAATGTACATTAGAGTGTTTTTATTTCTGAAAGTTGGATATATCTAAGGAAACAGAAATCAAAGAAAATGGAATATCTAGCAGACAGGGAAGCCATGTAACAAGGGCAGTTTTACTTAAGGAAGTAGATCACTGCTCTCCGAATACAGTGAACATTAATCCAGCTTCCTTGAGGAGTGATAATTTTTATCTAAGACTAAATAATGATAGACAAATGTTTTGTTATAAAACCAAAACCAAAACAAAAACAAAAACAAAAACAAAAACAAAAAAAAAAACAAGGAGAGAAGGAAAGGAGAGTCTAGCCATTGCCAAATGCATGTGGCTCAAATGTCTACAGATTTGGGTTGTTTGTTTGTTTGCTTGTTTGTTTTTTATTTTTAAGGTATCTTACAACTTTATTCTTTGAAAACTCATTTTACAAAAATTTTGAACTAGAAATCCCATGTCACAAGACTTTTACAAAATCACTAATCTATGTCGTAATATATATCTAAAAAGTTTTATATCAATAAACCATTACAATATATTAACAATTCAGTATATTTGAATAATATTCATGTCATATACTGATTTTATGTTTAATTTTAAAGAGAATAAAAATATAATTAATTTAGTTGTTGAAGATTTAAATAAATATTGAATGACATTTTTCTTGTTGTCGCTAAAGACTAAATACATATGTCTTCACAGACCATTTTAGGATGAAGAGAAGAAGGAATCTGTTTTTTAATTAGTTCTTATTTTCTGATTTACTTTTCAAGATAATTTTGTATTTAATTGTTAAAAGAAAGCATTAAACTTTCAGACTGATATTTATAATACCCACTTACAAAATAACACCTGATTGCTTGCCAAGAACTAAAATTATAACATAAATGTGCTTTTCTCTTCAACAACAGTTTCTGTTTTACTGAAGATATCTTCAGATGGTACATAAAACTTAACATTAAGTGGGTCTGATATATCCATCACTAGGAGAAGCACTGTGCCTTACTGTTATTTATAGACATGTATACTGATTTTAGTATTCCATGCTTTGCCTTTAACCAATGTCCTAAAAGGAAATAAAATTTTAAATAAATAGATTGAAGCAAGGCATGATTAAACCAGCACACATTCTTTTAGCATAAAAACTGAGTGCATTATATTACATTAGTTATTTGTTTAAAAATTCTTTACAGGCAGATGCTATTTCTAGCTGCTCAACCCAGAAAACTGTTATCTAAAATCAAAGAAAGAATTCTAGTCTTATTTCAAATTCTGTCAGTGGGATCATCCCACTACAGATTCTACCAACAGTTGTAGAAAAGCCCAGAGTCAGAGCCTAGCCTGCCTGAGATTTTAGGACGACAGGAATTTAGCATCAGCTATTTCATACTCAGTTACAGAATTATTCCTTATCTCTCAAAATGCTGTTATCAAAAATAAAACGAACCAGTTCTTTTGAGTGAAGCTTCCCTTCTCGGCCTTCACTCAGTTCCAAATGGTCAAGAGAAGGGTCTGATAATATGCTTCGGGTTTTGAATGGATGAGCTATGTCTATAACAAGCAAATGTTGCAGAACAAATAGTGAGCAACCAAGAGAAACTGCAGGCAGAGAGCGAAAGATCACTAACTCAGGAACTCATAACACTTGGCAGAGGCAACTGGAGCAGTCCATGAGAAAGCATTTAAATGCAACACTATTAACTCACAAGGCTTATGAACAACTAGCAAAACCAGAATAGGAAGTCATATTGATGCAACCAACTGGTTCCCAACTAAGGGATACACAGGCCGACCGTGCATCCCTCAAGTGAGGCTTTTAAGTACAAGAAATGATAAGTAGATACATGACATCATCCAATCCCTCATCACATCATCACATCCAACTGGGCATGCTGAAACTGTCAGTGAGAGGTCCTCACAGAGAGAATCTTGAGCAGAGCGTCCACTCTGTCCTCACCCCATGGATAAGCAGAGCATTCTCTTCCCACTGTAGACCTTTTCACACTATGGGGTAAACACTAGCAACTTTATTTGAACATAGTTTCTATTTTCTAGGATATGGCACTTTTATACCTGTAGCTACTTGGTGTTTATCATTTTTCTGCTTACAGGGTTAGGAAGTCAGTCTGCCTTAGGGCTGGGAGTTTTGAGGGAGACCAACAAAGGGCCTCCTCACTCCCTGAGTCTTTCCACAGCACATGATAATTGACCCTGTACTGACTACACACTGACCCCCATACTCCCATTATTCAGGAGCAGACCATCATGTCTTCTGTTCTCCCCCTTCAGCAATTTCTGGTGTCATTTTGTGGACAGTGAGTAGTTTCCTAGATGAGTACGGAGAAGACATGACTAAGATGCTGCTATTCCAGAGACAGCAATCACACATAAACATCCTTCCGCAGTTGCTAAGGAATACAATCGAGACAAGTATGATAGCTTAAAACTACAGAGCATAGAAATTGCCAGAAAGCTTTTACCTGCATTGCCTGCTTGTACAATACATAGTAAGAGACTTCTGTATTTGCCACCAGAACCATGGCTGTCTCTTAGAATATTGCCATTTTATCATCAAGTAATAGTCAGTGTGCCTTTGAGAAATTTCCTTATTATTCCCTACCTGACTTTTATGAAGAAACAAACATTAAACTAATTCACTAAAAAATCAAGAGGAAAACAATACAAGCAAATGGAACTAAAAAAAAAAATAAAGTAGATCATGGGTACAGGAAGCTGGCAAAAATGTTTGCTTACGTTCAGTTTTAGTACAGGCATTAATAGTACCCCTGCTGAGGTAAGTGTTCTCTCTCCTACAGCCTCTCATAAGAAATGTGGTTTAGAGCACTGTCCATGTGAACAAGAAATCTGTATATTTTGAAATTTATAAAATCCCTGTCCTCACTCACTACCTCAGGAGATCTAGAATGAAAGCAATGTTTTCTCTACCTCTGAAGTGATCACACATCTGCCTGAGGCTACTGGACCAAACAACAGGTGGAATAGCTCCATGGCCTGTACTTCTGAGTAACACTAAGCCCTAGCCAAAGGAGCCTTTCTATACAGTGAATACAAAGTAGTCTCAGCACATACAGATTAACATGAAGTTGTACAACCTTTGTCTTCTCTAGAGCCTACTAGAATTTAATAGGAGATAATGGTTTGTTTATTTTTCATCCTCTTGTTCATATGTCTAGAAAATGTCTATTTCTTAAACTAACATACCTAAAATATAAACAGTTTGAGTAATGAATTAATTCCAGTGTTGTCAACTCAGGTTTCTATGATGGAAAAAAAAAGTCATATACGTAATGGTCATCTGATAACCAACTAACCACATGTGATATTACACTTGGACTGGACCGAGAAACTGAGTCTCAATTTTATCTTGATTCAGTGTAGCTGAGAAAATAAACTTTAAATTTGATTCTATTTTAATTAATTTACACAATGTAATCAGTCATGCATAGCTAGTAACTACCATCTTTTATCAGTCAGTTTCAGGGTCTGGAGTTGTACTGTAACCAGGATATAGCTTCTTCATTCAAGAAGAACATGTCTAGAAACACCAATGTTGTAAGTTGGGTGTGGTTGCACACAGAAGCAACCTCAGTACCCAGAAGCAGAGGCAGGAGAATTCCTGTCATCAGAGGCCAGCCTGAGTGACAATATAAATAACAATGTTCTTATCAAATGTATCATTTAACTCAGACCAAAGTATTGTTTTGCTTACACATAGCATTTAATGGCATAACTGGCTTTTATGATAAAAAAAAAAAAAAGATAAAAGGAGGGATTAAATCATGGCACATGATCAGAAATACCAGCATAAAGCAATCCTCAAAAGCTTCGAGGTAGAATCTATAAACCAAACACCTTGACAAGTTCCTTTGACTTTTATTCCTAACGACTTTCAGTGTCTTAAGAGAAAAGGTTAAATAGCTCCATCTAGAGATACTTGTGATAGATCCTGAAGATACACAGAGAAGAAATCCTCCCAGGTCACGAGACATGTAAAAAATTTCCTGCAGCTACAATAGAGCCCATAAATAAATTATGCCACTGATCACAGTGGCATCTGAAGAAAAATTACCAGAAGCCACTGTAAGCCACTCATTAGGCATGGATAGGAATTTAAGTCAATGAAATCTGAATTGAAGCGGCACAATCCCAGTAAACGCCACAAATCTCAAAGAAAGAAGGAATGAATCAACAAACACTTCAGTAGATACGTAATGAACTTAGCATTAGTTAGAGAAATGACCAGTAAAAACAGGCTCAAGTTGTTATTAAATCCAAGCTAATTGTAAGACAAAGGGGTCAGCATCATGCTAGAAAGCACACATGTACTCGGGATGAGATGATGTATGAATACAAACATAACCTCTTATCCTCGGAGGTCTACAACCTTAGGGAACATAGAAGCATTCATCAGATATTTATAAAACTTAAAAATCACATGAGGAACCACACACATACAAACTCACAGTATGACAAAAGATACCCATAATAAACTATAGGTAAATAAAGCAGATCCAATATGGAAGATCCAATAAGACATCTCTAAGAAAATAATTCTTGAGGAAGAAAATAATGATTGAGTAAACTAATAATATAAGGGAATGGTGGCCTTCTCTGTAGGAGAAGAGAAAATGAAAGGGGACATCACCTTCAGAAAAGTGAAAGTAATCATGGGTGATTGGCATGGAGACTGCTGAAGCTTAATTTCTAGATGATTTCTATGCTAGAATATGTCAGAAAATACACAGTATATGATTCTCATCATCCAGTGACAATCATATACAGAGAGAGACACAGAGAGACAAACACACACACACACACACACACAGAGGGAGGGAGAGAGACAGACAGACAGACAGACAGACAGAGGGAGAGAGACAGAGACAGAGAGACAAAGAGACAGACAGACACAGAGTGGGGGGGAGAGAGAGAGAGAGAGAGAAGTATGTGTTGTGGCTTTGGGTTCTTTTATGGAACAGGGATCCCTGAATCAATCTGACAAGAAGATCTCTTGAAATGTAGAAAGAAAACATGTCGGCATGTGTTACATGTTAAAGAGAAAAAGCTGCGAGGACCCAGCTGCCTGGAATATGTCACATTTTCTTGACAGCAAGATTAGAAAAGGTTGAATCTCAAAAAGTTCAGATTGAAATTTATTTTTCTATGAAATGTTGACTTCTAAGATACTCGTTTCATTTGAAAAGTTTAAATTATATAAGTAAGAAATAGACATAAATGCTATAAAAACCAAATGGCATTTAACATATTATAAAGGCTTTAATATCTTATGTAATAATTACAAGCACATATTAAAACATCACATGACCTTTCACTTATTATTTTGGCAGTCTGCATAGACAAGTAGCCTCCATTATATAAATCAAGTTCATTATTGGACTATATGAAAAATAAAATACTTTCATAGCAGAAGAATACTGTAATTTATTATTCTAGGAAGAAAAACTCATAACATATTCTGAATCTAAGTGCACACTACAATAAACATTTTAGAATACATTTATCATGTTTAACCACCATATGACTAATTCCACCAAAGGTGCCCTCATAAGATAATATTTAATATTTATTTGCAAATAAGTAATCACCACTTAGCCAATTCTCACATTTGTATGTAGCATTGGAATATTCTGACTATGAAAAATTCTTTCTTCTTCATTGTAACAAATAAGTACAATAATGCAATAAAATAATAGTGCTCCCAAGATCTACAGAAAATATTTATTCTGATGCTATTGTGAGTGGGATTTGTTTTTGCCTGAATTATTTTTAATCAAATTCATTACTGAAATAGAAAACCTGCTGGGTTTTATATGTTGATTTCTGTGTTCTGCTATTTGGCTGAGATGATATCATCTTCAAATAGGGAGAATGTGACATATTCCTTTTCTAATTGTTTCTCTTTTAGTGCTTTCTCTTGTCTTATTGCTCCAGCTAAGACTTTAAGCGCTATATTGAAGAAAAGTAGGGAGTGGATGCTCTGTCCTCAGTATTCATTTTCCAGAAGATACCTTAAGTTTTTCCCCATGTGACAACTGGTTTTGTGTGTGTGTGTGTGTGTGTGTGTGTGTGTGTGTGTATGCTGTTACACATTGTATTTATTATGCTGAGATCTCCTCCTCTTGTTTTGAGGGGGAAGGTTTTTTTTGTCATTAAAGATGTTGAACTATGCAGCCTTTGAGTGACCAGGGAGCTTCTGACTCTGGGTCTGTTAATGTATTACATTTGTTTTGTCATAGATTCAACAATACTTGTATTTTGGGATGGAAGAAATTAATCATAGTACATGATCTTTTTAGTGTGTTGAACTTTGATTTTGAGTATTTATTAATGAATTTTGCATTCATTAAGAGAATTTATCTATAGTTTCCTGGTTTTGTTGTTCTTTCAATTTCTTTGCTGAGTTTCTTGTTGAATTGTTATTTTACATGAATGACTTTCATGTCTATGTCTTGAATTGGTTTATTTACTCATTTTATGCCTTTGTTGATTAACTCTTTGTAGATATTAATGTCTTTAGAAGTAGACCTTTGAATAGTCTCTCAAGTATTTCAAGGGTACCAGTATTTTTGTGGTTAGTAATTGAGTTATCATGATGCTTTTCTGATTCATATTTTTGTAGGTGTTTATGTTTTAGTTTGTAAATCCATTGGCTTAGGTACCTTTACTAGTTTTGTTTGGTACCTTCTTGGTAATCATCCTACTCTTGAGGCCTCAGTCCACAGTACCACTCAGAAAAAAGACAAGACACTACTGAACCACCACCATCAAATAGAATATGATATAGAAATGCATTTGAAATCATTTAAAATCAACCAATAGGGTACCAATGACCATAGAACTGAAAGTGCAAAAAAAAAAATAATGTGAAGTACTTTCTGAAGTAATAAATTAGGATATATATAGAAATAGAAATTGAATCAAATAAAGAGTATTGGGAGAAAGAGGAAAAGAAAATCCAAGATAAACAAAAATAAGTGTGTAGCTTATTTTTATTGTCCTTAGATAACCTTCATGGGTAGAAATTAAATCTTTTTTGTTTGTTTGTTTGTTTGGTTGGTTGGTTGGTTTTTCGAGACAGGGCTTCTCTGTGTAGCCCTGGTTGTCCCAGAACTCACTCTGTAGACCAGGCTGGCCTCGAACTCAGAAATCCACCTGCCTCTGCCTCCCAAGTGCTAGGATTAAAGGCGTACGCCACCACTGCCCAGCTAAATCTTTATTACAGAAAATACCATGCACTTCATAAATAGGCTTCAGAGGCCCCGGAACAAGAACTTGCCTGAATGTCTCCAACCAGAGTACTAGCTTTCATGGCATCAGAAGGCAGGGAACAGACTTCCAAAGGAAGGCACCAACAGTCCTACTGAGCTATGATACCTGTGACCCACAACAATGGTACATATGGCAAAATAAGCCTAAGGTTATGTGCTGTGTCTTGCTACACATAACTTGAAGTAACCAACAGCTTTTTAATAAGACTCCAGACATGTTCAACAGGAGGGAAAGCATGCCTGGTGCTAGAAACCTAACCAACTGCCCAGTGCTAGTGGAGTCATGAATATTGGATGAAAATTTACAACAATTACTTGACTAAGCCAGCGCAATTCCTAACGATAATATACACAAATACTTAAACCTACAGATAAGTGTAGTCTTCCCTCCCCACACACATCAAGGGACATCAAAAGACAGATACCACTACAGAAAACTACAGCAAATCAAAATGCAGAGTTGTGGGCCCAGTCCCAGTGAATACAACTACAAAAGCCTCTCATACCTAAGGCTCAGGAGACATTGCAGAAGAGGTGGTGAGGGCAGAAATATTTTAAGAGTCAGAAGTTCAGGAAGTTTGGTGTAAGATTGTATCAGAAGCTATACCCATAGTCTCACCAATATAATTGTCTAAACATTAGCCAAATAAAGATTCCACTAAGTACACGTGCCAAACTACATGGGGTAAAGCCCAAGAGGCCTCAACATTACTAAAAAATTAGTAAACTGAGAAATAATGAGGGTGGGAGAAATAGTCTTCTCTAGGGAAGAGAATACCAGTTGGTTATCTAATACCAAATGGTCAACCTTGGAGACATACATATGAGTAACATCATACAGGCTGAGCAGGTCTGTATAAAGGCATAAATTTGGTAGGTAACAAGGTAAGATATATGGCAGGGTTTGGAGGAAAGAAAGGGAAAGGAGAAATGATGTAATCATATTATAATCTTACAAAGCAAAGGAAAAATAAAATGTGAAATTAAGTCCCTAAGCAGAAGAAAATAATTACACACACACACACACACACACACACACACACACACACACAAACATTGAGTTCATTTTGTTTTGGCCAACTACCCTGGAGTTTGGTTGATAAAACTAGTAATAGTTCATCGAGGGAAACTGATTTTACCTTTGTCAACAGATATGATTTGTGAAGGGTAGGACCTTGTTAAGGGTAGGACCCCATATCCAGTTCTAGGATTACTTCACTTGGCTCTGGGTTTCCACCTGGCTTGAACCTGTACAGGTGTTCTGCATGCTGCTAAGTCTCTGGGAGGTCACATGTCATGTGTGGAAGACACTGGTTCCCTGGAGTCATCTCCCGCCTCAGCCTCTTATAATCACCTCCTGTTCTGCATGAATACCTAAGTCATCAGGGCAGGGGTTTGATGAAGACATCTGATTTAGGATCTAGTTCTCCAAAGTCTCTTACTCTCTGCATGTTTGGCCGTTGTGGATCTCTGAATTAATTCCCATGTACTGCAAGAGTTTCTGATGCGAGTTGAGCAAGGGACTCATCTACAAGCATTGCAATATGTCCTAAGCACTTATTTTATTGCCATGTATCTTAAATATAAAATAATAGTAGGTCTTCTCCTAGGTCCATAAGCCCTACCTAGTCTCAGGTTCTTGGTCAGACTATATTGCTGAAGATAAGATTTACTTATGTCATTGAACACAGAGCAATTTAGCTGAGGCTCAACTAGAAGCTTCACCCCTACTGCCTAGAATTTATGGCACTGGAAGGTACTTTGCACATTCCTCGAGGAGAAAGGTAATCATCAATATCACCCAGCTACAAGAGCCACCTGTCTGAGAGATGGGCTGGCGCAACAGTGGCACAAATGTTACAGATTATTCTGACTTTTGCACAACCCCATAAGATCAAGAACTGGACTTACCTTTCCTCCCCACAGTATCCTCAGCACCAAGAGCAAACTTAACATCTAGTACACACTGTTTGCATAGCACATAAATGTGTATGTTGGGGGGGGCAGAATTTGTGATTGTCAGACTTGCATAAATGGGTCTTTGCAATGTATATAGTCACATTAAACATCAGTGATGACAATAAATATTTGTGTTTCCATGGGCCACCTTAAGAGGAAGAAGATCTGAACGCCTCGACAGTGAGCTTCATCTTCTGAAGAGTACACCACCGTGCTTCTCTTGGAAGTACCTATACAAATAACTGTGGTGAATGTGGGGTTTGTCACATGTTCATAGACCAGTTACTTTGCTTATTAGGTAATCTTTCAAACTGAGTGGCAGTGTTGCTGTCCTGAAGGACTTTGGGGAATACTGATTAACAAATGTAGCTGTCATTCAGCACACTATTTTTGTGTATCAAAGTATGAGTAGATGATGTTTAGCTTATATTTTTCCTATGAATAGATAATTAAGTTATTTTGAAAACTTTAGATTTATTTCATTTGATTGATTAGTATCAAGCCTGAAAATTGTCTAGTAATTGTCACCTAATGTAAAAAAATTATCCTGATTAAATTCAGAAAGTGGAATTATTGATATTTACAGTATATTTACCTTCAACTTATTTCCATAGGCAGAATATCTTTCCAAATGTTGTACCACCAACACTTCACCAATAGTTTTGTAAACTATTATAAATCTGGTGCTGGTTATTTAGCATATCGTTGTGATTCTGTTGTCTAATTTCATGATACCTAATGAGATAATATACCTTTTAATGTTGGGGGAGCATTGAAATCTGTCAGCTGCATTCAGTCTAGACAACCCCAATTTTACTGGCAAAATTTAAAGTATCATAATCATAAGCTGATATATACCATGTTCTCCCTCAAGCCTCATCAAAGTGTTGGCCTTAACCACAGTTGTGTCATGGAGTATCTTTCTAGCCTATTTGAGCTGGTGCTTGGTGGGCATTGTCATTCAGAAAGAACATGGTGTGTTGTTCTGTCTTCTTCAGGGTCAGAGTCTGATGGTGGCTCCTCTGGGTACACTCCTCTGGGGTTACTTGGGTGTTTGGTCTGCCTCTGCAAGCATGGGGTTTCTTCTGCAGAATATGGGTGGCACATGGGCCACATTCTTTCTGTGCCCATCAGTGCCTTCAGATTTTGCTTTGACTCTAGAGGGATAGAAGAATTCCTCTTGCTTTACTCACTGTCGTAGGGAATAAAAGGTAGAATAGTTGTTCATTTGTCAATGGCCAATTGCATTTGTTCTGTTGTGTCAAGTGTATGTTCACATAACTTCCTCATGTTTTTACATTTGTAGTCTGTCTTTGTTCGGTGAACTTATGATATTTGCTTTTATATTCTGTAGTTTACTCATTTTATTCATGTGTCTTGCTAAGTTTGTCTCCCTTTCTCAATCACTTTTTATTCCCTTTGTAGTTTTTTAATGAAAAACATTTTAATATACAATGATGATTGCCTTTATGTTAAGGTTTACTGAAATATTCATTCACGTCCTGAATTTCTTGTGATATTGATATTATTTCTTTTAAAACCCTTAACATTCATATCTCTTACATAGCTCTGTTTCTGACCTATTGTGTGTGTTGGGAGATGGTGCACAGAAATGTCCACAAGCATTCTAGTATCTTCATAGCATTGTGACACTGATCCACAATGATATCTCTGTCATGTATCCAATTCCATTTTGTGTTTGAATGATTTTCTAAAAGACTTGCTTTATTGATTCTATATTACTCTTGTTCAATTTAGTGTGCTTTTTCTTTTCTTATTTGACAGAAAGTCTTCTCTGTCATGTTGGTAAAAAAAATTAGAAAAATTCTTTACCAATACAACCTAAATATATAGACACTAAAATTTTCTGTCAAAAATGTGTCCTATATCAGAGGAGACTGAATTATCTTAGTCAGAATGATATGATAAGTAGAATAAATTTGTTTATCAAATATGATATAAGGAATAGGAAGATCAAATTATATTTATATTCTAGTGGCCAGTCAAGGATTGTTGCTCAGTTGCTGCAGTTGACAACAGTATTAGCCAAGTGTAAACAAGTTATTTAAATTAAACAGCCACCACTCTATGCTTATTATGGTTTCAGAGTTTTCAATAATAATAAACGTATATAAGGGAGAAACACAGCAAGGATAATCTAAAGGGGCCATGATAACATAATGCTTGTCTAATTCTGCCATGGAAGAAAAGCCAAGGGGGAGTTTGTAATCAGTTTGCTTGGTAAAGAGAGTATCAAAGATTTTTCTTTCTTTCTTTTTTCTTTACTTTTTCTTTTCTTTTTTTTTTTTAGTAAAATGGATACTGTAGAAGCAATGAGCAAAAGAAAGAAAATTCTAAACACTACAGAAATACAGTAAATACAGCATCATCAATTCCAGATTTGAGTGACTTTGGCTTAACAAATAGATGTTTCCACTATTTTTAGAATTTGGTGACATTGCCTGACTATAACTGCTAAACATCATGACCTCCAACACTTATTCAGTTTCTTCCCTGAAAGACAACTCTCTAAGCCTCCTGCCCCTGCCTGCTCCATGCTTTCCTGAGACTATTCTTTCCACCACCTTTGAAACACTCAGTGATGTGCTAGATGGGTACACTGATGCAACTGAAGACGTGGACCACGGATGCCTTTTCATCTCTTATCCTCAGTGTCTTTCACAGTGAACGACTGAAGCTGGTAACATCCTCTAGGTTCTCTCTCTCTCTCTCTCTCTCTCTCTCTCTCTCTCTCTCTCTCTCTCTGTGTGTGTGTGTGTGTGTGTGTGTGTTTGTGTGTCTGTATGTCTCTGTCTCTGTCTCTCTGTGTCTCTTTCTATCTGTCTGTGTCTCTGTGTCTCTCTGTCTCTGTGTATGTCTATCTCTCTGTTTTTGTGTCTCTGTCTGTCTGTGTCTCTTTCTGTCTGTCTGTGTCTCTGTCTCTGTCTCTTTCTCTGTCTCTGTGTCTCTGTCTCTGTGTGTGTCTATCTCTCTGCCTGTCTTTGTGTCTCTGTCTCTCTCTGTCTCTTTCTCTCTCTGTGTGTCTGTCTATGTCTTTGTCTCTCTCTGTGTCTCTTTCTCTCTGTTTCTGTGTCTCTGTTTCTGTCTGTCTGTCTCTGCCCCTCCCCCCCCACTCTCATTAACTCCCAGATCCCTTTTATAAGCCTACAGCACTTTTAGTTTCTCTTCACATAGTACTCATCTTTCACCTTTTATTACCTTGGATTATTGTGAGTCACTTCATTAACTTGCTAAGGCTAACTTCTCTAAAAACCAAACTTCCACTTAGGCCTCCTCCAATCTATACTGCTAGTTAATATCAGTAAACAAAATAATGTATTATTTTCAAAATGCTTTCATTTTCATCCTTATCTAATAACATGAACACCTTATACAGTGTTAATGTAGTTAACCTATGACACTCAGTTAATTAAAACCAATCTGGGACTAAAACACAACCAAAAATAGCTCCAATTTTTCTTTGGCTGTGATTGACAAAATTAGTACTGTTTCATTTTAAAAAAAAAAACTCAGGGAAATTCATAGTTGGATACTATGTAGTATGCCTGAACACTAACCTGATATCAGATACCTTATAAAATTGAGCTATTCAGACAGATGATATCAAAGTACAGTTAGGTTGTTTACCTGTCAGTGGGCAGCCATTTTCATAATGAATACCTGACACATAGCAGTTAGATGACTGAATAATTTCAGATACACTAAATGAATGTTCTCTGTCTTTCAGTCCTTCAGGCCACTTATCAATGATCCCCTGGCATTTGCTTGTGATATGCTCCATGCCTAGAATGTGTTCTTGTTTTACTGATTTCTGGACCCCATATAAACTTTAAGGTACTGTAAACCTCAATTGTCCCCATGTAACACTCATTGTATCTTCAGCTCCAACCAGTTTTCTTCCTTGGTTTCCATTGCATTTGGACTTGCCAATACTGGCATTTCTTTATTCTCCAGTTTCTTGTTGAATAGCATTCTGTACCCATAGTTTGTATAAAAGTTTCCAGATGGTAGAATCCAGGTACTTTGGGGCACTAGGTTAGAAACGTGATGCGGGCTTTATAAATATTCATTACTTCAGTACCAATTGGAAGCAGAACAGCTAATGTGTGAGTGTGTGTGTGTGTGTGTGTGTGTGTGTGTGTGTGTGTGTGTGTGTGTGTGTTGGAGTTTCAGGTTCCCCATGTGCCTCACTTGAGTTCTAGCCAAGCTAAGTGTTTTAATCTAAAAATGCACATAATAATAACACTTTCATCACAGGGATAAGTATTAAAGCTATATTCTTTCAAAGCTCTTAGCACAATGCATGGAACATTCTTCAGTACATAGGAGTTGTTATCATCATCACCTAATTAACTTTGAAGAGGAAGAAAGAATTATATACAATGCTTTCTATAGCAGTACTCATATTGTATATTAAATCAGAAGGAACACACTATCACCAACAGCTATATAATAATACTACAGTGTACATTAGAGGCATGGGTGTACAAAATTGTTAGCAGACTTAAAATATCTAAAAAAAAGAACTTGCTTCATCATGAATTTTATCCTATACATTTCCTTCTCTGTTGCAAAGAAAGAAACCAAGTGTTTTAGTTAGGGTTGCTATTGCTTTGAAGAGACACCATGACCACAGTAACTTCTATAAAGAAAAACAATTAATTGGGTGGTCTACAGGTTTAGAGGTTTGATCCATTACTGTCATTGCAAGAAGCATGGCAGCACTCAGAAATACATGGTGCTAGAGAAGGAGCTGAGAGTTCTACATCTGGATCATTAGGAAGAGAAAGAAACACTAGACTTAGCTTGAGCATTTGAAACTTCAAAACCTACCAGTGGCATACTTCCTCCAACAAGGCTATACCTATTCCAACAAGGACACAATTCCCAATAGTGTCACTCTCTATGAGCCAATGGGAACTATTTTCTATTCAAACTATCACACCAAGGATTATTGTGTATCCCTAGTTACTAAACTCCATAAGAATACATAGAGACTACTTTCTTCTTATCTGGCCCTTGGCCAAGAGACATAAAGTATCTGGTCTCAACCCCCTTATTTATAAATTGTCTATTATGATGACTAACTAAGATATTATATGTAATGTAGTCATCTTTTTTCTTTACCCATAAAACTCATTGGAGATAGGAAGTTATGCTAACTATTACCATCAATCAGTATAAAGCAAGGCTCTTTCCTGTAGTATAGGAACAGGGAGGATGCGTAAGGAGGTGACTCCAGATACAACTCTCTTCTAATAATAAAGCTAGTTAGGCACATCCTCATAGTAGACTCACAGATATTCTTTATTATCATAGTTTTCTTTTCTTTGTCATTATTCAATATCATAAGTATGTCATGAGCTATCAGTTTTGCTATGAACCTAGTAGAATTGAAGATATAAAAATTAAACCCTGAATGAAAGGTGTTACTAAAGAATACAGTGAAGGTATAGGTTGAAGACAAATGTCAAATTTCTTCCTGATGCATCTAGAAAGAGTAATAACCATAAATGAATAAGGGATCTATCTCACAAAGGGCCAGGAATGGGTAAGTGCAAAAAGGCCTAACTCACATTGGATTCATAACATCAACTTGTTTCTTTTTCTGGAACTCCAGTATCCCATGAACACTCAAGAAAACCCATATGCAAAAGCTTTCTATTTAATGATTAAATAATGAGAGCGATAATAGATTCATACAGTTATGAAAATACAAAACCCCAACATTGTAAACATCATCCCAATCGATAATAACATGACAATGTTGCAGTCTTACAGCTAGCACTGTGTATTAGCATCCCAAGCTTCACCTGGCTCTCCACGGATTCATTGTCCTCCTATGTTCATTTTTCCACTCAGATATGTAAGGACCAAACTCTTTACCTGTCCATCCTACACTAGGTATTTAATGGCAAACACACTGGCTTACTTACTACATGTAAGATAACAGACACTCTCCACCAAGATTTTCATGTACACACCCACATATACTCCCTCATATAATCTACCCTTATTTTTTACACATTCTTCATTGTAAGCTCACATATTTGCTAGAACATCTTTGTAACTAATAATTGATATATGTGACTGATTCATAGTCATTTGGAGACACAAGTATGCAAAGGTTTTGAGAACTCTGGGGTCCCTAGACACACATTTCTAGCATAGATGAAGTAGAGGGACACTGTCTTTTCATTTTGGTGTTTATGCTGTAACACATGTCTTTCCATGATATGCTTAATGCAACATTTTTCATAATTTTATGCTTTTTGCTAGAGTTTTGATGCTTAAAATGGTTCAAAAATGTAATTTCAAGTGCTACCTAGTATTCCCACTCAGAAAAAATATTGTGAAAAACTTTGTGAAGAAAATACATATTCTAGAGATGCTTTGCTCAGACCAAGACTTCTAGTACTTGTCCAAGAATGGAGCAATTACTTGTAATATCTACTCTGTCTTAAAATGAACCTTTCATAAAACAGGTTGTACATTGATAAGTTAATAAAAATATTTTAACCAGTGCCTCTCAGGACACCAGCCCCTTATGGAGCAAGTGTTGTCTTAACTGACTCAGTGTTTACAATGACATTATAAAAATGTTATTGTAAATAATAAGGATTGTACACGTGTGTGTGTGTGTGTGTGTGTGTATTCCAAAATTTTAACATATGGAATAAAATAGGGACATATATAGGTTATAAACACATCAGAAAACAGATCAAGGTAGCTTGGAAAATGATCAGTGTTTAAGAGCACATACTGCTCTTCGAGGGGACCCAAGTTAAGTTCCCAGCATCTTCAGGCATTTCACAATTACCTGTAATTACAGATCATGGTGGAACTGAAACCTCTGCTCTCTGCAGGCACCTGCATTCATGAGCACATGATACAAACAGTTAAAAATGTATACATATAATTTAAAAATAAGATAATTCTCAATAAAAATTATATCATAAACAGAAAAGAGGCAGAATGGGAGATAAAATACCAAATGGTAAGTTGTAATAAAATTCTGACCTTATTGTTCCTTCAACTGACTTCAAAGTTGTAATTTTATGACTCTGCTCATCTATATGTCCTATGGTCATAAACATAATCATGGCAAAACCAATTGTTGTGAACTTCTACTCTTATTTCAATCAAACTCTTATTATTAATATTTTAGTATCACAATCATGTCACCATCCCTTATTCTTTGACATCTACTATGGTTGCTATATTGGAAACCTAATGCCTCAGGCAACACTGATAGACCTTGAGTCTATAGACAATGTTTAAGCCATAAGAGCTCCACCATTAATGAATAAATTAGTATCATAATCCCCCATTACCATGGCTTTGCAATCATGGGAATATTTTGTTATTGTTTTTTCTTCGCTTTGGTTAATAAAAGCAAGTTCAGTTCTAGAAGGTCCACTCTCTTGCTTTCTGCCTTCTATCATAAAATTATACAAGAAGATTCTCACCATTGGAAGCATTCCTGACCTTGAACTTCACAGTCACTCAAATCGCAGTCATTCAAATGCACAAACCTCTGTTCTTTAGAAGTTCTACTATAGCCACACAAAACAGACTAAGGTGATATTCTTCTTCACTCTGCTTGAATTTCCTAAAGACAAACACATTTGTTTAATCATTAGTCTCACTGTGGTTCATTTGTATTTCAATAAATGAAAGCTTGCAGCAGGTGAAAAATAGTTCTGGGCAAAGTATATATAGCCTTTCTTAGTTAGATTTGGTCTCAAGCCAGGAGTTGTTCAGCCAGAAGAGTACTTGCTCCTTTGAATAATTTGTGTTTCTAGTTCTAGACCAATGAAGTTCTCATGGCTTAAAAACTATGTAGTAGTAACTCAGAATTATCGCCCTAAATCTTTGCTTGATCCATTTGTCCTATTGTCACCAATCTGTTCCTCCCTGCTTCTGTTCTGTTAAACATCAGGATCATTAATGGAACAGAGCTGACCACTGGAATCTTAATGGCCACACCCACTGAACACCTACTTGCCTTATTGCCCTCTTCCAGGATGTAGAGATTTAAACACAGTTCTCCATAAATTGACTTTTCCTAATCATACAGTTTATAAGTTATACTTTTAAAAAATCTGAAGGGAAGTCTCTGGTACAGAACTGGAAAGCAAGTACATAAGCTGTCAGTGGAGGGTACATATACATATGCTTTGGAAGTCATATGGTATTTGAATGAATAGTCTTACATAAAAATCTGAAAGCACTAACAAATATTTCTCTGGCTGAGTTTTAATATCATTAAGGAATTTTTTTCATTTCAGTAATTTCTTTTTCTATGTATTACAAAATGAAACTGAAAGTAATTTTTGTTTCCTATAAAGGAAACAATTATTGTTCAAACTGAAAATTCACATGCTTTTATACCTTTCCTTAAGCAGAAAATATGCGGTAATTTGTAAACACAGTTTGAAGTAACTAATGAATCAAATAAAAATAACAAGACAATGCTCAGGCACTGCTGAGACATCTATGGACTCTAATAAAGTAAAAATTGCTGGTCAATTTTAGATTAAATACAGTTTCATACTTCAGTAACATATCACATACCTATGGTCACTCATCTCACAATCATAAGTAGAAATTTCTAGACCGCTCCTTTTTCCCACCACACCACAGGGGCACATGTTCCTCTATGTTCATAGCAGCCTTATTTGTGATAGCCAGAAGCTGGAACCAACCCATATGTCCCATAACAGAGGAATGGACACAGAAAATGTGGTTCATTTACACAGTGGAGTACTACTCAGCTATTAAGAACAAGGACATCCTGAGTTTTGTAGGCAAATGGATGGAACTAGAAACTATCACCCTGAGTGAGGTAACTCAGGCCCAAAAGGACATACATGGTATGCACTCACAAATAAGTGGATATTAGAAAAAAGAAAAAAAAAAGTACAGAATACCCAAGATAGAGTCCACAGAACACAAAAAGGTCAACAAGCTGAAGGGCCCAAGTAAGGGAGTCACAGTCCCACTTGGGAGGCAGAAGAAAGCAATCACAAGTGGGAGGGATGGAGGGAGGGAAGGACCTGGGAGGGAAATTAGATGGGGGGGAGTTAGGAGGAAGAGGGGAACCTGATCAAGTATTGGGAGAGGGAAAAGGACTAAAGCCCTGAGGGCCCACAGAAAGAATGAAAACAGGCAACCTCAGGAGGTAGGAGGTTGGGGGACCCTCAGGAATGCACCAGAGACCTGGGAGGTGAGAGACTCTCAGGATTCAAAGGGAGGGACCTTAGATGAAATGCTTGACAGTAGAGAGAGGGAACATATAGAGCCTACCTCCAGCATGAAGCCAGGGCATCAAATGAGGGATTGGGTTGCCATTCCACAGTCAAAACTCTGACCCATAATTGTTCCTATCTGAAAGAACTACAGGGATGGAAATGGAGAGGAGCCTGAGGAAAAGAAGGTCCAGCTACAGGACCATGGTGGGATCCAGCTCAAGGGAAGGTCCCAAGGTCTGACACTATTACTGAGACTATGGAGAGCTCACAAAAGGGACTTAGCATGACTGCACTCAGGAAGACCCAACAAGCAGCTGAAAGAGTCAGATGCAGATATTTGCACCCAACCAATGGACAGAAGCTGCTGAGCCCTGTGGTTGAATTAGGGAAAGGCTGAAAGAATCTGAGGAGGAGGACCACCCTGTAGGAGGACCAGCAATGTCAATTAATCTGGACCCCTTAGATCTCTCAAACCCTGGACCACCAACCAGGCAGCATACACCAACTGATATGAGGCCCCCAACACATATACAGCAGAGGACTACGGGTCTCTGTTCAATCAGAGATGATGTACCTAACCCTTAAGAGACTGGAGGGCCCAGTGAGTTTAAAGGTCAGGTGGGGTGGGGGTGGGATAGGGATATCCACGTGGAGACAGGGGGGTGAGGAAGAGGTAAGTGATGTGGAACATTCAGAAGGTGGACAGGGGGAGAATACAATCTGGAATGTTAATTAATTAATTAATTAATTAATTAATTAATTAATTAATTAATTAAAAAAACAAAGATCACCTTAACCCAAGAAGTCAGCTGAAGTAAATACCATCAGTTTACATGAGAAGCTTGCTCTGCTCTGGTCATGTAGAACCAATAAGCTGAGAGACTCAAGTGCACAACTGTCCAATAAATTTTCAGAAAAGTTGAGGGATCTATAGAGAAATCTAGCCACTTATGGCTGAAGTATGGCCGCCATGACTCAGAAATCAACTGTACACTTTTAATTATGTTATATTAATTTGAATGATTAATTATTATATCCTTTTACTTATTGACATAATGATGATAACTACATGTGGCTGCTGATTGTCATATACTTGTCAGTATAGAACTAAAACGATTGGGACCATGGCTATATTAGCACATCTTAGATCCTTGCTGTTTCCAGGCAACCTGTCCTCCTCACTTTTATATGACAGTAGCTTTCCTCTGTCTAAAAAAGCACAGTACTGTGCTGGATAGTTTTATGCCAATGTGACACAAGCAAATGTGTGGGAGAAGAGGGTCTCAGTAAAGAATATGCTTCTGTAATATGGGGCTGTATGGAAACCTGTAGGACATTTTTGGGGGGAGTGTGTGTGTGTGTGTGTGTGTGTGTGTGTGTGTGTGTGTGTGTGTGTGTGTGTGTGTGTTTTGAGACAGGGTCTCACCATGTAGCTCTCTTGCTGCGCTAGAAATTACTATGCAGACCAGGCTGGCCTTGAACTCACAGAGATCCACCTTCCTCTGCCTCTTGAGTGCTGGGATCAGTAGCATGTACCACTATATATAGGGCATATTATTAGTTACTGATAAATGGGATAGGGTGCAGCTCATTGTAGCTGGTGCCTTCCCTGGGATGTTGGTCCTGGATTGTATTAGAAAAGAGATTGAGCATGCCATGGGGGAGCAAGCCAGTAAGCTGTACCCTGTCTATAGCCTCTGTGTCAGCTGTTGTCTCCAGCTTCCTGCTCTACTTGAATTCTTCTCCTGACTTCCTTTGTTGATGAACAAGAATGTGGAAGTACAAGTTGAATAAACCCTTTCCTTCCCAATTTGCTTTTGGTCATGGTGTTTCATCATAGCGCTAATAACCATGACTTATACAAGTATTAAATACATAAAAACATTAAAGAAGAAAAAGAAGAGGAGGAAGAAAAGGAAGAGGAGGAGGAGGAAAAGGAAAAGGAAGAGGAAGAAGTATATTTTTCTCATAGTATGGCATCTATTTTCTATGTTGAAAGAACATAGACAAAGGCTTTATAAATGTTTTACAGATGCTTTACTGATTAAAAGCCAATGGATTTCATAGTAGTTTCGATAGTTATTTTAGATGGTTTAAAATTTCATCCTCCATCTAATATTTGAGTAATGAGAAAGCCTTTCATGGCCTTTTTAGTGGTTTCACTTCCCACACCTATTCACTAAAGAACACCAATAAGAAAGAAAGTGTAACCCTGTCTCAAAAAAAAAAAAAAAAATGAAAGAAAGAAAGAAAGTGTATTATAGGAAATAATTCTCCAGGCTCATTATCCCAACAGTGATCTTATGTCTCAATGAAATATGTAATCAAGTACAGAAATGAAGATGAACAACAGCTAAGGATAAAAATGGGAACCAAAAAAAACCAAGCATCAGGACCAGAGCAAAGCCAACAGCCTTCCATCCAGGGGGATAGGTCACATCAACTGAGGTCCAAGAGCTATGTAAGAAAATCAGGCACAGAGACAGAAGTTATTTTTTCCAAGAGCTGGAGTACTCAATATATATTTTAAAATGTTTGGCCACATGATAAACATGAATAAGGCCTCAAACGCCATGAGTTTAAATCATTGGAGAATGGCCTTCTTAAACTTTGTGCAAAATCAAAAACAATTTGTTAAGTGTTGCTCTTAAGTTGTAAGTCTGCTTGTAAGGCTGTCAATTGCCTGCTCTGTGCTGTTAATCAGGATATAGGCCACTCAAGAAATAGGTGGTTAGGCAGTTTAAAATATGCAGTCCTGAAATCTGTCCATTTCTACCAAATCAGAATCTGTGGTGATAAGAACTGCAGTCCATGGTACACTGGAATGTTTACCATGATATCTGTGCAAATCAAATTTTTATTAGAAGAGTTTGGAGTATGACAAGAAAATCTTCTGAACTCACAAAGCTGCCCATGGATAGAGAAGTAAAAGGAAATGATTTAAAAGGCTGCTCAATGGGTAGATACTCAAATGAGTATATGTGACATATGCTCAAGAAGAGTATCATCTTAAAATGGTTACAAATAATTGTATACTTTCAAGAAAATCAGAATACTGGAGTTGAGGAATTAGGTCAATACCACAGCCTTGTCTAGCATATACAAGGCACTGTTTTTGATCCTGCAACACTGAAAGAAGAAGAAAAAGAAGAAGAAGAAGAAGAAGAAGAAGAAGAAGAAGAAGAAGAAGAAGAAGAAGAAGAAGAAGAGCTAACAATAAAATAATAAATTTTAAATAAATAAATTTTAATCAATTTTAAAATGAGGCAAAACTGTGCTACAAAGCATCAGTACGAAGTGTGACCCTAAACTTCATGGTGACATGAATAACTGTTCAAGCATCTGTTGTTTATTCATCTTGAGCTTGTCTTTGTCAGGCAGTCATCAATGCTCCTTAAATAAAGCAATTAAGGAAGCTCATTACCAACTTAACTGAACTGATTCTATGGCTGCATTAATTTGAACCCACATCAACACGCTACTCAGATTTGAATTGTAGGTTATACTAAGTCAGAAATTTTCAAGAAGCCTGAAGGAGGAGTTTAGTAGAGCTATATTTAGACAGAGAAAGCAAATCACTGACAGCCCACTTACACTCCAAATAGCTGTAGAATTTACTGTTTCCTCATTCGGGGAAGGTTTCCCTTCCCAAGTCCACTGACTAGCAGAAACTTAAAACAACTAGATAGCAGCTCCTAAAGAGACCTCTTCATTCCAAACCTCAATGGTCTTCATGGAAGTGATAATTTATCAACAAGCAGAGATAAATGCAAAAGATCTTCCATAAATCATAGTCATAAATTTCAGTACTCTTGATGAATGAGATGATGAACCCACTGTATTGTGGGCCTATCAGAGCATCCTCCATGACTGCTGATATTATACAAGCAACAAGTTTTAAGCAAATAACACCTGATATAATCTGAGCCAAGGAGACGGCCCAGTGTTTGAAAACATTAGCTGCACATTCTGACAACACCCATATAGAAAGTGAGAAGGACTGGTAGCCATGAGGAACCCCAGTACCCCTATACTGACATTGGAGGCCAGGAAAGGAGATTCTTGAAAGTGTGCAGTTCAGCTAGTTTGGAGTACACAGAACAGCAGTGGAAACAAGAGAGACCCTGCCTCCTCAATGTGAAAGAAGAAAAATCAACTCAACAGAAGTTTTCTTCTGACTTGCATTCTTAACCCTTGAGCACACACACAATTAATTTATTTCAAAAATATTTTTAAAATAAATAATATAATATAGAAAAAGATAAGGGGGCAGAAGCCATACGGTGCTAAAGCAAGTTTTCTTCCTCATATAAGTGACAGTGGGGTAATGTTTATGCTAGGTCTCTGTTGATGAAACAAGATGATTTCCTCTACCACAGATTCACTACTCTGCTGTGTGGAAAAACTATACAAATTCACCTTTCATGAAACTCTCTGGCCAGTCCAGAGGTGTTCCAGCTGTGCCTGATCCATTCTCTGCTTCAGAACCCTGTGAAGATCCCAAGGAAAAGAGAAATTCCTTAGGCTAAGGGTTACAGAGGAAGTCACTCCCTGCCTTTGATGTGGTGGCCAGGTAGGAGTCTGAGTACCCAAAGCACTGGGACCAGAGGGAACCCTGGAGCTTGCCATGGAATATGCTAGCTTCCATGGAAACATAGGTGGGGCATTGCTCACTAATGATGCTTAGGCTGATGAAGACAAATGAGCCATACCTAACATACAGGTATACAACACATGTATTTGGTGTCTGTGAGTAGAGAACCCTCCTCAGATGACCATTGTTCTACATGTGACCAGACCTGTGATGGTGCTTCTCAGACCTGTTCCTTATTGCTAGCAGGTGTGAGCTTCCACGTGAACACACAATTGAGGTCAGGTGGGGTAAACAGCTGTGAAACTCTGTAAGCAGAATGATGTAGAAGTGACAGATGAGCTTGGTGTAGTGCCCACCGAATGATAACCCATAGATGTTATCAGTTGTTTGATTAGAGAGCTTGGACCACTCATGAACCACAATCCTGATCAGAGAAAGGAACCTTTGTGTATCAGCATCATTGTGTTTACAAAATCACAAAAAACAGGCTTGTGCTTTAGAATGCCTTGAAGAGTCTCTTCTGCGGATGTCATTTATTCTGTCACACGGACAGAACCAGCGAGCATGCTCCCAGTTGAATGAACACACAGGACAAGAGGCTCCAGGTAATAGTCGGCTTCTGGATGCTGCCAAGGGTAACAGTGTACACAAGGAAAAAGATGGTTCTTTCGAGCCACTCATTCCAGCAGCCTTGTGGGGGGGAAATGCATTACCTGTGCTTGAGGCATCCAGTTGGAAGAAGGTGTCTCGGGACTTTCTCAAGACTGGGTTTTAAATCCAGCATCTTCTGGAGCCTCAACAATATGTGGCATGGCTGCCTCACACTTCATGGTGAAAACCATCAGGATACCCCCCACCTGGCATTCAGTAGTTCTTAAATGTATCCATTGACTACTGCAGCATCAAGTCAACAAATTATCATTGGGCTCAATGCCCACATAGTACATAAAATCCTTGCAAACAGTGAACGAAAAAAGTAAACGAAAGGTGATGGGTGTCACCCCAACCCCTGTTGTGAAGCATTGCCTTATGTGTCCTGGTAGTGGATGCGCTGCTGCCAGTCTCAGAAGGCCTTTCCTGGCTCTAAGACAATCACTGGTTACTGGCCTGACAAGGCTTTAATCAGGTAATCCATAAGAAATCAAGAGGAAGCAAGACAAGCATACTGAAGTCCATGTGACAGGCAACAGAAAGACTGGGAAACACTGGGGTAAACATTTAGGCATGTGGCCTTGCTCCCAACCTTTCAGAATCTCTGCTCGAGCCGACTGGACTGCTGCCATTGCTTAGGCATTTTAAAAACTCTTAATTTACATAATTTTTAAAAAATCACTCTTAATTTCAAGAGATTAGTCCTATGGCTTTGTATAGTGTGCCTCACTTTTGACCAGAGTAGTATTTCATGGCTTAACACATTCGGCTGTGAAGAATGCTGCCTGTTTTTCCCCATTAAGGAATTTCAGAGAACACCAGGTAGTCTCCACACAGGAGATCCTGAAGTGTTACAGCACTGGCTCCATATTTGAAATGACTGAGAAGGAAAGCAAAACCTTTGAATGAGAATTGTACCTAAAAAAGAAAAATTAGGTGCTTTACCTTAGATCTCATGTGTTTGATCCTGTGTAAATGACGTTTGAGGTTGGTGGTGATATTTATGGTCTGTGGTGTTTACAGTGTATATCATGGTTGTGCTTTCATAGGGCCATGAAAGTGCACATTAAACCTAAGCACCTTTACCTATAGACAAGTACAGGTTTTCACCCCTCTGTCAATAATGTGATTAAAATCCATGAGCAACTAGTTAAACTTGATCAGCACAATGCAGCTAGGTTAGTGTTGTGGCTACTATTGTATTGTCTCCTCAAAATTTGAACAGTCTGTAGGAAATATGAATGTTCTCCAAGTAAACTATGAATATTTCCTATAAAAATTAGACACAAGGAAAATAAAAGGATATGGCATATTAAAGTCTGGGAATTAAAATAGTTAATATTTTAAAGGAATTAGAATATTAAAATACATCTGCATTTTAATCTACAGATCCCATCCTCAGATTCAGGGGGCTCCACAAAACTCAAACATAACATCTCATTAAGCTATAGTCCTAAAAAAATGTCATTGGTAAGGTCATCCACTAAATCCACACCAAGTTCTAACCGTTGTCATCCTTACCTGCCTGCAAATTGGATTTCTGCAGCTCAGTGTTCTCTTCTCTCTGGGATGTTTTATTTACATAACTTCATATTTGGCTTTAGCTTGCTGCTAGGTTTTATTCTTCCTCCCAGGTATATGTTCTCAGCACCTTCTGCTTATTTCTCCGCTTTACCACAATTTTGCAATTGGAAAATGCCCTTGGTCCTCCTCTTTTTCTTATATGATCTGATACTGATTTCTTCTAAACATCATGTATATGACAACATTCCAAAATGTGTATCTGCAGTCCATGGAACTCTCCTAAAACACAGGCTCCTACACAAAATAGCTGTTTATTAATGAGCCTCCAGGAGATAGTGTTGGCCAATCTTAAGATTTCTATCTGAACCAAATAGATCCTAAAGAGTTTCAACAGATTACAGACTGAGCAGAACCCATACGCCTCGCCATGCCATGTCAAAAGGAAAACAACAGCTTTGGCTATAAGTAACTCAGCCTCAGCTTCTATCTTTACTTCCAACTGAGTGACTTCTACCATGTAGACTTGTGAGGTTCAACATTGAATTCTGGTTATTCCCCTAAGGTGTCTCACCCACCATGCTTTTCCCACACCCACCACGGTCTTAACCATTCAGTTGCTCAATCCAGAAACCTTAGATTCATTCTTAACTACTATTCATGTCTTAGTAAGACTCACTGACTCTTCCTTCAAAATACACATACAGTTCTCAGTTTTACCACCTTAGCTGCATGCTGGTTGAACCCAAGCCCCGTGTCTGGACTACAGCAAAAGACTTTGCAGTACAGTGAATCACTGGCCCAGTTCATTCCTCCTTTGGTAATGCATTTTATTACCATTAACTTGAAAGGTCTGAACAACATTTTTTTTTCAATTTTTCAAGGCAGAGTTTCTCAGTGTAGCCCTGGATTTCCTGGAACTTACTCTGTCGACAAGACTGGCTCTGAACTTACAGAGATCTGCCTGCCTCTGCCTTCCAAGTCCTGAGATTAATTGTGTGTGCTACCACTGCCCAGTCTGAATAATTTTTTAAATGCTCTACCAGAATTAATGTCCCATCTCTTAATGGGAGGCATTGTCATATTACTTCTCTTGGCTAATGTGAATTTAGAATAATTGATAAGGAAGAGACTTGTGCTTGAGATATTAACAACAAAATGCGTCTGACTAGTTTCATTGCTCCAAGAAGACAAGAATGCAGCCAGTGCAGTGCATCTGGCTTAACTTGGAAAGTGCATGAGCCCATAACTACAGATTACTGAACTCTTTAACAGACATATATTGCTCACAGGTGACCTATAATTTCTCACTGGTGGCTAAAGAAAAGGTACGGATGACTCATTACAGAAAGGTATAACTAGTAGAAGGCTTCCTCTCTCCCATCTCCGAAAATCTTGTCTTTATACACCATATAGAGAAATTTTTATTGTTGCTTTTTACTTATTCTACCTAATTTGCACTATTTTAATTTTCTATTTCAGATCAACATTGCTAGCAACAAAATGAATATACGGATGTCTTTATTTTAACATTGTGTTCATGTTATCGTGTTTTAGATGACTTTGAAAGTAAGAACAAACTTCAGCATGACAAATTAGAGAGACAAGACACATGCTTCTGTTCCCAACTTCCCATGTTTAAGGAGTCACCTTCCAGGAAATCTCAGGCAACTGAGAGCCAAAGTAAACATGGCAGATCTTTCTTTATAGATAGTAGTCACTGTTTCGTGTCTTACAGAAATGAAAATAAAACACTTTTACACAGCATGACAGCATGACATCTGTGTTCTAGTTTTAGACAGTGTCACTCAAAGATTAATAAATATATTTTGGTCTTTAAAAATAAACATTAAGTGTGTATATTAAGAATCAAGGACATTGTCAAATAAGATATAATTTAAACCATATCTGAAAACAATATGTCTTTGACTTTCTGAAATGTCTTCTCATTTCTAGTGGAATTTCAATGTCTACATTTCTTCCTTGAAGTTAAAATATTCAACAAAAGCCTGAAATTAGTAGTAATCACCACATTATAAGGAAATATTAAAGTTAGAAATAAATATATATTTTATTATTAAAAATTCACAAAAGTTTATGAAGATGCAATGTACTCTTTTTTATTTGATCTTTTTCTAAATAAAATATTTATGTATCAGATACATTCCTTAGAATGTTTAATTTACAAACAGAAATATCAGACATAAACTTCATGTTAATTGACTCAAACCCAGTGAGTATTCCACTCAAATGATTAAAGATTAAGACTTACAAAACTGCCTGGAAAGAATGTAGTGACTTTCAAATGATATTACATACCCTCACTCTAATAGCCAAATCCCATTTGAATGCTTGGAATTTGATGATTTGTGTTTTTATGTTTTCATTTTCCCTGCCTTTTTTTTGGGGGGGGGGGCCTCCTTCAGATACAATTAGCCATTGGGCATAAGCACAGAGCTAACTCTCTTTCGCTCCCTCACTCCCTCCTCTCTCTCTCTCTCTCTCTCTCTCTCTCTCTCTCTCTCTCTCTCTCTCTCTCTCCCTTCCCCTTGTTGTTTCTGACAGTGCTTACAAGAGCCCTTCTTTCCTCTTACCAGAGGTAGATTTTTTTTTTCACCACAGACACATAAATGTCCACGTTTCACTAGTATTCATGAGGTGTGCCCTGCCACAGAGCCATGCTGAAGGACAGTTATCCAGTCATGTCCAGGGTCCATCCCAGCTAAGGCTCAGGAAACATGCAGAATAGGAGGTAGAAATTATACAAGAGACAGAAGAACTAAGAAAAGCCATTTGCCATTTCTTAGACTCAAGTCTGTAGGCTTAAATTTTTCAACCCTAATTTTAATAACAGTTCTTAAATGTGTTAATGTTTCTTCTAGCCCACTACCCATCAGAGGAAGTGGAAAAGAAAGGTTATTAGGATACAGAGGAGGTGGACCTGTTTAGAAATGATTCTCTGGAGCAAATCGCATCGCTGTTGTCAGGAAATCAGAAGTTCTGTTCACAGGTCAGCAGTGACAGCTCGATACACTCTCGCAAACACTTCACTGATATACTAGCAGTCTGGTTCAGTTTTATCAGGATAGCAGCAGCAGTGGCAAGTCCTAGCAGTGGCAAGGACTGAGCCAGGCCTCAACTGATAGGCTCAGCAAGAGGATTAGAACCACCAGGGATACCAGGAGAAATTCTCTGCTGTGCCTCTCTCAAGGAAGCAAAGATCAGGGAAGATGAGAGACCAAGAAGCACTAAAGAGCTAGTTCTACTACCGAGCCCCTCTCACCAGCCATTGAGTCCTATTTATACTCTCTCTAAACATCGCGTGTCCTCCACAGGCCTCACCTAATGATGCATCTTGCCTCAGCACATGTGTCTGTCTTAGCAAAACACCATGTAGGTCTGTACCAGCTGACATCACTCTGTCAATCAGCTGGAGTCTGGTGAAATCACAAGAAGCACCAGCACACCACCAGAAGGTTTTTTGGTGTGATTCTCTCTATGGAGTCCTTGCAAATGGAGCTCAACTACGAAATGTAAGGTGGACTAATACATGCATGGCGTTAGTAAGGAATCCTTTATCACGCGTCCTTTCACGTGCTTGCTTTAGCAAAACATCCTTTCACCTGTGTCTGCTTCAGGGAAATGTTCCTTCACATGTCTGCTTTAGCAAAACATCCTTTCACTTGTGACCACTTCAGGAAAACACTCCTTCATGTGTTTGCCCCATCAAACACCGTCCAACACAATTGACTCTCCGAAGAACCCTTAAGTTTCCACTTCACAGTACAATTATTACAATCATTTCACATCAACTATACTTGTCTTCACTGAGCCAACACAAAACCAAACCTATGAGGATGGGAAGAGGGTCCTGTCTATTGATAGATTCTGGAAATGGAGAACCATTGTCTTTAGTCATGTGCCCCGAGCTGACCCTCCTGGAATCCAGTGGACTCCAACCCGTTGGCCACACAGATGGAGCTGGTCAGTTTAGGTGAGTTACAAACCAAACCAAACAGATTCGAGTGTGAGAGAGATTTGTAGGGATAAGAGTTGTGGACAAGGGTGGGTGTTAAGTGGGAGGTGAGAGTGGTCAGTATGCAAAGTGTACATGTGTAAAATTGTAACGAACTACAGGAATGATTTAAAATGTGTAAAATGAATAAAGAGTAGTCATACCAGATGACAATTCTTTTCTGAACTCTTCAGAGAAGAGACCCAAAGTGGATATGTCTGGGCTGAAACTGTCTGCATTTGTACTCACTGCTATGGAAGGATATTATCTTTGGCCTTACCTCACTTTTACAATTATAATTTTGGTAATTTTCAAGCCGCCTATGTTTGAATCTAGCCTCATTTAAAAGTTGCTTGTAGAAGAAAACTATCTAAGAAGGAGCCCCACAGGAGCCAGTGGTGGTCAATGCAGGCTCTGTATCTGAACAAAATAGACCCTGAAGAAGGGTTTCAGCTTCCCAAGTAAGCACAACTGAAGGGGATGCAACTTGCTGTGAAGTGTAAAAGAGAAAGAGGATTGTGATCAGCCGTTCCCTAGTTCTAGCTCATCCTTGGCCAAATGCCTCCAGAACGGCATTTACATTCTTGATGGTGTTCCAGTAAAAAGACAATTTATTTTATGTGGCTTGTTATTTTTCTATAGTCTTGGCTGGCTTGCTCAGGCTAAAATTCTAATTGAATAATTCAAGTATCTGCCGAAAATTATAAGCTTGCATTGGCAAGAAGCAAAAATCAGACATCACACAAAAGCTTTAATCATGAAAGCAATTATAAGTCTTGGATTTACACTCTTACCAACACCATGACCAAGGCAACTAGCATATATAGTTTTTTCTCATTGGGTACATAAATAAACATTAGGAAATTCATCCAGACACTAAATAGTACTATGGGTCTTTGAAGTAAAAAATTTTGGCCTTTAGTGCTAATCTGCTTTCATCTCTAAAATGGGCAGTGATGGTTAATTGCAAGTTGAGTTGTGCCAAGGGGAAGACATGGAGCTGGAAGCTGGTGGTTATCGTCACCTGTCACTCAAAATTAATTTGAATGTTGTGTAATTAATTGTGTATAGTGGGTTATGTGTGTGTGTGTGCGTGTGCGTGTGTGTGTGTGTATTTATGTGTACATCATGCATACAAGTGCACATTATGTGGCTACATTCATGCAAGTGCACAAGCATATGGCAAGAACGTGTTAGAAGACTAGGGGTCAGTGTAGGTGGTTTCCTCTATTCATCTTGTTATTTAAATTAAGTTTTCACTGAACCTGAGGCTAGCTAGTTCATTGATTAAACCAGAGGCTAATGAGTTCCACGGATTAACCTGTGTCTTGTGCCACTCTACTTAACAGAGCTTTGATTGCAGACATACACTGCCATGCCTGGTTTTTCATGTGGGTGCTAGAGATCTGAAATCAGATCTTCATATTTACACAGCAAGCACTTTACTGACAGTACCATCTCCCCAGCACTGAGAGTGCTTCTGCATATCTGTAATTTAAACAGATAGAGTCTCAGTACTTCTAGTCATACTTTTTGAAGAGAATGCCTATATAAAAGGCCCTAGTTAAATAACAAAGTACAATCAGACTTCCTTGTCTGTCCACCAAACACATGCACAAATATGTATGCAACCCCATCTACATTACAATTTTAGGATTCCAATTTTTTTCTCTAAAACATAAATACAGCATCTACAGTACAAATGTAGTAAATATATGGAAGTATTAAATGCTGACTAGTCTTATGTCGACTTTACACACAAACTAGAGTTTTCTGAAAGGAGGGAAACTATATTGAGAAAATGCCTTCATAAGATCTGGCTGTAAGGCATTTTCTTAATTAATCATTGATGGGGGAAAGCCAGCCCATTGTGGGTGGGGCCATCCCTCCGCTGGTAGCCCTGGGATCTACAAGAAAGCAGGCTAAGCAAGCTATGAGGAGCAAGCCAATAAGCAGTACCTCTCTATGGCCTCTATCAGCTCCTGCCTCCAGGTTCCTGGTCTGTTTGACTATTTAAGTATCGGTCCTGACTTCCTTAGATGATGAACAGCAATATGGAAGGGTGAGCCAAGTAATTCCTCCCTAACTTGCTTTTTTGATCACAGCAATAGAAATCCTAAATATGACAACAAGCAATTGCAAAATTTCAAATTTATAGTAGTTCCCTATTGATCTGAGAAACCAATGGTGAAGAAATTCAAACAGAGAGGGATAAAAATTTTCATTACAATTATGTGTGTCACCTGTGTGTGACACTTGGCATTTTCTCTTGTTTAAAGAATGGTGACTGGATCATAGTGGGACATAATAGTGCATTGGATCATAATTGGACAGTTAACAAAAATAGAATTATCAAAGTGAAATTTAGGATTGTTTTTAATTGTTATATACCTGAAATTTTAGTAAATAAAATACAGATTCCATATTTTCAAATATTGAATTAAAAAGTTAAATATTTAAGAAAATTAGTCAAATGATTACAATAAATAGGGGGAATATAGCTGATTTTATTTCAATGGTTTATTCATCTGTATCATGTTATTTTAGATAGGGTTTCTCTATGAAGACCAGGCTAGCCTGAAAGTCCCAGAGATCAGCCTGCCTCTGCCCCTCCCCATGTTGGGATTAAAGACTTCAGCCATTACTACCAGTTGTATCATATTCTTAAGTGTGTGTTTATCAATAGATGAAGCAGATAGAATACATATAAATTGCTATAAATATTGAACCCTAAGCACATACAATCTAGGGATTATTTTCTTATAGCAATATATACACAGTGAGACCAGAGGTTCACATTTTAAGGAATTAAAGGCAATCAAACCATCATGGGAAATGTTTGGTCTAGTCTGTAAGAGAATATTAGTGAGTTTAACTAGCAAATACCTTCTTTAAATATTTAATGTGCTAAAAGGAGGAGTTTGCAACATTGAAGAATATCTTCAAGAGAGATGTATAAAGGAGAAAGCAAAGAGAGAGAATAACATGAACTCTCAGTGGCGATTTATTTTCACTGTGATATTCAAATAAGGCCAAATGTATGGGCCAATCATTTAGTTTTATAGTTTTATATACAGCTTTATAGTTTTAAATATTCAAATCTTTAATATGTGGAGTAGAAAACAAAGCAAAAAGAAGTAGGAATAAGACACATTAGGAAACTGAGGAAAGAGCAAATGCCCTCGAACTTAACTTAAATTTTTCTGCAAATATAGGGAAAAGCATAGCTTCCTAGCTAGACTATGAAATTATCATCCCTCTTCAGAACCTCAAGCACTCAGCAGACTCTCCTTTACCTGCCATAACACCAGACAAAATTAAGAAGTTTTCGATAAACACAGATCCATTAAGTATAGAAACATGGCTATGTTCAAAAACTCAGGTGACAGCAGATGCTGGCGAGGATGTGGAGAAAGAGGAACACTCCTCCATTGCTGGTGGGATTGCAAGCTGGTACAACCACTCGGGAAATCAGTCTGGCAGTTCCTCAGAAAATTGGACATAGTACTACCTGAGGACCCAGCTATACCACTCCTGGGCATATACCCAGAAGATGCTTCAACATGTAATAAAGACACATGTTCTTCTATGTTCATAGCAGCCATATTTATAATAGCCAGAAGCTGGAAACAACCCAGATGTCCCTCAACAGAGGAATGGATACAGAAAATGTGATACATTATACAATGGAACACTACTCAGCTATTTAAAACAAGAACTTCATGAAATTCATAGTCAAATGGATGGATCTAGAAAATATCATCCTAAGTGAGGTAACTCAGTCACAAAAGACTATACATGGAAATGCAGGGACAAAGAGTGGAGCAGAGACTGAAGGAAAAGCCATCCAGAGACTGTCCCACCTGGGGATCCATCCCACGTGCAGACACCAAACCCAGATACTATTGAGGATGCCAAGAAGTGCTTGCTGACAGGAGCCTGATACAGCTGTCTCCTGAGAGACTCTGCCAGATCCTGACCAATACAGATGTGGAGGCTCGCAGCCAACCATTCGACTAAGCACAGTGACCCCAATGAAGGAGTTAGGAGAAGTATTGAAGGAGCTGAAAGGGCCTTATCTGGCATCAATGGGAGGGGAGGCCCTTGGTCCTGTGTAGGCTTGATGCCCTGACATAGAGGAATACTAGGGTGGTGAGGCAGGAGAGGGTAGGTGGGTGGGGGAGCACCCTCATAGAAACAGGATAAGGGGGGGATGGGATAGGGGGGTCAGAGGGGAAACCTAGAAAGGGCATAACATTTGAAATGTAAATAAATAAAATTTAAAAAATGCAAAAATAGTGTAGAAACATGGAGTTTTATATAGAAGAAAAATTCTATCAAAGAACCTGGCTACCTCAGAGTCTCAGAAGGTTTTTACATGGAGTGATACATGTAGACTATCCTTATAGACAGCTTCATGATGAAGTAAGGCAAATCTTCCAAATGAAAAGTTCTGACACACCTACAGATCTGCCTGGAATCTCACAGCAAATAGGATTTCAGAACTAAGCTGTGCATTTGAACAGCAGTGTGAAGTCCATGGGACCTGCGAGTTGCTATCCAGGGCAAGGGGCCACTTGACCTTGCTTCCTTCTGTTCTGAAATTCTTGCCTTCAGAAAAGACATACGTATGTTTTGTGGAAGAAATAATTATAGCCAACTGAGCCCCGATTAGTGTTTATCCTATTCCAGCCATGAGTTGGAAAAGGGAAGAAAGTGAATGACCATCTTAGTAGTCCAGCAGACAAAAGAAATCTGTAACTATTGTAAGAGATTCCTAGAGTTCCAGCAGTCAAATGCTAACGAAAGTCTTTCCTTATTGGGTCAAAATAAATATTAAAAGTAAAAAGAAAGAAGATGTATACAGTATTTGTACTTCCATGATTACTATAATTGAGTAGATTCTAAGATATATTAAATGATAAATACAAAAGCTACACTAAGCTCAGCTGGACATGAAGGTAAAAATACCAAGAAATAGAGTAACCTCATGACTAATATCTGTAAAGCATACATCTGTAAAATAACAAGTTTGCTATAGTAAACAAAAAGTAAGAAAAAAAGGAAAATAAATGTTCATTAGCTGTTCATTTAATAATTCCCCTAAAAGTGTTAAGGACCACATCCTACATCTGTGGCATCTGATGGACAGTATTTCTACCTGTCTAATAGACAGAAGCAGCAGCTACAGAACCTCATCCAAGTATCCATGTGATGGAAAATATAATTTAACAGAAGGTTTAACCTCAAAGTAAGTTTCCTTGTTGAGTATATTGAAAGAAATGATCATTAGTATTTCCACCTGCCTGGATTACAGCAAACTCTGAGAGAATAGGTAGAAATTCAGTCTTCTGAGTGTAGCACTCCACTTACAACACGGGGAAAGATCAATTTATAAACCAGAAGGACATGAAACTTTACGTTCAGTTTCTAATGTAGAAAATCATCTTTGAATTCTCAGCACCACTTACTTGTATCACTATTCTCAGTAATTATAAGCATACTTCACTTGGATGTGATACTTCACCTTAAAAAATATGAATTTCTAAGATTTGTAAATTAAATCATGTTTGCAAAGCCTTGAAATGGTTTGCAATATTAATAGAGATTCTTTCAGAGTCGAAAAGTTTTGAAAAATGGAACCTCTCCAGATCTGACTTTTGGATCTCAGACTTTAGGACATTTTAAAGAAAGCTGCTTCTCTCAGTATTGCTAAATAACATAATGATTTCGATTATTCAGATATAATTACAATTTGAAACATTCATTAAAATAACTGGATGAATTGTATACAAAATAAAATATGGGATAAAGCAGAATAACAGAATTTCTCTTAAATGGCCCTTTATCCTGCAGGTCATGGAAAGCAAACTTGCTTATTATGAATTATCTGAGAGGAAAAGGGTAGAAAATATTCATAAGCACCTATGACACTATGTGCATTTCAAAATGAAAATAGTCAGAGAGCTGTGTTGTGACCCAAGCAGACTCAAAACCGAATCATTGAACAGACTCAGGGAAAGCAATCCAAGCCTAGAAAAGACCCAAAACTTCACAAAAATTACTAACAGATTAAAATAGTGGGGCTGTATTTAAACTTATATTCATTAACTTGGCATATTTTAAATTGATCACGAAGCCAGAAAAGAAAGAAAAAGGATACAAATTTAGTTTTTCCAAAGCTGATCAAATAGATTATTCCTAAATCTAATTTTTATGCTATACATGTTCTTTAGAAATACCACATAATTTTTATTCAAATTAGTGCTTTAGTGGTTGTTAAAAATTATCACAAATATAATTAACCATAACAATGTACTTCTTTTTTAAAAAGAAATACAATTTATAGGCAAGTGTACAAACAATGTTCAATACATTAGCCGTTGGAGGAATATAAATCTAAGCTACAAAATGGCTGCTGTAAAGAAAATGTTGAGAAGATTGGGGAGGAGGGTTGGCGATGATGGAAAGTCCACCTGATTTTAAGTTATTCTGCAGAGTCCAAGTGATAAAACCCAGCACGACACGGACCTATTCATCAATAGGACAAAAGTCCACCCACCTACAGCTGCCTGAGTTTTGTCAAAGGTGCCAAGAAGATGCACTGGAATGAAGATAGCATCATTATCAATTGTTAGGGGAAAAAACTGATTATGTGTTCATAGAGGAATGAAACTTACTATTTTTTCTCATACTGCTCGCACATCAGTTGCAAACTGATCAAAGATTTCGATATTAGAACGCAAACTAAAATGTCTATAAGAAAGAGCAGCAATTCCACTTCAACATACAGCTCAAGTAGGGACTTTGTGAATAGGATTCTGGCTGCCCAGGAAATAAGAACAAAAATAAATAAGTGGGACTTGAAATTCAAAAGCTCTGTACTACAAAAGAAACTGTTAATCGACTGAAGACTCTATAGAACAGGAGGGAACTCTCCACCTGCTGTATGTGTGACAGAGAATTAATGCCTACATTATATAAGGAACTCAAATGCTAAACAGCAAGAAAACACTCTGAACATGATGTGGAAATTATCATGCCGCACTGTTTGGGGAATAACGACAAGGAAAGTCTTTGTGCACATTACTGATTCATGGCTAATTGTGTCCATACATGAATAACATTCTGTAAACTGAGGAGACTATCATTTTGTCTTATTCTCAGTGACTCATTTTAAACATTTATTTTCTTGCTGATAGTGTATTAGTACAATTTTAGAAACCAATCACCTGCCAAAGAAAAAGCAGTGATTATGAAAAACTACTTTAATGCAATCTGCAAAATTAGAAACCCTTAAGAAAAAGACCCAAAACATTATTATTGATTATTCTGTGACAATCCAGCCTATTCTTGTTAACAAAGCTAATATTGCTTATACATTTGTAATCGTCAAGAAACAGCATCAAGCACTTTAAATTACTCGCCACACCTTTCTTCACAACTTGATCTTAACAGCAATTTTGAAAAACAGAACAAATGGACATTTCATGATCAAATCACAATTTGTGACTCTGGAATTCAAACAGATGGGATATCTTTTCCATGACCACTGTGATAAGACCTCCTTGTTGAGGTAACTGCTCTTCCTGAGAGCCTCAGTTTTCAGTTGAAGCACCATAGGTCCAGAGACACTTAGCAACTTTCCTATGAGATGCAAATGTCTGAATGTCCAAGGTGGACTCTTCTAACCGCTTCTCGTTTCATCGCAGCAAGCAGCACAACCTGCAGCTAAGCCAATGCCCAGCTGTGAGCGTTACATTAGTTTTATTTATTTATTTTTTGATTGGTTGGTTTTGATTGACTGAATTGAGGCATACAGAAAAGAGCATCCTTGTTTTATTTTTTTGAGATATAATTTAATTGAGATACATAAAGCCTGCGTATTTTCATGGGGTACATTATAGTTATTCAACAAGTACATACAGAGTAAGAACTCAATCAGGGTATTAAGCTTCATATTTTCAGACATTAATGTTTCCATATACTAGGAATTCCATACTCTGCTAGTCATTTTGGAATATATTGTAGATCATTTGAACCAATAATTTTCCAACTATGCTAAGGAAATATGAGAAGTAATTCCTCCACTCTGTGCCTTGATGCTTCTTTTCAACTTCTTGTCTTCTCCCTTAACCCCTCTGCTTTGCCAGTTTCCAGCAATAACTATTCTTTCCACTTTTCTACCAACATTGGTCTGTTCATTTACAAAAAGGAGCAAGAAGAGCTTGTGATGTTTCATCTGGTTGTAATCCATGTTACTAAAATGTACAAAATTTCGTGTCTTGTGGCCAAATAATATTCTACTGTGAAAATACAAGACAACCCTCTATCCAGTCTAATATTGATGGACACCTATGTGAATTCAATTGCTTACCCATTTTGAAGTTATTTCAATGCATAGGAGTGCAGATACCTTTGGGGTGTAATTATTTGAATTTTTTAGATATATATCCATATTAGAATCGTTAGATCATGAGATACTCCTAATTTTAGTTTTTTGATAAATTGCCACAGTATTCTTTATAACGGCTGACCTAATTTATATACCCACTAACAGCGTATGTGTTTCCTTGACAGGAATATTTTAAACTAGTACTATAGATTGAGTTTGCTGCATAATTCTCATATAAACCCTATGGAGTAGATACCATCATATTCTTCACCCTCTAATGAGAAAAGTAATGCTTTGACGTAGATAAAAATAGACATACACACTGTCTAAGTTCTTTGCTTTTGAGGTATAACAAATCACCACTGCAGTTGGTGATCCAGGGAAAGGGGATAAACTATAGAATGTATTCATAACTTACTACAATGACTCTGAGATCTTAATGATAATGCACTTGACACAAACTTTTATTATATTGTTAAAATTTTTCTTAACTGAATAGTGGCTTTAGATCAAGGACTTGCAGATTGTGACTAATTAAGGCTCTTTAGTATGTAAGCTTTTGTTGAATATAACTAAGGAAAAATAAATTTATCCTTAGAATTTTCCATCAGTCTATCCATGCTGATATATCTATAGAGACCATTAAGACATTGTATGGAATAAATTATGCCTAGCCTCAGGGCTCCTGGAGTATGTCCCAATATTCAATATTTATTTCAAGCCTAAGATTTCTTTCTCTGTTAATGAAGATTCTTACATAATTCCAGAATCCTTCTACTTCTTCCACTCCTGAAGTTTATGAAGTAAGGTCCTTTTAAAATTTGTGACAGAGTTTGGGAAAGCATGGCTAGAGTTTGCTATAGAGTTGATAATCTAAGAGTCATCAACCATTAAGTAAGTTAAGCAGCTATAGTATAAGATCCTGCAAGGAAACACATCATTACTTGAGTTTTTTATACAAGAAGATTTCCTAAACTTAGGAAGTAAACAACTCAGAATCTTCAGGAAGTCCCTGAACTGAGCAGATGCACTAGGCCACTCTTTCCCCCAAGACTATTCAAGCATAAGGACTGCTGAGAGGCACTTTCAGAGAACTTGGCATCCCAGAAGAAGCTCAGACTAGCAGAGCTGCCTCTGGTCCTTCCAATCATAACTCTTTCTTTGATCTGAATGTGTCCTCTAAAACTCAATGTATTGCATACTTAATCTTTAACATATCAGTGTTGGAAGGTGATGCCTTACAAGAAGTCTTTATCATGAAAAGGTCCTGCCATGATATGATCCTATACCTAAGTGACCTGAAAAACTCCACCAGAGAACTCCTGCAGCTGATAAACAACTTCAGCAAAGTGGCCAGATATAAAATTAACTCTAACAAATCAGTAGCCTTCCTATACTCAAAGGATAAACAGGCTGAGAGGGAAATGACACCCTTCACAATTGTCACAAACAATATAAAGTATCTTGGTGTGACTCTAACCAAGCAAGTGAAAGATCTGTACAACAAGAACTTCAAGTCGCTGAAGAAAGAAATTGAAGACCTCAGGAGGTGGAAAGAACTGCCATGCTGATGGATCTGAAGGATTAATATAGTAAAAATGGCCATCCGGCCAAAAGCAATCTACAAATTCAACACAATCCCCATCAAAATTCCAACTCAATTCTTCATAGACTTAGAAAGAGCAATTCTCAAATTCATTTGGAATAACAAAAAACCCAGGATAGCAAAAGCTATCCTTAACAACAAAAGAACATCTGGGGGAATCAGCATCCCTGATCTCAAGCTGTACTACAGAGCAGTAGTGATAAAAACTGCATGGTATTGGTACAGTGAGAGGCAGGTAGATCAATGGAATAGAATTGAGGACCCAGAAATGAACCCACACACATATGGTCACTTGATCTTCGACAAAGGATCTAAAACCACTCAGT
>CM052716.1:44299592-44335521 GCA_028551405.1 Uromys caudimaculatus
AAGTTTCACTTTACAGTAACCACTGGACTGAGAGTGAGGTACCAGATGGAGGAGTTGGAGAAAGGACTGAAGGAGCTGAGGGAGTTTGCAGCCCCATGGAGGGAGCAAGAGAGTCAATGGGCCTGACCCCTCCCCTCCTGGTCGTCCTGGAGTTTAGACCACCAACCAAAGAATACACATCTATGGACCCATGGTTCAGACCAAATATGTGGCAGAGGATGGCCTCATTGGCCATCAGGGAGAGGAGAGTCCCTTGGGCCTGAGGGTGTTAGAGGCCCCAGTAAAGGGGAATGTCAAGGTGGGAATATGGGAATGAGTGGGCGGGTGGCTGGGAGGTGGAATTCCCTCATAGAGGCGGGGAGGGGGAGGGGATAGGGGGTTTCCAAAGAGGAGACCTAGAAAAGGGGAAACATTGGAAATGTAAATAAAGTATCAAAAAACAATAAATTAATTTAAAAAAAAAAACTTTAAACCCAGGTTGTAAAATGACAACTATCAATATTATCAAAACCCCTGCATCTTCTTTATTTTGGGCTGCTGTAACAACTAGGACCTGTCAGATGGGTCTACCATTAATAAAAATGTATTTTTTCTGTCCTGGAAGCTGCTTATCAGATCAAGGTGTCAGCGTGAGAAGGTTCGCATCCAGGATTTTCCAGCTGCTGGTAGCCAAATTACTACTGTGTTGGAGAGAGGACGGGATAGCTTCTGAAGACCATCTCTATTATTTCACAAAGGCTCCGTCTTTTACTATTACATTGAAAGCTTAGAATTTGAGCAGATAAACTGGAGGGTTAGAGGGCACAAACATTTAGTCTATGATTCCTGTGGTAGGCAAGTGAAAAACCACATGGCCATGTGAGTCTTCTGGCTACTAGTTACAACATCTAAATTTTCACGTTAGACTAAGAATACCTAAGACTATCAAAGGTGAGAGCTCCTATGCTGTACTTCATACACTGCTTCTGTCATAAAAGATTTACCACAAAACTCACTCTTCTCCATATTTGTTCAAACTTCCTAGAGATGGTCAAGAAGGCCCATAAAGGCAGCTTTGGGGAATCATGGCCTGAGGATAAAGAATTATCACTTTCTACCAAACGTTAAACCATAATAAAGTACTGTTTTGTTTAGTGAAACTAGTTTCTTTGATGAGCTAAATGGACCTTTATAGATACTGAGAAATAAAGAAATTTAAAATCTGAGCATTTGGCTTCTTTGGGGCTATAAATAAGATTCACTGGGGCCATTTATGAAGGTAGGAGGTCACCCTTTGTTGTCCTACACAGCCACCTGTTTCCTTGCTACTTAACACACTCCTTGGGAACTTACACATGGTTGTTTTTTAGGAATAAATATAGTTTAATGAGTAAAGGTGACTCCCACATAAGCAAAGTGGATGGTCCAGAAAATATGAAGGACTCAACCACATGAAGGACCATACTCTTGCTGTCCTAACCGTATTATTATTAATATTCTGTCTTTAAAGAGGTGACATAGAAAAGGGGAGAATTGGGATAGTATCCAGTGAAGCATAAACTCAATAGTTCTATGGAGCATAACTCTGCAGTCACTGCAGTGTACGCATCCCACTCACACAGATGTCTCTGACAATAACCAGTCAGCAGTGGAGGTGTGTTCTGCAGGGATCCAGAGGACCAGTCAGAAATGAAACTGTATTCATAAACAAAACAATGTCTGATCCAGCTAAATTCTGGAAAGTTTCACATATATTCAACACTGAAAGTACTTTCAAATTATTTGATTTACTTCTCTCATTAATTCTCAGGTTTTAAGCTTTAATTCCTATTGAGAGGAGGAAAGTAAGATACAGAAACATTACAAGTCTATTGTGGGCTATGGAACTGTGCAGCTTATTACTAATTACATTAGAATGGCAACTGTGGTCAGGCATATCTCTGTGTTCTGAACTTGAATCTGCTTCTAAGAATTTTTCTTGAAATAATTACTTTCTGTATCATTTACTGTTCCTAACAGTTGAAACAATGTCATGAGTTATAAATTAGTTAAGTAAACCATCCATAAAACGGTGTGTCCTTACCATGACGTATATTTACGAGGGACTATAAGATGTCTACTATGTATCTTAAGGTTGTGAGTGAAGCATCATTTGGACCTGGACATGAGCATTCACATGCACATCATATATACAGTTAATAGTTCTCCATGGAACATGGCAATCCTATTGTAAATACCCAGTGATAGGTTATTTCCCCACCAGTGAAGAAGGCCAATTCCAACCAGATTAGAATTCATTAAAGGCAGATTAATTGGGAAGCTGCTCTCAGGTGAGTTCACTGGTATCAAGGACTGAGGTCAGGGATGTCACCATGGGGAGAGAGAAGGAGGGCATGGGGAAGAGAAGAAGAGAAAGTGTGCTCATGAGCAGAGAGAGAAAAGAAGGATAAGAGAGGGAGGAGACTAAAAATATGTGGATTATGTAGGGAGGAGCCTCTGGGGGAAGGGCCCAGCCCCTGGGCTGGAGAGTTCAGGTTGGGGGCCAGGTGTGCCAGGTAGGGATTTGGGGAAGCTGGGAGAACCTGGAGGCCAGATCTGCTTTGATATGTAAAATATACAGCCCTGTTGATTCCTGAAGTCTGAAACCAAACACTGAAAGCAAGTAATGCTCAGTGCTCTTACATAAAATGGCAGATGAGTTGCATTTAAGCTCATGAGTTGCATGAGCTCTAAAATACTCATAATATCTAACATAATGTAAATTCCAGAAGAATGATGATTACCCTATATATTATTCTGGAAATAATAGTCAGGAAAAAATACATATTTAATATAGATCAAAATTTTCTTTCATTTTTTTCTCAAATATTGTCTACCCATGGTTGATTGAATCCATAGATGCAAATACATGGGCAAAAAAGATCATTATGAACATGCATGTGCCTTTAAAATATATGCAAAAATGTATAGTTTACAAGAGAAAAGTTGTGGGCTTAGGCAGTTCCTGGCTTCTTGAAATATATTTAATAAACTATTTTTCCTAAAACCATAAAAAAGTAAAACTATAACAGTAATAAAATATATTTTCAATGTTTGTGGCGTGGTCTACATTTGTGGTGAATACCCATAGTGTATACAGGGATATGCAGAAGCCAGAGAAAGACATCAGAGGTCCTGCTTTACCCATCTCTGCCTTAGTCCCTTCAAGGCCTCTCAATGAGCCTGGAGCTAGGCTGGTGGCCCACAAGCCCGAGCAACCTTCCTGTTCCTGTTCCCCACAGCACTGGTGTTACAGATGTGGACATGATTACACCTAGTGTTTTCCATGGGTCTGGGGTCCTTGTGCCTGTACAGTGAGTGTTCTCACCCAGTAACCCGCAGCTTTCCAGAGCCCTGAGGAGGAAAAGAAGAACTGGGCTATGTTAAAGCTTAGTTGCTTCTTAATGTGTATAGCCAGCTTACGGATCATTCTGGGTTTGATAAGTAATAAAAGAAAATTATATCGTTTCCCTCCCAATGATACCTTTAGATATGATTCATTGGATTTTCTTTTCTGGCCTTTACTAATATTTAGGGCATATCTTAGCATTGTTCCCAACACCCACCCTAAAGTATTTGAATGATTTTGTTTTCAATTTTCTCGAAGTTTTCTCCAATATAATTCAAAATTGAATCCCCCCCTCTTAATACAGCTTTTTCCTTCCCTAGCACAATGTCGAATTCTTACTTGAGGAACAGAAGAAGCCCAAACTCTCACTTAATCCCTTTCTCTCATTACCACCTCTCCATTCCTAAGAGACCTCCCTTTGTCCAGAGGCAAACCGGGCTGAGATGCAAAATGTGAAACTGCTTAAGGCTGTTTGCCTAGCCTTCGCCTACTCCCTTCTGCCTTTGTGTCATTCATTCTGCCAGGGCAGGATGCTGAAAGCTGCTTTATCATTCGAAATACTTATTGCACTCTTGCAAGGAACCCTTTATAGCCAGACTTGGCACTGAACTTTCTGTCTGGCCCTTGTGAGCTATGCCAGGCTCAGTTTTTCCCAATATACATTCCTATAGCTCCTTCTGCTAATTTCCCTCTAGTAGGGATCAACTTTGAGCTCTTCTATAGCCAATTCAATCCACAAATGACCATCAATCAGCCATTTTCTTTTTGCCACCCACTCAGCTCCTACCTGTTGTCCTTGTATTAGTAGCAGTCCTTCGGTTTTAAACATTGTCCTGATTTCAGTAACACATCAAATGATCTACAACTAAATAAAGTCTGCCAATATTAACCATCTATCAGCATTAAATGTCTCGCTGCTGCCATTTGTGTTGTAATCCTGTAGGCTAGTGTCCTTGTTCAGAAACATGAATACTGAGGCAGTAAGAATAAAGGGCACAATGCCTACAACGCAGTCTAGTGTGAGAAAAGTTATAAACAGAGAAAAAGAAAACAGGATCATGATCAAGCAACAAGGGCACTGATGTGATAACGGCAGGAAGGGCCCCGTACTTCTGTATGCTAGGTTGCATTTTTGTAATAATTTTCAGATAAAAGGCTTCACAACTCATTTTGTGATTATTCTGCCAATGCCTGGATGGTTTCAGTTCTGACTTGGCCCAAAACTTGAAGCAGTTACAAAGCTGTCCCCACATTTGCCCTCATCTCTCTTTGTTAACAAGATCTGATTTTCTTTTTTGACTAAGTCCATTAAAGACATCTGATTGTCCTTACCCTTCTAATATTCAGGGGCCATGTGCCAGGCCATTTCAAGTATTTATTTTGCTGGTAACCCAAGCAAGATCCAGATTTTTTTTTCTTTTTTCTTTTTTTTTTTTTTTTCTGCAGCACATGAAGAGTCACAAGGAGAATCTGACTCTGGTTTCCTTTTTTGCTAATATTCTCTGGAAGAGAACCAACTTAAAGGGCCACAGCCTGGAAAGATTTAGAGGCTGTGTTGAATGGATTAGTGCTACCATACTTTCTTCTCTTAACTGATTCTTCTAATGGGATGAACCACAGATCCTCTCTCTAGCCAGGATTTGGGAAATGGAAAGCTAACAGAGAAAGCTTTGTCTCATCACAAATACATTTTATCTTCTTCCTTAGTTAGAGCATCAATGAAAAATCAGGGTCAGCAGAAAACCATCACAGGCCATTTCTATAATACAAACACACTTTATCTGCAGAAATCATTTATGATGTTTTGTATGTGGGTATCTTTTCTGTTTTAATGAAGAGCATGTGTTAATGAACACCGCAAAGAAAATCTCTGTGTGTGTGACAGATACACACAAAAAGAACTGTATGCATGTGTATGCATGATCATTTGTTTATGTGCATTCTTGTATGTAGAGGCCAGGGGTCAACACTGAGTGTTTTGCTCATTTACTCCTCACCTTCTGTTTGAAATGGGATTACTCACTGAACCTGGAACTCACCAATTCAACAATACTAACTGGCCAGTGAGCTCCAGGGATTCTCTGCCTCTACTTCCCCCGAGGGTGAGCACTAACATGTTTGACTTTTAAACATGGGTGCTAAAAACTCATAGCCTCATACCTCTGAAGCAAAAATTTTACTATTGGACCGTCTCTCAGCCTCAGCTATGCTCTGTCCATCTTCACATTTCAGGACTAGAATGAGCCTTACCTTCCTCTCAGTGCTATAAAAATCTACCTCCCATTCTGACTTGGGTCTGTGTGTGCCTGATGGGATTCAGTGAAGAGAACAGAGGGAATAGAGCTTTGATGGAACAAAGACTTGGAAAAAGAAGTGCTACAGAGGGGTGTGTGTCCGATTTGAAAGAATACAGATGTCTTAGGGTCCTGAGAGCAGAGGAAGCCTGTATCCTACGGCAATGTGGATCTTTAGAGAAGTGATCAGACCCTAACAGGAAGGGTGTAGAAGGCATCTATAGAGATCAGTTTCGAGGGACCAAGGCTTCCAGTCTTGTTTATGAGGCTTAATATTCTCATTTTGCATCAAAATACCAAATTCATCTTGTTGTCAGTGATTAGATGGGTTTGTAGAATAACGGCAGCAGTACCTTTAGAGAACGAGAAACTGGAGACATTTGTTCTAATTACCACATGAACTTCTGGAATGGTACAATCCACAAGTTTCCCCTAAAATGTTAAGATTAAATTGCCCATATAGCCTGTCAAGATTACAATAAATTCTAAATAATGAAAAACTGAATTCTCATATACCAAAGTTTGTGAGATCATTCATACCACTGTATAAAAATCATACTTTAGTGACTATAAAATAGACAGTAGTATAGTTCCGTGATAATACACTTGCCTAGGATGTATGAGCCCTGGATTTAATCACAATTACCTCAAAATATAGTTCATCATATATATATTATTATGATTATAAAACAAAACTGGTTTTCTTTGTGGTAACAAAGTATTTGCTGATACTTGAACAAGTCAATTGAGCTTTTTTAAACATTTTGTGTTAATAGAAATTTTATAAATTTATGGGACAATATGGGATACCAGTAAACATGTTTGCATTGTAGAGTGACTAAGGTCAATTAATTTATTCTTTAGCTCAAATAGTTATCATTTTTGTAGCAAGAATATTTGAGCTCTCCTCTTAATAGTGTTACGTGATGTTTTTGTGCCAACATCACAACAAAAGATCACAAATTTTCTGATTCATAGTTAGGAGTGGGATAATTATAATTATCTAAAGATATTATTTAACTGTCTAATTCTGTAATGAGTATGTGCCTAGGCATAGAAGATAACCACCTTTGGCACTTTTAGTATCTTTCATTCTCCAAGTAGTTTGGATTTAAAAACTGGGCTTGCATATACAGACTCTGAGAAAACAGGTTTTAGAGCAAGTTGAGTCAGAAGCAGTGGCTTTAGCTATATAGGAGAACTTTATCTTGGTCTGGATGTGAGTACCCACTAGTGGAAAGTGACAATCAGAAAACCACATGGACATCACCACTGCCCAAGTGACTCAGCAGAGCTGGGAGTGTGACAAACTCTTTAAGAGACATGTGTGAAGGGCAGGGCAAGAAGAACCAAAGAATAGATAACAGTGAACCATCTACTCACATGTACCTACCGAAATACCAGAGAGAAATCAAGAGACTCCATTTCAGACACAGCAAGTAACTCAACCAGCGAAGGGAGGAACATTAAGCCAGGCCTGCAAATCCATTAATGGGATAGCAATGGTACAAACAGAAGAGACTAATAATGTACTATGTATGTATTGGTGATCTTCTACCTCCTGTTTTGGTTCTTTGGCATCCAATCTAGGAATATGTATCGCTACAGCTGAGTGGGATTTAAAGGCATTGTATGTCCTCAGTCATAGGAAAAGTTAGGAAAGGTTTATAGTCATAGATAAAAGAGCCATCAAAAGCTCCGTTGGCCTCAGGGACTCTAAAGAACAGAAGAGGAGGAAGAAAGGGTCCACGGAGCCTGTGGATGCAGTCATCTATATATCAACATTGGGTACATTGATAAACAGTGCTACTAAGTATCCAAGTCACTCCAAGTCATGTAGAAACTCTAATCCTATCAACCCCAACTTTCAAAGGAACAAACATAGATAATAGTGATAGTGCTGAACTTAAGTTCCCATTGAACTCAGATAAAGCAATAAAATGAAATAAAAAATGAATATACATCATACTTGTACACACATACATGCTGTTTTACTGTGGACTTGGCATGTGCCCAAAAGGAGTCCTGCTGGTCAAGCTGAAACAATACTAGTAGGAAGGGATATTCCTCTACAGTAGGAGAGAATAATGCCCCAAAGCCCAGCAGTCTACTCTATCATTCTTCATCCCACCATGGAGTAGGTAGTCTGACACGTTCTAGGCAGGAACAAATGCGTGGCTCTTTCTCTAAATCAATTCATATTTGAAAGAAAGTCTATAAGACTCTAAAGGAAGAATGGTAATTTTGGAAATGATTACTGGGCATTTGAGATGAGTGTAAGAATTCAGTTGAATCCCTAGGGAACTGCTTCCTAAATGCTTCTCAATATTTAAAATTTTAAATAACAATCAGATGATTTCCCAAAAGAGCAGAGGAATTTTTTATCTCTGCTAAACTTGTACATGCCTATTTCTCCACAGTAGACCCTTAAGAGTGTGAACCTGCTAAATACAGCTTCCTTTGTCAGTACTGAGGTAGGAAATGCTAATGAATCTCTTTGGTCTCTGGCCCCATTAACTCATTGCTGCTAAAGGAGAAAAACTCAACCAGAAACCTAAAACACTCTTGTAGGATATCACTGGGTTAGAAATGCTGTTTATTATGTATTAGGAACTGATCATATTGCCAGAAGAAAGAGCCATGAGCTGCCCTCCCCAGCAGTTTGTCATTGTCAGTAGGCATTTGGTCACCAACAATAAGGATCTTTATTTCTGCTTTCTTTCCCAATTTGATTTAACTGGGAGCTTCAGCCCACAGGACTAGAGACAAACACAGCCATCTTACTAGTAAATCCCAAGGCATCTATTCCACAGTCCATTTGCTAGTCTAGATGTCTAAGATAAAGCTTTAAAGCATTAAGAGTTAGCTAAAAATGTTACCTAAATTCATAAATAATATACACATAGTTAATGTTTGTTTGGTTTCACTTTTGTTGTTCTTTATTTGGCTGTTTTCTGAGACAGAGTTTTGTTATATAGACCCTGACCTTGATGCTCATAAATTTAAACTGTAGGAAGCAAGTATTCCTAATGCTTTTCAGACCCTGGTTTCCTTGACCCCTTTACTATTGCCACAGAGACTATATTTTTTGACTTAGAACTTGGCCACTGGCTAATCCAAGGCATCAAATTTAACTGTTATTATCTATGGGCAGTTGTCTTAGTACTGTGGAGAGACATCATAAGTACAGAAACTCTTATATATGAAAGTACTTAGTTAGGGCTTGATTATAGTTCAGATGTTGAGTCCATTGTCATGGCAGGAAGCATAGTGACACACAGGCTGATCAAGGGCTGGCGAAGCAGCTGAGAAGTCTACATCTGGATCTGTAGGCAGCAGAAGGAGAGTAAGACAGTGGCCTGGCTTGAACATTTGAAACCATGAAGCCCACCCTGAGCTTTACTTTCTCTATCAAGGCCACGCCTACCTCAACAAGCCACACCTCCTATCCCTATCAAGTAACACTACTCACTAATGAAGCATTCAAGTCTATGAGCCTATGGGGGCCATTTTTATTCAAACTACTACAGCAGCCAAAATATATTTGTGAGATCTATGGTTATTTAAATTTTTGTTACTTTTATTCATTTATGTGTGTCTCTCTATGTGTCTGTACAAGCACATGTATATGAACACATAAAACATAGAGGACATGTGTTGAGGCACAGCAAACGTGGCGTGGCATGAGTGGAGATCAGAAGCAATTTGTGTTTGTCAGTTCTCTCCACTACGTGGTTCTGGATAATTGGACTCAAGTCATTAGGCTTGGTGGCAAGCACCTTCACCCACTGATTCTTCTTGTTGTCCTAGGTTCATGAGCTTTTATTAAAACTCAGTGACCTGGGCTGAGGAGATGGTTCTGCAGATAAAGCACTTGCTGTGCAAGCATGTGGACCTAACTTTGACTCTCTGGGTCCCACGTAAATGCCTGACACAAATGAGACCCTAACTCAAACAAGATGGAAAGTGGAACTGACACCAAAGCTATTTTGTGGCCTCCACTTGCATGCTGTCTCTCTCACACACACATGCACAAATGTACACACAAGTCACATATATACACACAAAGTAAAAAAATAAATCAATGGCTTTCATAGTTGCTTTTGCCTTTCAAGCACATGCTGTCCATGAGACACAACACAATTCAGTGATGAGAGTGAACATCAAGGTTCAGAAGGCCTGGCCTTGCTTTCATACTTAGTCATTGTTTTCTGCTCATCTATTCCTATTGTACAGCTGCTGGGTAAGTATAATAGTAGTCACTCCCTTGTCAAAGAATCATGTAAAGAATCTCACTCAATACTTGCCACCTCAGACAGTAAGCAAAAATGGTGGGAATTATCCCCACCATCGCTGTTGGAAACTATAGAGAGAATTATTTTATTTACTTGTCATTGTTATTATTATTTATAATATTATAATTTACTGAGGATGTATTTCTTAGGAAATCCCTACAAGTTTGTAGGCTTATTTTGTACAGCAAAATTCACTGCAGAATATTTTAGAAATGTTCAAAACAACAATTTGTTGATATAGCCATGGGGATAATCTCATATATAGGGACAAATACAAACTTAAAATATGAAATTCAACTCTCTGTTGAAAATGAGGGAAGAGAATTTTTTCCCTTCACTCAAAATAATTTACCTTAGATAACTATTAAATTCTTCTCTGTTTATGTGAACAATAGGTACATCTTTTCTTATTAATTATTTTATTTGTTTACATTTCAAATGATATTCCCCCTTCCTGGTCTCCCCTCCACAAAATTCCACACCCCATCACCGTCCCTTTGCCTCTAAGAGGGTGCTCCCCCACTTACCCATCTACTCCAGCCTTAACCCTTTAGCATCCCCTTCTCTTTTAAAAGTTAATTAAGCTTTTAATATCCCTAGGACTGGGAAATCTCTTTCTAAGAGACATGAGAAATATTTCTTCAAATGTAATTGTGCTATAGATTTATAATAAATAATACATATTTAACCCTCCATCCATGTTTCCTGGCACATCTCTCTTAAAACTCTTAGAGCCTCCATAATGAAGTCTTACTGCCCATCAATGAGCTGTCTGATGCCTGAGTGCTTCTGAATTTGGACTGGTTGCCAGGACAACCAATCCAGTGATTAGAGGTTGGAGCTTTCAGTCCCATTTGGTGACCTCCAGAAATGAGAGAGGGATGAAAGTAGGGTTGGTCACTAATGACGAGTGAATTAATCAGCCATATAATGTAATGAAGCTTCTGCAAAAACTGAAACAGATGGAGTTCAGTGCATTTCTGGATTAGTGAACACACCAGTGTGCTAGGCGGAGGTGCACTTCAAGTCCAAAGTAGCAGGCACTCCTGGACTTAAAAACCTTCCCAGGACTTACTCTATAGAACTCTTCTGGAAATTCACCTGCATTCTTTACCAGATCCTTTATTATATAACAGAATAAATGTTAATGATTTTTCATGAAAAATAATTAAATTGTTTCTCAAAGAGTCTTGGTGGTACAAGCCAAAAATCTCAGCTATTTGGGAAATTGAAGTAGGAGGATTATAAAGTGAGCTCAAGATCAGCCTAGATAACAGCATAGAGCTCAAAATCTTGCCTCAAAATATAAAAAACAAAAAAATGGCTGGGGTTGTAGGTCAATATCCAAACTATCAGGAAAGAAGGAGGAGGAAGAAAAGGTGAAAGATTTGTTTCCCTGAGATCTGTGAGCTTTTCCAACAAGTTATCAAACCTGAAGAGGATCATGGTAACTTCTATTTGTAACCAAGTCTAAAAAAGTATTATGGGTAGACTGATGGCTCCTCATTTACAAATGTCATCTACAGTAGAACCATAGACTTGCAGGTATGTTTTAGCTCTAAGCAGATAGTGCCCCTACCTACATGTTCTGTGCTACTTCCAACTATATTCTGATAAGAATTAATTATATCTGTTGTCTGCAGAGGACAGCATTTCCTGGTGTGGGGAATCCTCATATATGCAGTCTCAGAAATGAAATACTAAGGATTGTGGGACAACACACAAAAGCCATTTTTCTGTATATAATATTCATGAAAGACTACAATGTTCTTGTCTCCTAGTTTTGCAGGACAGTATGGTCTCAGCTCTGCAGAGGAATCATCTCTGACTTGCACAACTACTACCTGTTATAAAGACATGAGAGGTTATTCTTTCCATTGGTTATCCTATTTAGCAAGCAAAGGTGGCCTCCCTCACCACCAATATGGAATGGACTATACTGTTTGTGAACAATGATACTGTCAAGTCCTTTCACCCAGGGGCTAGTTATTAAGAACACTTCTGTACTTTGGTCCCAAATTGCCCCCTAATTCAAGTTGTCTCTTCCAGTACTTTCTCCTTCCATCCTCTTCCCAACTGATCACAGAAGAAGGGAAGGAAGGATTGTAGGAGCCAGAGGGGTCAAGGACACATCAAGAAAATCCACAGAACTAACTAATCCAGACTCATAGGGACTCACTGAGACTGAACTAACAGTCAGGATGCCTGCATGGGTCTAACCTAGATCTTCTGCATATATATTATAGTTGTTCAGCTTGGTGGTTTTTGGAACTCCTAACAGGGAGAGGGAATTGTTTCTGACTCCCTTGCCTGCTTTTGAGACCTTTGTCCTCCTACAAGGTTACCTTGTCCAACCTTGATATGAAGGGAAGTGCCTAATCTTATTGCAAATTGATATGCCAAGCCTGGTTGCTGTCTCTAGGAGGTCTGCCCATTTCTGAAGGGGAAGAGAGAAGGAATGGATGAAGGGAGAAGTTGAGGGTAATGCTGAAGGAATTGGGACATAGAAGGAGGGCAGGGAAACTGTGGTCAGGATGTACTATATGAAAGAATGAATTAAATTTAAAAAAATGAACATGTAAGGTCCCTCCCTTTGAGTCCTGAGAGTTATCTCTCAGGTCTCTGGTGCATTCTGAAGGATCCCTACAACCTTCTACCTCTTGAGGTTGCCTGTTTCCATTCTTTCTGCTGGTCCTCAGGGCTTTAGTCCTTTTTCCTCACCCAATACCAGATCAGGTTCCCCTCTCTGTCCCCACTCCCAGTTCATGTTCCCTCCCAGGTCCCTCCCTCCCTCCCCACTTGTGATTGCTTTCATCTCCCTCCTAAGTGGGACTGAGGCATCCTGACTTCAGCCCTTCAGCTTGTTGACCTTTTTGAGTTCTGTGGACTGTATCATGGGTATTCTGTACTTTTTGTGTGTGTGTGGCTAACATCCACTTATTAGTGAGTTCATATCATGCATGTCCTTTTGGGTCTGAGTTACCTCACTCAGGATGGTATTTTCTAGTTCCATCCATTTGCCTGCAAAACTCAGAATGTCCTCATTCTTAATAGCTGAGTAGTATTCCATTGTATAAAGGAACTACATTTTCTGTAGCCATTCTTCTGTCATGGGACATCTGGGGTGTTTCCAGCTTCTGGATATCAGAAAACAAGGCTGCTATGAACATAGTGGAACACATGCCCCTGTGACATGGTGGAGCATCTTTTGGGTATATTCCCAAGAGTGGTATTGCTAGGTCTTCAGGTAGATCTATTTCCAGTTTTCTGACAAACCTCCAGATTGATTTCCAGACTCAAAGAGAGGGACCTTAGATGAATGCCTGACAGTAGAGAGAGAGGGAACTTATAGAGTCCACCTACAGCAGGAAGACAGGGCATCAAATGAGGGAGGGGGTTGCCATCCCACAGTCAAAACTCTGACTCATAATTGTTCCTGTCTGAAAGAATTACAGAGGTGGAAATGGAGAAGAGCCTGAGGAAAAGAAGGTCCAGCAACAGGCCTAAAGTGGGATCCAGCTCAAGGGGAGGTCCCAAGGCCTGATACTATTACTGAGGCTATTGAACACTCACAAAAAGGGACCTAGCATGACTGCACTCCGAAAGACCCAACATGCAGCTGAAAGAGTCAGATGCAGATATTCGCACCCAATCAATGGACAGAAGCTGCTGACCCCTCTGGTTGAATTAGGGAAAGGCTGAAAGAAGCTGAAGAGGAGAGCAATGCTGTAGGAGGACCAGCAGTCTCAATTAACCTGGACCCCATATCTCTCAAACCCTGGACCACCAACCAGGCAGCATACACCAGCTGATATGAGGCCCCCAACACATATACAGTAGAGGACTGTTGAGTCTGTGTTCAGTCAGAGACGATGCACCTAACCCTCAAGAGACTGGAGGCCCCAGTGAGTTTAGAGGTCAGGTGGGGTGGGGTTTGGGGGGGTGATGACATCCTCGTGAAGACAGGGGGTGGATGGACCAGGGCGGGGGGGAATAAATTCTGGAGTGGAAAAAAATAAATTAAAAAAAAAACAGAGTACTTATGTAGTGGGTTCTACTTGTTTTCACTATGTAGAAGTGTGAGTTTATTTGCAATATTTTAGTTGTTCTCTCTCTCTCTCTCTCTCTCTCTCTCTCTCTCTCTGTGTGTGTGTGTGTGTGTGTGTGTGTGTGTGTGTGTGTGTGTGTGTGTGTGTGTGTGTGTAACCCTAGCTGTCCTGGAACTCATTCTACAGACCAGGCTGGCCTTGAAATCACGGAGATGCACCTTCCTCTGCCTCTGGAGTGCTGGAATTAAAGGATCTGCACCACCACCACCCAGTTTGTCTTCGTGTAGTATTTTATGAGACTTAGCATCACATTGTAGCTTAATTAAATAAATTCAAAAATAAGATAATTCTATTTCTCTTCTCTTTGTGGATAGGTTTTCTAGATTGGCAGGATGCGTGTTAAATTAAATTTCTCCAATGTATGTAAATTACATATCATTTCGCTTGTGCTTTAAAGTATAATTTTAAAATATCTTAAGTTGATGGCATCAAATGGGAAAATACTTCAGGATTACATTTCTGATAATTCATAGTTGTATGCTAATTGCTAATACCCCAAAATATCATATTTTGCTATGAAAGTAACAATGTTGAATTTTGAAGGCTCTTTTGGGGTCTGGGAAAGGGCAATGATTAAGAAATCCCTAGATTCTCTTGTGTCCTAGAAAATAGATTAGTACAAACGATGACCTCCCTCCATAAAATTTAGCTAAGGCTTCTCTATGTCCATTTTGTTTGCTTGCAGAAAAGCCTTCCAGATTCTCATGCTTTTTCTCATAAATGATTTACTAGTTTTGTTTCTACTGATCAGTCAAAACAAAGTGCTTTTTAACTAAATTTTGCTTCTGTACTCCCGTGATTCCTGGAAGTCTGACCCTTTCAGAGTATGGTGTCCTCATAGTGCCTTCTCTGACCTCCTGTCTCATCAAGTCATTGCTATCTCCCATCAGCGACATCTCACTCTGGAAACCTCTTCTTTCTAGCTTTGTTTAGTCCTTCTTATTAAGGAAAATCCTTTCTGCCTAAACTTCAGACTGCTGTAGCTCCCTTACAGTCAGAACCCCCACCTCCACCCCTGTGCAAATCTCCTTCTCCCTATTGTAATAATCCTTTTGAAAAAAGTCTCTGCTTCTCTAAATCTGGGTTTGTTTTGCCAACTTATTGTTCAATAATTTATATCCTATCTAAAAACCAAATAGCAAAGAAAGCACTGCTGAGCAGATATAAATCAAAATAAAATCATATAGTATCCTATGTGTGAGATAACATTGTGAAGTTTAAGATGCCAGTCAAATTTTTTAAATTTATTTTCAATTTATTGTAATGATTCCTTTGTTTTGAAAACTGTCCAGTTGAGAAGAGATGAATTTGTGAAATGCCTTTTCTAGACATGTTTATCCAAACTGAGAGTTTCCTAATAATAGCAGCTATCTTCCCTCTCACCATTATTTAATTTCTTCTGTTTCTTTTCTAGATATGATGCATTTACTGAGTTGGCCCAATTGTAAATAATGGTTAGATTCTAAATTGCATTTCAAAATTTGATAAATCATGTCTTAGTGAGTAAGAGTGTTTGCTGCCAAGCATGAGGGCCTGTGTTCAAATCCCAGCCCAGGTCTGTGCGCTTGGGTCCTCATCACTGGTGAATGGGGGATGGAGGTAGGAGGACCACTGTGGTCGTGCTCCCTGCCCATTTTAAAGTTCAACGGGAGACCCTACATTAAGGGAATAAGGTGCAGAGTTATAGAGCCAGATATCCAGAATCCTCTTCTTGCTTCCATGCACACAGAGGCAGACACACAAACACACACACACACACACACACACACACACACACACACACAGACACACACACACACACATATCCACTGTACATGTGCCACACACATGACTATATACATACTCAAACACAGGTATGAAAAACATTGTAAAAGGCATATAATATATATTTACATGCAGAAAACTATCAGCAGCAGTTCATATAGAAAAGTAGCACTGTGCTATTAGTACCAAAGGAAGTGTAAATGAGGCAGGAGATTAGAGCAGTGGTTCTTAAATTTGAATACACAATCAAGTCCTACCTGAAGGACTCCTTAAGACAGATTGCTGGGTGTCACCCTGGGATTTCCAATTCAGTAAGAATATGTGAAAGCTAACCATTTACGTGTCTAACAAGTTTCCAGGTGCTGTCCTTGTTATAGGTTTGACTGCTACATCATTGATCAGAGCATTCATACATTCATTCATTCATTCATTCATTCATTTGCCAAACTTACTGATTTCCAGTGTGCAACAAGCATTGAGCTAGGTACTCAGAAAACAGCTTTGGACCCAAGACAAATTATACTTTCAAATAGTTTGTACTGAAAAAGACAAACAATAGACAAAATGACAGTTAATAAATATTGGTGATAAATGCTGAAGAGGAAAACAAGTCTAGAAAAGAGATGTAAGTGCTGCAATGGAAATGATGTTGAAATTTCAGTGGGCTGCAGTTTGAAGGAGTTCTCTTCAATGGGATCCTTTTGATTAAATCTAAACAGAGGTTTGCCCATATCATATTTATGAGAAAAACACTGAAGAAAATGCAAAAAGGGAAGAAAGAATATACCAACCCCAAAGACCAGGGCAAGTTATGAATGCTTAGGAATTCTAGTTCATCAAGTACAGTGAATCACCAAAGATTAATGAGAAATAAGTTTCCAAACACAAGTTGAGTTGTGATTAAAGAAAACCTCATGTGAGCTTAAAATAGAAGAGCAGGCTATCGATCAGCGGCATGTAGATGAGTGGGGAAAAGTTTGTTTTCAGCTAAAGAGATGCTTCAGCAGGAAAGAACACTTGTTACTCTTCCAGATAACCCAGATTTAGTTCCCTGCACCCACACAATGACTAGCAACCTCCTGTATCTCCAGTTCTAGGGTATCTGATGCTCTCTTCTGTCTTCCAAAGGCACTGCATGCAGATGGTGCAGACAAAGACATACAGGCAAAACACACATACACATAAATTGAAAATAATCATTTTCACTTCTGAAATCAGGTACATGTCTGAAAAGTGAAGGGCAAATTTGTGTTTCAATAAGATGTCCCTGGCTTCCAGTTTAAAGGAGAAGCTTAGAAGCTTAGGAGCAGAGACAGGTGGGTCAAGGAGAAGGTTATTGGGGCTTGCATTAGTTATTTGAGAATGCTCATGCTCACTTATTCACTAGCCACAAACAGCATGTATTTAAATTCCACAGTTTAATCAAAACATGTGATCCTGTTACAGCAGAGTTAATAAAAAAATACAAAAACACAAAGGCTTATATAAATATTGATATCTACTGTACTATGACAGAAATTCACAAGGCAACCATTGTGTGAGCCCCCTATAGCTTCCTATAGAAGATAAAAACTTCATCTCATTTCCCAATCCCAGATGCTACTGTCTCCTGCTAGCCTACTATGGTGAGCAGAAGCCAGAGGATAAATTGCCACTCTTTATAGCCAAAGGAAGATTTCTTGGGGTTATTGTCATGGAATTAATATTTTTTATCATTATATGAAGAACAAATTATTTTTTCTGGTGCATAACAGTAATACTCATACAATTTGTCTATATATATACTTTATCCTGTGCTCCAAAACAATGCTTCCTACAAATATGAGAATACTGATTACTCTTGTAATTTTCCATAGCTTCACAGCTAGTGTTGTTCAATCATCTCTTTATCCTCTACCTTCAGATTCCTGAGTACAGCAAAAAGCTATTTTTCTAGCTGAATCTTAATCTCATTAGTCTCACGACACTTGTTACGATGGCAGTAAAGTCATTATTCAAACTTACTGGAATAGTGTAGAGAGATCTAATTCCAAAAAGGAAAAATGTAAAGGTGCTGACTGGGCAGTAGAAAACAGGAAGATGAGGCAACTAGTTAATATGATTGAGCCATCCATGAGTGCTAAATGGCACTGACCTAAGTTAGCATTGTACCCTCCTCAAAGACCAGAAGTCACATGTGCTGAGGTCATCAGTGGGCACATATACAAAAGCATGGCTACCAGATTCTTTAAAAAAATATTTCTGTATTGGAAAACTAGCAAAATATTGGCATAATATTGAACTCTCAAAGGTTCCAAGAATGAACTTACAATCACAAATTTGGTAAACTTGTATATAAGACTCTAAGAGAGTAGGAAGAAAGCCATATATATATATATATATGGTACAAAAAATTTATCTTGTATTTGGTATTTAAAAAGAAACATTACTATATCTTAATAATTTGAGATATAAATGCTGTATTTCCTAATCAAGAAATATAAAAGTAAGTAACTAAAAAAAAAAAAAAAAAACCAAGCAATATTCTCTCCACAAATGGTAATTTTTGTTTGGCTATTTGGTGCTGATTATAGTACCATGGCATTAAAAAAGATTGTCTGTGTTTTAAGTTTTTGCTGTATTCTGCTTTTTTTTCTACCATGAGTGTGGGAACATGCCTGGCACAGTGGGATGAAGCCCCATGTGCTTGTTCCGGGGCGCTGCGGCTCTGGGTGGGACAGGAGACACGAGGGAAGTGGCCACATATCTTCCCACACAGTCCAACGGGCAGGTGGGGGCTGTGGGAAGCTTTTGCAGGCCCTTCCTGTAGGTAGGGGAGGGGGCCATTCTCTGGGAATGCGTGGCAGCTGTCTCTGTCTCCATAGGTTCTCTAGCCTGGGACACCGCAGTTGCTGCAGGGTGCTGCAGACAGGCTAGCCAAAGCGTAGCTGGGATTCCCACCAAGACCAGGTTTCAGCAGCTTGGGGCGCCGTGCTAGCTGCTTAGGCTTGGGTGAATGAGTACCATCTGGGAGCACTGGGAAGCCCTTGGGGAGAGATTAGACACAGCTCCTTAATCAAGGGCCAGATCCCTCGCTTCCCACAGCAGGTCCAGATGAAGAGACAGTCCATAATTCTAAGACGTTTATTTTCATCATGTGGAGTTGTGTGAATGGAATTGTACCCCCATAGCCTCTGGGAGATGCGAGGCAGATATAGTAACTGGGAAGGGGCATGGCTAAGCCTCTAGGTGTCTCATTAACATGGGGATGTCTTGGGGCTGTGTGGCCAGGACTCTATCTGAGGAGGGGTGGTATATGACCTTGACTGGAGCCAAAGCCTCCTGGGAGTTTTGGCATAATGTTTTCCGGTCCCTTGTGGATTGTTTTACCGGGTCACCCAGATTTTATGCCTGTGCTCAACCGGGTGCCAGATTGCCTGTCACAGATCACTGCCCCACACATGAGTGTTTTCTGAAATTTATATTTTAAGCTTTTCATTGCTTTTCTGTTTCTAGAATCAAAATGCAATATTTTTAATATACAAACTTCCATTATGTAAAGGAAAACTGATGACAACCAAGAAATGCCAGAAGGAAGAACATGAAAGCTTCCTTTTGCTTCCCTTAACACTTCCCTTAAACAAAGTGATAGCCAAAAATAAATGTAAACCTTCCAGGAAATATGTTAAAACAGAACTTTCTCTACAGGGACAGAGATACCAAGATAAATGCTTTTCTATTACTTAATAAATATTTGAAAATAAGTATTTGAGAAATTAGAAAACAAAGCACAAAATCCATAAAAGGCAAATAGAGAAGACATATACAAAGATAACAGCTCCAATTAGTAAAACTTGGAGTCATGAGACACTCACTATAAGTTAAAACAAATGATTCTCATGAAAGACCAAGACTGCTGAGGTTTGGTCTGTTGCCGTGAATTGTAATGCTAAGTGCAGGGTCCAAAGACCTGGTTGCCCAAGTTACAATATTATTTCTGATTGGTAAATAAAGATGCCTACAGCCTATAGCTGGGCAGAATTGAGATAGGCAAGGCTGGGTGTTCCTAGCCTGGAGGTAAGAGGAAACTAAAAGGGGAGGGAGAGGAAGTTGAAGGAGTAGAAAGATGCCACGGGTCAGGATTCAAGAAAGCATGTTCCTTAGGGCTGGCCAATTGGAGTTTAGAGCATCCCAGATACAACTTAGTAATAACTCAGGGTTATTGTTAGGAAATAGATTTTAATAGCATAGAGGATAGATATCTGCCCAGCTCTTATTCTGAATAAGGCTTATTGTAAATATAAAGGTTGTGCGTATCTTTCATATGGGAACTAAATGGTCAAAGGCAGGGCAGAAACCCTTGATTGGGATTAAATTTTTCTATAACACAATACTGAGGTTGATTAGTAGAAATAGAATTAAAAAACAAAGAAGGATAACAAAATTCCATCTTTAATAAAACATTCTATAAATAAATGAGTTTGAATAATATAAGCAAATCTTGAGATCTGTATTAATGATTAATGTTTAACATTTTATACTTGGCATATGTTTATTGACCAAAGCCCTTAACTTATACTACTAATTTAACATCAAAATGAATATACTTTGACATATACTTCATCATTTTACATATGAAAAACTGAAATAATGTTATACAATGTATTTATATAATAAAAATTAAAACATAAAGAATAACATCTAATACAATCATATTTTTCCAGTAATGATTCATGAAAAATAAAAAATATTAATAAACCAAAGCAACAGGGGAAATTGAGAAGGCAATTATGAAAAATGTAATAAAAATTTGCAAAAATATCAAACACTGACAGTTTTACAAATCAGTTGTCTAGTTCTTAAAGAAAGGAAAATATCTCTATTACTATATTGTACAGAAGAAATTTTCTGCCTTTATTTAGGAAGCAAACTCTTATATCACAATCAATTCATGAGAGATTGAAGCCAGCCGGGAAGGTTAGGGATGATGACCTTGGAAGCCAGCAGTTCTACTTTGTGCGCATGCCTGACAAACAGATCCGTCTTGGCCAGAAGCAGGAAAATTCATTGGTTCTATCAGTAGTTATGTCTTGGCCAGAGGCCAGAAAAATGGTAAGGAGCTTCGGTTTATATTCTGGTTTCTCATTTGTATCTTTCTTCTTCTCTTACATAGCAACTTAAATGAGCAGAACAGCCCAGAAGCTATGAGTGAACATGAAATTCATTGATCCTGTGATAGGGAGGCACATGGACATCTCTTGGATAGACCAACTGACTGAACTGACTGGCTCACCCATGACTCAATGAAGTCAGCTTTATCAACCCCTAGTATAGGATATTTCATGGCATCCCTTTGTTAGAATCCATTTCTGCTCTAAAGGAACTCTGCTTTCATCGTTTCCCTTAAACTATCTCTTACAATACAGTTCCTTACTTAAACCAACCCTCCCACTCACTGCCCATGAAATTCATTCTTTATATTCACAAAACAGAGAAACCATGAGCCACAGGTCCAGGGTGGCTTTTGTAGCTACTGACTGTCTGGGATTCTAACCCACTTAGCTCTGCTCATCTGAGCAAAAACAAAGTCTCCATCACACTCAGCGATGTCCCTCTCTCCCTCCCCCCACTTTAATTTATTTAGCACAAAAGACTAGAACAATCTTGAAAACAACTTTGAAAAAAACTAAATTTAGAACTGTTTTCCATCTCAGTTTCAAAACTTATGAAAGTATTTGTAACATTCCAGCTCCATGTTTGTATGGTTTACTACAAATACTTCTCTTGAGTCTTGTGTCTCACTCTCTCCTGCCTCATATGAGGCCTAGCTGATAAGAAACTCGAATGCCTTCAGTTGAAGATCAACAGTAGGAGACTCTCAACCCTACACCAAAATAAAATAAAAAGCTTGTCTCCTTCCCTGGCTTGCTCAAGCCATTTACAAGCCCACTTAAAAGGACTGACTGGCTTTCTGAAAGTTGATTACATTACTACACATGACTTATCAACATACACCCATGGTTTAGCAAACATTTACAGTAGATGTTCATTTGACAAGATTGCTTACACCATATGTGCTGTTGTTTCCAGCATTTATCATCATAACACACATGCACACATTCGTTACTCCTTGGTCAGGGCTATGGATGATCACACAATGTAAGACTGTAGGTGTGCATCTCCTTAGGTTCTAAGAGTTGATTACATGGGAAATCTAAACCAAGTAAAGTTGTTTACATTGTTATTTTAAAGGGAAATTAAACAAACTGGCTATGTACACAGTAGGACAGCAGTCTTAAATGGCGGCCGTAAAGGTGTATTATTAACTCTCTGTGAGGCACAGCCAAAGATCCAATCTCTTAGAATGTAAGAGATATTTTTCATAACATATAAACACAGGGCCTATGGAACAGAAAGAATTGTCCATAATTTAGACTCCCTAGGCTCCAAGTCTAATGTAGTAAAGGTTGAGAAAGCATGATGCTTTTGAGTAGATATTGAGTGGCTTAATGTACATGTATATAAAATATATTATAGGGTGACCTTAAAAACTGAATGGTGGGTAGGTAATTGACAATTTCTGCTCTATATGTAGAGTTCTGGGCCCATTTAAGAAGGGTGTAGAAAGACACACATCATACCATCCACATGGATTACTTTCAAAGTAGGGGAATAGGGGTTGTAGTGGAAAAGTTGTCAACAGAAGCTCTTACCATATGACATGGCTCTGGGTTTGAATTCTTGCCTGTACTTACAGAAAATGGCAGAAAGCAAAGAGAAATGGAAAATCAAATTTATTCCAGTGTTGGTCAAAACTGGGGAAACAAATTTATCAGTTTGTTCTTCCCAAGTTTCAAAGCAGTGTCATAACTGTGTATGTGTGTGTGTGTGTGTGTGTGTGTGTGTGTGTGTGGGTGGGTGTGTGCTGTATGTGTGTATGTGTATATCTGTGCTGCATGAGTGTGTGTGTGTGCTGTGTGTATGTGTGTGTGTGTGTTTGAACTCAGGAAACATGCACACGTGGGCAATCTAAAAGATAGGCCTTCATTCTTCTAGCAAGGCTCTTGCAGGTAGTCCATCTTTATCCCTAGGATAAAATTTCCTAGATGAATCTCAATTCTCAAATCCCCATTACAAAGTTACTTACTTTTCTTTTATATATGTTTGTACTATTGGTAGTTTTAGTATATTCATATGAAACATTTGCAATTTTAAATAATAAATGCAATTATTGCATGTCTTTTATTAGCAAGAGAATTACAACAAAATGACACTTGAATTTCAAATATTAATTTACACCCATGCAACTGACAATAAGCGTTGTGATGTAAGTTTTAAGCTCTCTGTACATACAGGAAGCACTATGTTAATGGGTAAACACAAGACTACAGCAAGGATAGTGGAAATCTTCACAAGGCAGAATCAGCCTGTTACCTACTGATTGCAATTAGGAACCAGAACTGTCAAGAGTAACTTCAAACTATGTCTCATGACATTCCTTCTTTTCCATTTCAAATAGTGTTCTCATTACTGTCTTTTCCTTCTTGATACATACTTTCTGGAAAGCATTAAACACCCAATGACACTGTGACCTTTCATTCCTAACAAAAGCAAAACAATCTAAAGTAAGATCTATAACATTGGTATAATAGAAATCCACTCTTCTCCAAAATCTCATTAGGTACTTTCAAAATCAGGAATAACTTCCAATGAAAGTAAAAGCCCAGAAATACAGATTTCAGGTAAACCACACATTTGCTACCATCTCCTGCCTAAGGGATGGTCAGGTCAGATTTAGCAAAACTTCAGCTCTGATATTCAAAGCTTGTTTGGTATTAAATATTACTTCCACAGGAAAGTAAAATAGAGACCAAAAATTTCATGTGTAGGTGGTGCTTGCTCCAGCCAATTGACTGTTTATGTTATTATAAACTGACTTTAAAATACTGTTTCTCATTTCCAAATGCCTCTCTCACAAAGCAAATGGGAAGCATTTCAAGACACCTGGGAAGTACTTCATCTGTGTAAAGAAGCACTCCCTATGTAAATATGCTCCGTTCTAGTTATTGGCAAAGAATGACCACTTTATTGGAACAAAAATGTCAGAAACAAAAGAAAATACCTCTATTCAATCAGTCCCTAAATATTCTTTATTAGCTTTATTAGTGGGAGAACAGATGAGAAATTTGTTCCTCTTGATCAGCATTCTTTAAGTACAAAACAACGAAGCCAAATTCCTGTGAATGAATAAATAAGACCCCTGCTATGCCTTTCACCTGCCATAGTACAACTGTTTGGTGATATGATCATTATAAAACATTTTTAAGGTTTATTTCTTTCTCTGTATTGCAGATCAAAACGTAGGATTGTATTTTGTTCTATTAGGATTTTTTTCAAGTCTGTGAAGCTTATTTCTTTAGATAGAATGCATTTTTTGGAACATCTGATGAACTCATCACAATAAAAAAATATTTTTGAATTTATCTAGAGGCAGTTGAAAGAAAAACCATGATATAACAAGCTACTTGCAAGTATATGTCCTCACTAAGGTAGAGTTGGATGTTCGTTTGTTTGGTTGTTTGGTTGTTTGGTTGGTTGTTTTTTTCAAGACAGGGTTTCTCTGTGTAGCCCTGGCTGTCCTGGAACTCACTCTGTAGACCAGGCTGGCCTCGAACTCAGAAATCCACCTTCCTCTGCCTCCTGAGTGCTGGGATTAAAGGTGTGTGCCACCACTGCCCAGCTGGATGTTTGTTTTTAAAGCCATGTTCTTGGTGTCTTGTATCAAGTGTTTCTTTTTTACATCTTCAATCTAACCCAGCCAGTCAGACCCCAACAGACATATTTCTATTTAATGGACCATGTTTTCTTAATGCCTACCTATTGGTTAATTATGAACCATACTACAAGGCTAGTTCAAAGTCACCTGAACTCTTTGTACTCCTCCAACCAAATTTCATTTCCATGGCAGTAATGACTAGGATATGCCTCCAACCCCATTCACCCTTACCTCTATGCTAGATCTGTTTCAAAAGGGAGCTACCATGGTCTATTCAGGATATATATAGTATTAGTCAGGGTGCTCTAGAGTCACAGAACTTATAGGCAGTCTCTATAGTAAGGGAATTTGTTAATGGCGTACAGTCTGTAGTCAAACTCCCCAACAATGATCAGCAGTAGCTGTGAATGAAAACCTGAGGATCTAGCAGTCACTTAGTCCCACAAGGCTCGCAGGCGAAGAAGATTGAATCTTCCTCCTTCCAATGTCCTTAAGTAGATCTCCAGCAGCAGGTGCAGTCCAGATTAGAGGTGTTCGTACCACGACACGTGAAACTTGTGTCTTCCAGACTCAAGATCTAGATCACAGGTGAGCCTTCTAATTCTGGATTGTAATTTACTCCAGATATAGTCAAGTTGACAATCAGAAATAGCCACTACGTGTGTGTGTGTGTGTGTGTGTGTGTGTGTGTGTGTGTGTGTGTGTGTGTGTGTGTGAATGAACTATAAACATATTTATTTATTTATTTCTATAAGTTCTGTTTCTCTAGAGAGCCCTGACTATGGCATTGTTAAAGGCTTGCTAAGAGAAGGAAGAGAAACTCAATTTACCTTGTCTTTTTGTCTTGTCATGTGATAACTTCCATCATGTTACATATGACAAGATTGCCCTCTCCAGATGATGACACCATTGTCTTAGATTTTCTAGTATCTTGAACTATAAATTAAATATAATCTCTATTCTTTATAAATTACCTGTCCATTCATTTTTAGCAAGAGAACAAGACAGACAAAGGTACTTTCTCTAGTCCTCGATAAAGCTATTTAAAAGAATACTTCAAAAATTCTAACACTGTGGCCATATTCAGAAGACTCAAGACTTCTAGAATCAAGAGCTTCTCAAACATTAATTTCTTCCAAGTTCTCCAGGAGTGATTCCAATAATCATTCAGAAGTTCTGCATTTACAACAGGTCCAGGGAATGATTACAAAAAGCTATCAAATGTGTGCCTTGTCCTAGAAGATTCAAGTTCTATCTATGAAAAAGAAGAATCCAAATGATCCCCAGCCAGGAAGGAGTTAATGTTGACCTTGGAAAGAAGACACATATGTCACAAATAATTGAGCCACCATCTGATCTATAAAACTCAATTCCAGGATTCAGCTAATCTTCAATTCTGAGATTCACACAGAACACTTTCCAGTAAGACTCCAAAGAGGAAGATTCTCTTACCCTGCGGCATGAGGATAGATGACTTGTGTTCTATAACAAGGTTAGCAAGTGGGAAAGCTTGCACATACAGACCATTAATTTTGTTTTTTTTTTTTATTAACCATGGAATAGTCATAATAAATGAATATCATGAAGACAAAAGTCAGAGGGCCCTTATTTTATAATTTTATATTGCTATAGCTTTTAATTTTTCAATTAAACAGGACAGTACATTCTACTTTTATGTTTTTTGGTATTATTTTTAATGGTGCAAACTAATTTTATAGGAATATATACCAGAATCCAACAAACAGACAGGCATAGGTGTCTTCTATTCTATTAAGAGCTCTTGAAATTCAAAGGATGATGAATGTTATTCATACATCAAAGGAAGCATTTGATCTATGATCAATAAGGGGGCTTCAGAAAACTAAGACAATTTTATATTATGTACCAATGTCAATTTTGGGAAATAATAGAAGCCAGGGCTTTAACATAATAGACATAGTGTTTGTGACCTAAAAAGATAAGCAAGATGACCTTGAAAGAAATATAACTAGGAATATTTCCCTTAATGGGAATATAGCTTTCCTCAAGAGGTTAGTGTCTTCAGTGACCAATGCTTTTGCAGCAAACTGAAGGCTGTTAAGAAAACCCTCTGAACAGACAGCTCTTGCATGTCCCATTTAGTATATTGGCAAATCATCCTGCCTCGATATCAAGACATATTTAAGAGTTGATGATAGAACATCATCCTATCTTACTGACTACCCCCTGTGTACAGCTCTCTGCTGGAGTACACGGAAGAAAAGCTACCAGTCACAAAATTGGAACTTTTCTGAGCACATTTTAGGCCGCAAGTGTTTAAAAGCTTTTTGTCAGTCATTTTCCCCCACAGGGCTAATTCCCTCTCAAGCAAATGGGCAATATCACAGTATGGAGGTTAGAACCAGGGTGTAAAGTAGGTTACTCCGGTTCTACTAAGTACAGAGGGGTCAGAGACAAATATGTATGTGAAGAAAGTATGTCCTGGGAAATACCACACAATGATGCCCACACAAGATGAGGAAGCGAGAAAGCAAGTTTGGAAGGATACTGAAAGTCAATTGAACATTCACAGAAAACTGTATTTTCATAAATATAATTTTTATCCATAATAGATATTTACAACCTTTTAAGATCCCAAGCTGTGCAGATTCTTTCTACATTGAAATGGCCAGTGTTATAAGGTTAAGTAAGCTTCCATATGTCCTTCCAAGGATAGAACCCCCATAGCAAACATATGTGGTTAGAAATGAAATATTCTACGTTAACATTCTCTCTCTCTCTCTCTCTCTCTCTCTCTCTCTCTCTCTCTCTCTCTCTCTCTTTCTCTCTCTCTCTCTCTCTCCTTTCCTCTGTCCCTCCCTGTCTCCCCCTCTCTCTTTCTCTCTGACTCTCCCTCATCCCCTCTGTGTGTGTGTGTATGTGTGTGTGTGTGTGTGTGTTTGTGTGCCTGTGTTTTATATGCAACTATATACTCACGAATGAACTTATGGAGGCCATAGGAGAGCATCAATCATCTTACTCTACCTTATTTATTCTAATATAGGGTCTTTTCCTAAACCTAGAGCTCATTTGTTAGCTAGACTGGTGGAGCAGCTAGCCCCTGGGATCTGCCTGTCTTTCCCTGCCCCAGCCCCGAGTTTACAGGCATGCCTAGCATTTTACATGAATGCTGAGAACATAAGCTCAAATCTTATGCTTGCATGGCAAGTCCTTTACCCACTGAGCAATCTGCCCAGCCCCACATTACCACCATCTTTTCTGTTATTACTTATTTTGGTTTTAACTCATTGTAGAAGGGTTTTTTTTTTCTTTCTTATCTTACAAAGGGGGCCAGCATTTAATTCATGAGACTTTTGTCCCAAAATTGAGATTCAGAAGAACAAAGATCACGATGTTATTGGGATGATAGATTTTTATTTGTGACACAAGGTGAAAAGAGATGTCATAAAGTAGCTAAAACTAGATAAACGTCATTCTTGAATGGCTACAGTGACAAATGTACAGGGTAGATATTTAACAAATTACTTGGATTTAGGCTTTAAAATATTGCCTGATAAACTGAGACAAAATTAAATAACTTACTTCTTGTATCTTTGATTAGATTTATACCTTACAGGTGTTTTCAATAGCATTTGTTGCTCAAAAGCTTCTTAATATTTTCTGGTTTGTTGCTTTAAAATAGGATTGTGAAGAAACTAGATTCTATGCCTGAAAGTCTTTAGATCTCTGAATGATCTACTTCATTTTTCTCTTTTTATTAGGTCATAAGCTCTTTGCTATATCATGTACCTATTAATGTTCTGCTTTCCAACTTCTATTCTTAGAGCTGTGTATTTTTGGAATAAGATCTGCTGTAGACAGCAAGTGCCAAAGCATCTGAGATGGAGACTCATTGATGAAAGTGAAACAGAAGCACTCATACCTTGGTCTCCCTTCTTGTGCTTCATGTGGTCTGTGAATTGTATCTTGGGTATTCCGAACTTTTGGGCTAATATCCACTTATCAGTGAGTGCATACCATGTGTGTTCTTTTGTGATTGGGTTACATTACTCAGGATGATATTTTCTAGTTCCATCCATTTGGCTAAGAATTTCATGAATTCATCATTTTTAATAGCTGAATAGTACTCCATTGTATAAATGTATCACATTTTCTGTATCCATTCTTCTATTGAGGGACATCTAGGTTCTTTCCAGCTTCTGGCTATTATAAATAAGACTACTGTGAACATAGTGGAGCATGTGTCTTTATTACATATTGGAACATCTTCTGGGTATATAACCAGGAGCAGTATAGCTGGGTCCTCAGGTAATACTATGTTCAATTTTCTGAGGAACCGCCAGACTGATTTCCAGAGTGGTTGTATCAACTTGCAATTCCACCAAAAATAGAGGAGTGTTCCTCTTTCTCCACATCCTCGCCAGCATCTGCTGTCACCTGAGTTTTTGATCTTAGCCATTCTGACTGGTGTGAGGTGGAATCTCAGGGTTGTTTTGATTTGCATTTCCCTGATGACTAAGGATGTTGAACATTTCTTTAGGTGCTTCTCAGCCATTCGATATTCCTCAGTTGAAAATTCTTTGTTGAGCTCTGTACCCCATTTTTAATAGGGTTATTTGATTCTCTGAAGTCTAACTTCTTGAGTTCTTTGTATGTATTGGATATTAGTCCTCTATGGGATGTAGGGTTAGTAAAGATCTTTTCCCAATCTGTTGGTTGCCGTTTTGTCCTATTGACAGTGTCCTTTGCCTTACAGAAGCTTTGCAATTTTATGAAGTTCCATTTGTCCATTCTTGATCTTAGAGCATAAGCCATTGTGTTCTATTCAGGAACTTTTCCCCTGTGCCCATGTGTTCGAGGCTCTTCCCCACTGAAACTCTGTAAGTTTGAGTGTATCTGGTTTTATGTGGAGGTGCTTGATCTTCTTGGACTTAAGCTTTGTACAAGGAGATAAGAATGGGACAATTTGCATCTTTCTACAAGCTGACTGCCAGTTGAACCAGCACCATTTGTTGAAAATGTTGTCTTTTTTCCACTGGATAGTTTTAGCTCCTTTGTCAATCCTTCATAGAAAAGGGAAGAAAATACTCATGGGAGCAAATATGTAGACAAAATGTAGAGCAGAGACTGAAGGAAAAGCCATCCAGAGACTGTCTTAGCTGGGGATTCATCACATTTACAATCACCAAACCCTGACACTATTGTGGATGCCAAGAAATACTTGCTGAAAGGAGCCTGATACAGCTGTCTCCTGAGAGGCCGTGCCAGAGCCTTACAAATACAGAGGCAGAGGCTCACAGCCAACCATTGGTCTGAGTGCAGGTTCCCCAAAGGAGGAGTTAGAGAAAGGACTGAAGGAGCTGAAGGGGTTTGCAACCCCATAGGAAGAACAATAATATCAACCAACCAGAGCTCCCAGGGACTAAGTCACTAACCAAGGAGTACACATGGCTCCAGCTGCATATATAGCAGAGGATGGCTTTGTCAGGCATCAATGGGAGGAGAGGTCCTTGGTCCTATGAAGGCTCTATAGATGCCCCAGTGTAGGGGAATCTAGGTCAGGGAGGCAGGAATCGTTGGGTGGGTTGGGGAACATCCTCATAGAAGCAGGAGAGAGGGGATGGGATAGGTGGTTTCCGGGAGGGGCGAAACCAGGGAAGAGGATAACATTTGAAATGTAAATAAAGAAAATATCCAATAAAAAAAAGAAAAAAGAAAGTGAAACAGAGATACTGACTGCAAATGTGATTGTCTGGAGTACTAGCAGGAAGGCATATGCCCGTAAAATTCATTACTCTTCCTATCATTTCAGGAGAGCTTGAGTTTATTTTGGTCTGTTCAGCCTCCTACCTTTCTGACAGCTATTACTTAGTCTCTGTATAACTGGGTTTACTTTCAATGTTTCAAAGTCATTTTTTTCCTAACAAGATGTACTATTTGTGCCATATACAATATTTGTGATTGCTATGAATGTATGTTGATTTCCTGTGACTTAGACCTTGTGCTTAAAATAAAAACTCCATTCTAACAGTACATATCATCTAGTGGCAAATTAATAATTATTTTTACTATATGAACTTATTTTCTTATATAAAGGATAAAATCACTTTAATTGGGTAACTTTGTTATTTAACCTTCCATTCTTGACAATAATTATTCTAAAGTATGCATTAAAAAGCTTGGACTATAATCAGACTTGATAGAGGAGATACTAGAACAACTGATATAACTAAAGTCGCATGCACTTGAAGAATGCATTCTGAAGCATCTATCATGCTGCAGTTGTAAGTTAACTGAGGCCAGGACCTCAACGCTGCTCTTTATGTTCAGTTACTGGTGTGCCTTTCTAGTTTTAATTATAAAATAGGAGAATTTTGAATTTATAAAGTTATATATAACTGTTGTGTTCATCCTTCCAGACTTGCTAATGCAGTTCATGCAAAGACTGAGTTTACCACAAATGCTCATTGGACTAACTTCAAGATAAAGTTTATAGAGATGAGAGTACTGGTGATTGGACAGTGCTAACAGGAGCAAGTAGAGTGTATTCTCATAAGTACAAGTCTATTTTAATAACAGGCAGCCTACACCAGCTGATGAGGCCCCCGACACATATACAGCAGAGGACTGCCGGGTCTGTGTTCAATCAGAGATGATGCACCTAACCCTCAAGAGACTGGAGGTCCCAGGGAGTTTAGAGGTCAGGTGAGGTGGGGTTTGGGGGTGAGGACATCCTCGCGGAGACAGGGGTGAGGAGGAGCTATGGGAGGTGGAACAATCGGAGGGTGGATGGGGAGGGGAATAAAATCTGGAGTGTAAAAAAAAAAAAATAATGTTTGGCAATCAGAGATAAGGAGGTTCAGGTTTTCTTTGTTATAATCACCCATCTAATGTCTACATCCCCTCCACTGTATCCCTTGCCAATTAATAACCACTGTGGTGGGAAACACCAATCTCTGGCCCCTCCTTTCCATTTGTAGAAGCACTTGTGAAGCTGACAGGAAGGCAACACAGAAAATCCTGGATTCTTGAGTGCATCTCCACAGGAGAATTCATTATCCAGCACTAATTCAAAATTAGGAGCTAGTATTCACGGCTACAAATTTTGTGATTTACTTCATTGTGTCTTTCCCTCATCACTTACACAAGAGAAACAAATTACTGCATTATAGCCCAAATCACTGTTATTTATTTCTAGGTATACCAAAAGAAGATAAAAAAATTATGGAAGCAGAGTCTCATGCCATTAACTCAGAAAGAAAAATGATTTCTAGATTTAACATAATTAAGAGTCGCTTCGTGTAGAAAATGAACTTATGCTTCCGTAGGAAGCCATACTTCCATTTCCTAATGATTAGATTCGTGTTTCATAATTAAATCTCTATTCATAAACAGAAGTTTTAAACTTTCTGAAATTAAACACAACCAAATAAAAGAACACTTGGAATGCAAAATAAAAATCCTTTTATTAGATTACTAGCAGATACTTTCTTAAAAAAAAAAAAAAAAAAAGCCTAGAAAATCAGGTGTCTGTCTTTGTTCTTTTCCTCCCACTACACTGACTTACTTGAAGAGACAGAAATCCCTAGGAACAGTGAGTCAAAGGAGCCCAATGTGTTGAAACTGCCCTAGCCACTGCCTTGCCCATGAGGGCCTGGTGCCAGGAGAGACAGCAGTAACATACCAAGTACACTGCTGTATTTGAGGATCCAAACAGCTGCAGCGGAGGCTTCAGATGATGCACCAGTGTGAAACAAAAAAAGACAAATTTCATAAACTTGAGATTTAAATGTAAATGAATGTCTCAGCGCAATCATTCAAAGCACATCTATCTTCTTATCACCTCCTGGCAAGTCAGCATATCAACAAACTCTTGAGTCTCCAAGGTCACTACTGTTGGTATGCATGGATTATATTTACTTTCCAATATGCTCCAAGCTAGAAGACCCCCACAACTCCTCTGTGGCTCCTCTCAGTGCTGACCTCTGTTATGGATACCTTAGACACACACCTGTTCCTCCTTATAGACAGCCAACACCCTTCACTAGAGACTAGAAGTGACTTAGCCAGGAGACTAGTACAGTGGGAGAAGCCACAGCTAAGGATTCGGGTGAAGAGTTTTTATTCATCCACTATTTTAAAAAGACCTTTTAAATGTCTGCCTGGCACTGTGATATCCACCTACATTCTGTAATCCTATCTTCATGACAGGTGAGGCCATTTTTACATATGGGTGATGTGCAAAATTGGACAATAAGAAATGGCAGCCATGTTTCTATTGGTTTCAAAGCCATGCTTCTTGTTCCAATGACTTCAGCTATTACATACTTGACTGATGGCCTCAGAGTACCAAACAGGGATTCATCTTAGCAGAGTAGAAAAGGGAAGTTTTGTGTACTCTGATAAGATGCTGAGATTCAATAATAATAATCTGGCTTCACTATACTTGTGGTAATCAAGCTGGTACTTTAGTATCTCTGATAAGGACTTCATTTAATGGAGTTATTGGCTTTTAGAGACGTTATCACAGCTTACATATTAAGAGTGATAACCATAAATTTTACTTTCTCCCCTTTATTAGTTTTCTCCCAATTGATCATTCTAATCTCTTTCATGCCATTATTTAGAAGAGTAAGAATATTAATGTCCAGGTTATCAATGCATGTATGAGCTACTTTGGCATTTAAATGGATTATTCTGACAACAAAACTAAGCAGAAAAAAATGTAGATATACTGTGAATCTATTTCACCTCAAGCAGAATAACGATGCACTTTCTATGGAAAATGAAGTCCCAGTGAGGTTAAGTTTTAATATAATTTGCTTTTTGTTGGCTCTTAGGGGAAAATGCCAATACTACATGACTTAAAAGAGTTTGCTAGATCTTTTAAGGTATATGCAATAGCTGTTTTAAAATGTCTTCTGAAGTATGAGTAGTAATGGAATATAAGCTGTAATGTGCAGGCTTAGATTTTTCAAAACTTTATTTAGGTTTCTTAAACACTTCAATTTCCCTTTTAACTCGTCAACCAGTGGTAGGAGGAGAAGAAGGTTAATGGGAAAAGGGTGTGTGGACCTGTTTAGAAGTAGTTCCTTGGGAGATTCCACTCTTCATTGTTGGGGTTCAGTTGAATAGCAAACATCATCATGCTTCGACAGAAACAGCAATACTCCGCCAAATCAGCACAAGCCAGCAGAATCAACTGGAACATCACGAGACATTCCTTTGTATGTTTCTCTCTATGAAGTGATGACCAGCAAAGACCAGCGAAGAAGCAAAGCATTGCATGGCACAGCAATGCAAGAGCATCCTCCACTGTTTCTGGGGTTCCATTTATATCGTTTCTAAACATCACACGCTCTTTCAAGTGTCTGTTTTCAACAAAACATCACATGCCTTCTCACAAGACAGCTTCCAGAAAAACATCACATGAAACAGATGAGTTGTTAAGGAAATGAGGAATTTCCACTTGAATCTCTCCTCAAGAGAAACTGTTGTGAGAACTGTCAACAGACAGCCTCCAGGAGCTATGCATGTATGTGGATATAGTGCTCATTTCTGCCATGGCCTGGTCCCCTTTGGCTGCTTCTGAAGGACCAGGGGCACCAGAGCCAGCACAAATTGCTGCCAATAGGAAATTCTCAAAATTCCATTGACCATAAATTTCTCAATGCTTTAGAGTCAGTCAAGACTCCTCATACTTTATCATCTCATTTTCTCCCTCCTTCTATGGCTGTCAGGACCACATTGTCATCTGGAGGCTTTCTACTACTTCATCCTGTTCCCATCTTTCACCGATTCATGGCAAGGGTGGAGAATTCTTTAATACATCTCCTGCTGCATGGCCAATACTCTTTGAAAGACCCAAACAGACACTTGAAAATTTTACTAGTATTTTATTAAATTGTTGTAACGATAACCTTTGTACTTGTTACACTTGAATATTACAAGTTTACCTCTAACTAGACAGCATTTGAAAATAGTCTTTGGGCTGGAAAGATGGTTCCAAAGTCAAAAGCATGTACTTCTCTTGCAGAGAGATGACTATAGTCCCAGAACCCAAACAGTGAGGATGAGAGTCTCAGTTGCTTATAATTCCTGCTCCAGGAGACAGGAAACCCTCCTCTGGCCTGTGTGGAGACTTATGTGCATATACACATTCAGAGACACACATCTATGCTCATAATTAAAAAGAAAATGAACCTTTGAAGAATAAAGAAAATATGGGGTCCTTTATACCGTGAGTATCCATTTAGATATCAGTGAGTAGGGAATGGAAGAACCTCTGTGGTAGGGTCCTTCTTTCTATTAAGAATTGATATTTGCTTTGTTTTCACATGCCATTGGCAGTTTTACTAGGATTGTGGTCCTTGGTTATCTTGGTTACTGTTCTGCTGCTATAAAGAGACACCATATCCAATACAATTTATAAAAGAAAGCCTTTAGTTGTAGCCTTGTTTCCAGTTTCAGAGGGTTATTTCATGCCTATCATGGCAATAAAAGCATAGCAGTAGGCAGGCAGGCAGCCATGGTACTCGAGAAGTAGCCCTGAGAATTTTCATATGATCTAGAAGTATGTGGCTCAAAGAGAGTGACACTGAGCCTAATATAACCTTTTAAAACCTCTGGTGACAAACTTCATCCAACAAGCCCATATCTTCTAATCTTTCCTAAACAATCTCCCAGCATTCAGTATTAAGAGCCTATGAAAGCCATTCCCACTCAAACCACCATATGACTCATTGAGACCTTTCTATGAATGATTATATAAAAGCAGATGGGTTCATGCTGTAGTGATGTATTCTTGGTATTATAGCTAGATGAATGAAAGAGTTAAACCTCCACAAGATCTTGAGAAGACACCTTTAATGATATGCTTGTCCAGCCTTCTTTGAAAAGTAGCTTTAAACATGACTCTGTGTTGTCAGAGACCAACTATAAGCATGAGCTTGTTCCTTAAACATAGAAATGCAAATAATTTCCTCCTTAAACTCTACCTGTATAACCTTTAATTCTAAAATATCTTTAATAATACTTACTTTGTCAAGACTATGTTCTAAGAACTTCCATTTATTACTTAATCCAAGCACTGTAACTATGAATTATCCTAGGGTGTCAAATTTCCAAATTTAGTAAACTGCTATCTCAAGCTCAATCCAAGACAATCCTTTTTTTTTTTTTTTTTTTTTTTTGATACTTTATTTACATTTCCGATGATTCCCCTTTTCTTTGGAAACCCCGTGTCCCCTCCCCCTCCCCGCCTCTGTGAGGGAATTCCTCCTCCCACCTACCCGCCCACCCATTCCCATATTCCCACCTTGACATTCCCTTTTACTGGGGCCACTAGCACCCTCAGGCCCAAAGTC
>CM052716.1:44336021-44374476 GCA_028551405.1 Uromys caudimaculatus
ATTTTCAAGTTCCATCCATTTGCCTGCAAATTTCATTAAGTCATTGTTTTTAATAGCTGAGTAGTACTCCATTGTGTAAATGTACCACATTTTCTGTATCCATTCCTCTGATGAGGGACATCTGGGTTGTTTCCAGCTTCTGGCTATTATAAATATGGCTGCTATGAACATAGTGGAGCATGTATCTTTGTTACATGTTCTTCATTGCTACTTCTTCATTGTTGATTACATTTTTACTCTTCTACAATATAGTATAAAAAGTAACCATTTATATCTGGCCTCTTAGCTCCACATAATATTTTTTGAGATTTATCCAAATTGCACCAGGCAGCAGTAGATAGCTCAATTACTGAGTAGAATTTCATTCTGTGATTAAATAGCAAATGACCTATTTACCTGTTGGATATCTGCCTATTTGTCTTTGGCTATTAGCAATAAGGCCAATGTGGGTGTGAGTATACAAATTCTTATGAGTATGCTTCCATTTATCTTGAGTGAATTCCCAGAAGTATAATTGCTGGGGCAAAGACTAAGAGGCAGCCTTGCTTTATTAGGGGGTCAAAAATGTGCCAAGTTATTTACTTCCATGGATATCTAAAATCAATCTAGATTTGTTTCCCTGGCAGTCAGAATATTTCCTCTTAAGTATATTTCCAGAGAATTTGATGTGAATCATAGGCCCTTGGGGGTCTAATTTATGCATCTATTTTACTGTGCTACTTTAATATTTTGCTAGCTATGAAATTCTGAATTCAAAGCTCTTTTCTTTAATATATTTAAATTCTCATACTAAAGTGCCTTCTACCACTACTGAGAAGTCAAATGGTAATCTAAACTTAGCTTTTATAGGTAGCCTATACTTTTCTTTAAGAAACTTGAATTTTTATGTGTTCTTAACTCTTAGGCTGTGACTTTTTCCTATTAGTCTCAGTGAGATATTTCAACCTGCCAACTACTCTCTCAGAATCTCTTATGTATGTTCATCTTTTAATTCCCCCAGAATGCTTCTCAGAGGGCTTCTCAGTTATGTTCAGTCTCCAACTTTTCTATTACATTTTTCATTATTTATTTTTGACCATGCTATGTGTTAGTTCCTGTGCTTCCTATTGGCTTATTCTTGCAGTTCTTACATTTGATTTACTTTGGCAAACACCAAGTTTTCTCAAGGGAATTCAGTTTCTCAGATGAATTTGTAGTGAGGATACAAACATGGCAATCTTTTCTCCATCCCAAGATATAGAAAGTGTACATTTTACATCACAAACCTCAATAATCTCAAGAGAATACAGTGAATAGATTCGATTTCCTGAAAGATACCCAAGCAGCCATGCTCATCAGGGGCATTTTAAGCTTGACTTGTTGTTGGACCAGTTGGCCAGTTGAGTTGGTTGGTCAGTCAGTCAGTCGGTCGGTCGGTCGGTCAGTCATTCGGTTTGATAGCTTCATTCCATATGTGCCAATTTCCTTGTACATATTAGAAAGTTTGAGTAATATTAACTAACGTAGGGATGAGTCAAAACCCGGCATTCTACCACGTGCCATGCTAATCACGTCTTAGATAATGCACACACTCCAGAGAGCTCTGCCTGTGCCTACTTTTGAATTTGACAACCACTTAACAATTACCAAATCCAACTCCTTTACATGCTAGATCCCCACATGACACTTCCTTTCCTAAGAAGTCTTCTTTCTTCATTATAAGTCCTGTTTCTTGGAGGGTCTGACAGGGGAGTTGAAGGACAATTAATTCTCTGGATTTAGCCAATGACCTTGTCACTTCTTATTTGCTATTTGCCACAGCCAGAGTCTCCATCTTCCCACCTGAGGCCACTACTATGGTCCTGGTAACACTGAATTTGTTCTTCAGAAGTCAGGACCTTACCAAAAAAAAAAAAAAAAAAGGACTTTCTCAGAATTATTAGGAAATATCAGCAAACCCTTTCACCCTGGCAAAGCATGGCTGACAGCCTTCAGAGGCACAAAGCTGTAGACAAATGTCCCTTGCTGCCGTGCTACTACTGATCTCTTAGATAAAATGTCATTTCTAGAGTCACGTATCCCTGTACTCTCAAATATGGCAAATTATTTCACAAGACATCAATACTTTTGTCACAGTGTTGATAGAGAGCCTTCAGAGGAAGGAGCCAAAGTGTTCTGAAATGTCCACACTCTTCCAACCAATTAAATGTTTCAGTTTCACTATTTCTTACTCTATAGTGAGGACAAGGAAATGTAAACTCTCTGAGCTCCAATTTCTTCATCAATAAAGTGAAAAGTGAAAATATCCTTTATATTTCCAGCAGTATACAACTTAATTCTTCTTTTTTTCTTTCTTTCTTTCTTTCTTTCTTTCTTTCTTTCTTTCTTTCTTTCTTTCTTTCTTTCTTTCTTTTTTTGGTTTTTTTCAAGACAGGGTTTCTCTGTGTAGCCCTGGCTGTCCTGGAACTCACTCTGTAGACCAGGCTGGCCTCGAACTCAGAAATCCGCCTGCCTCTGCCTCCCAAGTGCTGGGATTAAAGGCGTGCGCCACCCCTGCCCGACTTCCTCTTTCTTAAAAAACTAAAAATGAAACCATCATATGATCCTGCAATATTACTCCTGGATTAATACCTGAAGGGATCTGAAATAGCAAACTAAAGAGATGCCAGATCCTTGTTTAATGCAGCATGATTCATAGTAGCCAAGATGTGTATCACCTTAGATGCCTATCATTAGAAGAATGGATTTGAAATAAATGGCATATATTAAAAGTGTTATTATTCAGCCACAAAGAAGATGGTGTTATGGAAAGGAAATGGATCAAACTTTAGATAATCATGTTTGCTGAAATAAGCCAAACTTATGAATAACAAATATCACATTTTATCTTATGTGCAAAATATAGATTTAAATGTGTATATGTGTACATGTGCCACACACATGGCATAAAATTAGGAAGAGGGCCGTTTAAGATATGAAAAAGAGGTGGGCAGGAGGTGGGGAGAGGATAATAGGAATAAACAAAGACAAATATCACGTTTTCTCTCTTATGCAGAATATATTTAAAAATACTTATTTGAATAAATTCAATATTTATAACATGAAGAAAGCATATCATTTTGGGGTTACATGAAATTGTCAGGAAGTGGGGGAAGAGTATAATTAGGTAAGGTGAGCAGAGTAAACAATACACATATTTCAAGATGATACATACTAAAATTAAACCCATTGTTTTGTATATTAATTTTAAAAATTAGTAACAAAACTCATTGCTATGAAAGTTTGTATTGGCACCTGACTTTTAGTTCCTTTCATCTTTCATGACTCTAAGCTTTGCTGCCTGTCCTATTTAGCTTTGCTTGTCTAATTGACACAGCCTAAAGTCACCTTTATTGAGAAATTACTTAAATCAGCTTGGCTTCTAAGGGTATCTGTAAGGAATGGCCATGGTTATTAATTGAATCATTAATTGGTGTGGGTGGCACCATTCCCTTGGCAAGTTGTCCTGGATTGCATATGAAAGCTATCTAAGCGTGAGCTACAAGAGAGCCAGAAAGCATGCCAGCAGGCAGCATTCAAGCATGGATTCTCTTTCAAGCTCCTACTTGAGTTCCTGTCTTGGCTCCCTTAAAGGATGGGCTATGTATGATCTGGTCAGATAAACCAAAATAAATCTTTTTACCCCAACTTGCTTTTTAGTCAGGGTGTTTTATCACAGCAACAGATTGAACCAGCACACTGTCCACTTGTCTATATTCTTTAATTTTCACAAACCTCACATGCCTTTCCATACTAATCCCAGTATAAAATGTTTCCTTATCGATAGATGGTTTGAGCTGGAAACCGACCACCACTTCCTAATTTTTGATCCCTCCCAAGCCAGATAACATACAAAAAATACATTTTTACTTGTAGAAAAATGTTCTGTTTTTAAGCTTGGGTTAAAGATGGGGAATTGTACAAGTAAGAGACAGTGCTGAGATAAATATTGGCAGTGACCACAGGTCTCTGTGCTTTCAACCAGAACTTTCTAAATGATGAATGGCCTGTTGGGAAGTGCTTTGCAGAGAGCAGTTTTCCAAAGACTAAATATCCCCATGCCTCTGATCACAATCTGATAAGGTTCATTTATATTGTCTGAAGTACAGGGAACAGTAAAGATAAAGACCCAGAGCAGAGCGTGAATACAACCCTATGAAGCAACTGAAAATAACAAAGGCCAGCAGAGCAGAGAGCAGGAGGGGGTTGGTCAAGGTGACTCCAGTTGGACTAGTTCATGATAAGTCTGCACAACCACTGCACACAATACTGCTAAGAGACGTTAGGTGGGGGATGCCAGGATCACCTTTGTATCTGTGATGTGAATGTACATTTGAGAAGGAGGAACTGTGGTTCTGCAATGTGAGAGGTGAGACCAGGAGCACAGCTAAGGCAGCTCCAACTGAGAGGACAGTTGAAAATGGGACAGTCTGAGCACAAGCAAGAAATAACTGAGAAAATGTTTCATAGGGAAAGAAAATGAGGAAAAATCAAGAAACTCCCTCAATTTTCTGGATTGTAAGGGTTGATTAATAAAGGAAGAAGTAGTATCAATGGAAGCTCAAGGACAGTTGGGTTTGGGGCATTTTGAGTAAAAGATTTCATTTAAGGACCATTGCACTGGGCAGCGGTGGCACACACCTTTAATCCCAGCACTTGGGAGGCAGAGGCAGGTGGACTTCTGAGTTTGAGGCCAGCCTGGTCTACAGAGTGAGTTCCAGGACAGCCAGGACTACACAGAGAAACCCTGTCTCAAAAAAAAAAAAAAAAAAAAAAAAAAAAAAAAAAAAAAAAAAAAAGAAGAAGAAGAAGAAGAAGAACCATTGCAAAACAAAAAGTGATAATGGGTAATTGATCTTAAGATAGCTTTGACTAGTCTGGCCAACAGTGTTCTTTTCAGCAATCCTTTTACATTAAACACTTGCACATTTTGTGATCTTAAAACTCTAAGCACACCCATTACTACTGGCAGATTACACTCCTTAGAAACACTAGCTTCAAGCAGGCCTCCGCTTGTGTTGTTCTAAGGGGCAGCATTTGCATTAATGGCTTGCAACTATAACATACCTTTCTTTTTAAAAAACTTTGATTGGCATCTTTGCCCAGTGAAACTTGAAGTCAGATCAGAATATAAATATATTTGCATTTCCCATTCTTGCTCTTGTATTCTTTCTGTAGGACAAATCAGAACATTCTCATTTGAAAAATGTCCAGGGTAGGTCAGGAAAATGGCTGAGTTGGTGAAATGCTAGCTAGAGAAGCCTTGGGATGAGTAGGTTCCTGGTATCCATGGATCAAGCTCAGCATGTAAACCTAGGGCTGGGGAGTCAGAGGCAGGAGCATCCTCAGGGCTCATTGGCTAGCCAGGCAGTGAGCCACAGATTCTACTGAGAGACCCTGTCTGAGCAGGTTGAGATGGAGGAAGGATACAAGAAATTGCCCTCTGTTCTCCACATGCACGCACACATACCTCCGTGTGTGTGTGTGTGTGTGTGTGTGTGTGATAATATATATTTTTTCCAATGATATTACTCTCAAATTTCCAGTAGCTTTTAAAATTTTTATTTGTGACATTATAATATAATTCTTCCTTGGGGTTTATGATGTGTTTAGCCAGAGATACTTAGTCCAATAATGGTACAAGGTAGGGGTTTCATCTTATGCAGCTGGGCTTAAACCCAAAGGTAAAGTAAATGATTGCCACCATGATGTTTGTGCAGAAATCTCAATTCTCAACTCTATATATCAAACTTTTCCTCCCAAGCTCAGGAATCTGTGAAGAAGAATGGACAGAAACATTGTAAGAACCAGAGAGGTGGATCACTACAAGAAAACAGTATTGTTTGGACACATCAAGGCAGACACATATAAACTCACAGAGCCTGTGAGTACATATAAAACCTGTGCAAGCCCAAGCCAGATCAAATCTCAGAACAGAAAGGCGAGCTGGGTGCACTACCCCACCCTTAGCTATGAGCTATTGACAATTGATAAGTCCGGGAAGAGACCCTGATAAGCTGACAACTCCCTAATGGAAAAACTCACATCCAATATTTGGGCAGCAAGAATTGGTCTTGAAGGATTTTTTTTTTTTCAAAAAGAAGGATGCATAGTGGGTTGGTAGGAAAGGGAACAGGGGATCGGGGCAGAGTTGAGAAGGTAGTGAATATGATCAAAGCAAGTGCATGAGATTCTGACATAATTAATTTTTAAGGGAAAAAGTCGTGTTTTCAACACCCTCCTGTCACTGACCAGAGGTAATGACAATGGTCTGATAGCAGTACAAAATGAAGAACAGCTGGTAGCTCTCTGGAACACATCCCATAGGCAAATGCAGTGCAGACTCTCAAGAAGAGAGACCTGGCCCTATCATCTTTCTTCAGCAAATTTCTCTAACTGTAAGTGTTGGTTTACTCATTTCTAAAAATAAAGTAAAATACAGTTTATCATTTCTAGGGTATTTGTAAAGATTAAATGAAAATGCATATGAAAGATGTTTCACATATTATCTGTTGTCTATATCTAACAAATGCTTAATAGGTGACCATAATTAACACTAATGTTGGAGCTTGACTGGATTATTTGTTCAATGCTACTTACTCATTTTGAAGAATAAAAATTTAAGTTCCTAAAGCTCTAGTATATTTTATACTTTCTCTGTCATTCCATATGAGAGTAGATGGTGAATAAATATTTTGTTTTTTCTGTTAATAAATCCTTAACGCCGGGCAGTGGTGGCGCACGCCTTTAATCCCAGCACTTGAGAGGCAGAGACAGGCGGATTTCTGAGTTCGAGGCCAGCCTGGTCTACAGAGTGAGTTCCAGGACAGCCAGAGCTACACAGAGAAACCCTGTCTCGAAAAAAAAACAAAAAACAAAAGAATAAATAAATAAATAAATAAATAAATCCTTAACATCTTGAGGAAAAGAAAAGTATAGGGCTTGTCCTATTTCTACAAATGGGAAACTGAGATCACGCATAAGTACCTGACCCAGAGCTGCTGTTTGGGGAAAGAAAAGACTTTGATCAATCTAATAGCTTAGTACTCATTTGCTAATGACATGACCGGGCAAGCTTCAAATCATTTCTATTTCTTCTACATATGGTGTCACTTCTAATTTGATGAATTATATCATATTCATATTCAGTCAGAGGTGCAGTCTCCCAAATGAGAGAATACTGATGGATTTCTGGCAACATAAATCATTCATTGGCAGGAGCACAGATGAGGCAGAGTTCATTTTATATCTTCTTGACAATACAGCATACCAGTCCACTGACCAGAGGTAATGATATTGGTTTGAAATCAATACAAAATGAAGAACAGTTGGCAGCTATCTGGAACACATTCCTTAGGCATATGCAGGGCAGACTCTCAAGAAGAGAGGCTATCATCCTCCTTGGGCAATTTATTCTAATGGTGTCAATTTCCTCATTTCTGAAAAGAACATAAAATATAGTATATGTATATGCTAATCCATCAGCTAATTATCTAAAATAACCAAGATTAATAAACTATCAAAACTTGTGACTTTAATGAGACAATCCTTTCTCCATAAAGATTCAAGACTGTGAGTCTGCAATGGGAATTTGAAACAATTCAAGATTTGATATAAAGGTAATATACTCTGTGAGTTTCTAACTCTGGTGTACCAGGAAATTGACTAAACTCCACAGAGAGAAACTGTGGGAATCCAGACAAGGTAATAAAATCTTCAAATTTAGCAGAAAATATTATAAATGCTGTTCTCTATATCAGACATACAAAGACTTAAACTAATGACTCCACTGTCTGAGATTCAAAGGCTATTTTGCTCCAATTTGAAAGGAGAATAGAAAGATCCAACAGAGACCTTAGGACAAAAATTCAGGCTGTGTCTGCTGAGAGTCCACTTCCTTCTTTGTTTGCAACTGCACTAAAAAGCCAAATTATTCCTTCTCTACCCCTGAGACTATACTTCAACAACAACAACAAAAAAGCTGTTCCATGTTTATTGATCAATCAAAATTACTATACAAAAGGAAACAACCAGCAGAGAAAGAGAAAAAGAGAGACATAGAGAGACAGAGAGACAGAGTGTGTGTGTGTGTGTGTGTGTGTATATATATACTCCTTCTTGGTGGAAGAGATTAAAGGGATCAGGAAATTTAGTTCACAGATATCATTCTCCTAGGAGCAAAGAGCAGCATTGACAAGGCCCAACCCCACAACTAAGCAGTCAGGATATCTGATACATCTACTTGGACTAGAAATCTGTCTATAGTGAATTCAACATTCAAGGCCTAGTTCATAGTCTCTCGTTTATGATAATCTGGATATGAAACCTAGTTCTCTACCTACCATTCTATGGTCTTAAGTAAATTACTTGTCCAAGCCTCAGTTTTATCATTTGAGAAATGAAGAAAATAATAATAGTTAATTGTTATTATATCTACTTATAAACCAGGTACTGTTCTATATGTTTCAAATTTTAACATATTGACCAAGATAATCCTTCAACAACACTGTTAGAATTATTCTGATTTTGCTGACAGTAAAATCTCTTAGAAGTGAAGGAAATATGTTCAACCTCACATGGCTAGAGCTGTAAATGATATAACCAGGATTCAAAGCCAGGTGATCAGACCCAGATTCTTAGTTCTAACTATTGTGTCATGCTGCCTCTCTATAATGCTAATGTAGATAAATGTTAGAGTTTGTTGAATAATGAATAAATAATGTGTGCATAGAAGTCATGCTAACAAAGTATGCTCGAGGGTTATTACCTGAAATTAATCTCAAACTTTCTAATTCAAGACTATTTTTTAAAATGACATATAAAGTTTAAATTATTAAAACCTAAAATTATATTAGCATCAGAGTGAGGAGAGTTTGTGATGAATATGATAGTCTTTCAACATTTGAGTAAAGTCACCCTTCGTGTCTACACATACAAATAGGACCAAGATAGGTTTTCCCATACTCCTCCCCCAGGATAAGGTAGGATGAAGAACATTTCTGGCCCAAAAATGCTCACTGAATTCAACAGAGGAAGAAAAATTTCCCTATGGGATTCTTGGAAATACAGTTGTCCTCTTGTTTTCTCACTTGAGTTCTCCACCTTCCTTCTTAATTTGTTTTCTTTGGTCTCTATCACATGACAGGCATTCTCTATCTCATCACCCTGCATGGCTAAGAGAAATCAAGGTAGAATGACATAGAAAACAATCTGTCAGTGCTTGGTCCTTGCTCTGTTATTCAACACAGAAAAAGTGCTAAAAGCAAGCCTTAGGCTTTCTAAGTAATCCAGTTTTCTTACCCAAAACTTGATGTCAAGAGATACATGACCAGATACACTGAATCTAATAGAAGAGAAAGTGGGGGAAAGCCTCGAATACATGGGCACAGGGAAAAAGTTCCTGAACAGAACACCAATGGCTTATGCTCTAAGATCAAGAATCGACAAATGGAACCTCATGAAATTGCAAAGCTTCTGTAAAGCAAAGGACACTGTCAATTGGACAAAACAGCAACCAACAGATTGGTAAAAGATCTTTACCAACCCTACATCCCATAGAGGACTAATATCCAATACATACAAAGAACTCAAGAAGTTATACTCCAGAGAATCAAATAACCCTATCAAAAATGGGGAACAGAGTTAAACAGAGAATTCTCAACTGAGGAAACTCGAAGGGCTGAGAAGCACCTAAAGAAATGTTTAACATCCTTAGTCATCAGGGAAATGCAAATCAAAACAAGTCTGAGATTCCACCTCACACCAGTCAAAATGGCTAAGATCAAAAACTCAGGTGACAGCAGATGCTGGAGAGGATGTGGAGAAAGAGGAACACTCCTCTATTGTTGGTGGGATTGTAAGCTGGTACAACTACTCTGCAAATCAGTCTGGCGGTTCCTCAGAAAAATGGACATACTACTACCTGAGGACCCAGCTATACTGCTCCTGGGCATATACCCAGAAGATGCTCCAAAATGTAATAAGGACACATGGTACACTATGTTCATAGCAGTCTTATTTATAATAGCCAGAAGCTGGAAACAACCCAGATGTCCCTCAACAGAGGAATGGATACAGAAAATGTGGTACATTTACACAATGGAATACTACTCAGCTATTAAAAACAATGACTTCATGAAATTCGCAGGCAAATGTATGGAACTTGAAAATACAATCCTGAGTGAGGTAACTCAGTCACAAAAGAATGAACACGGTATGTACTCACTGATAAGTGGATATTAGCCCAAAAGTTCAGAATACCCAAGTTTCACTTCACAGTAACCACTGGACTGAGAGTGAGGTCCCAGATGGAGGAGTTGGTGAAGGGACTGAAGGAGCTGAGGGAGTTTGCAGCCCCATGGAAGGAACAACTGTGTCAACTGGCCTCACCCCCCTCCCCCGTTGCTCCAGAGACTGGACCACTAACCAAAGAATACACATGGAGGGACCCATGGTGCTGACCACATATGTGGCAGATGAGGGCCTTGTTGTCCACCAGTGGGAGGAGAGGCCCTTGGGCCAGAGGGTGTTAGATGCCCCATTATAAGCGAATATCAGAGAGGGAAGATGGGAGTGGGTGGGTGGGTGGGGGAATACTCTCAGAGAGGTAGGGTGAGGAGGGATGGTATAGGGGGTTTCCAAAGGAGAGACCTGGAAAGGGGAAAACATTTGAAATGTAAACAAAGTATCAAAAAAAGAGATACATGAATATCAAGCTACATGGATCAGTAGGATTAACATCGTAAAAATGACCATCATATCAAAAGATTCAGTGCAATCCTCTTCAAAATTACAACACAATTCTTCACAGATATCGAAAAGTCAATTCTCAACTTTCAACTTCATATGGAAAAGCAACAACAAAACAAGATAGCTAAAATAGTACTGAATAGCAAAAGAACTACAGGAGATAGGTATCAATATCCCCAACCTCAAATTGTAGTACAGAGTTATAATAGCAAAAGCAGCATGGTATTTTCACAAAACATGTGTTTTGGACTCAGACATGTTGATCATATCATCAAATTAAAGACCAAGACATAAATACATATACCCATGGACATCTGGTTGATGTTAAAAAAAAAAAAAGTCAGACATGCACACCGAAAAAATATACAGTACCTTCAACAAATGATGCTGGCCAAACTGCATGACTGCATGTAAAGTTTAAATATACCCATACTTATCACCCTGTATAAAACTCAGCTCCAAATGGATCAAAAACCTTGACACAAAACCAGGTACATTTGACTTGGTAGAAGAGAAAGTGGAGAATAGCCCTAAACTCATTGGTACAGGAAAAGTCTTTCTGAACAGAATACCATTAGCATAAGCATTAATATCAATAATTAGTAAATGAGATCTAATGAAGCTGAAAAGTTTCTGCATGGCAAAGGATACCATCATACAGACAAAGTCTTCATGCACTCTCTTTTGTAATTGTGTTCTTTACTCAGACAAGAGAGCATCTAGTCAATTAATGCCCATACCCTAGAGATCCAGTCACCTCCCATCTGTTCTCTGGGGAACTTCCACACCTTCTATGCATCTCCCACACTCTGAGGCATAGTAAAAAATAATATCAAACCAAAAAAAGCATAGGCAAGAACTATAGGAATTGCTAGGTGTAGTTTTGTTTTGTTTTCTTTGTTTTGTGTATACATGTTTAAATATTCTTATTCCCTAATCCCACACTCTGCCTTTAAGTGTTTACTAGGCTATTTACTAGAAGTAAAAGTGTTATCTCTGGATTAGAACTATGACTTGAATATTGAATCATAATTAAACTTTTCCATTCATAAGCAAAATGGAAAAGTTAAGTAAATTTATGTATAATTTTACCCCATTATGTATTTGTGCCATCATATCATGTGACTCCCCTGATGTATGAGTCTGACTTTTACACCTCATTTTCTTGGTCCACTCAATCATGGTAAGTATGGACAGGATGAACATGTCATTCTTTTGCCTTCTTGATCCTGTTTAATAACTTTGAGTAGTGCGCATGCTTATGAGAACAAATAATGAGAGTGGTTCACTGTGGACAAAATTTTAAAAAGGGGGAAAATATAGTTAATCTTTGTTCTATGAATGTAAAGATATACCTTGAGTATATGCACAGACATCTTTATTTAGATCAGGAAACAGAACTGTCATTTGTCTTGTATGTGTCTGCACCTTTTTGTGTTTTGCATATAGGTGGAAACCAATAAACATTTAAATAAAGCATTTAGAACTTTTCATCTCTCCAGGTCTACTGAGCTTAGTCTATAGATCGATAAATCCTGAAAATTTGGTACCAAAACAATTCGATGAGCAGGCATCTAATTCTTCACAATTTGCCTCATACGATGAATTGAGCATGTAAGCCCTCTAAAAATCTGTTTAAAATTTGAGTCCTCTGCCAGAGCCTGACCAATACAGATGCGGATGTACACAGCCGAACGTCAGACTGAGTGCAGGGACCCCAGTGGAGAAGTTAGGGAAAGGACTGAAGGAGCTGAAGGGGTTTGAAAATGATATCAACCAACCAGACCACCTCCAGAGCTCCCATGGGCTAAACGGCCAACCAAAGAATACACATGGGGCAACCCATGGCTCCAGCTGAATATGTAGCAGAGCATGGCCTTATCTGGCATCCCTGGGAGGAGAGCCCCTTGGTCCTGTGGAGGCTTGATAACCCAGGATAGGGAATGCTAGGACTATGAGATAGGAGTGGGTGAGTGGGTGGGGGAGCACCCTCATAGAGGCAGGGGAGAAGGGAGGGGATGGGAGTTTGTGGAGGGAAAATTGGGAAGGGGGAATAGCATTTGAAATGTAAATAGATAAAATAATGAGCAAAGATGAAAAAAAGAACTAGGTTTATTGAGGAAAGAGAGGGAAGTTGGACTATGGCTCTGTAGGATGAGAAAGTGTGGGACACAATAAGCACTGTTCTAGGTTTGGGATTTAGGAGTTGAGAGGAAGACAGGAGGAAGATGAGATTGAAGAAGAGAAAGGGGAGAGGTGTGGAGGTGGAGAAGTGTGCAGGGAAAGTGGAGGTGGGAATGGAAGGGCCAGCGGCAGAGGAGAGTGCGAGTGGGGATTTGGTTCTGCTCACTCAGCAGCAGTGCTTCCCTATTTGTGCGGACTCTCTGTTTGCCTTTTTCACGCTCAGTGCTCTGGGTTTAAACAGCTGTGCCTGCTGGTTACACGGTTCTAGGGTCTGCTCTAATAAATGTATCATCTCACTAGGAAAAAAAATGAGTCCTAATCAGTAAGTCTAAAGATTCCCGGTACCTTACCTTCCAGCAATTCAAAATACTCTATTAAGTTTAATGAAGCATGTTTAAATGTTGAGCAACTGTTCTGAATGATAAAACTAACACACATCCCTAATTCACAAGGTTTTCTTTACAAAGGCATACTTTTCTATAAGCCCAATGCCCATTAGTGATTTTTCTCAACTAAACCATAATATCAAACATTTAGAAGAGTCTGCCTTTGATGGTCTGAGGCAAATCTGATGAGCCTGTTTGGATAAACTGAGCAAGTGAGGAACAGTTGTGCTAAGTATTAACACTGTGCTTCCCATGTAATAATGCAAAATAATCAACAGTTTTCATATTTCATATTCTAGTCTATATTTCTATTTGTTTGTAGATGTGTTTTATTTTACCTGTAGAGATATTAATAAAAAGATTATATAAGAGGAGCGAAATTACAGTTATGAAGTAGCAATGAAATAGTTTTATAATTGGGGTCACCACAACATGAGGAACTGTATTAAAAGGTCCCAGCATTAGGAAAGTTGAGAACATTGCTCTAAGCCCCCCCCCCCAAGGGATATATTTCCTCCAGAGAGATTCTACCTCCTGAAGTTCTACAGTCTTCCAACATCTGGCCATTGGCTATAAATCAAGTCTTCAAAACCATGAGCACATTGGGGACCTATCAGATTCAGATCACACATGTGGGCATTCTTCACATTAGAAAGACATGACTACTTGACATATTAATATGAAATGAACAATGCCCTTTGCCCCCACTTGTGCTCATTAAATCAGGATTAATCTATAAATTAAGAGAAAAACAATGTTGTTTCCTAGAGTGACAGCCTTTACTATTCCTATTTTTCTCAGCAAATTGGTGTCAATCACAACTCAGAAAACTATGCCTCAAAGATAGATGCACACCATACTGGTATATCCCTACAAATTAGTTGGTATTTGGTAGTCTAACCGCCATTTGTTCTAATTGCAGTCAAACACAGATTAGAGCAATTTGATGGATTTTTTTCCTTCAGTCCCCAGTCTAAATCATAATTTGACCTATAAAAACTAATTCAACCTAAACTCACTGAGCAACAATTTCCTTCATGACCAACCAAAGATAGAGTGCCAATATAGTTGAGTCCATTTTGATAATTCTTGTCTTTTTCATTCAATATGGGAAGATCCAGGCTTAAGAATTTAACCTTCACTTTTGAAAACTAGATTCTAAGTGATAGTAAGAACCTTTGTAAAATTGTAAATTGTAAAATTGGCCAGCAATCAATCTGGAAAAAAAACAAAAACAAAAAAATACCTATAAACTCAGAATAGTTCCAAGAGTGAATCTGCCCAGTACTTGGGAAAAAATGCTTTGTCTTTTAGCACTACCATCTCAGAAGGAAACAGAAGACAGTTTCTGTTAATACCTTTACCGACACTTGTTACAGAGGCAAGGTAAAGGTTAAGGGAACTGATGAGCATCGTGAGGCACCAGGATACTAATTGTGAGCACACTGCTTCAGTCTTAAGGTCTGAAAGAGGTAAGTGGTGCTAGCAGAATCATGCTATAAACTCATCAGGAAAAAGCAACGTTGAGAATCACTATGCAAATGTCAAAACAGAGTGGAGTTATCTAGCCATACTGGGACTTCATTCTCTCTTGGCTTGTAAGCACTGAATCATTCATGCAACTGGTGTAGGTAGAGGTGACTCTCTGTTAGATAAGTTCGTGACTATTGTTGGTCTCCTCTTTGGACTGCAGCTAGACACCTTCACACTCTCAAACAGAGCTGTTGTACTTATGAAAACACATGCTGATTCAGTAAACTTTTGCCTGGCCAGTATTTCCAAAGACAATGGTTTTGGAAACCCAGGATGGTAGATCATGACATTGACATAATAGAAGCATAAGGATACCCAGCTGTGTGAGCCTTGTCCCATGCTTAGGAAGAAGCCAAGGAGAAAAACAAATGTAACCCAGCTGTATACCCTGCTCATTTTACAAACTCCAGCCAACTCTTTTATAATCATCAAGAGAATCTTATTTAATTGTTAGGGAGCGGGGAAGGAATAAACACAAAACAAGAGAAACTTTGTGGAAGGATGTTACCAAAATCTCTTCACCTACACACCACCATTTTCACATCTCAAATGTAATTTGCACATATTCAACAAGGAAATTAAAAGCAATTTAAATTTAAGCTAAACAGCTGGTCTAGAACAAAAAAACTACCCTTCAAACTTTTTTTTAAAACTTAAATGTAAAGCTTGGCAAAATACTTCCTCAAACACTCCCACAACCCAGCACATGTTGTTAGTGAAAATTATGTCTTACAACACCAATGGTAACATAGCCTAGCAAATATTCACCTGCTACTGCTGCATACACATAAAAGCAATACAAAGACCAATGATAGCAATTTTAAGGCAGCAACACTAAAATCATTTCAGAAGCTGTAGGATTCCCAGACTAAATGTTGGTCTTTAAGAACTGTTCCTCTTTCTAATAGATGCCTTAAAAGATGGAGATATCCTCCATATCTGCTCATGAATCTCCCAGCCTTGGGAGATCCTGATGGATGTGACTGCAGAAAACAAAGCCATAAGTATATGACATATGGATTTCCAGGATGTACAGAGACCCTGTGATAGTGCCTCCTTTAACTGTCTCCAAATTAATTAGAAGTAGCTCAAAGTCTCGCCTCATTAAAATTGGCAGAATGACTAGAGCCATTTGTTTAGAATCTGTGCTCTGCCAGGAATTTTCAAGATAGAAAGAATAGGTGACTATAGGAAAACTGAACTTCCAGCCTTCCCATTCCAAAGCAGGAAGGAGCTTCAGCCTGTGGCTGCCCCATTACCATTTACTCTTGGAAATCACACCATACCATTGGGAAGTGGTCACCTCTTCCCATCTGTTCAAGCTCTTGTGCCATCTGTGGCTGGAGCCAACAAGCTGTATTTGTTGATGGGCTTGCTGGCCCCTATAGCCACAGCTTTCTCCTCTGAGTTATCCTCTAGCCTCCTGACCTTCAAAGATGCCACCACTGACTTCAGCTCCCACTTCCCAAGAGATGTCCAGCTCTTTTCCCTTCTCCAGAGAGATAAAACACAAGTTACATAATTTTCCTCCTTTCCACACAATAAACCCAGATTGGTTCCTTATTTTCCCTTTTTAGAAAAATAGACCTACTTGCTTTAAAAACAAAACAAAAATCTGGCACAAAAGCCTTTTAGTGGCTTTTTTCTTCAGAAATACAATATCAGTCTTACAATATCACTAAATTGGAAAAACTTTTTCATGCAGAAAACTCAGAGGCTAGACTCCATCCAAAGAACTAAAAGACTCGTGTCCTTACTCCTGATGAAGCTGTTATGAGGGGAAACAGAGCTCACAGTAATTATTCAGGATACGAACATGCTACACTAAATTAATAATGAATCTATTTGTTCTTCGATTAATTCAATAAAAATTTATGATGTCCAACCATTTTAAGCAATAGAAATTGTGCCAAAGTGGAATAGTGAGAAAAAAGATATTGGCTCTATCCTTGGGAAGTTTAAAGTCAAGTCACCACGAACAACAAATAATGAAGATAACATGATGCAAAACTATGGGGCTCATTCTTGAAGACAGAGAATGTACAAGAAAGTAGCCTTGTAACTGAAGAACATTTTAACATTGCTAAAAATAAGAAATGTACATAAAAAGATTGAGCATCATGCCAAATGCTAAAAACAGAAAAGTACAAACGATGGTTTCCATGCATAATCCCAAGAGCAAAGGTTTGGAATTCGAAATAACTTCAACAAGGACAGTAATTTGCATTACTAGAAAGAACTTGACAAGTAGAAAAGGAAGAAGACATCCCAAACTCACACCAGATGTCCAAGAGTTCAAGGCACCCCAAGAAATAGTTTAAGTTGAAAATAATTAATTTACTTTCTTCTTAAATTGGATGTAAAACATTAAATTTTCACAAATGTTCAATTTTTTTTCTATCATTCCACTCAACGGAGATCTGTCTTCAGCTGTTTTCAACTATATGAAGTTTGAATCCACAGAAAAGTTATGGATTTTCCTCAGCTTTTCCTTCAGGCCTCCCTCAGCATGATGAAGAAGTGGGCAGAGAAGCTCCCTTCTTAAACAGACCGTTCCTATGTCCTCAGTGCAATAGTAAATCAGTGAGATTGTCCTGAAAAGCGACTAGACAATCAGCATCTTCAGGGGAAATGATCTAATAAATCTACTTCTAGGAATGTATCTAGATGAATAACCAATGAAATTCAAAGTCTCACAGTGATAGGTGTAAGGTTAAACCAGGTTAAGGCAGCTTAAATACTCAACGCTGTAGAAATGGCTATATAGATATAGTCACACAAAAATTTTAAAGAGTTAAGAAAATATTCACAAGTACAATTACCATAGTTGTATAATAAGCATGGTTTCAAACATATAGAATGTCATATACCTTTAGGACATTAATAGGAAAGATGACATTTAAAATGTTGCTAAGATCTGTTAGTTTTTGGTGTGAGCATTATGAGTGAAACACACTCCTCACCAAAGTTTATATATATTTCAGTGTCTGCCATAAAAATTCTAGTTCTAGGCACTATCAAATCCTATTTGTTTTGAACCAGTTAGAAAGCATTAATGAACTCTGAACTGAGTTTATAGTCAACTTTTAAGTTTATGAATATTAACACCTTCAGTAAGCCTCAAGTTAATCAGCCATTTTTATGAGCTGACTGGAAGATGAGCCCTATCTACTGAAACTTCCACAATAAACCATCAGCTCACAGTAACACTTTCTCTTTCCTACCCAATAAGTGGTACTCAACAACTAACCTACCTGTGTATCAGGCAGGAAAGCCCGTTAGATGGTGCATTCATTTTCTGATCCTAGATTTTTCTACACAAAAGATCTACACATTTCAAATGTCTTGTTCTACACAAGATTCCAGCTTCAAAATTCAGGAGGTCAAAACCAACATATACACCAAAAGTAGCCATGTTATTCTCTTGTTTGACTATAAGTTAGAGGCCAGGATAAACAATGTTGGAGACCAATCCATGAGGTCAGGATCAAATGGGAAAGAGACTCCATTTTCACATGAATATGGAAGGATCTGGAAAGAATATTGTCCCACTATTAAGACACCAAGAATCAAGGAAGGGAAATTGTGAACATCTCACCTTTCTGGAATCCAGAGCTAAAATCACAAGGTAGAGAGCTAGCCCAAAACCTATGGAGACAGTGGCAAACAGGAAAAAGAAAGACAGACTATAAGCATCTTTTCACCTAGAGAAGATAGAGCCAGACCTTCATGAAGTCAGCTGGAATAGTTCATATTCTTTTGAAGGCAGAGTATAAGGTGGCAAGACTGTGGAGAGCTCACAAGAACCAGATATGGGGGTGTGCACTCTATTGCAAGGTTATTACACATAGTCCTCAGGAAGCTTACAAAAGACCATTACTAAGAAATCATATCTCTCGATAAAGCCAGAGAAAGGTTACCTTAAAAGTTACAAGAGGAACGACACAGAATTTGTGAGGCATCGCACACTTACCAAGAAAACACAAAGCTAAGGGTTGAGTAAACTTTTGGAAAAAATGAAAACCTGTCCTGTCCTTAACATGGAAAGCCCATGGTGCAAAAGAGTAACTACAGTACCAACAAATCTCAAACTGACCCACTTCTGAACTCACTCAAGTTTTCATGTATAGCATAGAGGACTAACCAGGCCTAAAACCTGTCACCTCAATCACTTACAGTCATACACAAGTTGTCTAGCTTTCAACAATAATGTATAAGCATGTGAAAATGTATGAAAACACATCGCGCTGACAAGAGATAAAGTCACCAGCAAATCCAGAATCTAACAAAGATGCTGGAGTTACCATGTAGAGAATTTCAGTAACACAAATGTATACAATTAAAGCACTAAGACAAGGTATACCAACATTGTTCATATTTTGACGTGGGAATCCAAAATGTAGAGGTAAGCTGCATGGAGGCACATATGGCTGTATGTCTGAGTTTGCTTCTTGGTGGTTGTGATAAAACACTGACCAAACACAACCTGGGTGGAGAAAAGGTTCACTTACCTTTAGATGCTAGTCCATCATCAAGGGAAACCAAAGCAAGAACTCAAGGCAGGAGATTGAAATAGAAACCATGGAGGAATACTGCTTGCTTGCTTGCTTGCTTGCTTGCTTGTTTCCTTGCTTCTTCTGACTTGCTAAGCTAACTTCTTTATACAGCTGTGGCCCACCTACCTAAGGATGGTATCATTTAGAGTAGGATGGGCCCTTCTATAGCAATTAACATTCAAGAGCTCCTAGAGGCTGAGGCACCAACCGAGCAGCATACACGGGCTGGTCCCAGGCCTCTGGCACATATATAGCAGAGGACTGCCTGTTCTGGTGTCAGTGGGAGAAGATGTACCTAATCCTCCAGAGACTTGAGGCCCTAAGGAAGTGGGATACCTGAGGTTAGGGGAGAGGGGGAGAAACTCTCGGAGGCAAGGGGTTGGGAGGATGGGGTAAGGAACTGTGGGGGGCACTTGGAGGATGGGCAAGAGCTGGAGTGTAAATAAATAAAATAATTAATTAAAAATAAATTAATTTGAAAGAGAATTTGCCCCACAGTCATACTCACAGGCTAGTCTGATAGAGATGATTTCTCTGTTGAGGGCCCTTCTTCCAAGGTTACTCTAATTTGTGTCAAGTGGTCATAGACTGGCTGAGGATCTCTAAGAATGCTGCCAAACAGTAAGCTGTAAACTTACTTAGAACATGAGAGATTTTTGTTTTTTGATGATTGTTTTTGCAGCCCAGTTGCACTGTTCTCAAGCATGAAACATGTAGGTAATAATGTCATATTGCAATGCCAAAGGCTGGCATGCCTGGCACTAAGCAGTGCACTGTTTAAGGAGGCTGTTCTGTGCATTATAAGATGGTTGGAAGTATTCCAAAATTAGGCCCAGATACATTTATCCCAGATGTGACAACCAAAACTGACTTCCTTTTGACACTAGCAAATGTTCCCTACAGAGGAGGAGAGATGGTAAACAGGGAAAAGAGGAGAAAGATGCAGAATAAAGGAAGGAAGGGGAATACGCTCAACTTGGAACTGGGAGATAGAGCAGAGGGTAAAAGCAAATTGCTGGCTCCTATGGAAAAAACCAGGAGCAGCAGTGTGCTCACATAAGCCAGAACTGTGTAGGGTGGAGACAGGAAGATTACTGGGGTGAGGTAGGGAGTGATGGAGTAAGACACCCAGCATCCTCCTCTAGCCTATACATGCCTGTCCACATAAACACATGCATGCACATGCACATGCTCATACACATAAACATGCACATGCACATACACATACACATGGACATACACATGCACATACACATGCACATGCTCATACACATACACATGCTCATACACATGCTCATACACATGCACATGCTCATACACATGCACATGCTCATACACATGCACATGCTCATACACATGCACATACACATGCACATACACATGCTCATACACATGCACATACACATGCTCATACACATGCACATGTTCATACACATGCACATACACATGCTCATACACATGCACATGCTCATATACATGCACATACACATGCTCATACACATGCACATGCTCATACACATGCACATACACATGCTCATACACATGCACATGCTCATACACATGCACATACACATACACATGCTCATACACATGCACATGCTCATACACATGCACATGCTCATACACATGCACATACACATACACATGCTCATACACATGTACATGCTCATACACATGCACATGCTCATACACATGCACATACACATGCACATGCTCATACACATGCACATACACATGCACATGCTCATACACACATATATATACACATGCACATGCACATACACATGCACATGCACATACACATGCATATGCACATACATACACACACATGTGCATACACATATACATGTACATATACATGCACATATGCATGCACATGCACATACACATGCACATAGACACTTATATATACACACGCACATGCACATGCTCATGCACATGCACATACACATGCTCAAACACATGCACATACACATGCACATACACATGCTCATACACACACACATGCACATACACATGCACATGTACATACACATGCACATCCACATACACATGCACATACACATAAACATATACGTGTACATACACATGCACATGCACATACATACACACACATGTGCATACACATGCACATGCACATGCTCATACACATGCACATGCACATACACATGCACATGCACATGCTCATACACATGCACATGCACATACACATACACATGTTCATACACATACACATATACATACACATATGCATGCACATGCACATACACATGCACATACACACATATATATACACATGCACATGCACATACACATGCACATGCACATACACATACACATGCACATACACATGCACATGCACATACATACACACACATGTGCATAAACATATACATGTACATATACATGCACATATGCATGCACATGCACATATGCATGCACATGCACATACACATGCACATACACACTTATATATACACACGCACATGCACATACACATGCTCATACACATGCACATGCACATACACATAAACATAGACATAAACATATACGTGTACATACACATGCACATGTGCATGCACATACACACACATATATATACACATGCACATGCAAATACACATGCACATACACATGCACATGCACATACACATGCACATGCACATACATACACACACATGTGCATACACATGCACATGCACATGCTCATACACATGCACATACACATACACATGCTCATACACATACACATATACATACACATATGCATGCACATGCACATACACATGCACATACACACATATATATACACATGCACATGCAAATACACATGCACATACACATGCACATGCACATACACATGCACATACATACACACACATGTGCATACACATATACATGTACATATACATGCACATGCACATATACATGCACATACACACTTATATATACACACGCACATGCACATACACATGCACATACACATGCTCATACACATGCACATGCACATACACATGTACATGCACATGCACATACACATGCTCATACACATGCACATGCACATATACATACACTTACATATGTGAATTCACATATACATCATATACACATACACGTACACACATACATATACGAATATATTCAATCATATACATATCACACACACATACTTTTGTATGAACTGCTAACATGTAGAGAGAGACTCTTGAAGGCAGAAGAGCAAAAGTATATGCAGGAAAACAAATTTTAAAAAATCACAGCAGATTATTGTCAGAAAAAACTAAAGTGACAAGCAAAACACCAAGAGAAAAACCTATGAAATGGAAGTAAACATCTAGCAGGATAATATTCAAAATTGGTGCAGAAGAAAAAAAAAGTTCTCAGAAAAATATAACCAGAGAAAAACGTCGATAGGCTTATAAGAAATATTAAAATAACTTTTCCAGAGAGAACGAATAACATATTTGACAGAAACCTGGTTACGTATATTAACAAGGATATAAGGTACTGAATGCATTAGTAACAGAATAAATAGGTATAATACCTTGTCTTATTTTTGCCATCTGAAGTAAAAATAGTAACAGTGTATTATATGCTTATATTATATGAAAACATCAGCACATGAAACCAATGACACAGGAGTTAGAGGAAGAAAATTAACTGTCCATGAAACATCCTCTGAAGGTAAAGTGTGATAAAGCAGATTTGCATATTGCCACTCTTAGGCAACTACTAAAATGTTTAATGAGTAGGTGTAAATAATATACAAATAGTGACTGTAGACTATATTTAATGTGAAGCTGAGTTAGCCCTGGAGAAAGAAAAGCAGAGGAAAGACAGCACAGGCCGAAGTAAGAGAGAGCAGCCTTGTAGGGTCGTTGGTGTCAAAGGGCTCCCACTGTGAGTGCACACTGGTCTCAAACCCCTTGGGAAGCCTTGGTCTCCCAAGCAAGGTGCCACAGGCTTGTGCCACTACACTTGGCCAAGATGGAGATTTTAATTCAATTATAAGTACAGGAATCTTTTTTTTAAATGTTCATCAGTTTATAAGAATTAGTATCCTGCCAATTTCATCCTAAACTGAACATACCAGTAAGTGAAAATGCATGTAATTCACTTTACCCCCTGAAGCCCGAGCTTAGCCACACAGAAGATGGGTTGTTGTTGACCCACATGATAGCACTGCTTACTGAGAGCTATGGAAGCCATTACTTGGCTTCACCAGAGAGGATCCTACTGCCTACTGCCAGCAGGAAAAGGACAAAAGTCGACATGAAGTATAGTTTTTACTGAATATATATTCCTTACGCACTATCATAAAATAAAAACAAAATGGTTATGTTGGGCTTTGATAAATTGAGGCCCATACAGCTTGCTCTTCCTCTGTGCAGGTGTGTTGTGTGTGCACCAAGTACAGGAATCTTAACTGTCTAGAAGCATTAATTAAAGAGAAAGAAAATTTCCAATTATGTTAAAAATCAAAACTTAATGCTATATATAAGCAGCTCACTTTAAATATAAAGACATCCATAGAAGCGAGGGGTAGACAGGGACTTATCTTACAAGTAGACAGAACACTCTGTAGAAGGTTATTTTCATCCGAGACAAAACATTTTCTGAAAAGGGAGTGTAATGAGGAATAAAGATAGTATCAAATAAACATAAAGAGTTTAATACTCCCACAAGATACAACAAGCCCAACTTCGTAGACATGTAAAACAAAGAGATTAAAATTGCAGAAAGCAAAAAAGTGATAGAACTGGTAAATCAGCAATTATGACAGGAGACTTCACTCAATAGCTGACAGAATACGATTTTAGGGATCCAGCCTTTACAGCACCATCAGCCCCCTTGACGCAGTTGATATTTATAGGACATGCTACAATGGCAACATATTTTTTTTCAATATATCCATCAAGATCCATGATGGACAGTGACTCAAGTGCCCGCAGATTAGATCGACATATAGGAGTAGGCCAAGTATGTTATCAGAGCAGCAGTAAGGCAACTATGAGATCAGACATAATGGTGCTACACTAGAACACAAATTACCAGCAAATGCTCAAATGCTAGGGAGCTAAAGCAGATGCTTCTAAACCCCCTGGAGAAAGTCTCAAAGGATATTTGAAAACACTTTTAATTGGGTGAAATAAAATAAAATATCACAATTTGTGGCATAAACTTATAGCAGGCTTTACAAGTAAACATATATCCTTAACTGTTCCTATTAAAAATCACTGGTATGAAATCAGTAACTCAATAGGCTTCCTTAAGGAACCAAAAAAAGTAGCAATATTTAAATATTATATGCACAGCAACATGGAGAAGCACAAAGCTGAAGCACAAAATAAACACAGAAACTTAATTAAAACAAAATTGATTCTTTGCAAAGATCTATAAAACTGATCAGAAATAATAAGGCACATAAAGAAAAAAATAAAATACAGCTCTAAGGAAACAGAATGCATCAACACATTTTGACACATCGACTCCATCTGTGTCAAAAAGGAAAATAATTAACTACTATAAACAATACTCTGACCACAAATTCAGTTACCTAGTTAAAATGTGCCCATTTTTTTTTCACAAGACAAAATTTAACAGAAAAAACAGAAAGCAAGCAGATAATGAGATTGATTTCATGGCTACTAAATATACTAAGTTTATAAAATTAGAAAATGAAAATAACAAAATAAATTCCAATGAAGAAAGTCCTAGGCCCAAATTATTTCATTAATGAATTCTCTTAAACATTTAAGGATGATGATAATATTAACATAATTCTATGTAGTATGTCCTGAAAATATTAAGAGAATATTTAATTTGCTTTAGTTAGATGTGTGTGTATGTGTGTGTGTGTGTGTGTGTGTGTGTGTGTGTGTGTGTGTGTGCATAAGAGAGAGAGAAACAGACAGAAGAGAGTCAGATAGAGAGAGTATACGTGTCTATACACCTGAACAGAGGCCAGACTACATCATTAGATCTTTGCCTATATCAGTCTCTAGTCCTCAGAGGTATGTCTCTCCCTAAACATGGGGATCACTTTTTCTTTCCTAAGCTGGAAGCCAGCAAGCCTCAGCAACCCCACTTAGAGCTGGCTTAAACTTGTAAGAACCCAGATTTTTACAAGTTGTACTGGGATCTGAATTCTGGTCTTAATGATTTTGGAGCAGGCACTCTTGATCACTGAGCCATCTTTTCAGGGGTAAAAGAAGAGTTCATTTCCAATTTTTTTCTGTGTGGCCATTGTTACCTTGTTTACTATTTTCTATTATTGTGACAATTGCTTGAGGTAACAATGCAAACTTAGGAGAACAGATTATTTTGTTTTACTGTACCTGTAGTTTCAGTCCCTGGCCTCTGGCACCATTGCTATGGACCTATGGTAAGGCTGTACATCATGATAGAGAGACTCTATATCATGACAGCCATCAATCAGAATGAGAGAAAGAGGAAGGGATTGGTGACAATACACACTTTTGGAAGGTGCATTTGGAGGGTCCTACTTGCTCCAACCAGGCCCACCTCTGATAACCCAGTCAATTATGAAATCATTTATAGGGCTATCAATTAATCATATTAGCAGCCTAATGATTATTGCAGTCTCCCTTTACAACTAACTGACATCCTGCTTTCAACATATGAACCCTTGCAGACATTCCATATGCAAACCAGAAAATTCTGACCCAAAGATTACAAAATGTTCAGAATTCCAGAATTCCTCAGAAGTCCCAGTTCAAAGTCTTCCTTGAACCATGAAATGAATTCCTTACTGAGAGCCCCTGTATTAATCTAAATAACAGGTTATATATTCCAACCATGTGTCAGAAGTGTGTAGGGTAACACTGCCATTAGAAAATGAATGAATGGGAATCATAGAGAAGAAGGACAGGACGGTGCCAAAAAAGCAAAATCAAAACCGGCAGAAGAACCACTGCATCCTAGAGCTCCCAGCAGGTACCCAGGTGTCTTAGTTAGAGTTTCTATTGCTGTGAACAGGCATGATGATCCAAGCAACTTTTATAAAGGACAACATTTAATTGGGGTTGGCTTACAGATTCAGAGGTTCAGTCCATTATCATCAAGGCAAGAGCATGGCAGCATCCAAGCAGACATGGGGCTGGAGGAGCCAAAAGTTCTGTCTTGATCCACAGGCAGACAGGAGAAGACTGGTTCCCATGTGGCTAGGAGGAGGGTCTCAAAGCGCACCTCCACAGTGACATACTTCCTCGAACAAGACCATACCTACTCCAAGAAGGCCACACCTCGAATGGTGCCACTCTCTGGGTCAAGTCTATTCAAACCACCACAACACCAGGGTACACAGTGAGTTGAGATGAGTTCTAAGGGCTTGGAGGAGCCCATTCTTACATTCTTGTCAGATATGGCACACCTGGCTTCTATTGGTCTGGCTCTGCTCACTGCATGCAGCTTCTCTCTCTCTCTTTCTTTCTTTCTTTCTTTCTTTCTTTCTTTCTTTCTTTCTTTCTTTGTTTTGGTTTTGTTTTGTTTTGTTTTTTGTTTTTTTGATACTTTATTCACATTTCAAATGTTTCCCCCTTTCCAGATCTCCCCTTTGGAACTCCCCTATCCCCTTCCCCTCCCCTCTATGAGGGTATTCCTCCACCCACCCACACACCCACTCTCATCTTCCCTCCTTGGCATTCCCCTATACTGAGGCATCTAACACCCTCAGGCCCAAGGGCCTCTCTGCCACCTGATGGTTAACAAGACCCTCCTCTGCCACATATGTGGCCAGCATCATGTGTCCCTCCTTGTGTATTCTTTGGTTGGTGATCCAGTCTCCAGGAACATCAGGAGGTCAGACCAGTTGACTGTTGTTTCCTCCATGGGGCTGCAGCTTCCCTTGGCAGCTGTCCCACCCACAGTCCTAGCATCTTCAGCTTCCTGGAATCTCCATTGCAGTTCATCTCCACTCTGACAGCTTCAGAGATACAACCACAAAGGCTACCCACTGGACTTTGGCCATGGTAAACAATGCCTGGCTTACAAACATTTCTTTGAAGTTGGGTGGAAAACTTCATTAACTCACAACTTTTACATTCTACATATCTATGAACCCAACATTATATGAATGTTAAAATCTAAGACTAGTAAAGCATTAGTCACACTTGGACCAAAACTGCAGGAGACTCCGAATGCCTGTGTGGCAGAGCACAGTGAGCTGAATCTAGAGAAAAACCTTCCTAGGCATCCATGTAGGAGAAAGATGCCATAGCAACTCTTCACAGGGATATTTTTGTTTGTTTATTCTCTCATCCTTTTGAGCCTGTAGTAGTGGATTGTGGACAACTCCTGAAATGCTTTCAGGGCATCTTTCCTATTGTCCTAGGGTGGAGTACTTGACTTCTTAGCAGCATACTGCCCTTTAGCAACTCCACCTTCTGTGGCTCCAACTCCAAGTGTATTGTTTTTCTCACCAATGCCCAAGGTTTTCCAAGCTAACAGTGATGATCAATACCCATTCCACAGCAGGAATGCTATGCTTCCTTCTAGTTTCCTCTTTCAGAATGCTTAGTACTTAATCTCTTAACTGAGCTTCTTAATAGAGGCTCAGCATAGACAAAATGCAGAAAACATCTTCACCTGAATACAATGACTTCCCTCTGTTCCAAATCCCTATAGAGTCCCCATTTCCATCTGAAAATTCTTGAGCCTTTCTTGATTCTCCATCCCCCTATCAGTCACTCAGGCTTTCTGTTCCTTTCACAGTCCACCATTAAGTTCTGTCTACAATACTCTAAGACTTGACCTCCTGCCTTCTCTGATCTCTTCTAAATGCCTTCCATAAAATAGTTTGAAAAGCTTCTGAATCTTGTGTAGTGACAGCAATGGCCACTTCTCAATACAAGCTTTCTCTGTTAGCTTCCATTTTGTGTCCAGTCATTAGCACACTCTGATACACAGAAATCAAACAGGAAAGTACAGAGGAATGACTTTCATAGTAACTACATTTCAAAGGATAGAATCAAAATATATTGAACTAAGAACTACATTAAAAATGTTAAGCTTCATAACCCAGTAGATTTTATTCTGGAAATATTCAACTGAGTCAACATTTTAACAATGAAATAATATAATTCATCTATTATTAGTTTTAAAATAGAAAAAAGCATTTGAGTATATTAAACAATACATGGCAATACTAATGTTGAACACCAATTATCAACAGATTCAGAGTACTACATGAAGACATGAATTAAAGGTAAAAGGTTATGTAATTTCATACTTCTAATCTCAAGTAAGCTACTGAATGTCTTTACCACATGATGATCAGTAAGGACATGATAGGCACCGAACTCTAATACGCAGCTGAAATAAAGGGGAATGTAGACACATATTCTAAAGTGCTTTGCAATTTCTTATAAAGTTCGATGTGTATTTACCATGGGATCCATAAGCTTAGCTGTTTACCAGAAAGATATGCAAATTCATGTCCACATAAGAACCTTTATACTTTCATTAGTATCAACTGTATTTATAACCAGAAATTCACTATTTGCTCTTCCACCAGTGGGTGGACCAACCAACAGCTTTACAGGTGTGGTGTAAAGGGAAATGCTAGTAAGTAATAACAGCAAATGTATTCTTAACTCATGAAACAGCATGATATTCCTTAATAAATTTTGCAATGTGAAGAAAGCCATGCTTAAAATACTAATATATATTTTATGACCTGATTTATGTAACCTTCTGGAAAGGCAAGAATGGGATATTAAGTCTTCAGCTGCCTGATTGCAAGTGGAGGCTAAGTTGCCTACATAGGGACATAAAATAATGGATCCTGTCATAGTGAAAGATGAGTAGTACAATACTGATAAAATGGGAATAAAGTCTGCAGTCTAGTTAATGGTTCTGTGGCCATTCATTTCTTTATGTTGGTATTTTAGTTAAGTGAGATGCCGACAATAAGGAAACTGGACGGAAGCTCTGAAGGGAAGCTCAGGAAACCTCAGCAATATGTGCAGAGCTTTTCCATAGGGGTAGTTTTCCTTTACCTCATCTGTTCAGCATAGAGCTGTAGCCCTCTCTGGCTTCCTCCCTTTGCTATATTAAGTTCTGCTGATGCTTCCTGGGTACCCAGAGCAGGCTGCTAGCTTCACGTCAGCTCGCCTTGGTACCAGTATCTTCACTCCAGTTCTCATGTATGGAGTAACTTTATACAAATGCTGTTTGTGTCTCAGATCTCCCCTCATCCAGGAACCACACCTCCTGACTCCTACTCTGTTCAGATTGTGCCTGTATATTCGTATTTGTGAATTCTTTATGGATTAACATTTCTGTGCTCCTTCTTTCTGGATCTGTCAACCACTTCACTTTCCCTCTGCTGACACATGAGTATCTGCATGCAAACAGGTACTCTTTTGCTCTTTTTATAGATATTTTCTTTACTTACATTTCAAATGTTATCTCCTTTCCCAGTTTTCTCCCTCTTGAAAACCCCCTATCCCCTCCCCCCCTGCTTCTATGAGGGTGTTCCTCCACCCACTCACGCCAGCCTCACTGTCCTTGAATTTCCCTACACTGGGGCATCTATCCAACCTTCATAGGACCAAGGGCCTCTCCTCCCATTGTTGCCTGACAAGGCCACCCTCTGCTACATATGTGGCTGGAGCCATAGGTCCCACCACATGTACTCCTTGGTTGATGGCTTAGTCCCTGGGAGCTCTAAGGGGTCTGCTTGGTTGATCTTGTTGTTCATCCTGTGAGGTTGCAAACCCCTTCAGCTCCTTCAGTCCTTTCTCTAACTCCTCCACTGGGGACCCTGTGCTCAGTCCAATGGTTGGCTGTGAGCATCTGCCTCTGTATTAGTAAGGGTCTGGCAGAGCCTCTCAGGAGACAGCTATATCAGGCAAACAACTACTTCTTATATCCAATCCCACCATCCTTAACAGCCAAGGTCCCCTCACTTCATCACAAGATCAACTGACTTCCCAGTTCACACCAGTTCCTTCCCAACAGACCTTCTCCAGATGCAAAGTGGATTGCCTGCATCATTTCATCACTTATGATGGGTTACTTATGTCTGTTTCACTCCAGTAGCGCCATTGGTGTACTTTTATCTCCACAACTAAAATATTATGGAAATATAATTTTAACAGATTATGGCTACATATAAAATACCTCCCACATGGAAAAATATTTTCCTTAGACTCTCAAAAACCTATAACAGATATAATATGGATTTTCAATAGAAATAAAGTATTTATACTATCAACTAAGTTCTGCATTGTTTTTCTGTCAAAGCTTGTTCTTCAAAGGTCATATTTGAGACATAGTGTACTAGTTTTTGTTTGTTTGTTTGTTTGATTTTTACAGATTCTCTGTGTTAAGCTTTTATGTTACTTACAAACATTGGAGAAATATACCTAAAAGAAAGAGAGAGGAAGCAAAATAGCACAGTAGGAACGGCAATTGCCACCACGACTTATGACCTGTATTTGATGAAAGGAAATAATTAACTCTCAAGAACTTTCTTCTGACCTCCATTCATAAACTGTGGCATGCTCAGCTCCATAACACCCCCACAAATACACACACACACACACACATACAAACAAACACACACACATGCAGAGAGAGAGAGAGAGAGAGAGAGAGAGAGAGAGAGAGAGAGAGAGAGAGAGAGAGAGTTGTTAAAAAATAAAAAGAAAGATGTATTCATTTTGTCTCATGTTCCAGAAGTTTTCAAAGGTCCCAAAGAACAATTTCTCAGCATTATTTCTCTTAGCGTGCGATGAGGCAAAAGAGCATCACAAAGAGAACAGAATGAAACAGACGTGCTCACGTCATGATAACCAGAAACAGAGGAGAAAGAAGGGTCCAGGAAGAAGACACATTCAGGCTATGGCCATGTTTATTCTCTCAGCCGCTCCTCACACACAAACGAAGCATCGCCCTCTGTCCTGTTACCTAGGTACATCTTCAGTTTAGCTATGGGTAATTATTAAACTATCTATTATATCAAAGCCTTAAGCTAATTGTTTCTGGAAATGTCCTATGGACACATCTAGAAATAGGTGTTACTTAACTCCTGGGAATCCCTTAGTTCAATCAAGTTGACAGTGGATATAAATCACGTGACTTTTTGTTCTGTAGCCATTGATAAAATCTTCCTAGGTATTGTTCTCTTCATCTCTTCTAGTGCAACTTGGTATATGAGATATGTTTGAAGGATAAGAAATAAGTTTAGGAATTCAAATGACCATCAGAGAGAGAGAGAAAGAGAGAGAGAGAGAGAGAACTTACAAAGTTGGGTGGTTGGGTGTGAAGGGGGAAGATCTGAGGGAGGGGGCTGAATATGATAAAATAAAGTATATGAAATTCTCAAATGACAAATAAAAATGTTTCTTAGGAAAATGAAGATTCTATACAAGCTTCAATTTTTCCACTTTGGGTTTTAACAATTAGATTTTATGTGTGCTAGGAATCTAATCAACTTCCTGTTAACAGAAATCTATCAGCTTGTATAATATGACAAGGGCAGCTATGCCTCCAAAGAGTTTGCCTCCTGCTTGTTCTCAGCATCTAACTCCTTTAAAGCTAATCCTAGATATGTTGGTGAGATGCCCTACATTTCCGAGGGTATTCCTATTAAAATGATGACAAATTAGACCAACCCCCTACTTAGGATAGATTACATCTATAAAAGGTGATTAAAGAAATATTCAACTGATATTTAACACAATAGGAGATCAAAAGTATGCTTAGTGTCAAAATAACCAATGTTAATTCCTTTTTAGTATTGCTGCTAGGTTCTAGAGGCTTAATATTCTGAATGAATTCTTAAATCATTATATGACCCAAACCTCTTCTGCAGTGTGTGTGTGTGTGTGTGTGTCTGTCCTGACTCTCGGCCTTGGTGTATATTGCCATTGACAGGCCATCTTCTGGTTACATGAGAACAGTGTTTAGTTATTTCTCTGATGTTACAAAATCACCTTGATGCATTAATTTAGACATCCTAATTATCATTTTGTTTAAAATCTGTCTCCAGTTAGCTTCTTTTAATGTGGAGTTCAAGATACCTTAGACGAGAGTATTTCCTAAAGGTCATTCAAGTACAATGACTATTATTTAGATTTCCTACACTCCTTTTATTATATACATTCCATGTCAGATTCCTGAGATTCATGGGATGAGAAGGACAGCAAGACAGAAGTGTGGTTGACCTCCTTTTCATGTTCATTCTTATACAAAAGGTAAAACCCCACATGTAAAGACATTATAAAGTCCAAGCCTTATAAAGCACTCATTACGATCAAGTACAAGCCAAGTCTTATCTGATGACTTTAATGAGATATCTTTGGATCCTTTCAAACTGCTCTGTAGCCCTGGCTTTCTGTATTTTAGTAACCACTGTGGTGGTTACTATTAACTACTTACCAGACAGGGTCTAGAATCACACAGGAGTCAAGTGTCTGTGAGAGAATATCTAGACCAGGTTAACTGAAGTGTGAAGACACAACTTACTGGTCGGTGCCACCATTCATGGGTCAAATCCTGGACTGAACGCAAAGAAGAAAGTAAGCTGAATGCTTTGCTTCCTGTCTGTGGATACAATGTGACCAACCGGCTCACAGTCACACTGCCAGTATGTCCTTACCATGATGTACTGTCCCAAGTTGTGAGGCAAACTACACTCTTTTGTAAGGTAGTTTATCATAGCAATATCAAACAACTAATATCACCATCCACTGAGTTGTCTGTTCATTTGCTTTACTGTGTCAGTGGAAAGTTAACAGGCTTAATTCTGGGCCCACATGAAATTCTGGCCAAGAGCATGTTTATGACTCCTCTGACAATCTGAACATGTTTGGGGATTAAAAGCAACTATTAGACTATTTGAATTTAAATATAATTCAACTACTTCCAACAGATTTCTTCCATTGATAATGTGGGAAAATTTTGCTAGTCACTTCGAAGCTGTTATACTAAATAAATGTCTAAAGAAAGAAAAAAGCACTTCAGGAAACTTGTTTCAGTCCCTAACTTTTCTTATTTTCTAATCTTTTTCTCAGCTTTCTGCTCCGCCATCACCAAGCTCATTCCCAGCTCTTGTGTGTACAGGTGGTCTGTCTTCACTGCTCTTTCCCCACCAGGACCACTACAGGGTTTCTACAATCATCAACATAAATGTCGAGTTTGAGAGAATACATATAAGCCTCTCTGGCTCTCCCTTATATCCTCAGCGACAGAGAACTGGCAGAAATTCACCAACTGTGTTGAGAAGAAACTTCTTATGAATAAAATGCGACATGTGCCCAGGCTCATATGTTTGTATACATAGTCCCCAGCCAGGGATGCCGTTTGAAAAGGTTGTGCAACTCTTAGTAGGTGAGGTTTTCCTGAAGAAAATGGGTCACTACAGGGGGCTCTTAATGTTTATGGTCCATCTCTGCTTCCTGTCCTGTTTTTGGTTCCTGGTCCACTAAGAAGTGAGCAAACAATCTCATGATCCCATTGTCACAGATGAATTGGTCACTTAGTTATACTTTACCTACCATAATGAACTCTGTGTGTGATCCAAAAATAAGTCCTTCCTCTCTTAAGTTGCTTCTTGCCAGATATTTGGCCACAGTGATGACAGAAGTAACTAAAACAACTCCCTACTCCACTCTGTATATGTTAAGTTTATTTTGTTTGTGATAATGTATGTGATGCATGTTCCTGTTTGTGAGGACACACACACACACACACACACACACACACACACACGTGAGTATGTGCATGCATGTGTGAATGTTAAGACCACAGATTGATTTCTACTTTCCTTGATGAATATCTATCTTTATTTTCTTTTCTATTAGTTATTTATACTTTTGAGATAGGGTCTCATTGAAATTGAGGTACATTGAGTTGGCTACGTAGTTGGCCAATGGGCTTCAGGACCTGCCTGTCTCTGCCCTCTAACACCATTGTTACAGGAGCAAGTTGCCATACCCAGCTTATGTTCTAGAGATACACTGAACTTAGGTCCCCGGGGCTTGTGCAGCAGGCTAACCAACTGAATGTTCTCTGTAACCTCTGTAAGTGATAAATTTCAGGAAACATTTAAAGTATGCACAAGGTGCATGCTTTTACAAAGGCTGATAAATTTGGTTAGGAAACCTTTAAATATAAGTGTGCATAAATATAAGTATATATGGCTGTATTTCATTTACAATTAATTTCTCAACCATTAAAACAGAAGGTACTACTTTCTAATATTAATAATCTCCAAGTCAGAGCTTAAAGTTGTTCTTCTAGACAAAAATAGCATCAATTCAGTTAGACTGAATTTTGGAAGGATGAACCAGTAGAATCCAACTCTAGATTCACTGACTATTATTGGAACCATTATTCTAGATTAACACTACTGTTACCAAGCATCAGTGTCTTCAGTTCTTACTAAATTTCTGTCCTGACTGCTGGCATTCTGTCATAAAGTCATTGTTTGACATCTACAAGAGGAGATACAACTTGAAATTTGCAGAGAAAAAAAAAACACAGAAAGCCAATATTCCTTATTGTATTTCAGTCTCTCCAAAGCTCCTTCAGCAGAATTCTCAGCATCAGTTTGAGATGCACTTCTCTTATATGTAAATTAATGTAAATTTCAGGTTAACATAAGCTTATTTAATTTTGTATCAATGAAGAAATGATGAGTAGGAGATGAAAATTTAATTAAAATGATGATATGATATTCAATGTTAATAAAACGATGAAATAATTCTTCTGGGATTTTCTTTTTACTGAGGCAATAGGAGGCAAAGAAAAGGGATAGCACAGAATGTTCTGTACTTGGGTGCTATCAGCCTGCTTTTCTCTTAGGGACATAAAAAGTCACCCTCTTAGCTCTGCTTCTACAGTCAGCCGGAGAGCTGGGATCACTAATCAGTCATGTAACAGGATAATCACTAAAGCTGCTCCATGTAATTTTCCATCCATAAAAAGGTATGCGCATTTAAAAACTCGTCCATTTGTACATCACAGTAATAACATAGGAATTATAGAAGATTCTAAGCATGAAAGCTCCTGGAAAACTAAAAAGCACAGAAATGAAGAAGAAGTTACAGCCTCGGTATTCTTAGAGTCTTCCTGCATGGACGCATTATTTCCTTGCCAGCTATAAAAGTATCTCAAAGTTTTTGCTCTGAAACATGGGAAAGTGGCCACATACCTATTTCCCTAGAGAATTTTTAAACCGAAAGCACTGTTGAAGCTTTGAATGAGTTAGTTCTCTGTTTTAGAGGCTATCTCAGCAGCATGTACTCAATGAATGCCAGTAGCTCATCTCTAATTGTAACAATGAAGACTCCAGACACTGATCTATAGCTTATTTATAGTATGTAAACATGAAAACTCTCTTGTAAAGAACACACCAAGTTGTATAAAGGTATATCTAAGTATGTAAATTATAAATCATGTGTTCATGAATATTTACATATTCATGAAAAATCGATGGTCCACCTAATGATGCCATTATTAACAATCTAGATGTTATCAAAATATGATTAAAAAGGGAAGAGTCATATTAAAAGAAACATCATGAAAACAGACAACAAAACATCCAACAAGGCAGTGTCACAATTTCAGAAATTCACACCAGTAGAAGATTTCAATACTTGCAAATAGCATATTATCAAGACCTAAATGCAAACTAAGAAGCAAACAATTAAATCAATTCAGCATTGATATTTTCTCCGATTTGCTAAAGTAGGAATTATAGTGTCAGCTGAACAAATATGTGCCTGCTAAGAGGTGTTCATTTAACAATGACCACAACTCAAAAACATATGAATTACAATTTCCAAAGTCCCCAATTCTTAAAGAACTCTGTCATAGCTGAAAAATAGTCAAAAAAAAATACCATTTCACAACATTTCATGATTGTTATTGCTGTTATTTTAGCAGCTCAATACACCAGCTTTTGCATATTCCTCTGAGGAGGCTTAAGAAGGTCACAATGTGGCCCCCTATGAGAACACTGTGGACAACTAGACCTCCAAGATGAAACAGAGAGAGAGAGAGAAAGAGAGAGAGAGAGAGAGAGAGAACACATTTTATGGAATTTACCAGTTGCCACGCTGTTTCTCAATTATCATACATGGTCTTATTTATTTAGAGAGAATGATCTATTATGTTGCAAATATTTGTAAATATTCTTTTATTTTTCTCTTAATCTTTTGAAAGCTCTATAAAATTCTTAATTCCTCTTAACTATCTCTTGTTTCATGTGATTAAAGAAATTGTGGGTTTCATATTATATTGGTATAATATTTCCAGCTCTACAACTATAGAACCAATGAGTGCCCCAATTAAAAGCATTCCCTTGAGTAGTCACCTACTCAGTGATGAAGACTTTTTAATTCCTCAATTAATTGTCCCATTTAATTGAGGGACTTTAACTTGATACTAGGTTAGAAAAAAATTGGCCATATTTAGTCAATAAAGTTAAATATTGAGGATCTTTTCTAAATAGCACCAACACAAATTTAAAAGGAGAAAAATGGGTAGAGAGGAGGAGGAAAGACTAGAAGCCAACTTAGGAAGCAACATCACTGAGATGCAAACTAAGACTGGGCATGATAATGCAAGAATTTTTGGTTTAAAATGGAAGAGGCATAAAGAGAGACATAGAAGAATAAGGCTTGGTAATGGGAGAAGTTAGGAAGAGAAATACCCTAGGAGTCTGCTGTTCTCTTCATCTGATTTACTACAAGTCTACCAGTTTAACAATGCAGAGCCACAAAGCAGCTCAAGTGGCACTGGTGAACTGTCATCACATTAAACATTCTTATTCTGATGAAGCTACTGCCTTTACTTCTATTCCTTTTACCATACCTGTTTAAAAACTAATTTCTACTGTGACATTTTGATACATCCATATAATCATGTCGTTTTGGTGTCATTTTTACTTTTGTTTTATGATCCACTGAGTCTATCAAGGGCCTCACACATGGGCGTGTGGGTGGAGCTATCCACCAGAGCAGGAACAACCCATCAGCGGCTATGATACTGAAGAGAGTGATTGCTCCCTTCACAGCCAATAGCTGTTGTTAATTAACTTATTTTGAAATCCTTTGGACACATACTCTTTCTTCTTTCTTAAAATTCCCATAATGAAAGAACTTTCAGATCCTGAGAGGCAGTGGTGGAGGACATAAAAGTAATTGCCAAACCAGATATAGCCATGTGTTCTGGTTCCCACTTTCCTCTGCCTCTTCACGCCTCCCTTCATCTCCGATGTCATAGAACAATCCTACTTCAAGGACCATCCCTTCAAACCTTGCCTTCTTCCTTACTTTGTTCCTTTAATTATCGCCTCATTTGACAAAATTTCAACTCTTCCAGACTTCGACTTTGCTTTTCTGTTGCTTCCATCTCTCCACTCTTTTTTTTTTTTTTTTTGATACTTTATTTACATTTCTAATGTTTCCCCTTTCCAGGGCTCCTCTTTGGAAACCCCCTATCCCCTTACCCTCCATCATCTCTATGAGGGTATTCCCCCTTCCACCCACCCGCCCACCCACTCCCATCTTCCCCCCCCCCTTGACATTCCCCTTTACTGGGGCCTCTAAGGCCCTCAGGCCCAAGGGTCTCTCCTCCCCCTGTTGGCCAACAAGGCCCTCCTCTGCCACATATGTGGTCCGAACCATGGGTCCCTCGATGCGTATTCTTTGGTTGGTGGTCCAGCCTCCAGGAGCACCAGAGGGGGGGTGTCAGGCCAGTTGACACTGTTGCTCCCTCCATGGGGCTGCAAGCTCCCTCAGTTCCTTCAGTCCCTTCTCCAACTCCTCCATCTGGGACCTCACTATCAGTCCAGCAGTTACTGTAAAGTGAAACTTGTGTATTCCGGATTTTGGGGCTAATATCCACTTATCAGTGAGTACATACCATGTTCATTCTTTTGTGACTGAGTTACCTCACTCAGGATGATATTTTCAAGTTCCACCCATTTGCCTGCAAATTTCATGAAGTCATTGTTTTTAATAGCTGAGTAGTACTCCATTGTGTAAATGTACC
>CM052716.1:44374976-44406636 GCA_028551405.1 Uromys caudimaculatus
AGCAATTAGACAACAAAAGGAGGTCAAATGGATACAAATTGGAAAGGAAGAAATCAAAATATCTCTCCACTCTTTACAGACTTACAATGACCTCCTTTCATCTGAAGAAGAAAAAAAGGAGGTATATGTTGGCTTCATCCCATCCTTCCCTTTAGTCTCTAACAGAGTTTCCCTCTGTGCTGGTCTCACCTGATCTGACAGCACAGCCTCTTCCCTTTCAACTCTCAGAGGATTCACCACACAACATTGCTTGTTCCTTGGATCTCTTTATAGCTACTACATAATTTGGAAAGTTCAACCCACTTTGATGGTTGTTTTCTCTCCAATAGCTAACACTCTCCCCAAAGACCTGCCCAATGCATGTGCCTTCTAAGTTAATTTATAACCCATCAAGTTGGCAAAGCCAATCTCCACAGTGCCCTGTCACTAATCTGCCCTCAGACTTATACCCAAAATTAATAATAACATATGTCCACCAGAAATTCATAAATACTATTTGTAATAGCCAACAAAGGGAAGTAAAAATCCCAATAATCATCAATGGATTGATGAATAGATAAAATCTAGTATACTTTAAATGGCATATTATTTACAATAAAAAACAATACAGGGACTCTACATCGTACTAAAGAGATAGTTGCACATCTATGCTTGTCACTGCCCTGCTTGCAATTGAAAAGAGATGGAATGAGCCTAGGTGTTCATCAACAGATGAGTAGATAGTGAAAATGTGAGACACACACACACAGACACACACACACAGAGAGAGAGAGAGAGAGAGAGAGAGAGAGAGAGAGAGAGAGAGGAGAGAGAGAGAGAGAGAGAAAGAGAGAGATGTTTATTCATCTATAGAAATAAAATATTCTCAGGAAAATGGGTAGAAATAGCAAGGATGTGGAATGAAGCAACTCCCAAGTTTAGAAAGAAATCCTCTGTGTTCTCTCTCATACGCAGAGCCTACTCCCTAATTGTTAAATACGCACTTCCCAGGTGGAATAAATATGGAGAAAGGCCAGGAGTCTAGGAAGGGACCCATGAAACTAGGGGCAAAGGAAGCTTAAGAGGAAGTGATGAAGACTCTAGAAGAAAATGGAAGAGAAGCAAACTGGGGTAAAAGAATGTGTTGAAAGGGATGAGGAAGGAGTGTGCGGCATGGGAGTAACAAAGAATGAAGTGTATATGGAAACCTATTATTAGTCTGTAAAGTAATTTTAAATATTTTGAAAAATATTTTTTGCATACAGCTAGATTTTATTATTAGAGTCTTGAGGAATAAAGATTATGCACAATCAGACACTAAACTCTATTTTATTTTTAGTGAGTATAGATTTGTGTTTCACTAAAAAGTTGCTAATTTATTAAGCATTCAGGCAACCCACCAAAACTGATACATGCAAGCTCTAAATTGAATATTTAATATTTTCTGAAAATTATCATCATTCTAAAAAGTAAGCAGACACTTTATTAGTAGTTAATGAAATTAAAAATTTGAACAAACTTTCCTCTTAAGAGGAACCATTGGAAGAAGAAGGGATCGAGGTGGGGAGGGGCAAAGAAAGGATAAGCATGGCTAAAATGGCTCAGTGGTTAAGAGTAGTTGATCTTCCTGAGGTCTTGAGTTCAATTCCTAGCAACCACATGGTGGCTCACAACCATCTGTAATGGGATCCGATGCCCTCTTCTGGTGTGTCTGAAGACAGCTGCAGTGTACTTGTGTATATAAAATAAATAGATAAATCTAAAAATGTGTCCTATGTGTGTATGAAATGATCACAATGAAGCACAGTACTCTGTGTACCTAATACATGTTAATAAATAGCTCCTGAAAATAAAAATTATTCATTTGCATTAGAGCAGGGATTACCTTTGGTATCATTATACTCAATAAACGAATCTACTTATATGCACATCCTGTGACTCAATTTGTATGAAATATACAGATTGGAAAGACTTTTAGCAATGGGAAAAATTAGAGGTTGCTAAAGTTCAGGGATTGTTGAAAAGTAGGGCGCCCAGGTAAATAGGTACAAAGATATTTGGGGAGGTGGTAAAAAGTGTCCTAAGGTTGTGATAGCTGCTCTACAATTCAGTCAATGTCCTGAAACCTTTGAACCATATATATTAGACTTTGTTATAAAGTATGAAAATTATACCTCAATAAGCTCTACTAAAAATAAAATTATACAGCATACAGAAAGTGCAATGTTGAGCTTAACATGAAACCAAACCCAAGATCCCTTCTCTACAAGGCACGGTTTTTTGTTTTTGTTTTTTTGTTTATCTTTTTTCTTCCTGTGGACACTATAGAGTATGTCAGTTATAAGAACTGTTAGTGACTTGCTGGATAAAACCCCACCCAGGATTTCTTAGTGCCTAAGTAACCATTGTTTTTTTTTAAAAAAAAAATTGGATATTTTATTTATTTACATTTCAAATGTTATCTCCTTTCCCAGTTTCCCCTCTGCAAACTTCCTATCCCATTCCCCCTTAACCTGCTTCTATTAGGGTGCTCCCCCACCCACCTACCAACTCCTCTCTCACAGCCCTAGCATTCCTCTACACTGTGGCATCAAGCCTTCACAGGACCAAGGGCCTCCCCTTGCATTCATGCCAGATAAGGCCCATTCAGCTCCTTTAGTCCTTTTCTTAACTCCTTCATTGGGGTCCCGGTGCTCAGTCCAATGGTTAGCTGTGAGCATCCACATCTGTATTGGTCAGCATCTGGCAGAGCCTGTTAGAAGACAGCTGTATCAGGCTCCTGTCAGCAAGCACTTCTTGGCATCCTCAATAGTGTCTGGGTTTGGTGTTTGCATGTGGGACAGATCCCCAGGTGGGGCAGTCTCTGGATGGCCTTTCCTTCAGTCTCTGCTCCACTTTTTGTCCCAGTATTTCCTTTAGGCAGGAGAAATTCTGGGTTAAAATTTTGGAGATGGTAGGTAGCCCTAGCCCTCAACTGGGGGTCCATGTCTAACCTCTAGATACGGTCTCAACAAGTTCTCTGTCCCCTTTGTGGGGTATTTCAGCTAATGCCATCTCCTTGAAGTCCTGGGAGGCTCTTGCTTTCCTGGCATCTAAAACTTTCTGGTTGCTACCACCAGTTCCCCATCCCCCATTCTTACACACCTCTGTTCAATATCCTGACCCTCTGTACATCTCCTCCATCTCTTCCTCTCTTTTTCCCCTCCCTCTCTGCTCTTCCGCCCATGTCCCTACCACCTTCTACTTCCCTTGATTATTTTGTTCCCCCTTCTAAGTAGGACTGAAGCGTCTACCCTTTGCTCTTCCTTCCTCTTAAGCTTCATGTGGTCCATGAGTTGTATCGTGGGTATTTCACGCTCTTTGCCTAATGCCCACTAATCAGTGAGTGCATACCATGTGTGTTCTTTTGTGACTGAGTTACCTCACTCAGGATGATATTTTCAAGTTCCATCCATTTGCCTAAGAATTTCATGAAGTTATTGTTTTTAATAGCTGAGTACTGTTCCATTGTGTATATGTACCACATTTTCTGTATCCATTCCTCTGTTGAGGGACATCTGGGTTGTTTCCAGCTTCTGGCTACTATAAATATGTCTGCTATGAACATAGTGGAGCATGTGTCCTTATTACATGTTGGGGCATCTTCTGGGTATATGCCCAGGAGTGGTATAGCTGGATCCTCAGGTAGTGCTATGTCCAATTTTCTGAGGAACCACCAGACTGATTTCCAGAGTGGTTGTACCAGCTTGCAATCCCACCAGCAATCTTTCGCCACATCTTCGCCAGCATCTGCTGTCCTGAGTGAGCATTCTTATAAAGAAGAAAAACAGTGACTAGTAATTTCAATACAAATGTTTTTGTTTTCCTAGCAGGAACCGAAAATCCCTAAAATCTGAGCACACAAATCTCCAAATCTTTAGTTTCTTGTCATTTCTTATGAGACATAAACCATTGTCTCATAATGAATTGCATAAGGTTTCTCAATCAATATTTATATAAATGATCATTTCTCCAAGCCTCAAAAATCATATGCCTGTTAACTTTCACAAGCCACCCCCAGAAACTACAAAAATAAAAGAATAGCAACATTCTTCCCTTCTATTTCAGTACCCTTTGATATGTCATCCTAATGCATTTTTTCACAATTGTCCATCTAATATTAGTCCACTGTGAGTTTGTTATTGTTATTTGCTTTCTTTTTACATTCTTCCTAGAATGTAAACTCTCAAGTTCTGGAAGTGTATTTGTTAGGTTTTCTATCTGACAAATATCCCCAAAATTTAACACCTTAAAATAACAAACACTTACTTACTTTCATTTTCTTTAAATGAGACTATTAGAAATGACCAGTCTTGCCTGCACTCATACTTGTGTTTGCACTAAGTCAATTAGTCAACTGAAAACATAGTTGGTTCAAGATTGTCTTGGCTGAGATAACTCTGGTGCTCCATGTCATCTCTCAATTTGCAGCAAGCAAGTGCAAGTTCGATCTCATTATAGTGGACAGAGTTACAAAGGAGAAATTAAAAGATAAATGATTTCTTGACACCATATCAATTCTGCAACAAGTCACAGGGGCAGTCCAAGATTCAAGGTACAAAAAAATTTTCTATATTCTTTTATAAAACATGTGCATTACTTCACACACTTATTATGGACATGTGCATTGGCAACCCTTAGACATCTCTTCTTTTAGTAATTTTCTACAGCCTCCATATCATGAAAGAGGATCACTCTACAAAAAGGAGGACACATAAAATTAAATCATGGTGACCATTCCTGCAAGCAATTGCAGCATCGTTAATTTGATAACTGCTATAGACACTCTATAAATGTCACCTGGATGAATAAATGATTGAATTATCTGTTGGATACTTTTAACCCAGAGTCTCTCCAATAAATTGTCCTTTCTTTGTTGTAAATATTTACTGTATATACATACTTACATTAAATTCTATTTTGAGTGAATATTTATAGTTTGGAATGTGTTTCTGCTGTTCATTTAAGGTTAAAATCAACTCTGCTAATTTCTTATAGTTATTGCAAAGGCAGGTGGCTGATTGCTCCTGCAGTCCGTGAAGCATTCATATTTCTTTAAAGACTCCCTTTCCAAGGACACTGAAGATCTTTCAGAGCACATTTCCCGTCAATCTCTTCAGCTATGTAGAGACTATGAAAGCAAATTTTGGTGTGTCTCTCTTTCTTTGTTTCTTTGCATTTCCAAGCCATCTCACTTTCCTCTCTCTTTTCAAGTATGAAACCAGCTTAAACACAGCAGAACTACTGATTACCAATACATAAAAGCACATTGGAATTGGCTTAAGGAATGTTCCGAAAGCCTAGGCCATAGCACAGAGCTACAGACAAGGGGGCAGGGTCTGAAATAGCAACTGGTACTGAGGTTTATATTGACTCTATGTTTCTCCTTCCCTGCCACTGCCATAGAAGCAAAGAAAATCAGAAAATAAAAAGAAATCACGGATTAATCTTACTGTTCCTGTCTGAAAATGTAACCCTCAAAATTCAAATGTTGTTATTTAATCACCAGTGTGATGTTATTAGGTTGGTAGCCATTTAGAAGATGAGCAGATTATGAAGGCAAACCATCTTGAATAAGATTAATTCTCTTATACAAAGAGGTTCCAAAGAGTAACATTCCCCCTTCTTCTGAATACAAAAGCGAGCTGTCAACAAGGAAGAAAAACAAGTTCTCAGCAGTCATCAAACTTACTGGTACTATGGGTTTCATAACCTTTAGACCTATGAGCCATGAATTCGGTATTCATAAACTACTTACTTCATTTGGTATTTTGTTTTTGCTGCCCATGGAGACAAAGATCATTAGGAATAGCCTGAGACAGTTTTATTGGTAAGAGGACTTGACCAACCTGGGTGGTTCCACTTCAGTGTGCCTAAGTCGATAGATTCAATATTTAGTCTTCATATGTTCTTCCCAACACAGTGCCAAACATGATGTTTTAGAGTTGCTATTCCTGAAAAGTTTTTGTCCCTTGGAACTGTGCCTTCTTCAAAAGATGACTAACATGTTCTACTGTTAAGAGTTACAATAGTCAGGGAATCGATCCAGCCACTGTTCTGGGTGGTAGCATGCCTGAAGTACTCATCCAAACAGCAAATTGTTCAAAGCTGTGACAGCAATCAATTCCTTTTCCAGCAGGCTCTTGCCATCTGGGCTAGTTCTGTCCACAGTGGACAAAGCCTTTTCATAATCACAGATGAAGCTACAAAAAGTAATTCAAATAGAAGCAATGCCCTCCGGCTTTCCTTTCTGTCATTTATCCAAATCTTTCAGTGTAAAAACTTCATCAGCATCTTCAGGTCCCCTATCTCTCTCCCCCCATAGACACCAATTCTTGACAGGTTTGTTGTTTAATTCATTTTTAATGCTCATAACCTGTCTTCCAAACTGCCTTCTAACCTTTTGATACAGGTCTTTGTTACTTCAAACCTGCATCACTGAAATCATCTCCAAACACAATGCTCTGCTTTCTGGACTTGGTATTTAGTGTCTCTATGTATGCTTTTTAGCATTGTTCTTTATATCTATCCAATACATGATAAAATTGTGGTGGCTTGAATGAGAAATGTCCCCAATAGACTAGCATAGTTGAACACTTGTTTCCCAGTTGGTGGCACTGATTGAGGAGTACCAGTGCCATGCTAGAGGAAGGGCATCACCAGGGCTGGGCTCTGAGATTATACAGGTTCTCTCTGCTGCCAGTCTGCTCGCTCTGCTTTGTGTTTGCAGTAGAGATAGGATTTCTCAGCTCCCTCTCACCACCATGCCCACTGCTTGCTGGTATTATTCCCACCATGATAGACCCTTACCCTTCTAGAACTACCAACCAAAAATCACTGCTCTGGTTCTAATATGACCTATTTGCCATTTCTAAAAGGATTTAAATGGTGTATTATATGTGGAGGAAAAAACACCTGACAAAATTTAATTGATTAATTAACTAAATTAAATAATTAAAACCATTTTATAAGTGTAAATTATTTTGTCATGCTCCGACCTTGTAGTCACCTTTTCTGCCCTCTCTCTGCTTACAACATTACCCTCCTATCTTATCAGCCCCCATTTTACTTTCTTTGACTTCAGATTCATTCTCTCCCTCTTGTCTTCAAGAGCCAATCAGATTGCAGAATGTGATGATTTTTCTGCCTCATTGTCAAAGACTATCATGTGCATAAACCATCATAGTAGTTAATCAAAGTCAAAGGGGGAGTGGGTTGGTGGGTGAGGGAGCACTCTCATAGAAGCAGGGGGAGCAGGGATGGGATAGGGGGTTTCCAGAGAGGAAACCAGGAAAGGGAATAACATTTGAAATATAAATAAATAAAATATCCAATAAAAAAAAGTCATCCCAAGTACCTGCTCACTAGGAAACAGGAATCCGACTCCAGTCTGTCACCTCTTAAAGTGCACCTAACTGTTCATCCCCACTTCCATCTACCCAGAACTCCATCCTGGATAGACATTTCTATGCATTCTTCCCAGTCAGCCCATCCCATGATGACCTGTGTCCTCTGTATAAGGCCAAACTTCTTAGGTTCACCTTGTTTAGGGGGCACTTTTATCCCCCCTCCCTGGTAGAAATTTAGTCATAGCAGCTTATTTGTATATACTCAACCAGGTTGAAATTGTCTTCATTGTAATAATAGCTTGTACTATTCTGTAATCTTATATTATCAAACAGAGGCTGATATGTGGGTACTGTTGGAGGGTCTCTGGGTTTTTCCAGTCACTCTGGAAATGACTGGTAACAATCATGTCTCTGAGTTATAGAACTGATCTGTATAGATTTTCCTATAAGGGAAATGCCCATAGAAACAGAAACATGTTGTCTCTATGGAAAAAGGAAAGGCAGAAGAGAGAACAAGGGCAAAGAAGCAGGCTCCTCAACGACAAATGTGAAGAATGTGGCACTTTACACATTGATGTAAAATTTTCAGATAAGAAATTCCAAACAAAGCTCGGCAGTGGCGTGCGCCTCTTTAATCCCGGAGGCAGGCAGATCTCTGTGAGTTAGAGACCAGCCTGGTCTACAGAATGAGTTCCAGGACAGCCAGGGCTACACAGAGAAACCCTGTCTTGAGAAACATAAAAAAAAAGTGAAAAAAACAAAACAAAACAAAACAAAAAAAAAAACCAAGCAAATAAACAAAAAGAAATTCCAAAATATTCTCATGTTTCAAGTCCTCTAATATATCTACATGATTATATCACATATATAATCTCCGTCCTGGTACAGGCTGCATGAACCTTCTGAGAGTTTTTCTGCTGCAGTCATAGTAGCCCTGACTTTTGCTTACCTTTGAGGTTAACTGAGATTTAACTGCAGCCATTATTCTGACACCAGAAAAATCTTAAGATTAACAGATACAATAGAAACAAGAAATATCCTGACGATTCTTCAAGTAGAGAGAAAAAAAGCACAAGCAAATTCAATGTTAAGTCTGACTCCTGGAAACCCACTGTCAAATGAGACCCAGTGAGAAAAGAAAATGTCCCTTCATTTTTGCTTTACACAACAACCCCATAACAATGAGCAGCTCCTTTGGAGACCAGTGGTTCCTGTTCTCTGGTTATTGTAAGGGAACAGAGGAAAAAGATGCTCTGAAAGAGGGAAGCTTGACTGCTTTCCTTCCTGTTCATTGCCCTGTGCTGGCCATGTTTCTGAGACAGATGCCAAAAATGTATTGAAGAGCCAGTCATGTAAAATGAAGGTTTCATGTCAAGCTCATGAAATAAAATATTATTTATAAAGTAGAATTTAAGAAAGGAAGGAAAGAATAGTAAAGGAAGGAAAGAAGGAAGGTAGGAAGGAAGGGAGAGGGAGGGAGGGAGAGAGGGAGGGAAGAAGGAAAGGATGAAAGAGAAATCATTTGTCTAGGAGTTGTGAGGTAAAACTTAATATTTCTCTTAAATGTTAAATCCCTTACCTTAGCAGGGTGTGGTTACCCACGCCTTTCATCTCAGCACACTAGAGCAAAGTAAGGAGAGCTCTTCAGTGAAAAGCCAGTTTGGAGGCGGGGGCAAGGGGAGCAATAGATGGATAGCTCAGAGGTTAAAAGCACTGACTGCTCTTCCAGAGGTCCTGGGTTCAATTCCCAGCACCCACACGGCAGCTCACAACTCCAGTACCCTCACACAGACACACACATGCAAGCATTAATGTACCTGAAATCAAAAGAGAAATTATAAAAAGGCCAACTTGGTTTAGAAAGTTCCAGGCCAGCAAGGGTTACATAGTTAGACAAAACTGTATCCAAAAACAAAAAAAACAAAAACAAAAACAAAAAGCAATTCCCTACCCTGAATTGTGAGGTCAGTCCTATTTTTCACCTTTATTTTTGTATTAATACAACTAGTGCAAATGGAGTGTCTGAGTAAATAAAGATGCATATAGGTTACTGGTCTTGGTTTATTACAGCATCGCCGTTATTAAAGTCCTTTATTATCTCAAGGAAAAGTGAAGGCCAATTTTGATGCATTAATATTTTACCGTAATACAAGTATTTTAAAATAAAACAAGCATCAGGGGTTCTTTAAAGCTGTGCAGCATGTTGCACTTATTTCTCTGATTGCTCTATTACTTGGCAATTATATTCCAGCTGGATGCCCCCTTTCCAGTCTTGTTTAAAGTCTCTTTCTCAGAATAGCAGGAGCAATGCCCCTCCCTGTCATAGTCAAACATTCCTAATTAGGAAAAAAAAAAACCAAAAAACAAAGAAGTAGAAGTTAGAAGTCTTGGTTTCCAATGTAACATCTGAAATTTAGGGTTCGATTCATCTCAAATAAAGGATCTGTTTTAAAGATAGTAAAACATACAGAAAAAAAATGGTCATATAGTTCTACTTCATTTTGATGAGAAATAAATAAATAAATAAATAAATAAATAAATAAATAAATAAAACAAGCTAAATTTGCAAACAATTACTACTTGTACTGGAAAAGCCCAACCTAGTATATCTTCTCCACAGAGCCCCCACCAGCCTCGCAGGTGTAGACACCCCCACAGGCTTACATTCTGAAAAGGCTCTGTTGCAATGGGCTATGATACTTGTCCCCACTTTAGAGTAAAGCAAAAGAAATCAAACAGAGGCTTTGTCCAGTTTAACAAATAAAACAATGGCTTCATGTGACCGGGCAGTCTTTTCGCCCTGTTTACAAACACAAGGGGGAAATCTCACCAGCAACTTTGGCAATAAAGGAAGATGCAGCACTGGGTTTTCAAACTAGCAGGTACAGACGTTGGAAAGATACAGCTGAAGGGGACGGGGGAATGACAAATTTCTGAGAAATTGCTTGAACAGGAAACCATTATTCAACAGAAAATTTGGGGTTCAGATATAATGCAAACCTCTTGATGCCCTCTCACACTGCTAGAAATGTACATTCAAACGAAGCACCAAAATAATTTTCTTCTCTGGGCTGGGGGTGGGGCAGTAAAAATAACTGCAGGGAAAGAACGCCTTGGGGAGGGGGGAGGGAAACGCTCTAAAAGTCGAGAGGACACAAAATGAGGTTTACCCTCAGAATTCTGGGGCTGACTCTGCTGGGACAAATTAATCCTCTAGATTCTGAGACTCCACAGAGATCGCTCTCTCCTTTAGGTATGTCTCTGAGATCAAGATCCTAAGTAGGTAGTAGTGAGATGTTGAGACACTTGGCAAGGAGAGCCCAGAGTTCTGCTAAATTTGTGTGCGCACAGAATGTCCCAGAGAATAAATCCGGGCATTATTAGGATATGCTAAACAAAGTTGTTCCTCGATCAAAGGGGGGAAGGGGTGGATTGAGAAAATTTGCATCCTATGCTTAAAATTGCCCTTTTAGGTTCCCCCAGGACACGCTGCAGGAGTTGGAAGCACGTAGGAGCCTTTTTGCTCGTTGCTTCCTCTCCGTGCCCCACACTCACACTTCCCTAGAAGTTTCTAAGTCTCTCTTGTACAAACTCAAACTTCTCTACTAGCTCCTGGATGCTGTGAGAGGTGAGGTGAAGAAACCTGGATGCTGCAAACCATAAGCGAGCCGCACTGGTGTAGCTCCCTGCTAGAAACGAAACAGGGTGGGGCGAACCATCCCGGGCATCTCAGCACCCTCAGTGCGCCCTCCCTGGCCAGCAGTGGGCGCCTCCTGCAGTCAACACATGGCCTTGCCAGAACTTACAGAAAGGCCAACAAACTATAGGAATGAAACTCTTCCTTCCAAATAGTCTAATTGTCATTTTCTTTGGTGAGTGCTAACACCAGAACGGGAAACCATCCACAGGCCTTTCTGACTCTTCCCCATGGGCCAGGCCTCGTACTTATAAGTCCACTCCAACAGACACCTTTGCCACTTGATTTTGAGTTCAAAAAAACAATACAGAAAGTGGGTGTTGTACACGGGAGAGATGCATCTTTTGCTATTCAGCAGGCAAAGATTTCCAGCACACTGTAACCCAAAGTAGTTCCAACTGCTTTTCCAGACCAGCAATGAATGCATAGAGACCAGATTCAACAGTGTAGATTGACACCCAATGGGAACAGATGTTTCTAGAGCAAGAGGGAGGGAGTGCAGTCTTGACCCTCAAAGTTCCGGAAGTAGGGTAGAGAGTGGCAGTTCTAGTGGGCGTGGCAGATGTCCACACAGTTTATATTTTTTGATTGGGTTTTCTGCCTTGAATCACCGAGGTTTAAACTTCCATCGTGAAGAATTAGGGTCTCGAATAGGAAGGAGGTTATTGCAAACTATCAAAACTGATCCTAGGACCAAAGACCGAGCCAATAACTTTTCACACAGACACTAGGGGTTCTCTAGGATTTCTGCAGAGCGCTGTCCCATTGAAATGAGATATAGAGAGAACAAGATCTGAAAGCTGTGGGCTAAGAAGCTGCGTGTTCTAGGAAAAGCAAGTTATCTTAGGTGTTGCTTCCAGGGCGGGGGTATTGAGTGAATGAGGAGGGTCCTGTAAGCCCTACGCCCTTCCTCCTCCTCTTCTTCTTCCTTCATCACCACCACTATTACGACCATCATCATCATCGGCGGCAAAACTTGCACTTGATGATCTTCTTAAAAGCGTTTTGGAAGTCTTTGTTGAAATAAGCATAAATAACTGGGTTGAGAAGGGAGTTGGAGTAGCCTAGCCAGTTAATTATGGCACCCAACAAGGCAGGCATGTGGCAACTGCTCTCACAGAACGGCAGGACCAGGGCCACAATGAAAAACGGCAGCCAGCAGAGGATGAAGGTGCCCATGATGATGCCCAGCGTCTTCACGGTCTTCCTCTCACGGGCCAAGGCCATCTTGCGCTTTGCCTCAGCATTGCGCTCATTTTTTCTCTCCAAGCAGGCAGAGGCATAGCAAGTAGCTCCTGACTCGCTGGGCAGAGGAAGGTGCCCTTTGGAGTTGCCCACACGGTGCACCTCGATCACCTCCAGGGTGGCTTCGTCGTCACCCTGCCTCACCGCCCCATTAGCGCAAGGAGTCCCCACCGCCCTGTTCTCAGCACTGTGCCTCCAGTCCCCACTACCTGACTGTCCGTTCAGACTCTTCTTGGGGGGCGGGGCCGACGATGTCCCGAAGCTGTCGCCTGCTCCCTTCTTTTCCACCTTCTTGACAGTCTTGCGGATTCGGAAGCGCGCGGCTCTGAAGATGCGCCCGTAGAGAACCAGCATGAGCAACAGCGGGATATAGAAAGCGCCGAAAGTGGAGTAAATGGTGTAGCCGTGGTCTTTGCTGATGGTGCAAGCGTCGGGGTCCGAGCGGTCTTCTGGGGTGCGCCAGCCCAGCATGGGCGGGATGGAAATGAGAAAGCCAATGAGCCAAGTGAGCGAGATCAGCGCAGCGGCGCGCCGGGGCGTCCTCTTGTTCACGTAGTCTATAGGGTCGGTGATCGCCCAGTACCTGTCTAGCGCGATGGCACACAGGTGCAGGATAGACGAGGTGCAGCACAGCACATCCAGGGCGATAAACAGGTCGCAGGTGACCTGGCCCAGGGTCCACTTGTTAAGCACCTGGTACAGAGCAGCCATGGGCAGCACCAGCACTGACACCATGAGATCGGTGACCGCCAAGGAGCCGATGAGATAGTTGGCCACATTCTGGAGGGAGCGCTCCAAGGCGATGGCAGCAACCACGCAGGCATTGCCGAGCACAGAGCAGAAAATGAGCGTACCCAGCAACAGAGAGGTGATCACTTGGTAGCTGAAGGTCACGTCGGAGATGCCAGTAACGTTACCGCCTGTCCCGAAGGGCTCCTGGGACGTTGTGGTGTTGTTGCCCTGGCCAAGACTGAACACATCCATGCCTGCACTCCCGCTGGGGTGGGGGAAGGGAGGGGGGAAAAGAACTGCAAGGGGATCTCCCTCGCCCCTCCCCCTAGGGTCTTCCTTCTTTTCTGGGGAGTTTCAGAGGGAGGGGATCCAGAGACTGGAGCGGGAAGTTCTTACTTGCTCTGGTGAAGGCATCTGAGAGGAGCACTCACCGGCGCTCTCTTGCTTGGCTCCCGCGGGTCCTGAGCACTCAGAGGCTCCAGCTAGGAAACTGTAGTTGGGCTGAAAGCAGCTTCCAAATCTCTGGGTGCTGGAGAGATGGCTGCAATATCTGTCTCAATCTGTCCATTTCACTTTGTCGCTGCCCAACTGGCTGCGGGAACCGGACTCTCCCGAGTAACAAACAGCCTCAGAAGTCTCTGGGTTCCAGAAACCCCATCCTCCAGGGTCACTCCGTGACCCTCATCTCTTAGTTCCTTCTCTCCGTCTCTTCTGCCTTCTCCAGTCTGCTTTTCTTTTTTCCAGCCTTCTTCTCTCAGCTTCCTCCCACTGGCCTTCCCTTCCAGTTCCCCTTTCCTTCTCACCTCTCTTTAGTCCCGTGTATAGCTCAGACAGCTAGTCTCCCTTCCTCCCACGCTAACCCCCACTGCCATCCAACACTTCCCCAGTCCCGAGTGCCTCCTTCTTCTGGGTCCCCGCCCTTCTCTCCCTCTAGCCAGGCGTCTTTACATTCGAGTCGACACCACACTCAGAACTCACTTCATATATCTACTCCGATCCGCTAGTCAGACCAATGTTTTAACAGATTAAACCCCTCCTCCTACCTAGCAAACTAGAAGGAAATAAAAAAAAGAGAAGAGAAAAAAGGAAATGAAAAGAAAGAGAAAGAAGGAGATATTTTCCCACCGCACATTCCCTTTATTTCTCTCAGCTTCTTAAATAGAGCCAGGTTCATAGTGTGGCTATAGGAGATGAGGAAAACCCTTCAGAGACCCTGAAGATTGGAAAGCTGGGCAGCCCACCTTCTAACTTCTGACCTCTAAATTATCAGGTGGAGAGTGTGGGTCTTAGCTTCTTAAAAAGCAGGCTCATTTAACATATTAACCTATCCTGGGGCACTGGTACCTATGACCTTTTCGTATTATCCTTGTGGATTGGGGGGGAAATTATAAAGGACAGGTTAAAGGGCAGGAGCTGAAAACAGGTGAATCTGAAAGAAAACATTAAAAATTCAAGTAGGTGTGTATTCTACACACACACACACACACACACACACACACACTTTTCAGTCACCGCTACTCTTTTCATATCAATGATATTAACACCTCCCATAGATTTGTAGCAAATAAATTCATGGAAAGAAATGTTTGTCTATGTATTGTTAACAAAGTCCTTCTTTTTGTACTGACTTTGGACTTATGTCTCTCTCACTAGAGTCTGCAAACCTCCAGGGAACTTAGTGGCATCCCTTGTCTCCAGTAACTGCGTGTCTCTCTGAAATTAGGTTCAGCACCCGGGACAGCTCAGTGCAATAAGGGCTTGCTTATACCGCCACCTTCCGGCAAGTGCTTCAGAGCACCATCTAGAAATGCTTGTCTTAAAGAAATTAATCATGTATTAAGCAACCCAAAGACTCTAAGATACCTATTTTCAAAAGATGGATCATAACCCAATCGGTGAACCTCTGTCTCCAATAATATTTACATTGCGATTCATAACAGTAGCAAAATTACGGTTATGAAGTACTAATGAAAATAATTTTATGGTTGGGAGGGGTCACCACAACATGAGGAACTGTGCTAAAGGATCACAGCATTAGGGAGTCTAGGATATTATAAAATAAATAAAATCCATTAAGTGTCACTTTAAATTTTTTCTTCAACCATTTCTTTTCTCATTCTTTTCTTTTTCTTGGGTTTTTATACCAAGCCTCGTATATGTTCTAGCTCCCCCTTGAAAGCTTATGATATCTACCATTCACAAACTATAGGAAAAATGGCAGACAACACTTTCAGCAATTTATGTTGTGGTGCAGCAGCTTGTGCTATACAACCCACATGCTTTATTAGGGAAGGGTGGCAGTATTACCTTTTCTATAAAGAAATGACTTAATACTGAAAATTAGAGACATCTAGGAGTTTGTTTTAAGCTGCCTTCATTTTTGAAAAAAAAATCAATCCCAATTGAACACAAAGAATGGCACTTCTAATTAATCAGAATAAAAACAGCACACAAAAAGATCTACTTAGAGATTCTGATTACATACCTGAAGTGAAGAAGTCATAATGCAATTCTCAGAGTAGTCGATTCTAGATAACAGGAAAGGACTCACAACAAATTGCAATAATCTTACTGTTGTGTTCAAATCTGAGCTTTGAATGTCATAGTTTTGAAGTCTTAAAACCAAAGAAAAGAGTAATCACTAAAGCATCAAAGAAAGTCCAGTTGGGCAGACATATACAATACAAGGCTGTGTGCCAAAGATGGATTGATGTGGGCAGAGTCTCCACTCCATCATTTCAGGATAAGAAGACACTGAAGCTGTCATATGTGATGTTTCATCAGCCTGAGAAAAGCAGCGAGTATGCACAGCAAGACGGACTCTGAGAAATGCTTTTAAAAACATGTAGACATGTAAGTTATTCTAGTAAAATCCCTCACAAAACAGAGTTAAAATGCTTATTAAAATACAGTTGCAACTGCAGAGATAATAATGGACACTTAAAGTCTAAAATTTCCAAGGACAAAACTTTAAAAATGTAGCTAAGACTTCAGAGTAAAAGAAGAAACATTTATACTCAAAATGCAAATATGTACATATCAAGAACCAACTTGAATACATATGAATGTGCGAGACTTCACACATGTAATATGTAAGTCACAAGTCAGGAAACATGTCAGTCAGCAATTGTCCTTTGCGTACTGGATCCTAATTGGTTTAATAGCTAGCAAACTTATTTTTCCTTTTCAATAAAATTAGAAGGCTTTGAGCCTGGAGTTTATGTTTATAAAGTCTTCTATTTGTTTTCATATTTTAATATGATAGAGTGTAACATGTTTAATATGGCAGAGTGTACCATGTTTAATTCGTGTTTAGGAAACTCCCAAGTAGTTCACATTCATCCTCAAATTAATGTACATGATATATCAAACATTTGCTTCCTTAAAATGTAGATTTGTAGACACTTTTCTAGGTTTCTGGATGCATGGACATGCAGTGCTATGGTTCTGCAGCTTTTAGGTAGCTAAGAATTTTATGCATTTTTGTTGTTATTAAGCTTATAATACTATGATATATAATAAGAGCAGACCAGTATTGCATTTCTTCATGCTCACACTTAGCCAATTCTTTTGTGTTTAACACTTAAATATAGAAGCTAGACAGGTATGGCCACAAATCTTTTTTTTTTTTTAAAGAAAAAGCATTTATTGGACTAAAAAGAGGAATTGTAGAGAGAATATCTTGTATGTTGTATGGATGCATCATCCATCAATTTAAAAGACCCATGTGGCCGCAAATCTTTAATCTCAGCATTTCTCTCTGGAGGTAGAGACAGGCAGATCTCTGAGAGTTCTAGGCAAGCCTGTTGAGTTAAGGATCAAGCAGAGATATGTACTGAAATCATCATCATCATCATCATCATCATCATCATCATCATCATCATCACCACCATCACCATCATCATCATCATTCAGTTTGAAGTAATGCAGACGATAGAACCAATCAAATGGTGCAAAATCCCCCAGACAGACTTAAGCTCATTCTTCAAGACTTCTGAAATAAACATAGGGAAAAATCTTGCTTTTGAATGATTATTACTGATATGATTTCCAGACAAAAATATCAATCACTCTGCTTTTATTTCTGGCTTGAATTTACTAGAATCAAGCCAGAACTTGTCAGGTTATAGATTCGTGTGCAATATGTCATCCATCATGGGCAATTTCTCTGAGATACTTTATGAGAGATAAATATCGTTTAACATTTTTCACAGGAAATTTGATCCAAGCCCAGCATTTTAATGTAGTTCTTTGACTAAGAGTATAAGACAACAGGATTTTAAGCTGAAGCTTTGCTGTGGTCACTGCTGATGTTGGGGCTCATCTGTAAGTGCTTAACCATCACCCCCAAGTACAGGAAAGCTTTTGTTAAGGAGGGAAGAAACTGTACGTAAACTAGTTAAAACCTGACTTACAAAGGTGATTTCTACAGTTCATATTTGAAAAGAAAAAAAATGGTTTAGTTCCTTGACAGTAGGATAGACTATCTGAAGCTAAAAATACTATTCTAAACTGAATGCTTTCTGATTCTTAAATACCAAAGTAGTATGACAATTAATTACTCCAAAACTGTGAGCTTTTAATGGAAATCACTAGCAAAATGAGGTTTAGATAGAAAATTTTGCTTATATAATTTGAGAATTAAGGTTTTCTTATTACTCAAAATTTATAAGAAATTCAAATAAACCGAAAGCATAAATTATTTAAGACTGAATACAGTTGTGTCTAATCCTCACCATCCATCTTCCCCTAGACATGTCACTTCTTCACTGTTCTCTTCCCATCAAGCACTTCTTGTGGTATCCAAGGGACCTGGAAACTAAGTAGCAAAGCACAAAATAGGATCTCCTTGTTTCCCAAATAATGAAAGGAGTGCAACCACAGACGGCCAAATGATATAATGTAATTCTTTAACCCAAGATAATCTTCAGTGAAACTTGAGAACTAATAACTATAATGATGTAAAGTAATGATATTGTCTCTCTAGTAATAATTTCTCAGAAATGAGGAAAGAGAATTAGGTGTGCATAGTGAGAAAGTGAGAGCCTGTAAAACAAACCAGAGGCGGCCTTCCTCAGTAAGAACGCATTATAAAGACAACTTGCAGGTGTATATTATTTGCTTCTATACCTTAGAGAATTATTAATCTGCAAATTCTCTAGGAAATTTTATTTATAAAATGATCTTTAAATCAGAAGATATTGAAGAGGAAAATCAAACACTACAATGAAAGTTCAGTAACTGACATTAAGGGTCTGCCCCATCCCCAGGAGCTCAACCATGTTCATCTCAAAGCATGCAGAAAACAACTGAAGCGTAAAGCTGCCAGCCAGAAAGTACATTTTTGTTGTTGTTTAAAAAATCAAACACCCAGTGAAAGCAGGAAAACAGTGTTTTCACTGTGAGAAATTATTAGATTCATAGTAACTAGATTTATTGGTATTAATAAATGTACTTTTCAGGGAGCTGGAGAGATGGTTCAGCAGTTAAGAGCACTGACTGCTTTTCCAGAGGTCCTGAGTTCAATTCCACATGGTGGCTCACAACCATCTGTAATGGAATGCCCTCTTCCGACATAAAGGTGTACATGCAGATAGAGCACTCATATGCATAAAATAAATAAATAAATCTTTTTTAAAAATTGTATTTTTCAGATTTCAATTCTTCTAGAATACTACCTAAATTATTCAAATGAGAATATTTCTGTCAATATTTCCATTGTTCACTTTTGAAAGAGTCAGAGCACAGTTGAAAGGAGATAGATATCAGCGATTTGAACATCATAATCATTAATCTGAGGAGATTGGAAATTCTGTTTTGTCAAATAATAACTTGAAACAAAATTTACCCTATTAATCTGAAATTGGGGGCATTCCCATATTTTTATTTGGCAAGTTTTTTTTTTCATATAAAACTAAAACTTACATTTCAATGCATTGGTTTAACACTTTTAGACGCTATACTTTCTAAGCACAACAGATATGGTGAAACAGTAGTCTATTTGTCTTAGTTAGGGTTTTACTGCTGTGAACAGACACCATAACCATGACAACTCTTATAAGGACAATATTTCATTGGGACTGGCTTACAGGTTCAGAGGCTCAGTCCATTATCATCAAGGTGGGAGCATGGCAGCATTCGGGCAGGCATGGGGCTGGAAAAGCTGAGAGCTCTACATCGTCATCTGAAGGCTGTTAGCTAAATACTCACTACCAGGCAGCTAGGAGTAGGCTATTAAATCCCACACCCACAGTGACACACCTATTCCAACAAGGTCACACCTCCTAATAGTGCCACTCCCTGGCCCAAGCACATACAAACCTCACACCATTACTGCCCTTGGTCTATAGAAGCAGTAGTAAGTAGCATATTAGCTGGAAATGGCAAAGGGCCAAGTCCTATGTTAAATTATTTACTCTAGATTTTAATTTTTTCCCTTTCATTATGCATTACATACAAATTTCAAAATTGACAGGAATAATGTAGTAAACCTTTATGTATTCAAGAAAAGTTTAATAGAAAGGATAGTTTTAATTCGATTGGACTTATATTTACTCTTAAATTTACCATTTATCTCTTTAAGGAATGGTTATATTTCTATATCATACATAAGAATGAGATCACTCTTTCTCCTCTTCTTGGCTCAATATTTTTGTGGCATATACTCATATTAGTACAAAAACCTTTAATTAATTTGATTTCATTTTGTGAGAATGATGTAAAAATTTACTCATGCTTTGGTAAGTGCAAATTTTAATCGTTCCAAAATTTTTCTATTCTCGCTATTACTTCTATTGAAAGATTTATGTCTTTTTGCAGAATTTAGGTAGCTCGTTTTGTAAAGATGTATTTGTATTAATTTTGTGTACTTGCACATGAATGAAAGCGCTGGTACAGGACAAAGGCATCAGGCTCCAGTGAAGCTAGATTTGAAGGCAGTTCTGAGCTAAGTAGAACAAAACTCAGGGAAGAGCAATATGCCCTCTTAATAACGAGGCAAATCTCTCAAGCTCCTGTTAGATCTTAAACAAATCATACAGGGAACTTGCTTTGAAGGGCAAACTCCTATATAGTGGGTCTGAGGTGAGACCCACTATGTGTTACATTTTTACTAGCTTTCAAATGGTGATGATGTTGCTGATTCATACATTATAACTAACTCTAAGCTTCTAGAAGTACACTGTTGGTTTCTGAAATATACCAATATTCACTCTCACTGGACACAGCCAGATTCATCTCCACACTGTGTACATAAAGTTTCACATTAACAGGCATGGGCTTGAATTGTGTGACCAGAAAGAGTAAAAGATTCACTCAGCATGTGAATATGGTCTTGTTTGAAAATAGGATCTTCGCAGTTGTAACCAAGTTAGAACAAGTTTGTTCTAGATTGCCATGCAATTCAATACCACAATGACATGAGTGCATACTTACGTGTATCCTTGGAACACGAAAGAACTTCAGACATAGTCTCAGACAGAAAACAGTAAAGACAGGAGTTACAAAGCTGTAAGTCAAGGAATGCAAGGACAGTTGCCAGCTACAGACACTGAAACAGACCCACAGGATAAATCCTCCAGAACCCTCTGAGTTTGTGCATGCCAGTGCTTTAATTTTTGACTTATTACAGTTTCTGTTGTTTTAAGCATCTCTGGCTATTATGCTTTGTTATAGCCATAGGAAGCTAATATAGCCACTAAAAATGTCTGTATGTCTACAGAGGTTCAATGATGTTTTAAATGTTGCTTCAATGTGAATCTAATCGCATCTTTTCCTTATATTTAAATCAGATTCTTTACTGTTGTTTTTGACCTACTAATTTCACAAGTTAAGAGTGTTTTATTGATATTAATCTTTTGCTATTTGTGTTACTGAAACAATCCTATAATGCACAAGGCAATATTTCTCCTAGTTCTATTCTTAGTTCATTAGCAAACCTAAATTTGCTTGTAAGTATACTGTGTGGACCAGGGATCCAGTCTAACTATCATGATACAGATGAAATACATACTCAGTACTACTTATTTAATGAACTATAATTACTATTACATACATCACACTATACATATCAGACTGTTATCATGCAGACTAGTTTCACTGTGAGGAATAATGTTAATTCTTAACTCATAGTCTCCTGAATCACCTGGAGGATGAGCCTCTGGGCATAGCTGTGGAGTGTTGTTTGGAGAGCACTGAGTCTGGAAGATTCACCCACTGTGCATCAGACTCTGGCTGGGATCCTGGACCATACAAGTAGCAAAGGGGAACTGAGCATCAGTGAGTATTCATTGCTCTCTGCTTTCTGATTGTGAATACAATGTGACTGCTTCAAGCACTTGCCTCCCTGCTTTGATGGACTGTATCCTCAAACTGAGCCTCTTCTCTCATAAATTGATTTGATCAGAGTATTTTGTCAACAAGAAAAGAAACTAAGACTAAAAACAGTATTAAGAAGTGGGATCACTTCTGTGATAAACCTGTGAGTTTGGGGCCTTTGGAAGTGCTTTGTGGATGGGATGTTTGAGACTGGGCTAGATACGTGATAGAACATTGAAAACAGAGCTTAAGGGACCATCCTGGTGGGTGCTTGGAAGAAGATAATGCTAAGAGAAATGTGGGCTCCGGGGATATCTGCTCATAAGGTTTCAGAGAGGAAGAAATACTCTATCAGGAACTGGGAGGAACCATTCATGTAATGCTTTGTCCCAGAACCTGGCTTCATTCTTCAATGTCCTGAGACCTTGAAGTTACAAGAAGTCTATGGGGGTGACCCTAGCTGAGATTCCTACCAGCAGGAGATATAGAGACCAAAGTGGCTACTCCTAAAGCTCACAGAACTCCCAAGAGTGGGAGGGGGAATCAATCCACCCACAAAATCTTTAACCTAAAATTTGTCTTGCCTACAAGATTCACAAAGATAAAAATGGAGCAGAGAGCTGGACAGTGGTGGTGCACGCCTTTAATACCAGCACTTGGGAGCCAGAGGCAGGTGGATTTCTGAGTTCGAGACCAGCCTGGTCTACAGAGTGAGTTCCAGGACAACCAGGGCTCTAAAGAGAAACCCTGTCTCAAAAAACAAAAAACAAAACAAAAAAAGGGAACAGACAACTGATAAGTGCCCCAACTTGAGACCCATCCTATGGGATAGAGCCAACCCCTGACAGTATTAATGATACTACACTATGCTTGCAGGTAGGAGCTTAGCATAACTGTCTCCTGAAAGGCTTACTACAGCAGCATATGGAAACAGATACAGAGACCCACAGTCAAATATTAGGCGGAGTTCCAGAAGTCTTATGGAAGAATGTTTGGGAGATAAAGTTGAGTGAACAGGAGGGGTCAAGGACACCACAAGAAGACCTGCAGAGTCAACTAAGCTGTGCCCAGGGGGACTCACAGAGACTGAGCCACCAACCAAAGAGCATGCAGGGGCTGGAGCTAGACCCCCTAAATACTTGTAGCAGATGTGCAGCTTGGTCTTTCTGTGGACTATCTCTGACTCTATTGCTTGTCATTGGATCCCCTTCCCCTACCTGGACTGCTAGTTTGGTTCTCATGGCAGAGGATGCGCTTAGTCCTGGTAGAACTATATGTCACAGGGTGGAATGGTACACAAGAGGGGGCTTGCCCTTCTCTAAGGAGAAGGGTAGGGGATCCTGGGAGAAAGAAATTTGTAAGGGCAGGCCTGGGAAGAGAGGAAGGAGGAGAGGCCACGATCTGGATGTAAAGTGAATAAAAATAAATGAATTGTTGGAAAAGAAGAGTAGAGTGGATTTAAAGTGTTAGAATCATGAAAGACCATGAGGGATATGGGCTTTGGTTATACTTGTAGGAGATTATCCTGATTGTATTAATGGAGGTGGGAAGACGCACCAATGGTGGGCATCACCATCCCCTGGCTGGGATCCTGTAGTGTGTAAGCAGAGAAACGGTGTTGAGTAAACAGCATGAATTCACCATTCTCTGCCCTTTGGCTGTAAATGCGATGTCACCACCTGATCTACGCTCCAATGCATTAATCTCTCTGGATGGACTTTATCCTTGAGCAAGAGAAAAGACTTTTCTTTTTTTGTCAGAGAGTTGTATCCTGGCAACAGGAAAATAAACTAAGATCTATTCTCAGACTTCAGAATTCTTTGAAAATTATTTTTTCTTTATTGATGTTTTTGATATTATTTGTATATTTTTAGATAACAGTCTCTTGTTTTAATTTTTTAATTTTGAGATCATAATATAATTACAGCACTTCTTCTGTCTCTTTTCTCCCTCCAAACCTGTATATCTCTCTTTGTTCTCTTTCAAAGCTATGGCCTTTTTGGTATTCATTTTCTAAAATTATTTTTAATAAGCCACCTTGAAAACTAAAAGTGATTAGAGATCATTTGTAAGTATGAGCAACATCTTTCAATATTTATATTTGTTTATTGTGAATAGAAATCACTTATACCCAATCTATCACTTAATGAGAAATCAAGCAAAAACAATAATTCCCAGAGGCATTCATGTTCATCATGCCAGAGTAAAGGGAAAATGACTGTACCAGAGTGTGTGATTGTCACTAAATGCACCATTAATATTATTTTACTGTTCAATATAATCACAAGCCCTTTTCTACAAGGAATGTCAAAGTTACAGTTTGCTTACAGAAAAATTAGATCTTTGCTTTGGCCAGTTTTTCACATTTTAAGCTTTTGCTTATTGTTTAGGAAACACAAGTGCACTTGTTAATACTCCAGGGGAGTAAGATGACTACCACTGTATGCATCTCTGCACCTTGTCACTTGGACTTTAGGGCCAACTGTTCTGTCTTCAGCAGAAAGAAATGGAGTCAAGTGCTAGGATTAGTTATTAAATATTTTGGCTTTGTATAATGTAACAGCAATGAGACTTTGCATGGTGGAATCCAGGCACCATGTTAGATCCTTCCTATGCTCTGCAATATTCAACCCTCACAACAGCTTGGATCTCTTTAATTTTCAAATAAACAAATGGACACATAGGGAGAAAAGATCTGTTGCTTGTTTGCTTCTTAAATATTTGCATACATTGGAAACATAAAATTCACAACCTGGAAAACTATATCCCACATGCTGAAGCTTGAATTTAGCCCCAGCTGCTGCTGTTTCATTAAAGACCATCAGCTAATGAGCAGGAGATGTTCAACTGGGATTGAGCAGAGAGGGAGGGCAAAATCAGAATTCTATTAGAAATCCCAAATCCTTGAAAAGATCCATTGAGGGCTGCCTACATCATTCATAGTAACCCCTCCTACCCCAGGATCCTGTTTAATTCCTTGATTAACTGCTTGAGAGCTCCTCAATATTCCTCATGTAGCTTTTTGTAATAAAGACTGTGAAGCTCTTATAATACAAACTTATTCAAATAAAAGAAAATTAAAGACTCTTTCCCTAGACCATATAATGGGATTTCATATTATGTTAATGAATTCGAGGCATCTGCTGTTATTGTCTAGGTTCCAAAGCAAATGGGCTAACCATTGTGGAAAATGCCCAAAGAAACAGGAATAGTTTGAAGTTAAAATGTGTATCCAGTAATTCATACCTTAATTCTTCTTTACATTTATTCATTTCTTCTTATATACTACCAGACTACCCATGCCAGACCTTTTCCTAAAGGTTTTAATCTCTTCAGGGAAATTCTAATGAGAAAGCATTAAGAATAGCTGATCCAGGTTAGTTATTATTATATAGTTGGCTCCTAACCATAGGCAGGACACCTTTATGCTCCTGGACACAGGAGCACAGAGGGAAAAAATCCATCAGACTGGACCAGAATATTCCACCAATGAGAAAGTCTATATCATCACTAACAGGGTAAGAAAATGAGTAATTACCTCCTTGACAGTGGATTTAATGAGAAAGACTGCATAACAAATCTGCTTTGGTTCTGCCTTTGCTCAAAAGCTGTACAAAAATAGATACTGTAGCAAGTCCTTTCCCATTGTTGGTTGAGAAAGAGAAGATCTTATAGAAAGATTACAAGAAGGGACAAATTAAAGTAGCTCATACACTAGAGTATGCATAAAAATCATCTACAAAAACATGTTGAAATGCAGACTCTAGACAAGTGACTCTGTTGAAGGAACCCAGGAATCTGTCTGTTTAGCAGATGCTGATAGTGTGTACCACCTACCAGTGGAGATGGAACCTAAAAACAAACAGAACCATCCCATTTTCCTGTAATGTCTAACTAAAAGCTTTTTCATGATTGTTATACAAACTCAAAGCCCCTTTGGTCATTTCTTAAGGGAAAAGGAAAATATTTAACAAAATCTAAGTGTGAAGGCAAAGTTTAAAGTTCACAGTAGAGTCCCTCTAGATCAAGGGTTCTTAGCTTGTGCATCAAGACCCCGTTGTGGGTTGAATGACCTTTCCACTATAGTGGACACATATAAGATATCCTGTATATCAGATATTTACATTATAATTCATAGCAGAAGCAAATTACATTTATGAAGTGGCAATGAAAATAATTTTATGTTTGGAGGTCAACATAAGTAACTATGTCACAGTATTAGGAAGGTTGAGAATCACTGCTCTAGATGAAGAGAGAAGTAATGGAGAGAAAAGAGCTCAGGTGGTGATTGGAGAGAGCTAGGGAACTGGGGGGTCCCACAATAGGAAAGCATCCAGGCAAGAAGGCCAAATCCACATTGGAGTACAGGAAAGGACTGGCTGTCAACACGAGCACATTCTCTGTGAACATGCTGGAGAAGAAGGCTCCATCCAGATGCTCTCTTGGAACTCTACTGTGATAAGCCTCCTCGTCTCAGATGTGTGCTCTTCTAATTAAGCTGTGGAAAATATAACACTTGTTGATAAAGGGTGAATATGGCCATAGCTCAGGACTTCAGTTCTAGCATCTTTATCTGAAATGGAAAGTTCAGAATGCATCCACCCCTCCATGAAGCTGCAGCTGGGTGGAGGGAGAGCTAGTGCTATGACTAACCAGAAACAGACTGCTGGTTTTCAGTCTGCATTTAACCTCTTTGTATCAGTATAAAGTAACAGAACTCAATGTCCTAAGTCATTGGATAGTGCCTTCTTATTGATTCATCGTATTCTTTTATTCCAGAACGGTCTTCTATACTTTCATACATATCTTAAAAGAAGAATCTAGCCGGGAAGTGGTGGCTCATGCCTTTAATCCCAGCACTTGGGAGGCAGAGGCAGGTGGATTTCTGAGTTTGAGGCCACCCTGGTCTACAGAGTGAGTTCCAGGACAGCCAGGGCTACACAGAGAAACCATGTCTCAAAAAACTAAAAAAAAGAAGAAGAAGGAGGAGGAGGAGGAGGAGGAGGAGGAGGAGGAGGAGGAGGAGGAGGAAGAAGAAGAAGAAGAAGAAGAAGAAGAAGAAGAAGAAGAAGAAGAAGAAGAAGAAGAAGAAGAAGAAGAAGAAGAAGAAGAAGAAGAATCTAAGTCAAATAATTTGGTACAATTAATGTCAATGGACTGTCACACACCAAAGAACAGAGACAAGGGCCTAGAAAAAGAAAAGAAGGAAAACTCAGTTTATATAAAAGCATGTTCCTGAGGACATCATTTTAAACACTGGACTTGGTCCTCGTGGAACTTTTACAGAGGCATCAAACTGTCTCCTGCAATCAGTTCTCTAAAGGAAAGAAGAAAGAGGCAAGATCTGAGCACACCGGTGAGCCTTTTGGAAGGAAAGCCTGTGCTTGCTAACTTCTGTGTTTCTAACCATACCCACCCCACTCTCTGATATGCATTCAGGTTAAGGAAACTACCTTTGTTTCCTCCCCACACCATGACCAGTGCTCTTCCCAGAGTCTTCAGTTACTCAAGGAACTTGGGGTAGAAAGCAGGATGAGAAGAGGTTAGCTGAAGTGAGATTAAACCTGTATCCTATGCAAGCTAATCTCACATGGGATACAAAAAATGCTAATTGTGACATGTGTATGTCTACTATAATATGTTCATCTCCTCTGAGCTACAGGAATGAATAAATCATGTTCTTTGGGTCTTTCTACAAGTTGTGGTTTTAAGGTAGGGAACACAGCAGAAATAGCATCAGCATGAAATCCTCCACAAAAACAACACATAATAGAGAGGAAGAAAACTTTAGTGGGAAGGGTGATTTGGAGAAATGAAAGGAATCTCAGAGGAAGAGAAGTTGAAACAGCTTTACTCAAATGTAAGCTGAATGGAGAAGACACTCAGACATTGGCAGGGGAAAAATAAATGTGTATTCCTTCAGAAGTAAGGTACATTCTGGAAGTGATATTGAGAAAACTTTATAAACCTGACTTTTATGGGAGAGAAGTAGGAGGAATGGAGATGCACAGCCTCATTCTGAAGGCAGGAGAACCAGTGAGGTTTAAGCAGGGGAGTAATTCAAGGAAGTTATGTCTTCGCTTGGCATACCTTCAGACAAGATCATAGAACTAGTCCTCAGAGATGTGTTCAATTAGCAAACTTGTACAAAGAACACATTGTGTACAGGACTATGCCAGGTGCCAATCACACGCTGGTAACATAGTCCTTGTCATTGGGTAGGTGGGTGTTCAATAGGAGAGGCATCCTTGGTACTGTAGAACAGTTGATGCCTCTCTACCTCTGAATGCAGGTACGTATGGTGGAGCCCCTTATCCACCCTTCTGGGCTCCTCGAAAACTTCCTGAGTACTTGTGAATGTTCCTGTTTCAAAAGTCAAAGGTTGGATTGGGCACTTGCAGAATTCTAAGGGAGATTGTCTAAGGCGACAGTGCACCTCTTTGAAAGAAGCATGAAATAAATGGTGGTACTGGGGACAGTAGAAAACTCAAGTATGGTACTTGTGACTGATTTCTTTCCTCTTCTCTGTTGCTGAGAAATTTTCTTTTGCTTTACTTTCGCCTGTACTGCCAGTTTCTTCAGCCTTCAGTGACTGTTGCTACATATTGGAACTTTCCTTGACCCTTCAAATTTGAAAAGTTCAGTAAAAGGGTGTATAAGTGAACGACTTCCCAAATTTTAATTTTTTCATGATTGTTTAAAAAGGAAACAGTGAATTCAAAGCAACAAATTTTGATGCTTCCAACTTTCTTCTAATTGTGAGATCCAAAGTGTGTCCTCATGTGCTTGCCGTATAGTATTCTATCCTTGGCACAATGAATCGGAAACTAATGGAGGACGAAAAAATAAAATAATATCGTATCTACTTGTCTACTTAGTCTACACAAGATTTCTCCTTTCTCTATTAGAAGTCCAGAATTAAGTCAAAACAGTGATTTTAAGTGTCTAATGACCTCCTTTTGGCTGTTTCTCAAATAAAATTTCCCATTGAAGGATTGGGGTCTGATTCAGCTAGCTCAATCCTACTTAGTATGAGAAGCCAGACTTCATGTGTGGGCTGTCCTGAACAACCACCTGTCCCCATAAGCTGCCTGCATTAGGTCAGATATCTCTGAAAGACTTGAAAGAGCTGGTCTAGCCCTCACTAATCAGTGTCCAAAACCAATCTTCATTTCCACTTCCTTCTGACAATGATAGCAATAACATATAGTTAATCCTGTGTACCTGGCGCACTCCTAAATGTTTTGCATATAGTTTTATATTCTGATACTATTATTAATATAAGATCTTAAAGATAAATAAAAAAGGAAAGGTTTTTGTTTAATAGTTTTCATGGGTGTGTCAAGTTGACAAGAGATCAATAGTTCTAGCTAGGTTTATGTCAACCTGACATAATACAGAGTCATTCTGAAAGGGGAACTCTCAATCAAGAAAATTCCTCCATAAAAGTTGCCTGTAGGCAAGTCCATAGAGCATTTTTTAAATTAGCAATTAATCTGAGAGGGCCCATCTTATTGTGGTTGGTGCCATTAGCTAAGCAAAACCTGAGAGTCAAGACAGCACTCCTCCATAGTCTCTGCTTTCAGTTCCTGCCTTCAGGGTCCTGCCATGGTGAGTTCCAGCCCTGACTAACCCCATTTATGATCCCTGAGAGTTGTAAACTGAAATAAATGCTTTTCTTCTCAAGGTGTTTTTGGTTATGGTGCTTTATAACAGGAATAGAAGCCCTAACTAACACACATACTTTAATGCTTTTTCTAGTTTCAACAACTTTATAAGATAGAATGTTTTAGTTCCTGCTGTAAAGAGGAAGAAATTGGGACATTCATTCATATTACCTGGCAAGGTCCCATTTCCTAATAAACAAAATATCAAGGACTTGTGGTCCTACAGAACAGACTTCAGAGCTGTGATCTGGATTGCTGTCTTAATCATTAACATTTTTCATGGAAAGAAAGATCTAGCTGCTTAGGAATTATATTTATTTTCAAGAAGCAAATCATAATTGTACTTTTAGCAATCCCTGTAACAGTTCTTCTGCATCTATTTACTTCGTCAACATCCTTCATTCTAAGCAATGTGTCTTTGTGTTACAATGTGCCTCCCCCTCTTAATGATGGTTTTCTGACTTTGTGAGGTGCAGTCTCTAAGAGAAGAAATCACTGATGTATTGATCAGCACACAAGCACCAAGTCATGGTCCTTACCTGAACTGAAATGGTCTGGCACTGGGCATCATTTCAATGCCTTTTGTCATCATTTAGTAGTTACAGCTAGCTTGTCACAGCTAGGGACAGTGTCAAATTGCCCTCAAATTTTTTCCTTTATTTTTAAGTAGAACTATTCTAAATCCTTGCTTTCTTTACCTCAAACTGACATTTTTTATTTTATACTTACAAAATGGAGCTATTAAAGATTTTCCAAACTTCAGAAAAGCCTCAGTACTAAATAAAATTTAACTCCTTTTAAATGAAAATTGGTCAGTAGCAATGACAGGAGTACATTATATTCCAGACTTCTCCATCTGAAGAGCTAACAAAAATACTCTCTTCTTTTCAATAATAACCATGATGACTAAAGCCTATTGAACCAGTGTCACATGGCAGGCGCTGCAAAGCACTTTTTGCACATTATTTTGTTGATTAAGTGAGAAGACTGAGGCTTAAAGATGTCAAATTCCTCGTTCAACATCACAGCAAGTACCTATTCTGGAGCATATGCCTTCACCAGTCAGGACAGTATAAAAGAACCGCCATCTGCCATTTAGTAATTAAACGACTTCAATGGCATGTATTCTCAGGTGAAGAAAGACATCATTGTTTCTTTATTGATAAAGAAAAGCAAGCGGTTTTTTTGTTTGTTTTGTTTACATATTTCTAGCATGAGAGTCTAAATCTTTGGAATCACGCCTCTTATTTTATGGATATTTTTGATGAATGTTGGTACATCTGTTTTCTGAACATTTCAAGCAGTGGCGGTGAGGCATGCCAACCATAATCCTTTTTAAATTTTCCAGTCACAATTTAACCTAAAACTAGACTGAAGGCGAAGAACTAATGAGAGCGAATGTAGGTGGGCCTCAGACTCGGGACCCTAGGAATTAAGAACCCCTTTTTAATTCTCCCTTCACATTGCGTCCTCTTGTACTCATTTATTGTTCAGGATTACTTCTTGTAGATACTAGGAAAGTATTTTTCAATATCTAATGATAATAATAACAATTAGTTTAAAACAAAAATATATATTAACCAACACTTACAGACCAAAGTCTTTCCTGTGGACTACTAAGGTGACTTCTATGGCATACCCACCTTTGGAAGGACAACAATCCAATTTCCTCAGTCAATCTATTTCACAAGCTCATGATCAAACCCAACTGTGATCAATGGTAAAACAAATTCTTCAGATTTCAGTTATAGAAATCATGTTCTTCAGTTAATAAAAGAAGTATAGCCAATCTATAACAATAACCTACTTATAAATGAATCAGTTCCTTTCATTGAGACTTTGGGAGGATTCATAGATCAATACTACACTAAAAACATTAAGCAGGCTAATAAGAAAAAACAAGGAAGCTGGAGAGATGGCTCAGCAGTGAAGCGTATTTGCTGCTCTTCCAGAGGATCCTGGGTTCAATTCCCAGCACTCACATGGCAGCTCACAACTGTCTGTAACTCCAAGGTAGGACACCCTCACACAAACATACATTCAGGCAAAACAGCAATGCACATAAAATAAAGATAAAACAAACTATACAAAAGAAAAAACAAGTAAGTAGAGAAATAAAAGTAAAAACTAAATGCAAAGATGACATTAGCAGAAGCCATCAATACAGAAACTTAAAAATCAGCTATCAATCATCAGAACTAGTAAGACTTTCCAAGAGAGTTATCAATGTGCCTTGATACGCAATGATAAGACCATTCATACCTTCCAGCAACAATTTAAAAATGTAATGAAGAATTTTATAATAACAGCAAATACATGATGCATTTAATAATATCTAGGATTATGAATATAGCTAAGTGGTGGGATGTTTACTTGCCTAGCGAGAACAAGGCTGGAGTTCACTACCTAGCACTCCCCCCAAAAAATCAATGACCGCCTTCAAAAGCAAGTGCAACTTTAAATGTTGGGGGGAAATTTTCATTGTGGAGAAATTCATACTTTCCTGCACTATGTTTTAATCAAATCCAGCTCCCATTCCCTCTCTTTCTTCTCCTTCTCCCTCTCCTCCCTCTCCCTCTCCCTCTCCCTCTCCCTCTCCCTCTCCCTCTCCCTCTCCCTCTCCCTCTCCCTCTCCC
>CM052716.1:44406736-44423577 GCA_028551405.1 Uromys caudimaculatus
TATGCTTAAAGAAAATTGACCTTCCCCTTCTCCCTGCCCAGAGCACCTCAGCTAGAATGGAGATATTGGGACCATCTCCCTTCTCCATGCTAAGACAGACTCTCTCTCTCTCTCTCTCTCTCTCTCTCTCTCTCTCTCTCTCTCTCTCTCTCTCTCTCCTCCTTCTCCTCCTCCTCCTCCTCCTCCTTCTCCTCCTCCTTCCCCTCCTTCTCCTCCTCCTTTTCCTCCTCTTCTTTTTATTCCTTTTTTCATAAACTTAAGCAAGTCTGTGCATGCTGTCACAACTGTTGTTCCAACAAACACTTCATATGTGTCCAACAAACCCTTTTTTCTTGCCTTTAGAATCCTTTTGCCCTTTACTCTGCAATGATTCCCCAGGCATTGGAGGACAGACTGTGATGCAGATATCCATTTGGGACTGAACACTTCACGGTTTCTCATTCTCTTTATGTTGATCTATTATTGGTATGTATGCTAATTGTCATTTATTGCATTTAAACTGTCTGATGAGGACTGAGAGATGCATATACTTTATATGAGTGTAAAAATAAGTACTTAGAGGAAAGGTCTAATATCGTGACAATTTACCAGAAAAATGGGTGTTAGGTTTCCCCCTTAGGGCTTATAACTATCCAACATGGGGTTTGGGGCCCATTTCACAGAAGTGGGCATGAGTTTTTGCTTGTGCAGTAATTCTTAAATCCAATAAGAAAGTGAGTAACCAACTCCTATAACATATCATCTACTACAGTAGGCATAGCTTGCTAGTATTGTGGTTATTGTAGCTCACATAGGTCACATCTTGTTAAGACTATTATGTTCCAACCCCAGTGGTGCGCACAGCAACTTCTAGAACTATGAAAGCTTGAAGAGAAACAATATCTGGTCAGTTCTTGATTCTACTTTTAAACATACTGGAAAAGAAAAACTTTATACATCTAGTCTTAATGTGTACAGTCTTAATTACAATATTGATCATAATAGAAAAGGTTTCAATAGGATAATTAACCTTTGTCCATATGAGCAGTGATGAATTGTAGTTTAAAAACTATAGTACTATGTAGCTATTAAAATGAAGCAACTATAATAAAATATAGTCTCACTGAATGCACAAAACAGTATTTAATTAAAGACACAGCTAATACATTTTTGAACACCCTTATTTATTATACATATGTGCATGTATGTGTTATTTATAGCTAAATAGGTAAAAACCATAGACCAGAAGATTACCAAATTCAGAATAGTAATTAGAGGGAAATACATACCAAATTGTATATACATATATTATTTATGGAAAAACATATGTAGTAAACATAGAATTGTAGAATATATCAAATTCAAGATAGAAGTGGAAAAATTGGGACCACAAAGGAATAAATGCAGTAGATAATTTTTTTCTTTTTTATTAATCAATCCATTCATTTACATCTCAAATGATATCCCACTTCCCTGTTAGCCCTCCACAAGCTCCCCATCCCATAATCTCCCTCTCCTTACTCCCCTTTGTCTCTATGAGGGTGCTCCCCCACCCACTTACCCTCTCTTGTCCCACTGCTCCAGCATTTCCCTAGGTTGGGACATCAAACCTCCACAGGACCAAGGGTCTCCCCTCCCATTGATGTCAGACAAGATCATCCTCTGCTACCTATGTATCTGGAGCCATGGATCCTTCCCTGTACATTCTTTGGTTGGTGGTCTAGTCCCTAGGAGCAATGGGTGGTCCGACTAGCTGACATTATTCTTCCTATGTGGTTGCAATCCCCCTTAGCTCCTCCAGTCCTTCTGCCAGCCGCCCCACCGGGCTCCCTGAGTTCAGTCTGATGGTTGGCTCCAAGTATCCACATCTGCATTGGTCAGTTGCTGGAGGAACCTCCCAAGGAACAGTCACACCAGGTTCCTGTCAGCAAGTGTCTCTTGGCAACGGCAACAGTGTCAGGTTTGGAGTCTACAGACAGGATGGATCCCCAGAAGGAGCAGTCCCCAGACGGCCCTTCCTTCAGTCTCTGCTCCATTTTTGTCCCTGTTATTCCTTTGGACAGGAACATTTCTGGGTTAAAACTTTGAGATCATGACTATCTACTGAAGGCTGAGGCAGGATATTCTGTTTAAAAAATTTTTAATTTAGAACTAAAAGAGCATATCTAAAACAAAAATAAGAAAAAGTTGATATTTACTAGCTTGAATGGTAGAATCATATAGATTTATTAAGCTAGATTCTAGACACTTTCGATATCTTTAAAGCTATTGAAAAAGTTTAAAATGTTCTGCCATTTAAAACATACTTTTCAACTGTATATTAAAAACTAAAAGGCTACACAATTAAGTGCCTGTATGTTTTATGTCCCTTTCCGCCATGACTGAGTACAACACTGTTAGCACTGCCTGAAGATATTTTCATGCTGCATTAGGGGACTTATAAACATATTTGCATGTATTTTATGATTTATTGATTCTTTCTTGATTCAACAGCAAAAGCAGATACATAGCTTGCAGTGTGAGCAAGCCACCTGTGAGCCACAGCCTCACAATTGCTTCCAAGACCTGTACTAACTTACTAACTCTACTTTGTTTATCATTAAGGGTCTTACAATGCATTGCAAATGTACTTGTTAATTTTAGAAATTCTGGGGCATCTCTTACTTTTTAAAGCTCATATTGAGCTCATGAGCATAGAAATGCCAGCCTCTTGAAAACCCTGCAAAGCAACTATCTCCACGGAGCCCTGGTTCTCTTAACATTTTTGCCCTGGATTCATGTTTAGGGGATACTTTCTATAAAAATCTAAGTGAGGTTAATGAAATTTGAAGATACATTTTTCTCACTAAGAATAACAGTACTTGGGTACAGCAAGATGGCTCACTAAGGTAAAGGTGCCTGCCACGAAGCCTGACACCCCAATTCAGATCTCCAGGACTCCTCACATAGTGTAAGGAGAAAAACCAAATTCCACAATCTTTCCTCTGATCACTACACATTGGCCATGGCAACTGCATGCACACACACACACACACACACACACACACACACACACACACACACACACCCCAAATAAACAAAACTGGAACTCTTTAAAAATAGCAAAAGCCCATTATATTCTAAAAGTGAAGGCAGAGTAAACCATTGAAGTTGTATTTCTCCAGGAAAAAGGAAGTTTATAATCTAACAATAGCCTGAGAAAATATCCTCAGCTCTTCCCAATGGCTACAAATGACTAATTCATTATTCGGCATTTCACACAGAATGTTATCTTTGTATCTGATTTTTAAATGATTTCACAAGTGTATGAAATTGAAAGAACAATACAAAGAATTCCTAGACATTTTACCTACATGAAAACATACCAAAAATGTTTCCTAGCCATTAAGGAGTAAGGAATTGATATGACGAGCCCTCTTTGATGCTACATACTTCAGTGTGCATATCCTAAGAACAAGGACATTAATTTATGCAATCAAAGTAAACACCCATGGTATGAACATTAGGAAATCAACACTGATACATTATTATGTAACCTAGGAGCTTCATCAACATCTTGCTAATTTGACTACATCAATATCTGGCACACAGTCAAATTTGAATCTTGAATTTGATTTATTTGTCAAATTGCTGTAGTCTCCTTTATCCTGGAATATTTCCAAATTTGTTTGTGCTTATTACCTTAATATCATCATAAAACTTGAGAAGAAAACAGACAAATTATTTGGTAAAATGTTGAGTGTGTCTTCTATTTCTTTGTGATACATGGACGCTGTATCTCTGGTAGGTAGGAATCTCAGTGTCTTGCCCCGAGCTTCCCATTGATTCTTCAGTTAGGTTTTGTTGTTCCTCTTTTTCAATATTTAGGGTCATTTTGGTTTGGATGTATCTGTTTCATAAAGTATATTCTTAGATTGTGCTTTCTTCTCAAACACAATTTTTCTTGTAATAAATTACTGAAAAGCCACATGTTCTAACATGGCTGAGGTTGGATGTCAGCTGTCATTTTATGGCATGAATGTTCCCTATCATATTGTGTGGATTCTCTATCAGTGTTTGCTCAGACTTCCTCATGTTCATGCCTGCCCAGTCTCAGATGTTTTCTTTTTTCTTTTTCTTCCTTTTAGTCTTGGTATTTCAAGGATATCTTGGCTATGTATAAAATTTGTGGATATTTACATTCTTCCCTTGAGTTCTGGAACTGCTGCCTTGCTGTTGCTTTTGGAAGCCACTATTCTGTTGTTGGACACTTGGAAGTTTTCTGATTTTAAAATGAAAAGGTTTAACTGAGACAAACCTCAGACTTGCTCATTCTGTGTCAACTTTCCCAAGTTCCCTGTGGGCTTCCAATATGCAGAGGCGAGTTATCTCTCACTTCTGTAAGACTGTCATGGACTAGTTCAAATATTTGTTTTCATTCATCGTTTTGTGATTTCTCTTTGGAAATCAACTATTCAAATGTAGGCTGTTCAACTCTGTTCTATTCCAAACACTTTCTTCTGGCACTTTTTGCAATTTCTTTCTCTACTGCATTTCTGGGTTTTGGTTGGTTGGTTGGTTTCGTTTTGTTTTGGGGGTTTTTGTTGTTGTTGTTGTTTGTTTGCTTGTTTTTGGCTGTTCCTCTGTGCTTCTGTCAACCATTTAAGCTTTTAGTCATTTAAGAATTGAGTCATTTATAGTTTAGTCTCATATTTCTTTCCCTAATGGAATAAACAATACCTACTTCATTTTTCCTTATTTTTTAATTGAAAATAGGTTTGTTTCTCATACAATATATCCTGATTACAGTTTACCATCCCTCTCCTCTCAGCTCCTCCTCCCAGCTCCTCCTCACCTTTCCTTCCTTCCAGATCCACTCCCTTTCTGTCTCTCACTAGAAAAGGACATGCTTCTAAGAGAAAACAACTAAACATTACAAAATAAAATATAGTAAGACAAAGCAAAAAACATTCACATCAAAGTGAACACAACAACCCAACAACAGACAAAAAGTCCAAGAGCAGGCAATAGAGTCAGAAACCCATTCCTCATAGTCATAAATCCTATAAAAACACTAATCTAATAGCCATAACATGTACTCAGAGGACCTGGTGCAGACCCATTATAGGTCCTGTGCTTTCTGCTTCAGTCTCTGTGAGCTCATATGTACCTTGCTTAGTTGGTTCAGAGGGCCTTGTTTCCTGGTGTCCTCAATGCTCTCTGGCTCTTATATTCTTTGGGCCTCCTCTTCTGTCGGAATTCTTGAGTGCTGAGAGGAGGAATTTAGATGATGACATCTAATTTAGACTCTTTCTCTACACATCACCTGGCTGGGGACCTCTGCATCTGTTCCCGTCTGCTTCTGGAGGAAGCCTCTCTGATAATGACTGAATAAGCCACTGATCTGTGAGTATAGCAGAATATCATTAGAAAATTTTTTCTTGATTCTTGTTTAGACAAGTCATGTTTGGTTTTAACCTAGGTTTCTTGGTTATCTAGTCTCTGGTTCTTAGTTTCCCAAGCCTGATTTGGGTTCCTTCTTGTGGAATGGACCTTAAGTCAAAACATTGGTTGGCCACTCCCACAAGTTCTGTGCCACTACTGCTTTAGCCCATTTTGCAGGCAGAACCAACTGTAGGTCAAGGCTTTTGTGGCTGGGTTGGTGTCCACCTCTCTCTTTTGGTAGTCTGAAGAGTACTTTCCCACACCTAAGAGACTGGAACGCTATATTTTTTCCATTATTAATATGCACTAGTCTTACTAAAGTAACTCATATTATCTTTTCTTGCCAAATATTTGAGTATCTCTAATTTACTCTGTAGGTTTATATGTTTTTAGTTGAGTTGGAAATAATTTTCATCAGGATTTCCTTGAATTCTGTTTTCTTCTTAGATAAATGATGTGGGCTTACACATTTACATTTAGTACCTGGGAGTAACAGTGTCCTAGATAACTGTTCCCTCACAATCAAAGAAGAGTGGCTTTTAGTGCTGGGACAATATGGGGAAATTTGTTGTTGATGATGTTGGGTTTTTTTTGGTTTTTTTTTTTTTTTTTTTTTTTTTTTTTGAGATAGGTTTTTCTGTGTCGCCTTGGCTATCCTAGACCTTGCTTTGTAGAACAGGCTGGCCTCAAACTCAGGGATCCTCCTGCATCTGCCTCCTGAGTACTGGAATTAAAGGTGTAAGTTACCACACAAACAGGAAAGATTTTTGTTTTATCTTTATTATTACTATTACATACCTTACATTGTTCAAACATTTCCTTTCAGTTTCCTCCTGCCTTTCCATAGATGTGTCTCTAAAGTTCTTCCTATTCTCTTTGCTGCAATTTTTATACTTTGTTCCCTAGAAATTCTGGGATAAGAAGTTCAAAAATAATTCCTGTGAAAATTCATATTTATTTTTCTCCCTACAGAAAATTGACTTATGTGCTTATTCTAGCCTACAGTCATGGAAAGGATAGGATTTGTATGGTTTGAATAAGAATATTTGTTGATTTGTGTAGCTTTTGGAGGATATATTAGAACTTTAAGATTTAAATGGATCCTATTCATTAGCTATCTCTTTACTCTCATGATTTCTTTAAATCTCCTCACTACAAAATTAAAAAAATAAGGTTTTAAAATATAACCCTGGCAAATGTCTCTTTAAATATTTATTTCTATGATATTTTGTAGGATTTTAATATTTTTATTGTTAACTCCAACTCAGGTCCACAAAATCCAAGCTGGTAATAAATACCCTAGCTTTTTAAAAGTAGGACAGCTATGACAACATTGCTGAGATACACAAAGATCATCCCTCACGCTCTGTAGATAGCCCCTGTGGGCTCCTGCGATGGTCAATCTTGATTGCCAACGTGATGGACTGTTGAGTCCTTAGAATATTAGTAAAGAATACTCTGGGGGTGCCTATGGGGGATGGCAGGAGAAGAATAACTGAAGGGGAGAGACATCTCTCAATGTGAGCTGGGCAGCATTGTCCCCTAGATGAGGGTCACAGTGGAATAAAAGAGAAAGTCAGAAAAGGCAGGATTTTCCACTTCCCACCATCACTTCCACTCCTTTCTTGTGCACACAAAGTAGCTACTCTACTATCCCATGCCCTCCCTACGATGGTGGGCTGAAACATCTATCCCAATCACCAGCCGAAGATGTATCTCTTCCTCAAGTTGTTTTGCTGAGGTACTTTATCACAGTAACGAAAAGCCAAATAACACAGCTCTTCACCATACCTCTACAGGTCCTTTAGTTCTCAGACCTATTGGGTTTCTAAATAAAGAAGCTTTTATCAAAAATCCTTGCCTAAATTGCATTATGAATATTTGGGTAGAACCAAAAGAAGTTCTGCAGAAGGTAACTGGAAGCTTCATGTCAGGTAGTATATTCCAAAGGAAATATATACAATCTTTACCAGGATGAACCAGTGGGTTTCAACCTGTGGGGCCAGACCCTTTCACAAGGGGTTGCTGAAGACCATCAGAAAATACAGATATTTACATTATGATAAATAACACTAGCAAAATTACAGTTATGAAGTAACAATGAAAAGAATTTTATGGCTGGGGTCACTACAACATGAATTACTATATTAAAATGTCTCAGCATTATGAAGCCTGACTGCAACTATACAATAATATGTATGCATTATTCCCATACCCGTTACTGTCTATTTCCTGGTATAGAAGACAGTACCATACCTAACACGTGTTCCCTCAACATTTACAATATCAATTAGAGCCAATGGTTTCTTCCTGAAATCATGCTCCTATCTTGGGCTGAGTGCTCATCTGGTCATATGCATAGAGCATGCCATCTTTAAGTGAGAGACATATCCTTAGAGCAGAACTTAGACCTATCCCACACAGCCTATGAGTGGGGTCCATATTCTGGGTACTTGAAGATACAGCACTTTTCCTCTACCCGCAGTTCCACTCTTCAGCCAGTGCATTCTTAGAGTACCTGTAAAAGAAAATATTTTCACTTAATATTTTGTCTCAGAATCTGCTTACGGGGACCCAAATTCTAACACACACTTCTGTGAATCTATAAAAATTTGTATTCTACAACTAATCTCTCAAGGTACAGTGGGTAATTTTACCCTCTAGGATATCAAGTTTTGTGAAAAGGATCTTGATCTAGACTGTATGTCTGGCATGTACAGCTCTAAAGACTTAGATGCCTAAATCTTTGGAAGCCATAAAGATAGTTCTGAAATGGACCCAATTGGTGGAGCTGAGGTAGGGTTAGATAAGTAGACCATGAATAATATTCTCAGGAAATGTCCATCTGAACTGTAATATGCAATAGGTAGTCTTCAAAAAGCCATCTCATCCCTTTAAGTTCAGTTTCCCCAAGCAATAGAATGAGAAGTTGAAATAGATACTCTCTAAGCAGCTCTCTGACTGTAAGGCTGCTTGGGTCTATGGTTCTAAAGTAGGTCTATGGGATCTGTAATGCAGCAGACATTTTCTCTATATGTCTTTCTTGGAAGTTAAACTCAGTAGCAGTGATAAGTTTATGTCAGTTTATAAATTCAGAATTAGTTCTGATTCATTCAGGCATGCCTGGTTCTCTACTGGAAGATTTCACTCTCTCTATCACTAAACAGAGATTTCTCTTTTCACCTGGCCACCCAGAAACACTGTGCTGTTCTTAGGTTACAAGAATCAGACACTTGGATCAATATAAGTGCATACACTGAAACACCCTATGTTACATGTAAATTGTCACACAAGATTTTTCTCAGTGACAAACTTCTCTGATACAAACTGAGAAACTGAGTTTTGAAACAAATTTCTCTTGAGTAGAACATATTGATCCAAGGGAGATTCTGACATGGAATAAATCAAAGCATGTCAGAATAAAGAAAATATAATGAAATTCATTTCAAATTTAGCAGAATATAAGCACATTAGATTTAGAGGAGGAAAAGAAGCAAATAAGAATAGAAGGGGGGTCAGTGGAATGGTTAGCAGCCTTTAATGATACAACCAAGAAGAGACAAGAACACGAGGGACTTCAGATAAAGAAAGTTGAGATCTGGTATTATACACCACCATATCTGTTCCACTCATAATTTACCAGTAATTGAGCCTATTGTCACTAGTTAAAAACCAGAAAAATCACATAAAAATAAGTCAGACAGTGCTACTTAGCTACTTCTAGAGGGAGACTTGAGGAAGGGCTTAGAAGGGCATTAGTAATAGAAATGAAGAACAATGAAACACAAGAAAATATGTTTAAGAGTTAATTTGAGTCTGCAATTCAGAAAGGGAGGGGACATTAGAACCTTCTATTACTTCTTTGGTTAATCAGGTTAGTTTTCAGTAAAAACCAGAATATTTCCTTCATTGCTGTCTTACTTGATCTGTTAATCTATTTACATTTTTTTCTTGCAAAGAGATCCCCAGAAACATCTCACTATAAGGAAGATGTCCTGCTGACTTCTGTGCAGCTGGCTTTAGATGGGAAAAGCTCGTGGTTAGAAATCAGCCCAGGGAGGCCACCCGGTAAGCTCTGCTCTGTCATGGAGAATGGTGTGACACTGCTGGTATGTGACAACAACTAAGACGCAAACCAGAATGCTTTGCACATACAGAAGAGAAAAAAATACTATAGCTGAAAGTGCTCTATGCAACCTGTTCTAACATGAGCTTCCTAGAGGAGAATGTCCAGGTGGAAGTCAACAAGGAAGTTGCAGGTGAGCCATAGAAATACTGCCAACACCAACAAGGAACTTTGGACCACAATTGTGAGGTGTAGTCTAGTTGTTGAATATGAAATTGGGGGGGGGAGTGTCTTTATGTTTGAAAAGGGCAGAGGATACAATGAAGATCACCGGAGGGTCTTAGCCAGAATTTCAATTCCTGCCTATGGTTGTATTTTTGCATGAGAATACATTCTTTGCAATGGCCCATCTCCAGGATGTGATTGGACTTGTGATTTCAGCTTCTCAGGAACCCTAGAACTACCAACTCTACACTGGTTAGCTCCTACCTTCTCTCTGTTCACTCCTGCCCATTTCCTTGTTCTTCCTGTCCTTCAACATTGCTGGATTTTTCCCAGTCTGATACAGTAGGTGGAAGAGAAAATGATGGAAAAGAAGGAAGGAAGGAAGGAAGGAAGGAAGGAAGGAAGGAAGGAAGGAAGGAAGGAAGGAAGGAAGGAAGGAAAGAAAGAAGGAAGGAAGGAACCACAGAACCAAGGAACCATGGAACCAAGGAACCAAGGAAGGAAGGAGAACCCCCAACACACACCCAGAATTCAGAAACTACAGATAAGAAAAGATGAATGCCAAATGCTTTTTTAGAAGGCTTCACTTCCTCTTGAATGTATACTATTATCCACAAACTCACCTTTGTTTCTTTATTATTATTATCATCATCATCATTATTATTATTAATTTATTTATATTTCAAATATTGTTCCCCTTCCTGGTTTCCCCTCCACAAATCCCCACCCCATTCCCCTCCCCTTTACCTTTAAGAAGGTGTTCCCTCACCTACACACCCACTCCCACCTCACCCCTCTAGCATCCCTCTTCACTGAGTCAACAAGCCTCCACAGGACCAACCACTTCCCTTCCCAATCACACCAGACAAGGCAATCCTCTGCTACATATGTAGCAGGAGCCACGGACTTACTCATGTATACTCTCTGGTTGGTGGGTTAGTCCCTGGGAGCTCTGAGGTATTCTGTTACTTTATATTGTTGTTCTTCCTATGGGGTTAACATCCCCTTCAGTGCCTTCAGTCCTTTCCCTAATTCTTCCTTTGGGTTCCGGGGTTCAGTCCAAAGGTTAGCTATGAATATCTGCATCTGTCTGAGTCAGTTTCTGGCAGATTCTCTCAGAGGACAGCTATACCAGGCTCCTGTTTATGAGCACTTCTTAGCATCAGCAATACTGTCAGGGTTGGGTGTCTGTGGATGGGATGGATCCCCAGGTAGAGCAGTCTCAGGATGGCCTTTCCTGTGCTCCATTTTTTGTCCCTGTCTTTCATTTAGATAGGAAATATTCTGGGTTAAAGATTTTGAGATGTGTGGATGTCCTCATCCCTCAGCTGGGGGCTATCTCTATCTATTAGAGGTGGTCTCTTCAGGTTCTATCTCCCTGCTGTTGGACATTTTGAATGTTATTCTCATTGGGTCCTGGGAGCCTCTCACATCGCTGGTGTCTGGGATATCCTAGTAGTCTGCCTCCCACTAAATATTTCTATTCATTCTCCTGGCCTCTGGACTTCTCTCCTGTCTCTTCCCATACATTATCCTGCCCCTACTTTTCCCTCCTCCTTCCCTCCTCCACACAGGTCCCTCCCTTCCTCTGCCTTCCATGATTATTTTGTTCCCCATTCTAAGTGGGATTGAAGCATCAACACTTTGGCCTTTCTTCTTGTTAAGCTTCATATGTTCTGTGAGTTGTATCATGGGTGTTCTGAGCTTTTGGGCTAATACCACTTATCAATGAGTACATACCCCTTATGTCCTTTTGGGTCTGGGTTACCTCACTCAGGATGATATTTTCTAGCCCCATCTATTTGCTTGCAAAATTCGTGAAGTCCTCATTTTTAATAGCTGAGTAGTAGTCCATTGTGTAAATGTACCACATTTTCTGTATCCATTCTTCCGTTGAGGGACATCTGGGTTGTTTCCAGCTTCTGGCTATTATAAATAAGGCTTCTATGAACAGAGTGGAGCATGTGTCCTTGTTAGATGTTGGAGCATCTCTTGGGTATATGCCCAATCGTAGTATAGCTGGGTCTTCAGGTAGAACTATTTCCAATTTTCTGAGGAATTTCCAGATTGATTTCCAGAGTGGTTGTACCAGCTTGCAATCCCACCAGCAATGGAGGAGTGTTCCTCTTTCTCAACATCCTAGCCAGCAACTGAGTTTTTGATCTTAGCCATTCTGATTGGTGTAAGGGGGAATCTCAGGGTTGTTTTAATTTGCATTCCTTGATGACTAAGGACTGTGAACATTTCTTTAAGTGCTTCTTGGCCATTCAAGATTCCTCAGCTGAGAATTCTTTGTTTAGCACTGTTTTCCTTTTTTAAATTGGGTTATTTAGTTTTCTGGAGTCTAACTTCTTGTGTCCTTTGTATATTTTGGATATTAGCCCTCTGTCGGATGTAGGATTGGTAAAGATCTTTTCCTAATCTGTAGGCTGCCGCTTTGTCCCTTTGTTTCTTTTAATCTTTTATCTTATATCAGTACCTTTCCTTGGAGCCAGAGAGATGACTCCGTGGTTCACAAACGTCTGTAAGTTCAGTTCCAGGGAATCTGATACCTTCTTTTTATTTCTCCATAGGTACCTACTGTGCATTACATTCATCTAGACAAAACATTTGTACAAACGAAGCTAAAGAATCCTTATAAATACCCCCTTTAGTAGTAAAGCTCAACTTTGTTTGAAAAGGAAAGAAAAAGAAGGAATAAAAACAAGGAAAAGAAAAGAAAGTCAAAAGCAAACAAAGTGATGTTAATTCTTCATGTAGACGGTACCAATAATGCTAGCCTTCTACCCAGGTTGTTATTAGAATCCTTGTTTCCCCTTAGAGCTGGATCAGGCAAGTCAACACAGTGAGTTAACAATTGCTGTTACTGTTTGGAAAGCGTAAATTAAGTATAATCATTCTTTATATTTAGGATTTGACATTAAAAGTTACACTAAGACAAGAGGTGAGTCTAACAATGAAGGAGAACAGATCTTTCAACTTGCAACAGCTCTCTACCATGACAGTTCATGACCCTTGGAGCTGCTGAGCTACAGAGGACCAACGCAACAGACACAGCTGCCTAAGTGGTGCATTGGTCAATTTTACCAGCTATGTGCAAACACACCACTAACATCTGCACAAGTCGAAGAAGAACACTAATAAGAGAAATCAGGACTTAGGTAGAAAAGGGTGTTCCAATTTGCCAGAAAAGATGCTCAATTTCATTTTATTTGTGTGTATAAAGCCTGGTGGATGCAGTCCAGACACATTTGTGGCTGAGTCCCCTTGTTATAGTAGATAAATCAGATTTTAAAATAAATCAAATATATGTAGCTTCTAACTTTGCCTCAGTCACTTAGCTGTATGATCTTAGACAAAGATGATTTAACCTACCTGAGCCTCAATTTCCTTTCTATGTAAAGAGAAATATTAATATCATATTTGCAAAGTTAATAGAGGGAAAACCTTGAGATACGGAAATAGCCCAGTGTAGCAAACCTTGTCTGGGCAGGTATGAGGACCTGAGTTTAGTCTCTAGCACTCACATATAAAGCTACACCTGATGGACACCTTTAATCCCAGCATGTGGAAGGCAGAGGCAGACGAACCTCTGTGAGTTAGCCTGGACAACATAGCAAGTGCCAAGACATCCGGGACTACACAGATCCATAACAAACAAACAAACAAAAACCCAACAGCAAAACCAACCAAACAAAGCTAGACCTGATGGCACTATGCTATAGTAATCTCAGCGCTGGGGATTCACAAAGCAGAGGATACCCCAGGCTCACTGGCCAGACAGACTTGTTGAATCAAGGGCCCCTAAATCCCAGCGAGCAATATGATGGACAGACACTCTGTGGAGAAACACTGCAGGTTGACCTTTGCCTTCCATACACATCATATGCAAATGTGGCCATGTACCCACATTCGCCACATTCATACACATACAAATATGTGTGTGTTTAAATAGATAGATAAAGATAGATAAATGATAGAAGGATAGATAGATAGATAGATGGATACATAGATGATAGATAAATGATACTAATATTTAGTAGCATATATTAATAAATGTGTTAATGTTGATAATCATTTTGAATTCTCTCATTATGAGGATGCCATTAGCTCTTTCATAGACGGTAAGACTGTTCTGTTTCTTACCTGGCTCCACTTTAGTAGGGAGAAAAAGAAAACAAAAATACCTGAGATCCAGCATTACATGAATTCTCTAGCATCGTTGTCTAGTTAACTTACTTTCGGATTCCAGGTTATTATTTAACTATCCAAGACTTAACCCATATTTAGTCTTCATTGTTGATAGGATGAAAAACAGTGAGGTGGTGCTTTGATCATTTTTCTAAGGATCTCAATGTAAAGCATGACCCAAAGTAAGAAACCCAATGCTGTTTGAATATACGGTACTCCAGACCCTAAGTGCTGTTAAGTGACTTTAGGGAACAGCTTCTGTTTCCACAGTGAAGTAAACATAGCTTCAAATAGCTGGTGCTTCTACCAACTTCAACGTGAAAGGGAGGCTACCCTGAGCATGTGGATTTGAGAACAGAAAGGAACAAAATATTTACCTCAATAGTGATTGACAAATAAGGAGAAATTAAAAAGGTGATTATGTCAGATCAACTCCCTTTCTGGGGAAACAGAAAATGAAATGGAGCAGCCTAAAATGAGAGTCGTGAGTCATGGCAACTTCTCTTTGGCAATGGGAACAGAGGGAGCATCCTGTGAGGGTCGGGGTGTCCAAAGGAATTTGTCCAATAGTAAAAAGAGAACAGGCACTAGCCCGGTACTTAGGGCATGAGACAAATGCAATGAACCTGGCAAGCAAGCTGCTGGAGAGAGCTCAGTGATGAACTGGAATAGCAGAGCCAGCCGTGTGATGTGTGATGTGTGACTGGACCAGCGTCAATTCAAGGACATATGGGAGTGCTGCCCAGAGAGCTGTGAAAGGAGTGTGGAACAGGAAAAAAGAAGTACACAAAAGGTGGCTTGTTCCTCATTCCAAAAAATGAGAGGGTGGGATGTACAGCTAACTCAGTGCTCTCAACACGGCAGACGAGAGGAGGCTAGGCCAGGACAGTCTCACAATTAGCTAAACATGGCCTACTTGTGTATCCAGGAGCATCGTAGACTTTTATGTTCCATTGTTCTGTAGTGGGAAGGAAAAAGAAACACTTCATTCTATAATCACATACTGAAATTTAAAACATTAAGCCACATAGTTTATGTTAACGTTTGAATCTCTTTGGATGCTCTTCCACTATTTAGGATGGAAAAGAACATTTCAAACCCACAGTGCATAATGAAGCATAACTCGATGCCTTCCAAACACTGAACAAGAGAACCATTATAACATAATGGAAGTGTGCCCTTACCAGAGTTGAGTCAGTCGGACGCCACTTGGAAGTTCAAACTGGAGAGAAAGTTCTTCTTGCAGTATTTCAGCTCCATGTTCTTTGTGGGGTAAAGTGAACTTTAATTTGCAAAGTTTCTAAAAAGTTTTTAAAAATCCTGTAAGATTTTTTTATTTAAATGATTTATTCATCTTCTCCAAAGCAGTAAATTTGAGATATGCTATGCTAACCCACAACTCTCCATTTTTGTCAAACATTTCTTCTTCATTCACCAGCCTTCTCTGAGCACCCATGTCATCTATAGCCTAGGGAAGCACAACCCAGTTTGCTGTGAGGTCTTACCTAGGGCACTGGCTCTATAGACCTTAAATGGAAAAATATGCTAGGAATTAAATTAAGAACAAATCTACACATACACTTCATTTTACAATCTGCTTTCTGGGGAACACAGACTGTGGCATGGGAAATGAGAAGTCTTATTTTACCTGATTGTAATTGATGAGCTATATTAATACTAAGAAAAGCAAAAAACAAGAAACAAAAACAAAACAACCCAGAAAAACAAGAACAAAAACTTGGCACTTAAAAGTTGGATTTTATCTAGATTTAGACCAATATGTCTATAGCTGTGCTATTTTTCCCCATGATTGAACTACTAAATACCATAGAATAGTTTAATTTTAAAGAAAACATGTTTACTAAAACTTATCTTTCAAAATCATGTAAAATTTACACTTTAAAATGTATTCTTATTTGCTATAAGATTAAATAAAATTTTAACATCACTAATTTAAACTTACCAACTTCAGCTCAAGATCTTCGAGTAAGATGACTGTCATCTCCATAGGTAAATTTATCCTGTGCTTTCTGTATTACATCTTAGCACAGGTACTACCCAGAAAAATCACTTGAAGCATCAGGTAAATGTTGGTAAGAGAGAGGTTGGAAAAAAGTAGACAGTGGAATGAGAATTGGGAACCAGGCTACACAATAAAATTAGAGCTCCATCTTATAAGATTGGCCACATGGCCACCATGGCCTGTTGTATTCTTTTAACCCAAAGTCCAAGGGAAAGAATGTCACCTTGTGCTTCATTTGTTACAGTCTCTGTTAGCCAAAGGCAGAAGAAAAAGAAAAAGGTACCATGGATTTCGATGAAATCTAACATTAACAATCAAAAAGGTCAAAGCCCATTGCCTGTATCAAGCCAAATCAGAGTGGCTTCATCTTTCTATTTGTCCTGAGGAGACTCTGAGGCTAAAAGCAACTGAGATAAGACCTACAGTGCACGGAAGGGGAAGGTCATTTCAAGATAAAAGAAAAGCAAAACCACTTCGGTGTCCTACATTTTATATCAGCGAATGCTGCAGAGAAACTGACAATTCCTAGAACTGCTCTCAGAACTACCTCACTTTAGAAATTATCTGCCAATCAACAAAATCTCTTTTGACAAGGTAATTGAATAATAGTGTAAGTGGCATTTCTACTGTGTAGTGCTAATCTCATCTGTGATGCTTTTGAGTACATTGCAATGTCCAGCATTTCCCTTAGAGCCCTTCATTCAGAATGAGAGAATATCTCATTACAACATACAGTGATAAAAGCTTGTACATGCCCAAGCAGTTAAGGGACCTAGAGTATATAAGATTCAGGTTCTGGGCCAGAAAGATAGTAGGACAGTGTAAGATATGCTGGCAAGTGAGTGCTTATGCAGCCAAGAATAAACAGGGCAAAAGACCTAGGGGGAACAGCCTAGAGTATATTGAGAGGTCAATTTTACAGAAGTTAAGCCA
>CM052716.1:44424077-44445342 GCA_028551405.1 Uromys caudimaculatus
CATTCTTTCCTCTAAGAAACCGGTGACCTTGGCCTGGCCCCAGGGCCAGAGGCACAATGTTTCAGGAACTAGAAATGTTTGTGCAACTGACTCGTGACTAACTTGGAACATTCTGTACTTCCCCATAACGCAAATTCCTTCCGTTCCCCACCCCTTTGTGGTTTTTTCCTTTAAATACCCCTGACTTCAGCTGCTCGGGATCAGACTCGTCTGCCCCTGCGTGGGTTATGTGCACGACCCCAGTGCATTGGTCCCCAATAAACCTCATGTGATTGCAAAAAAAAAAAAAAAAAAAAAAAAACAGTAGAAATAATGGTAGCACACTTTGAAACCTCAAAGAGAAGAGTAAAGATTCAACACTCCTGGAAACACCATAAACTGTAGTTAATTGACTTTTTTCAAGGTATAAATTATCATTCCTAACTTATACTTTGGGTGAACACTAATATGTTTGGGTTATTTTCATTTCATTCATCCAGTTATCATGATTGACAGAAAATATTAGTTCCTTGTAGAGATCTACTTGACAGTTGTATGACATTTGGCTGAATTTATCACAAACAATAATGTCACCCAGAGAAAGAAAAGACTCTTGGGAGAAGATGAAGCTCTCTGAAACCAGAAACCTTCTTGTCATTTCCCCAGCCTAGTCGGAATGTCTCAAAAGTATCTATTAATTTAAAAACCTCCACCCCAAAGGAATATATGTCTTAAAGTCTCAGACAACCAAACCCTTCTGGACACCACTGAATAAAAAAATAAAATGTATTGAATGCTATTTCTTATTACATACTTGCAGGCTTTATAACTATAGCTTGAAAGGTCACACTTGTGAATGAGAAGAGCAGTCTTCTTACCTCGGTGGTTTTTGATAGAAAAGCAGGAGAAGGACTCATCTAATCATTCAAAGGGTTTTAAAAATACCCATGCAGAGATTATAAAAATAAAATGTTTCTGCCAGGTACACATATGATAGAGGATCAATCCAGAATATATAAAGATCTCAAAAACCAAAGAGTCAAGAGAAAATAAAACAATTAAAAAGGGGGGAGGCTATGTACCTGGAGAGTTCACAAAAGAAGAAATACATTGGCCAAGAAATATCTCAAAACGTGCTCAATATCCTTAGTAACTAAGGAAATGCAAATTAAAACTACTTTGAGATTTGATCTTACCACAATGAGAATGGCTACGATAAAGAAAACTACTGATGACAAACTCTGGGCACTGTGTGGGGAAGAGGTTCCCTCATTCACTCTTCGTGAGATCACAAGCTAACTACTCTAGGAATAAAGAATTCTCAAAAATCTAAAAAACAAACAAACCAAGCTACTACACACACGCCCAAGCTATGCCACTCCATAGCGTATGCTCACAGGATGCAGCAACCTTTCCACAGAGGCTTGACCAGCATATTTCTTACTGCTCTACTCACAATACCTAGGAAATGAGAACAGTCTAAATGTCCCTCCACTAACAAATAGATCATGAAAATGGGACATGTATATATGATGGAATTCTATTCATCTGTAAGGAAAAGAAAAATCATGAAATTGTCAGGTCAATGATTAGAACTAGAAATGATGATAGTGAGAGAGGGAACCAAGACCCAGAAAGACAAGTACCACATGGTCCCTCTTATTTGTGCTTCTTAGTCACTCATTTTTAAGTGTGAGTAAGTAGCTTGCAGTAACCACAGAAATCAGGAAAGTGGGAAGGGACTGCAGCAGGAGGGAGGAAGAAGCTCTAGAGGGTAGGTGCCAGAAGATACAGGGGTTATCAAGGGAGAAATGAGAAAAGCAGGAAGAGGATTTGCCCCGGACAGATGGAGGGAGACCAGTACAGGTAAAGCAAGAGGAAAGAGGAACAAATAAAAGAATAACATAAAAGGTTATTAACAAAATAAAAACTAAAAAAAAAAAAATAAATGTACCTTTGCCCATAGCAACCAAATGCAATCAGTGATCTTAGATTGAGTATGGTATATTTTATAAACTATAGAGAATATTTTAAGGGTGTATGTAGACTATGTGTTAGAAATGACTGTACACATATGAAATTCTTGGAGTATGAAAATATTATGGTAGAAATACAGGAAAATATTCTCACATAACATGCCATTAGTTGTTGAGAGTTCATTAAATGGTAATGGCATTTACAGGTTACAAACAGTTTTGCTTATGATTTCTTTTGCAAAATAGATATTCCTTGAAGCTTATCATGATCCTTTAAAAGAAATTGGAATCTGAGGGCAATTTTAAAGAACACAGGCACAGGAATTTGAATGAAATGTTTTACCTAAACTTTAAAGGAGAGCCTCTGAGTAACATTTTGGGCTTTCAGACAGAGGTGAAAAGGTATAGGGTAAGAGATTCAGAGAGAGTTGTAATAAAGTCTATGAGATGTTTAAACTCTTCACTGAACTTTGATCATGGGTAATCTAAATGGCGCACCCAGGGAAGAAGAAGGGGAAAAGTTTGTTGCCCCTTATGTTCATGGCAAAATGAGGGTACCTTAGAGGGTCCCTAGGAACTTGTAGACACTGACAATAAAGGGTGTCTGAAGTGAAGTCTTGGACAGTACAACAATATTTGCCAACTGCAGAGACAGAGGAGGAGGGAGAAGGAATGGGAGGGAGAGAGAGAGAAGGGGAAAGGGAGGGAAGGAGGAGTTGGAGGAAGGGGAGAGGGGAGGGGGAGGGAGAGAGAGAGATCCTGGCTTTCTTCTTATTACAATGAACTCTGGCTCCAAACACTTGTTCTTTGATTCATAAAAATTTTATCCACAGGTTTTAGCAGCATATACCAGGAGGAATACAACTACTTTCAGATATACCGAAGTATATTGAGTTCCACCCCAGATCCTATTTTCTGCCAACATCTTTACTTTGTGGAATGTCTTACTCATGTAACACTACTTATTATAAATCATGTCAAGCATGGTGCTTAGCTCTCTTACTTAAAGTCTACCTTAAGATTACTCCAACTTCCCAGCGGAATCACTATCTCACATCTCACAGCTGAGGAAACTGAGGAATGAGCAATCACCAGAATACAAATCAAGCATGAGTCCTTAGCCTCCAGCTGAACATTCTTTATTTTCCCTGTGCCATACCAGTCTTGGCATCCTCACCACGTGCTTAACTTCTCCCAGACAAGCATTCAGAAAAGAGAAGAGTCTTTTCCCTCTACCCCGATGTCTGAGATTTTGTCCTTGGAGGACATAGAGCACTGGGAGAAATGATGTCTCAGTAAGGCTGCCCTTTTCCAGGTTTGTTTGCTCTCATCTGCTTCTATTAATCATCTCCACATAATCATGTCTGATATGCTTTTCTGCTCTTCTGACAAAGGAGAGTTAATCGATGCTAATTATAATTCTCTAATTAGTTTCTTAATGATATTTTAATAGAGCTACATAACACCCTGGGCATACTTTCCAATACTTAGAAGTGTTTTTTCCAAATAAATTCAAAATCTATTGCTTGGCCTCATCTGTCCCTGCAGGAGATTTTTAGTATTAATTGAGTCATCAAATCAAATTTACCCACATTTTCTAGGCTTTTTAAATTTCATTAATGTGTTAACTCTTTTTAGCGTACATTTCTTAGCCAAACCCACACACCTGACAAGGTTCCAACATTTATCTTTGGATATTTAACATAACCTCTGTCACATTGCTGTCATTTGCTTCTATTAGTATTATTGACCTATCCATGCAGGGACATTAGGTTGATCAATTTTTAGTCAGATTCTTGGAGCTGAAGTTTCAGAAGAAACAGTAGGAGCTAGAGAGCTCTCTTAGTATATAGATACAGATTTAATAGGCAGAGTTTAGAAGCTAAGTCCACTGTCTTGCATTGCTCTATGAGAGATCAAGTGGACAAACCTGTTTCTGTCAATGTTCTTCATGCTAAAGTGTATCCTGTTTCCCAACAAAAAACTCTGCAGGTTTCAGCACCAATGCTCAGTTTTCCCAGAGGTGATTTTGACTACCTCTCAGAGTTTTAATGCAAATTCATTCAGCTGACTTGCAGACAGGCAGTTATTTATGGTACATTCACTTCTATGTAAATTGTCCTAATCTTTGAGACAGTCAAAGCAATTGGTACCTCAGGCTTTTCATGTTTTGTCATTTTTGATTAACATCAAGTTTTCCCATGAAATGATGACTGTGGTATCTGGCTCACAGCCATCAATTTCTCTGACTGTATTGTATTCAGTCTTTCAGACTAGATTGTAAAGGCCACAAAAAGAAAAGAAGCCTTCTTGAAGTGTTTGGCAAAAAGAAAAGGTGTGTCTTAATGATCTGTCTCCTTGCTTCCAATCATTCTCTCTCTTTCAAGCACACACATGCACACACACACATACACATATACACACACTCCACCACCACCACCACCACCACCACCACCACCACCACCACCACCACCACCACCACCACCACCACCACCACCACTACTACTCCAGAAACATCCAATGTCTTTACTACACTTCCTCATTGTGTTGGTATCTGTCTTTGTTAGGGTCTCCATTGCTGTGAAGAGACACCATGACCAAGACAACTCTTATAAAGGACAACATTTAATTGGGGCTGGATACAGGTTCTGAGGTTCAGTCCATTATCATCATGGCAGGAAGCATGGCAGCATGCAGGCAGGTTCAGAGCTGGAGAAAGAGCAGAGAGTTCTGCATTTTGTTCCAAAGGCAAAACAGAAGACTGACTTCCAGGCAGCTAGGAGGAGGGATTCAAAGCCCATACCCATAGTGACACACTTACTCCAACAAGGTGACACCTAATAATGCCACTCCTAGGGCCAAGCATATTCAAACCACCACAGAATCCCACCTTCCACCTGTGTTGGTAAAGACTGGTTCCCAAGGAAGTGTTCTGAATAGTGGCTTTAGTGTTGTCTATGGCAATCATGAATTCACTGCAGGGAAGAGAGGGCAATGGACAGTGGATTGAACACATGCTCACTGTAAACAGCTCCTTTATAAAGTCTTTATCCAGTCTGTTATGCAGTCACCACCCACATCAGGACAAGTGACTTCTCGCCGGCCCAATCCATTTTTGCTCTTTGGATTTATTTTTTCTTAATAATTAGATGTATTTGACTGGCACACAAACAATATAAATTATATATATAATGGGGTGCCAAATAATGTTAGTCTATAAATACGTTATATAATGTTTAAATTAGGTTCAGCATATCTGCCTTTTTAACACTTATGATAAAAATGAGAACTTTCAAAACCCTTTCTTCCAGCTTTTTGAAATTCACAGTATATTATCATCAGCCCTGATCTCACAATAGAGCAGCCACACACCAGAATCTCTTGCTCTGGCCTGACTGTAACTGCATACTGAGCAATGTTTCTCCATCATTCTGTTCCCTTTATTGCTCCAGCCTCTGGTAAACACTAAGCTAGCCTCAACTTCCATGAAATGACACTTGTAGATTCCACAGATGTGTGAAATAATGCAGTTCTCTCTCTCTCTCTCTCTCTCTCTCTCTCTCTCTCTCTCTCTCTCTCTCTCTCTCTCTGTGTGTGTGTGTGTGTGTGTGTGTGTGTGTGTGTGTTAATAAAATCTCAATTGTTCAATTTTACCAGTACAGACCCAGGAGCCAGATGCTGGAGTGAAAACATACCTACTCAGAGAAGCAGAGGAGACACCCAGCTGACCTTCCTCCACAGCTGACCTTCTCCACAGCTGACCTTCCTCCACAGCTGACCTTCCTCTACAGCTGACCTTCCTCCACAGCTGACCTTCTCCACAGCTGACCTTCTCCACAGCTGACCTTCCACCACAGCTGACCTTCCTCCACAGCTGACCTTCCTCCACAGCTGACCTTCCTCCACAGCTGATGTCCCAAACAGAAGTTTTCCTTCTCCATGCTGTCTCAAAAAGCCGTCAAACTAAATGTTCCTCTCTTCTACTTCCTGTGCATCTCTCTACCCATTCTCCTGACTTTCTCTCACTCTCAATAGTTTTTTCCTGTGTTCACTCCCTGACAAGTAGTTGATTGCTCTGCTTCTTGATCTACAACAGTTCACTTTATTTAATCCTGTTTAGACAAATAGAAAGTTCTAAGATTAAAGTTGTGTGCTAGGGCTGAGCCATACCACAACAAGAAACAGGTTTTTCCAGTAAATAATATAATGTCAGGGTTTATAGTGTGATCAAATATCCTGAAACTACTTTGCCTCCTTGTACATTTTTTACTTTATTTAGAATGAAGCTCTCTGGTGTACATAATGATACATATTGTCATTTAATTATTTTTTATGATTGAGTAATATTCCATTTTTTTTACCAAAATATAGTAGAATTATAATTACTACATTTTCTTTAACCATTCATCAGCTTCTCATTTCTTGACTACTGTAAATAGTGCTACATTGAACATGGGAGTATAGTTGTCTCTTTGATATACAGATTTTATTTTGTTTAGACCCTTCAGTCTAATTTAGGGCAGTCTGACTCAGCTGTCCCATTTTAAGAGGGGAGTTTTGCAGCTACTAAACTCCATAGGCAGTTTCTGGCCCTTTAGATAACATGTCCTCAAACATTCTCACTTTATGAGATGGAAAAATTAAGTTTCCATATCACAAGCTTTTTATAACTGAATGATCAAATTAATTCCAATTAGTTCAGATGTGAGCAGGATCTTGAATATAAAAAGACTGCCTCAAGCACTAGGGAAAAGGGTTCTAAAATGAGAATACACTGAGTTACAAACAGGATTTTAATGTGCTACCACTGCAATCTTATTTAACAACTTCATTAGAGGGTGATCAACAAGAATAAAATCAAAATTATGAAGCTCATAGACAATAAGGTAAATGTTAAAATGCTGCTTTTTTAACTATACTGAGAGAAATTCCAGGAAAGACTCAATAGTTAGAAATAAAACTAGATTGAATAGTGTTTTATATAAACATTTGACCTGGAAAGAAAGCAAATTTTCAATGCAATCATGATCAGAATCAAAAATAAATTTTCAAAAATATACAGTGAGTCCCTCATCCTCTAAGCTCTGGTGTCCTATAGTGGAAGGAGTCCATTATTTACAATTTGAGTAAGAGCTATTTCATTTGTGAGAATGTGAGACTTCCACTCTTTCTATATGTACCTATGCCTCCCTGTCTTCTTACATGCTGGGAGCCAGCTTGCTCCAGCCACCATTCTCAGATCTGGAAACAAGGACCCTAAGAATTAGCTTACCCAACCTTGGGAGAAGCCAGGGGAAGCTCTGATTCTGAACTTAGAATGTATCTTAAAAACAAAAATGGGTTTAGGCTCTTGTGCTTTTGGGGGGACCTGGCCCTATGGGTATGTTTTACTTGCTTGGATTATCCTGTTATTATGACCAAATTTTAAAAAAAATAATAGAGGAAAGTTGTGGAAGTGTTGCTCAGTGCTAAAGTGAATGCTTGACATGTAAGTGGCCCTGGGCCAAATCCTCAACAATGAAGATGGAGGTGGGAATGAGAGAAGGAAGAGGGGGAGGAAGAAGAGGAGGAAGAGGATGAAGAGGAGGAGGAGGAGGAGGAGGAGGAGGAGGACAAGGAAGCAGAGGAGAATATGATAATTGAGACTTCAGTGCTTCATTCCAAAGGACAAATAAGAATAATTGGTTCCCCCTAGAAATTCCCCAGAAGCAATTACTTGCCTTGCCTGCAGATGAGCAACTTGTATAACTCACAATGAAAAAAGTAAAGTTTTGCTCCATTGCTCTCCTTTGGCCTCTTAGCAATTGTACATCAGTACTAATGACTGCCCATACTCCATGCAGAACTTGGTGTCTAAAATGATTGTCCAAGCCTGTAGCCACCTGATACTTGCTTTTCGATGAAAATAATAGAGTGTCTGCAGTAAAAAGCAAGGGTGAGAGGCAAGATGTTTGATCCTGGAGTCCTGTCCTTAAGAGGGACTTCACTGGGGAACACAGTAACTCAGGAGGCTTCACAAGACCCTTTTCCGGAGGACACACCCCCAGGAGGACAGGGTTACATTAAAGGTGCTAAGATGGTGCTGTTGATGAACCTCCCCTATAGCTCTGTTTTTAGGGTCTACTACCCTGGAATATTCATGTTCTACTAACATGGGCCAACCTTATCTCCTATTTATTCTCAATTATAGAAGACACATATATCAATAGGTAAAGACGTTTATTTCATATGGCCCATGTTTTCGGACTACTACTTACATTGCCCATATTATCTGAGAAATGCCTTTCTTGGTCACTATTCTATTCTATAACACCAAATCATGTAATCATAATTCCTAAGAATCTTCTCCTCTCCAAGTATACATACATACAGGTGCTTCTGTTTCTCGACTAGCTATAACTAAGCTTATTTTCAGCTCATTCCTCTTTGTCTCAAAGGAAAATCAATTCTGAGATTGTGTGGATTAAACATATTAATGGATGGCAAACTCCAAGTCACCAATAAATCTTTTGTGTTACATTAAAGAAGGAAATCAAAGTGGTTCTCCTTGGTGTCATTTACCCAAGAGCAAATCTAGATTTGAATTCTCTGCTTCCTTCTCCCTCCCTGCACCTTCTCTCCTCTGTCTGTACTTTGTAGGAGTCTGAATCTGTACCCGCCTAGAGGCTAAACTATGAATCTATTCCCAAGTCTACAAATGTTTCTCTGTGTGTCTGTCTCTAACAAAGAGCTGTGTTCTCTCTTATTGAACAGCATAGAAATCACCACATTGGAAAGGAACAGGCAATACTTTCCAGAAATCATTAACAGTGTTTTAAGTCACTGCCTCACACTGACCTCAACTGACTCATAGCAAACACTACTATAACCTCTGTTTATCAAGCAATATTCAAAAGTTGTGTTCAGCATTTATGGTGGCTATTCATCCTGTAAGATTGCTTTCAGCTGCTATTTCTGTTGTTTCCAGCAAATGAATATCAGAATACGCATGCATTATTCTGTAGAAGGCGATGGAATAGCTCATAACTTAGGAGTATAGCTAAGCTTTAGCCTAAGTTGGAAACGCTGATTCCATGAGTCATCCAAGTAAGATGAAAGTCTTGACTCTTTAGTGATTCAAAGATATATTATTAACTCAGCTGTGAGGTCCAGCAAGAGTTCCAGTCTCTTAGTAATTAAGAAATATAATGTGTTGCTACACATGACCATTCAGGCGAACTAAATATCACCCTGCAGTTGTTCGCCTGTGCCATTTTTATCGCATGGGCCAGCCTATGAGGCTCATCTCAACTGAAGATACTCAGAATCCCTGTCTCACATCTAGGATTTACGTCTCACCTTCATGTCCATTATTCTGTTTTTCTAGCATTCCAACTCTTAGGCTTCTCTAGGTCCACTCTATCAATTGGCCATCTCTTCGCCATCAACAAGAAACACATCCTAATAATTACTAACACCTTTCTAATCTCCTCATCAAGTCCTGGAACAGTGATTGGGATTTAGAGTGTTGGTAGAACGCATCCCTGGCATGAATTTTCCTAGGAAGGTGGGAACAATATATACCCACCCCAGAAAGTAAAATGGTGGCAGAACAAGGAAACAATTCTATTCAATTCCAGCATGATGGACTAACGAGCTTACTGGGGTTACTTACAGAGACAAGAATGGGGGCTTTCATATAGGAGTATAATTAATTCAAAATCACCTGCATCCACAAAACAAAAGTACCGTCTTAGTAAGCATAGGTAATGACTCTCAAAAGTTATATCACTTAAATTCCACCCCGATATACCATAGCACCCCTCAAGGTCACGTGTAGCTGTGACAAAGGAGTTAGTAGAGAAGAATGAATGGTTGAAACCTTAGGTAAGATTGATTACCCTCTCCACTATCATCTTTATAGGAAATGCTTAGTCTATGGTACAGTTACCATAGACCCAACTATTGATGTCTTTTCTGGTACTCATCTACTTTATTTTTATTATTTTTCATAAAATATTTTTTATTTTTGTTTGACACCTCTGTAATTTAAATAGGGAATTTGAACCATTTTTATCCCCAAGCCCCTCTCTCATCTTCCACATTCCACACTGCACCCTTCCACCCCCATAAGTCCACATCATACTTTTAGCTGTTTCATTGCCACGATGACAGAACCAAGGCAATCTGTGGGTCATAAGGGCAACGTGCCCCATGGTGCTGATGGTCATTGTATCAGTTATTTTGTCAGTGTGATAAAACATCGTGACCAACACTGGCTTGTGGAAGGAGGAGTTTATTCTGGACAGTTATTTATAATGGAATAGAAGCATGTGGGTGGAGCAAGATGCTGACACATCATTTCTTTATTCAATGCAGGAAGCAGAGAAAGCAGACTGGGGGAGTGGCAATGTTATAAACTCCCAAAGCCTGCCACAGTAACATCGTTTCTTCAGCAAGGCTGTTACCTGCTAGAAGTTCTGTAACTCTCCAAACAGCACCACCAACTTGGGACCCAATGTTCATATATGTGACCTTATAGGGGAAACTCCATGTTCGAATCACCACAGTCATGTTAGGCCTAAAGTAAATAGCTTTGCTACAACACTTTACCCCCATCCTTAGCTCTTTAATTTTCCCTGTTTTCTCTTCGGCATAGTGTTCCTTTTGCCTCAGAGGAGTGATATATGTGTGATTCTTTTCTGAAGATTTGGCCACAGCAATAGTCCCTTATTTTTAGTAGTTTTACCAGTGATAGAGGTCCATCCACTAGAAAGGAAAGATTCTTTGAACAAGGGGAAGCATCAGCAGTAATATCTAGACATAAACACAATTGTTAGAAGGCATTGACTGACATATTACATCTAGTTAATAAAACAATGGAATTAGATCCTCCCTCGGGTCTGTCGCTTCCTAGCCAAGTTTTCTGCCATAGATTGCAGTATAAATACAAGTTCCCTGCTATATATTGAGATTTTAGTACGGTTAGAAAGTAGTTAGCTGTACCAATATCATTTATTGGCCACTGTTACACTGACAAGGTATATCTTGCCTGGTTTGCTGATAGGTAACCATTGGAAACAAATCTTCAACACTCTACATAGCATCCTCCCATACGATGAATGCTAGCCAACACGAGGGGAGAATGGGTGGCAGAATCTCAGGTAACAGTCTTGTGACCCTCCCTCCTTTGCTTCTGTGAGAGAACATTAACAGTGATGTTGGTATTACTATTAACCTATGTATTGCTGTGTGGTTTCACTGCCTGATTACTAGGTCACTAGACCAAAGTATTTTGTAGGTTACCATGGTAATCTCTGTCATGTGATGATAGCAGTTGTTAGGCCAGTAGGAAATTATTTCATTGTGACACCCGTTCTAAATGTCAGACACCACACGGTATATTGGGAGACCCAGAAATGTATAAGCATGACATCTAACATGAAGTTAGTTGTTCTCTGTTAGAAAAAACATCATAGAAAGAAAACTTCAGTCTTCTTCCAAGGTCAAGGAAGAGTGCATTTGCAGTAATCAGACTTTAAGTTCACATTTCAGTGAAAGGGTAAGTGTATAAAGACAAATGTAAAAAGATTTGCAACTCAAAATCTATTGGAGAGAAGTCAACAGAAGCAAGGAGGGTCAAAATGTACTGCCTCAAAGTATAAGAAATAATGCAGTTACAGCACATAGGTGGGACCTTGCTCTAAGGCGCCTAGAGAAAAATCAGATACTTTTAAATGGTCTTGCATCTACTTTCCTTTCCAAACACAAACAGCGAATTCCTAGTCAGGGAGAAGAAAGTTAGGCAATGAAACAATTACAGAGAATATGGAGCAGTGCATTTGTCTGAGGCAGAAAAACAATGTTTAAATGTCCTTGTGTTTAGCTAGGGTAGTATGAACTGAAGCACGAGAAGACAGATAAATGCCCATCTCTGCAGTGACACTGTGACACCTTATTTTGCTCTGGTACACATGATTTCTCACCCACTGTCCTACTTGAGATATTTAGAGCTGAAATAGCTACAAATCTCTCATCTCTACCATTTTTACCTCCCTTATCCTGGAAGTGAATAAAGCATATATTCACCACAGCTTTTTGCTTAGAGTTGCCTTGGTCAACAACACTATTTCAAATGTATGACAGAGTTTTGCTAAGCTTTCTGCTCTTAGGGCCATCTCCAGTCCCATTGCCAAAGACACAAGTAGATTTTATAACTGGTCCAATGGACTAATATTACTGATGAGAATATCAAAACATCCTTATATACAGAACAACCAGATGACTGTGTCCCCATACCAGAAGCCACACAGCCTGAGCCAAAAGCACAGCTCCATGTTGCTGACTATAACAAACTCAGTAGTTCTTGCAAAGACCTCTGCCCAGGTGAGGCCAAGATTCTTGCCTACAGTATAGGAAATAATTTCAGGGTGAGTCATTATGAAGCAAAGTTTGAGTTTGTTAAGTAACTCTTTTAATGTAGAATGAAGAACAACAATAATAGAAAGACACTCAGAGAAAGGATTTTACATAACCACCATATGATCCTGGGCTTCTCAAGAGAGAGCCATGCTAAGTGTGTTGAAAATACATTACATAAGGTTTGGTGACTTCTAAGTCACATCCCAGGGGATCTCTAGGGTGATTTGTTTTCTTTTAGTTCTTCTTTTTTCAGTAAATATGGTGTGTTTCCATACAAGAGTCAAAGGTATCTTAGGCCAAGGGAGAGAAAACTTACATTTTTATTGTACACAAAGTTTGTAGTCTTATATATGAGATTCCCAGAAACATGGCAGGTTCACAAGTAGGAAAGGAGGAAGGCCATATGCATTTAGGCCTTAGGGGTGATTAGTGGCTATTTCAATGTCTGGGTTTAAAAGAGATCTCTACAAGAAGAATTTTGTTTCTATGTAGGCAATTATCACAGGGAAAAAAACATATGTTGATCATGCTGGAATTTTTGATTCTTCACTGAGACTTCAATCGGACATTGTAATGAGGGGTTTCTTCCCATCCTCACATTGCCTTAATTTTCCTTGTTCCACTCTGCCTCACCAAGAACCTTAACACCCCCCACACAAGGATCCACACTATCTCTGCTTCATCATTAGAGTGGCCCATTTCAGTTACTTACTCTGTGTCTTCCTCCAGCACACTGCCTGAGGGAGGTGACATATTTCCTATTCCAAAGTAGTCTGTGAGTTCACTGATGTAAACACCTTAGCTATCCCATGATGATACATTTGAGAAAACTAAATTCTCTTCTGTGACTTGGTTTCTCCACCTAGGAAGACTTCTTTTTGAATAATGGATTTGGCAGCATTTCAAAACCTATTAAAACCCATAAAGAAAATCAGTATTTCAATATGCACCTCTTTGCTCCTCCCTCTCAGCCCCAGCTCCTCTCAAACTCCTGATCTCGTCTTCTGTGACTATTGTCATGGTTTTCTCTTCTCAATCAATATATTCCTATCCAAAATAACACAGATCGTTTCCAGGTTAACTAGATAGATGTGCTAAGATGGATTTCAGGAGAGATGTCCTTTTGTATGGATGGATATTTGTAGAGGGGAAGGCTGAAATAAGAAGTTCAACAGCAAACCACAGAACAAAGGAAAGCCCTCACATTTATAGACATGAGGCGAGGGTGTCTAGGCTTAAAGGTAAGGGGAGTCTGATCATAGAGGGGAGAGTATCTGGGCTTACAGTAGAAGGAAGTCTGATCATAGGGGGCAGGGGTGTCTGAGCTTACAGGAGAGAGGTATCTGAGTTTAGCAGATTAGGGAAAGTGCTAGGAAGAACATAAGGAATATCCAATTCTCTCTGCCAGGGCAGCATCTGTGATCTGTTGTAAATTGAGTTATTAAATATCGATATAGCACAGAATCAGCTTGAGTGTTTATCAAAACACAGATTCCTCAACTCATGGATCTCACAGAGTGGGTTTCAAGTGGAGCCCAAGTACCTGCAATTCTGATGGGTTTCCAGAAGATAATGTGATTTCAGAGGCAACACTAAGAAATACAATACTTAAAAGATAAAGAAAGACTCCCCAGACCCAGACCCACATTAAATCTTGAGAAAAAAGAGAACAATGAGTCCTTACATTTCCACCCCCTCCTAATTCTTAGAAAATTACTGCTGACTTGACCTTTGAATCTTCACTGAAAAATTGGGAAAACCCAAGATAATCTATAAGTAACTACATACCCAATCCTGAAATCTGGTCCAAGAAACTAGGAGTATCAGATTAACCAAATAATACTAATAAAAATTTTTCTCAAACATCTTTACCAAAAAGCCCCAAGTTTAATTTAAAATCCTCTGAACTCTCCTATTGTTATCTCCAGATAAATAGGGAGATAGCCTTTAAGTTATGTTTGGTTTTCAAACCAGTGTTTCTCTTTGTAGCTCTGGTTGTCTTGAACCTCACCCTTTACATACCTACTTTGGTTCAAGTACTATGACACATGGTCTTAGCCAAAAGACTGACGAATGATTATGCCAAGAGTCAGGATAGACCCTGGGAAAACTCAGAACCTCTCTTTAAAGAACACCTTAGATGGGGGCTGGAAAGATGGCTCAGTGGTTAAGAGCACTGACTGCTCTTCCAGAGGTCCTGAGTTCAATTCCCAGCAACCACATGGTGGCTCACAACCATCTGTAATGGGATCTGATGCCCTCTTGTGGTGTGTCTGAAGACAGTAACAGTGTACTCACATATATAAAATAAGTAAATCTTTAAAAAAAAAAAAGAACACTTTAGACTAATATAAAAAGGGCAACTACAAAAGAAAGTAGATATAACAACTAATGACAGTTTAAATGTTCAGCTAAATAAATTTCTTTAGTTTTAAGTCTGTTGATGCTCCCTAGATACCACTAGCAGTTTATTCTTGCTTTTGATAAAGTTAGGAATCTGCAGCTCTGAGACAATAATTGTCTTGGCCATTGTCACTTGTCTGGCAAGTACTTGAGCCAAGACACAACCCAGGCCTTTAGATACCAAAGCACACAGTGCTGGTTCAGCTCCGCACTCAGTTCTCACAGTGCTTGTAGTAAACAAAGATGTAATAGACCTGAAAATGGGGAGGGTCCAGCAGCCTATGAGCCTAAAGAAGAAATCAAAGTCATCGATTATGAGACATGGTAGAAGAAAGATGCTTTGGTCAGATAGCAAAATCAACACTGAAATATCCCTCTCCAATGTGTCTTCAACCATGTATCTTAATGAAATATATATCAAGTCATCTCCTACCAGTCCCCAGCGTGCTGGCGTCCACATTCATGCAGCTACTGCACCACCTTTCTAAACTTTTCCAGTTTTATTATTTTCACCATAATGGAAAGAGAGGACATATTTTAAATCTCCAAACACAAGAGGGTTCTGTAAATGTATGTGCCCCTGTATGAGATAATGTATATTTAATAGCGTATGCCTCCTCTTTCCTAGCCTTTTGTTCTTTTTCTGTGAGAAGAAAAATTAATTCACCTGGTTCCCCCTTGGGAATACACTATCTCAACCCCTGAAGAAGAAAACAGATGTTGGTCTTCAGGGACTCCACACTAGCCCGTGTTTTATTGAAAGGCGAGGCCTTCCTGGAATTCCTGTAAATAATGGCCCTGATTCTTTCTTATGTACCAAGAACAACTAAAATGAACGTCCTTTCCGATGCGAAGGACTCCAGGTTAGAAAGAAACAGACACAGAGGCTACTCTGAAGGCTTCGTGACATTTGAATATATATATTAAAACCAGCCTTTAAAACCAGTGGTGAAGCAGACATACCCAATCAAACCATATTTCCCCCTTTGAAAGGAAAGGTAATAGGAGATTACAATATTAGGCTTTAATGTTGTAGACAGAAATTTATAAATGGAATTAACAACTAATTAATCAAGCAAATACAACAAAATACTATTGTTACTCATTTTATAGTTAGGTAAAATCATTTGAAGATAGTAAGTTAAATGTTCAAATAATTGAGTTTGGAGTTGTATGAAGACAAGAAAAACTTTAGCTAAGATGGCAAAAGAAGAGCATATGGGGAGGGTGGGAGGAGCTAAGAAAACTCCTGGACCATTCTGTAGCGTCCTGGCACTTCGTGGCATGAGGCCGATGGGGGGGGGGGATACCGCTGACCCACTCAAGAGAGCAAGCAGGATGTTTTCTACGTTGAAGATTCTGTTCAGGTGCATGCTCAGTAGCTTTTATCCTTGCCAGCTTATGAGCACCCTTGAAAAAAACTGGCACATCAGATTTTCCAAAATGACAACTAAAACCCTTTTGTCACCATAACTGCCAAATGACAGCAACCAGCATCACAGTCAGCGCCTAGCACAGGGACTAGGAGCCAGAAGCTAGGGCTGCAGAATGGTCCACAGAACTCCTGAAGCAGCACCGGATTGGCTGTTCTACTAGGGCCTTTATCTCTAGGGCTGGATTTGCAGCCCCAAGGGTCCCTTCCTAGTCTTCTTTCCCTTTTCTTTTACTGGAACTGCTTGGAACTGGCTGCCCTCTTTGTTAGGAGATGTGCAGGATGATTACCAAGCTTTTCTTTCTCTTGGTTATAGTTTTGTTTTTCCTTACAGCACCACAGTGCAACTATGCATCGTATTTCATAGCCTTGGGGTAGTAGTTATGAAGTAGCAACAAAATAATTTTATAGTCGGGAGTCACCACAACATAAGGAATTGTATTAAAGACTAGCAGCGTTAGGAAGGCTGAGAACCATGGCGAATGCCTGTGACTTTTTAACTCGGGGATGGGGTTACAAATAAAGGACTTTTTTCATGCATCTTTTTAATCTCAGTTGACTGGGGGGAGGTATTTGGGTTTAGGGTCACATAAGCTCTAACCTAAAACAAAATCCAAATGTTAATAGTACTAGCCTGATGCAGAAACCAAAGGTAATTTCATTCCTGCAGAACATAAGACTTGTGTATTAAGTATGATTACCCAGTACTTGTATTAGTCTAACCCCAGTTATTCCAATGCTTAGATGGGTAATTTGGCATGTTTCCAGGATAGTAAAAGAAAAAGAATGTCATTTAGCCTCCTGTTTGTTTCACAGTGATGCTCTTTAAGTCCTAACCTGAAAGTAATCTCACGGTCTTGCTCTTGGCAGTTTGCAGTGATGGTGCTTTTTTATGTTTTGGGTGTTTCTGTACCTATTAGCATAATATTTTTCACTGCCTAGATGTTCATCATAAAATGAAAAGGGGCTGAGAGTACACAGATTCAGTCTGTTCTCCAGCAGCGTCCACTGGAGTGTGGGGTCACTGATGACGGCCCAACTGGGGTCTGCTTGTAAAGAGACAGTGATCGTGATCTTCTACAGGTGCTTATTTCATAGGTTGTTAATTATCTTAAGGCTCCAGCTTTTTCTTCCTCTTTTTAAAAATTAATTAATTTAAAAATCAAGTTAATTTTTTAATTGTAATTGATTCCAGAGTGTTTTCCTTCTGTTGTCAAGGGATGAACACAAGAAGAATTGGGTCCTTGACTTCCCAAAGAACTTATTTTATGTACTTCATAATGTGAGTTTGGGTTCTGTGTAGAAATTTAAGATATGCTATAAACAATTCTTTTCAGAATTGTCCAGCAGCTTTACTGAGGCAGACGTAATTCCGGAGTAGTTTATTGGCTGCCCTCTTATGTACGTCTCTCCCCCAAGGTGAGTTCTCAGCCCTCTATCTTGGGAGTCACCAGTGGAGTCATTTTCTCTGTCTGTCTCTTATTCTTTGGTGACAACTCTTCCTAACAAATCATCATAACAGATATGACAGTCAAGCAGCAGCACTGAGTCTCTGAACTTCAAAGTGCTCTGCCGAGTGGGTCTAGCCTGGTGTCTCTCACAAGCGTGCAGTCAAATGGCAGCTGGGACTAGAATCCTTTAAGAGTCATTTAGTCACATGGTTGGGGTAGAGTGGCAAGTATTGGACATGGTCTGAAAGAAATGGGTATCTAGGGATTTCCTTGGTCTCTCCAAAGGAGCAGCTGTCACTGTAGGACAGCCGGAAGTCCCACATGGTAGCTCAAGAATTTAGAGATTTGGGTTATGCTGGAGAATCAAGCAAAACTCAGAAGCCAGAAAGTAAAATTCCCATATTTGTTAAGCAAGCAAGCAACTGTGTGTGTGTGTGTGTGTGTGTGTGTGTGTGTGTGTGTGTGTCTGTGTGTCTGTGTGTCTGTGTGTCTGTGTGTCTGTGTGCATATGTATACACATATATATGCTTACATTGAGTTGGGAAGAAACATAAAACCCAGCTTCTAAGATAGGGAGTGTTAGTGTCATGTCGGAAGATGAGTGAGATTTTCCATCTTCAGAAAACACAAACAATAATTCTTTTGAAGTGTGCAATCAAATCGTGTTTGTAGCATAGTGAGTGGAAAGGGTCTTTATGTATAACTGTCGTGCTTTCTCTGTCTGATACAGGGTGTCATCAGAATATTTGCTTGGCCCGTATTTACGGGTTTGGTTCTAAAAGGACCTGGGTCACAGCTGAGTTCTTAGACCTCTTCTAATACGCCATGTATATGAGTAATGTTAACCTTACAGGCTTTCCTCAACCTATAAGGTGAAGGCCAATAGCCTCCCTCATGGTATCACCTATTTGATTACCTCAGGCGTTTATGGGCCACAAGGTTAAAAGACGAGCTCGACAGTGATAGTAGAACAGTATGTATTCCCTCTGCTGCTCCTGCATTTGTGGAGCTTCTGGAATCCTCTCTCTGCCCCAGAGATGCTTGTTGAGGTTTGGCCTTCTGTGGTAGGGGGCACTACTCCCTCTCTGCAGCTTCTGGACATGATGGCCGGAGGATGCTACTTTGGTCAAGTGGGCAGTCCACTGGCATCATCATTGGTGCAATTTCAACAGTAAGCAATATGGCCTTGGGTTTCCTACGGTTCCCTGGTGCTGAAATAAAGAGAAACTGGACTAGTGAAAGCAATCCTTCATTCAAAGCCACTTATGTACAGACGTCAGCCTGACCTGCAATCAAGTTTCTCTTACTTTAGGAAGAATTTCCTTCCAATAATATCTTTGCTTTCCCATGTCAGTAGAAACTACAACACTGCCTCGTAACTTCTCCAGGTATGGCCAGACTCTCTCAATCTCTAAACAAGCTTCATTTTCAAGCCAATGCCAAATGATCTGGCACTGCTAGCTAGCATGACTCAATTGTCGGAATAAGAGAGTGTCTTGATCAGTTAACAATGTTGTCTTCCAACAGTGCAAGGGGACAGAGATAACAAATCTCAGTGTTAGAGAAAAGTATTAGCCAAGGAAGGAATTTAATTTAAAATAATACAGTACAAATAGTGTTAATGAAGTCTGCGAGTTAAGCTAAAATTCAACAAATTGTATAGTAGCACTAATTCTTGTCTTGGGCTGTAGAGCACTTGAGAAGTCATTCCTGTGTCATGAGAGCCATTTTCTGTATTTTTCAAATGCTCTATGAAAAACATTTGGAACAATAATTCACCAGTTAATGACATTCATTCATTCATTTCTTTTAGTATGTGTATGTATGTATGGGGTATATCAATGTACATGTATGTGTGTAAGGTGTATGGGCATGTGTACATGATATATGTACAGGTGTGAACACCTTGGTGTGTCCATGTGTGCATATGTTGAGGCCATAGAAAGGCATGGAGTGTCTTGCCCCATCACTCTCTGCTTTATTCCCTTGATACAGGGTCTCTCACTGAAATGGATATTTCATGTTTCTAAGGGTGTAAAATTTGACAGGCATATCATATCTGTTTAGCAAAACAATAGATATATCTTCCCCTCTGGGACCTTGGACATCCTCAGTCTTTGCTCAGTATTTGCCCTGGCTTACAGTATAAAACATGAGTTCTGTTCTATGGAGTAGGTTTTAAATCCAATTGGACAGCAGTCGAGAGTACACATAAGAGGCATACCATCATTTCAGCAATGTGCACATCTTACCTGCCATGCTGGCATGTAGAACACAGGTCCATAGACGGAAGGGACTGCTGTGACAGCTCTCCCTAATGGCCTACATCATGCCTGCTGGCACTCTCAGAGCCAGCTGGCCAAGAAGGACTGCTCATCTCAATCCAGACCTGCTTTCCTCATGTCCTACAGCCAAAGCATGTGGTGTCTTTACCAATACAAGCTAATTATTTAGTTCTGACATTCTGGGAATAGCTATAATAGTAGCTTTTTATGATTTGAGGTGCCTCAGGCTTACCTACTTCTGAACTCAAGTTTTCATTTGATAATCATTGGCTTCTTGGAGTGCCTTTTCCCACACAGAGGGCACCTTCGTTCAAATTTGTTAACTGCTATCTTATTGTTGTTTAAGATGCTTTATCAAAATCTTGAAGACATTCAAGGGTTAACACTATATAATTAAACCTTTTTATTTTTTACAGGGGGTAAGCAGGATCACTGAAGGCCTATTCTGTATGCTATAAACAAGTGCCAATGGTCTTGGGGTACTGAAACATAAACATTACCAGTGCTAGCCCAGAAGGAAACTATTTCATCAGTTGTATCAGTGTTGACTACAGTGCCATGGTCAGGGGAGATATTACTGCATGTAGTCCTCCATAATCCATAATCTTTTCTATGAACCCCCAGCCAACTCATCATGGCCTGATGCTACTGGCTTGGGCCATAGTATATGTCCTCACTCCTGATGCCATTTTTACTGTCTGGTTTATTTAAAGCCCAGGGGAAACAGTGCGAACAGTCTAGCTTGTTGTGTCAGCCACTGGAGTCAGCATTCCAGTCCTGACAGCCTAGGGTATAGTACAGTGGCTCTTGACTTCTATTAGATACACTGGTTACTGAAAGGGCCTGAGGCTGGGTCAACAACCTCCATTCCCAATATATTTTCTAAGAAGTGTACACCTTATTCTAGAAGGGTACAACTGCCCACCCCTACAATAAGCACGGTTGTTTTTAAACATACTAATTTATCATTTCTATTTTCTTTTTTTGTTTGTTTTGGGGTTTTTTTTTGTTTGGTTTTTTTTGGTCTTTTTGTTTGTTTGTTTTTGGGTTTTTTGTTTGTTTGTTTGTTTGTTTTCAGATTTGCAGTGCATTCAGAAAGCTGCTTCTTCTTCTTCTTCTTCTTCTTCTTCTTCTTCTTCTTCTTCTTCTTCTTCTTCTTCTTCTTTGATACTTTATTTACATTTCCAATGTTTCCCCCTTTCTAGGTCTCCTCTTTGGAGATCGCCTATCCCTTCCCCCTCCCCCATCTCTATGAGGGGATTCCACTTCCCACCCACCCGCCCGCCCACCCACTCCCATATTCCCACCTTGACATTCCCCTTTACTGGGGCCTCTCCT
>CM052716.1:44445442-44471140 GCA_028551405.1 Uromys caudimaculatus
CTGATGGCCAACAAGGCCCTCCTCTGGCACATACGTAGTCCGAACCATGGGTCCCTCCATGTGTATTCTTTGGTTGGTGGTCCAGCCTCCAGGAAGACTGGGGGGGGGGGGGGTCAGGCCAGAACTTTCCAGTGGAAAAAAGACAGCATTTTCAACAAATGGTGCTGGTTCAACTGGCGGTCTACATGCAGAAGAATGCAAATTGATCCATTCCTATCTCCCTGTACAAAGCTCAAGTCTAAGTGGATCAAGGGCCTCCACATAAAACCAGATACACTGAATCTAATAGAAGAGAAAGTGGGGAAAAACATCATTTCTATTTTCTGTGAACTGTTGCTCAAATACCAAAGCCTTCTGAAAGCTCACTAACACAGTATTAAACTTTCTAGCAAAAATCTTCCCTAGGAATCCCAGCTCAACACAAATCTGACCACACTTGCCTTTGAGTGGCCTAGACAGACCCTTTGTCTACTCAGCCCTTCAGTTGCCTCATGTTTGCTTTAGTCCTGCATGAATGTGATTCATTTGCTAACCCAAGTCTTTCAACTCTTCCAAAATCACTTCTACCTCATAAATATCACACCCCACCATGAGCTTCAGCAAGACAACAGAGTGTCATTCCCTCAATATCCCCGTGAGTATAGCTTTACCCAGGTTGGTGCAGTGGATATCAAACACATATTCCAAAATCAGCTCAATGGCTGGATCACCCCCAAACTTCCACGTTGCTAATGCCTGCCCTCAGATACTCCTGAGTCATTGCTTACTAAAATCTATATTCCATCTTTGCTACCCTAGGCCCAGTAGGGGTGAGGGTCCCTGGGGCTGCTTTTCCCCATCTCTCCCATGATTGGTACTCTGTCTTCTGCAGCTTTCAAGCTGCATCTTCTTCCTTTCCTGGCATGGCGATTCTCCTAACTTCTCTTGTCCATCCCCTTGCCCGAGAATCCTAAAGTCCCATCTCTGTCTCCCTGCCAAGCCGTTGGCCACCGGCAACTTTATTTACCAATCATAACCACCTAGGGGCAGAGACCCTTGCTGTCTTATATGCAGGATTCTCGTGAAATTTTGGGAACCCAATTAACATAATACAAGCATTAAACCAAGTCCACAACACCCTCAAGTTAATATTTTTATAGAAAGTATATAAAACATTTTCACATAACCCATCTCACTTGACTATCATGATGACCTTAACACCCCAATGGATCAATTTTTTTTCTCATTTTATAACTGAGGAAACAAAGACTCAAAGGTTTATTTGACTCACCCGTAGCTACAGTTCTGGAACAACCATAGCCAGAAGTCAAAACTGTACCATAATTTCAACTCCGGGCTTTTTTAGCTATGCAACTCTGTCTGCTGGTGTGTCTATTATTTCATAAAGAAATTACTTATTGAATACCAATATGTACCAGGAATTGCTCTACATTTTAGTGTAGAACTGGTCAAGTGAACAAGCAAATGATCTCATATCTTGTGATGATTAGCAGAAATTAGTAGATAAGGGAACAAAAAAATGAAAAGTTCATTTGGAAATATAAAAATCGTGAAAAAATAAATCTGGGCTAGGAAAGATGGTCATAGGCAACTAGGTCTCTGGTGCTCAGAGCTCTCCTGTTCTTGCTGAGAAGGTTGGCATTTGAGCAGAGAAGCAAATCTGAAGGGTTGCCTGTGAAGATGAAGGTGGAGAGGGTGGAGGTGTCTGTAAAGCTGGGGAAAGGACTTCTGAACACTGTGTTACCGCTTTCCTAACAGAGCAGCACTGAAGGCTGGCCTTCTGGTACCTGGGTAATGAACTTCCTGCAGAGAAAGGCACTCTGTTTAAATAACTAAGGTGTGCATGGAAGAAGTAAAGCCATGCACATCCCCCCATAGAAGGAAAACAACAAAATCTGCTAGGATCACCACCTCTCACTGTTTTCTATTATTTAGTCTCTATTAGTTAGTTAAAACATTTAATAGCATGAAACTATAATGACACCCCTCCAACCATTCCCATTTTTCTTTAAACCCTCTCATACCCCTCCTCTTAACCTCTTGCATATCCCTCACGCCCTCGCAAATTAATGGCCTCCTTTCTTTGATTATTGTTACAGGCGTGTGAATACATGCATAAATATAGAAATACAACATGCTGAGTCTCTGTTCAGTGTGGTCTGAGTGCGTATGATTTCAGAACTGGCTTCTTTGTATTAGACAGCCAATCAGGGGGCTCAACCCCAAGGTAGGCTAGTGTCCCTCTCTGGCAGTCATCTGTTGCCTGTAGCTCTTCTTTTTCATTACGACTATAGACTTTTCTATACAATATATTCTCATTACAGTTTCCCCTCCCTCTACCCATCGCAATTTCTACCCACCTCCCCTCTCATCCAGATCTGCACCCAATCAGAATAATATAAAACAAAACAAAAGAAAAAAAAAAAAACAGAAGAAAAGGAGTCCAAGAAATGGCACAAGAAACAGATATATATGCAGAGACATTCCTGTTTACACACTGAAGAATCCCATAAAAACACCAAACCAGAAACCATAATATATATGTAATATGTGTAGGGTTTTAAAAATACATAAATAAAAATAAAATAAAAAATAAAAAGCCCTGACATGACATTATGAGACAAGGAACTGTCAATGATGCCAATGAGGTCATTGTCTATTCTACTGCTAGGAATGCAGCCTTCCCTTAAAGTTAGTTTGTTTTCCCAGTGAGACTCCCTTAGAGAAATCCAATTTTCATTTCTAAGTGGTTATTACTTGGAGCTAGCTTCTGGGTTAGGGATGGATTAGGGATACGTCAACTTCTATAGTCAGGTCTAGGCTCCATACAGTCCCTGTGCATTCCTTCTCAGACTCTGTGAGTTCATATGTGCATGATTAGACCTGCTCTGTTGACTATGACCATACCTCCCTGAATGCATCTGACCTCCTTTGTCTGTAGCTCCTTATCTAGGGATATAACTTCAAGAGATTTTCACATTATTGTGTTTATTAATACTGTAATTGTTCAGGTTAAGCAGCCATATCATTGAGGTATCATGGCTGTAGCTTCCCTGTCAATTCTAGGAGATGTGACCTCACAGTAGATGTCTCTAATTCTTATAATCTTCCTGCCTCCTCTTCTACAGTGTTTCCTGAGCCTCCTGTGCACTTGTATTATAGATATATACATTGGGGCTGGGCTCATGGTCCATTGATCCCTGCAATATGACTAGTTTTAACTGCTTTAAAACCATGACTATGGTTTTCTTCAATAGCCTCCATTTGTAATAAAGAGTGGTAGCTATATTTATCTGTGGGCATAAGGATAAGTTTTAGAATGTAGTTATACATTATGGTGGTCTAGCAAAATGGAGGTAGTAAGTTTTCTTCTAAGAACCATGACTTCACTAGCCCTGCTAGCTAGGTTTCTAGAAGCAGGCATGATTTCCTCCTACTGAGTGGTCCTGAAAACAATTAGTGTCCAATTAGACAGCTGTTGGTTACTACTAATGTATGAGTGTCACTATTATATCTTTAGAACTAGTTTTTAATACTTAAGATTCTCTTTATCAACAGTATTAAAGAGTTCATCTTTTTATTACCCTTTCCCCTGTAAAATCATTCAAATTCTTCACAGAATTAAATAAAAAATAAGTTGCATCTACATTGTGGAAGTCTATTTTAAAGACATTTACTAAGAATGTGGAAGGATTTGGGGAAGAGATTATTTTCCTCTATTTTGTGAATTTTTACTGTATGTTAAGAAAAGGATTTTAAGAATTTTCAACCTGCATGCCTTATCTCTTGTCAACATCAGATAATGTGTTGAAAATGTATTTCTGCCCATTTATATGAGATACTGGAGGTCTCAATCAGAGAACTATAATAAATTAACAAAGAACAAAAGAGCTTTCAGAAGGGGTTTTAGACATAATTCTTTGAGATAGTAAGTGGAAACTTAGCCAAGAACTACCAGAGCCTTGATCTTCTTACACATATAACCGTATAATATAGGGTCTGCAGCTGCTGAAACATACCTCTAATATTACTACTGCTTCCTAATAAACAGATTGTGTGTTAAGACCTTGACCTGTCTTGTGGAAAAAAAACCCTTCTAACACTCTCACCAATAATTACCATTGCACTTATTCTGATAATAGGAAGAGGTTAACATAGTCTACCCCAGAAATGCAACTTGTAAATATCACTGCCATAATTCTAGCAAGTTCTCACAGTACTCCTAGAGGGATTCCTTACCAGATTGCATAATGCTATTCCTGTCTCTCCAGTGGTGTCCTCAAATCCAAGCATTGACTCAAAGCAACATGAGATTTAGCCACCAACCACAATATACTTTTCTCATCTGAACAACCTCAAAAGACAAAGATGGTAGCCTGCATGTCTCAAGCCATTCAGAGAGTTTAGTGTATATGAATTGGAAAGTTATTAAGAATCCCTTGGTAATTAAAAAAAAGATGTTAAGTTCCTGGAAATATAATCCACAACAGATTCTTTAAAACACATCCATCCTACTTGACTGAATGCTAGGTAAGAAGGCACTAAGGCCGTCACTATGCCCCGCACAATACTGAGGCACTGGCAGCATTAACACTCTGGTGGGGACAGAAGATAATAGGTGATTCCTGTGAATGAGATGTAAAATCCATGGTAGAGTTACTAATGACTCCAAGCAGAACTGGAAGAAAGTATTTCAGCTTCCCCAAGACTACTGAGAAAAACCTCAATTAAGAAACAGCACTAATACCAATCCTGGAACAGTCTCTGCAGCCCCCTGCTTCCCAAGCAATACACTGTCAGTGTTTCTTGCAGCCTCTGTGGAGTACTCTAGTAAGATTTTGGCTTCTGTTAATTATTATCTTCTCCATGAGAAAAAATATTTTTCCTGACAAGTTAGAACCACTGCAATAAAATGACATCTGCCATTCTAAGCCACAACTATAATTTGAAGAATATCTTCCAGAAGGGTTCTGCAGTCTCACAGTCATTTGCCAAACTAGAATCTGTCCATCACCTAGAATGTGCAACGGTTACTCTTGTAACTCTTGGCAACCATGGGAGAGTTATTTCTCCTCCTTTTGGATTCCTGCTCTGGAAAGGAGTAGTTCTAAGAGACAAAGCCTGGGAGACCTGAGAATCCCACACAGGTCTGTGCAATGTGTGTCAATGCCACACTTGTTTTTGTCCATTGCATTTTCTGAAGAGAATGGCAGTACCATCATGTTACCATATCGTAATATCATGTTATCCCCCAGTGAGCAGCAAGTCCAGGGACTGTGAGTGAATGATGATGAAGACTGCAGAGGAGAGACAGTGATGAGAAAAGGAGGAAGATGAGGAGAGGGAGAGAGGCAAGATTCCAAATGCAAGGGACATCTAAGATATTCAGCAGAAAGTGAATGTTGGGGCTGGAAAGATGGCTCAGCAGTTAAAAGCACATATTGCTTCTACAGAGACCCTGAGTTCAGTTTCTGGCACCCATGTTAGATGATATTCAACAAGTCCAGAAGGATCAAATGCCTCTACCCACACACAATACACATGCACCTACAAGTCCATAAAACAAAGTATCATCAAACATAGCAAGCATAATGAGAAAGAAACCAAGCAGACATCATAAACACAGAGCTAGCATTTCTCTTGCTTGATGTGGTTGAGTGAACCTTGGAATAAAGTAGAGTGGAGTGAGGGATAAAAGTGAGAATAAGTAAAATCCAAAAATAAAATCAGGACAAGCCCGGAAGAATCCATAGAGCTTACTTCCCAGGAAAGGAATGGTGGTCCCCTAAACGTGCTACATGGTACCTGATTTTGTTTTGTGGACATTGTTTAGATCTGTTCTAATGATAAAACTATTGATTTGGAGGCTCCCCACCACCGTCCCATCCCTGACTATTGACTGGGTCAGCTCAAAGTGCAAGGCTGAGGGAAAGTGAGCACCTTTATAGGGAGGAGAAGGAGGAAACTGCTAGGCATAAAGGGTTACAAAACAGCATGTCCTTTGCTGTCCTCGGTGCTTCGTGCTTCCAGCCTCAAGTAAATGGAACAAGTGATCTGCATATCGAGGTGGGAGAGGTATGGGATGTTGTCTCCTTTTCTTTCCAAAGTGTCTGTTCATAAAGGTGAAGGAAGAATTGTCCCTCAAAAAAGAACAGGAAGAGGAAGGAGGAGGGGGAGAAGGAAATATTACTATTTTAAAATTACAATAAATTCATTGGAGGAGATCCCATTATCTGGGAGCTCATGGGGTTGGGTAGGGGAAACATTTCCTATGGAGTTCTATGTATAGCCCTAATTATCAGTGTTGATGCTGCACACATTAACATCATTAAAATCAGCAGGAGGGAGACTTTCTGAAGAGCCTCATGAGGAGGAGAGATTAGTAGCAAATATTTTACTTTTCACTGAGGTTAGTGTAAAAAGCAGAATTAGTCTACTAGGCCAGAATAAGATTTCTGCTAAGAACAGAACAACAAAATAAGCAGCATTTATAAGGCCAAGACAGAGACCTCACAACCAGAAAGACAGATCAGATATCCGTGAGGTGCCTTTCTCCATGGTATCGATGCTTGTGAAGTAGAACCCTCCGTTCTTTATCAAACTAGTAATCAGTGTTTGGAAACAGGCTCAGTGGGAAGCTCACCCTTCAGTTAAAGTTCAGCATTATAGGGCCTCTTTCTTATTACACAGAAAAGCAACCTGTGTAAACGAACACTATGGAACAGAGTGAACTAGGTTTCAGTGACTGTGTGTATGCGTGTGTGTAAGTGCACATGCACACACACACACACACACACACACACACACACACACTTTTTAAAGTCAGAAAAGCCTCTTCTTTCCAAACAGATTATACATGTAATCCACCCCTTCTGATTTCTCTGCGAGACTGCTCTTTGTAAGGCTGCCTGAAACCTAGGAGAGTACAAAGACATGTGAGTGGAACATGGTCTGCTTCCTTGAACACACCTCTCCCTTAAATATGATCTCTGTCCTGTGCCATGTGATGTGTGTGTCTGAGGTCACTTACCCTTTATGGTTTTGAGACTATAATTTAATTGCAACATTTCTCCCTTCCCTTTCCTCATTCCAAATCCTCCAATATACCTCTCCCTGATTTCCCTCAAATTCATGCTGTCTCTGTCTCTCCTGCCCTTCCTCTCTCTTTCCTCCTCCCTCTCTCCCACTCTTCCTGTTATTGCATGTATAAAAGTAACCTATTTAATCAATATAATGCTCCCCATATGAATGCTTCCAGGGCTGACCTTTATTGCTGGATAGACTCTTAGCAAACTTATGGTTTGGGAACTCTTGGTTTCACTTTTTAAATCTGCCTTAATGAGACAAAACTTCATATCTGATTCATGTGACAGCAAACTCGGCTGTTTGTAGCATATTTATATTAAGTGGTAAAGGGGGAATGGACAACATGAGGCCATAGTATAATAACACTCTGTGCAATGATACATAGTGCAATAATAACAACAAGAACAAGAAATGGGTATTAAAATACAGGACAGCATTCTAAGACACAAAGAACTTGCTAATTAACTCTTATTGCTAAATTATTTTCCCTAAACCCCGTGAGAAGAAATTGATATGAATTTGGAGAATGAGCATTGTCTCTGTGGTAGTTCTCAACACACACACACACACACACACACACACACACACACACACACTACAAAGCTCATATTTTGTGGTATCAGTGCTCAGCAAGTTTCTTTCCTATCCTCAGATTGCCTCATTTTAAGAGTTACTTAACTTCCTAAAGGAGCTGAACACCCTGAATTGGGTGTCACGGTAAGCATTTCAGATGCTGACGGGAGTAGTGAGAGAGAGAGCATTAAATTTAATCTCATGAGTAATCGAGCATTAGGTACAGAGTGATTGATTGCAAAGCAGCTGTGGTTTGTTTTCTTACAGCAGCACTTCTGTCTTAGAGAAGACACAACCCTAAGAAACACAACAATTAAACAGTATCGAGAAGACTTCAGTAGGGATAGCCTGGTATAGGAGAGAGCAGATAAATGTTCCATATCCCCAGTTTCTCATGTAAGAAATACCTCCACATATATGCACACATTCTGGGAGCTGCTTGTGCAACCAGGCATAGATTTGGCTTACAGGTGAGATGAAGTATAAGGTCAAGAAGACTTTGGGCATCATGGAAGACTGGAGCAACGCACTCAATGCCAATGAAATTCTTCATGTGCTCAAGTTATGAATGATCTTCAATATGAAATTATTACAAAGCTTGTCAGAGCCACAATCCATAACTATGAGGCAATTACTTCCAATGATGTATCAAAAGGTTGATTAACAATAGAATGCAAGCATCTGTAATGCCAGCACTTGGGAAGTTAAGGTAGGAAAAATCAGGAATTTGAGACCAGTATTATAATAATGCTATAACATATATTAGCATCAGTTTTCTGAATACTAATTCCTTATTGAGTAAGTGGTTTGTAAATACCCCCCCCTTAATTCTACAGGCTGTTTCTGTATTCTGTGTGCTTTCCTCTGCTATAGAGAAGCTCCTCAGTTCTAGTTCATATAAAACCATTTGTCTATTTTGAACTTTGTCTCCTGCACACTTTGGTGTGATACTAAAGACTTGCATTGGTTTTTGATGCCTTCCTTCTGTTTTTTTCTGGTAGTTTCATCATCTAAGAGCTTAAGATGATACAAGACACATTGGAGAAGCAACACTAAAGCTAAAATAAATATATACATACATAAATTAAATGAAAAGACATGCCAAAATGTGTAGGATGCATCAAACTCAATGTTATGAGGGTACTGGCGCTACAGAGGCATAAATACTCACATTAAAAAGAATGACTCAAAGTAAACAATGCTACTATGCATACTTCAAGGAACTAGAAAATGGTCAAGCTACACAAAACTTGGAAGAAAGGAATTTTTAAAAATTGGAAATAATTTTTTTTAAATAAAGAGTTGATTTTTTAAAATTAAAATTATTTTGTTTATTTACATTCTAGTACTTGCCCCCAGCTCATTCTCCCCCCTTCCACAGTTTCTCATTCCATTTCTCCTGACCCCTGCCTCCAGAAGGTGCTCTCCTCCTACCAGGCCTCACCCTTCCCTGCAGCCTCAAGAATCTCCAGGATTAAGGGCATCTTCTCTCACTGAGGCCAGACCAGGTAGACCTCTGCTATGTGCTTGGGGTCTCTGGTCAGCCTGTGTATGCCCCTGGTTGGTGGCTCAGTCTCTGGGAGCTCCTTGGGGTCTGGGTTAGTTAAGACTGCTGGTCTTCCTATAAGGCCTCTCTCCCTTTTAGCTTCTTCAATCCTTCCTCTAATTCAACCATAGAGGTCCCGGACTCCAGTCCAATGGTTGGGTGTATGTATCTGCTTGTCTCATTCAGCTGCTGGTAGGGCCTCTGTGAGTACAGCCAGGCCAGACTCCCGTCTGTAAGCACATCATAGCATAGTAGTGTCAGGCCGTGGTGTCCAATGAGATGGATCCCAAGTTGAGCCTCTCATTGAACCTAATTTCCTTCAGTCTCTTCTCCATTTTTGTCAGAAATTGTGACTGTGGGTTAGAAACTCTGTCCCTCCACTTGAGACCCTGTCTATCTACTGGAGGTGGACTCTTTGAGTTCCCTTTCCCCACTGTTGGGCATTTTGGCTAAGGTCACCCACAATGAGTCCTGAGAATGTCTCCACCTCTTGAGTCTCTGGTACCCTCTAAAGGGTCCCCCCACCTCCCACTCCCCAAGGATGCTTATTTCCATTTATTCTATTGGCCCTCTTGGCTTCTCTCCTGTCCCCAGCTCCTATTCTGATCCTGTTCATTTTCCCCTCCCCCCTTCTTCTACTCAGGTTCTCCCCCCCCCCCCCGCTACCCGTGATTATTTTCTCTCCCCTTCTAAATGGAGTTGAAACCTCCTCACTTGGGCTTTTCTGCTTGTTACACTTCTTATGGTCTGTAGATTGTATCCTAGGTACTCTGTTCATTTTTGCTAATGTCCACTTATTAGTGAGTCCTTTTATTTTATTTTATTTTATTTAGTTAGTTAGTTAGTTTTTTAGTTTTTTAGTTTTTTCAAGACAGGGTTTCTCTGTGTAGCCCTGGCTGTCCTGGAACTCACTCTGTAGACCAGGCTGGCCTCGAACTCAGAAATCCACCTGCCCCTGCCTCCCAAGTGCTGGGATTAAAGGTGTGCGCCACCACTGCCCAGCTAGTGAGTCCTTTTAGATGCATGTCCTCTTGGGTCTGAGTTATCTCACTCAAGAAGAAAAGAAATGGCAAATCTTTATCAAACCACCTAGTATTAGAAATATGAAAGGAGAAATTTTAGTGGATGTTGCAGAAGTCAGAAAACTCACAAAGCCTTCCACCAATGTCCATAGATCGCACCTCCTAGCAGAAATGAATGAGTCAGCAGAAGCATGGCCTATGAATGAGTCATGAAGAAAAACGAGTCCGAACAGGCTGACAACCACTAATGATATTTAATTACCAACCACAACCTCCCTACAAAGCCACGAATCAGGGGCCTTTGTTGAAAGGCTCCACCAAACATAATGAGCATTCCGATTCTTTCAGAAATAAAGAAGGAACATATGTAGATACACTATGAAGCCAATACTGCTCCAGTACCCAAACCAAAGCCATTACAAAGAAAGAAATTATAGGCCAGTATTCCTGTTTTTAAAAAAATTGGAAAAATCTTCAATAAAATGCCAGCATACCAGACAATAGCACAGTAAGAGATCTATATGCCAGGGTATGATGGAATTAGCCCTGAACTGCTACAGAGAAAAAAAGTCAAGTAATGAGGGGAAAAATGTATCAACAGATGAGACATAAAGTACAAAGTCCTGCAAATAGATGCAGAAGAGCATTGGATGCACTTCAATACCTCACTATAATACAAACGTTCAGCAAGTTAGGAATAAAAGGAACAGACTTTAACATAATGAAGCCCACATATAAGAAGTCTACAGTTAACAAGATCTCAATGAAGAAAAACAAAGTCCCTCCCAAATATCAGGAACAAGCCCAGGATGCCCTATCTAACTGTTTCCTGGCGTCACAGTGGAAGCCCTCGACAACGCCAGAATGGAAAGGGCACAGGCTATGCACAGAAAATATGAAGCATGCTGAGGATAAAAAGAGACAAACACAGAGAGAGTTAGCAGTCAATTTAATCGTTAAAGCTAGACTCTGAGAATAAAAACTACAAATCCTGCTGAAAGAAATAAAAATAATATGAACAAAAAGTTGCATTTATTTTTTTTCCAGTTCAGACTATAAAAAGCCAAATTAGTCAAAGGAGTCTATAGACATAATCTCTTCCAAAATCCCAAGGGCAATTTTTACAAAAATTGAAAAAAGTTAAAGAAAGAAAGAGGAGTGAAATTCATACACAAACCACTTGCCTCCAAACAGTCTTGAGAAAGAATAGAGCTGAGAACATCTCACATCCTAATCTGCCACTGGTATACAGACAAACTTACCCTTGCAATAGAATAGACCTCACACACCGACCATCAATTGGAAAACCAATGTCCACAAATGGAAGAATGAAACTGAACCTCTATTTCACTTCACCCAGAGAAATCAACTCAAAATGGGTTAGGAACATAAAATATGAAGTATAAAATTCCTAGAAAGGTAACGTTCATGATAGTGATTTGAGCAATTATTTATTTTTTGTTTAGTGCGCATCAGAAGCCCAGGCAAGAAAAGCCAAATAAGATGTATAGCACCACGTCACACTAAAACGCCTCTGCCAACACAGGACAAAATCAATAGAGAGAAAGGCTATCTATGGAATATGAGGGAACATGCAATAGTAAAAGATGAATTTCTTGTCCTTGTGGAACTTAGAGTTTAGTGAAGAACAAAACTGGCTACTCCAGTGCACAATGTTTCCATTAAGGAAGGACAAATTATAATAAGATTGAACTCTTCATATTAACTAGTGTTTTCCCTAAACCTACTCTGTGTCTGTATCTGTTGCAAACACAAATACCATTGGTGTTACAATGTTACAAATACGCTACAAAATGTTTCAGTGGCCTGTAGTATTCTGTGCAGGAACTTGGTGGGAGGGGTTTGAGGCCTCTGACCAACATGAGCCACAGAACCCAGGTTTCTGTAAATACTTTTACGCTGTCTGCAGTAGGGAAAAGTGTCCCATGAATGCATTCCTCAGAATGAATGATTCCTGCTTGTGAAGTGTGTGTGATTGTATGAAGAGGTAAACAGCCACAGCTGGAGTTAAGGTTTACAAGGACACTTTCTCCCAAAGAAAGCAACACTGGGGATGATGTAGCTCACTTGATAGACTGCTTCCTTGGCAGTCATCAAGCCCTGGGTTCCATCCCAGCACTGCAACAATCAGGTATCGTGATGTATAAGCGCTCAAGAAGTGAAGGCAGAAGGATCAGAGTTCAAGGTCATCCTACTCTACATAGGTTGTTTGATGCCAACCTGAAGTAGAGACCCAGTCTCAAAAAAAAGGGGAGGGAAGGAAGACAGACAGACAGACAGACAGACATGGAACCAAGGGAGAGTTGGGCATGGTGATAATACAGAGGAGGAGGAGGCAGAAAGATCACAATACCAGTTTAGGCCATGTAGTAAAGACCTTATCTCAAAAGATTAAAAATAACAACAATAAGAAGAAAATATAGCACCCAAGAGGTAAGCGAGTAGGTGGGGAGGCCTGGAAGGGAGGTATATTCGGTTGCTGTGGTCAGCTTGTGCAGCTACTGGTGGGATTCCCCTGACTGTCACAATGCTGCCGTCCAGGCAGTCTGTGCATTGTGTTGGAAGAAATGGCGAGTTAACACCAGAATGCTAGCAGAATATTGTAAACTGTGTTAAAGATTAAGAGCCCAGAATACTTCCAAGAATCTTAACGTGGCAGCAACAGTTATATATCTTCTTATAGAGATGAATAGAAGGGAATAAGCCCGAGACCAGAAACCAAGCCTGAGCCATTAGTGTTGGAAATAGCAAGTAGAAGTAAGAAAAGCAAATACTGGGTGGGTAAAGGTAGGACTAGAAAATTGACTTGATTTGCTCATTGGCTGAATGGAGTCTGTGAGAAGGATCTAATGACGGTGAGGGCTGGGACCTGGGTGTCAGGATAGAGAGGACAACTGCTTCCTGAGATGTGGCGGGCAGAGGCCGATCTCAGAGGTGATGAGATGATCTATTGCGTGTGAAGGATTTGATTTGCCTATGAGATACGTGAGTCAAATGCCTTTTGTTTGGGAAGGAAAACTGGGCCAGAGCTTCAGCTCTGGAGACCATCACCAACGAATGGAAGTACAGTTTCCACAGAAAGTGCTAGGCATTGAACATGAGGTAAAGAGGCCTAAGAAACTACTACAAGGGGCCCCTGCTGGAGAAAGACTTAGAAAACACAGCAAAGTGGCAGGTAACCACTCAAGTAACGAGCATTCAATGCACAACTATCCAGACCTGAATTCAAATCTTCAGTTTCCCCAAAAAGCCAGCAATGATTGGTGCCGGCAGGAGGAAGACAAGCCTAGCTGAAGCCCTGAGCTTCATGCTCTCTAAGAGACCCCGTGTGATGGAGGAGTGCCTCCTCTGACCTCCATACAGAAGTTCACACACACACACACACACACACACACACACACACACACACACACACACACACACACACACCAGACAACAAACAGTGCCTAGGAGCTAAAAGGAAAATCAAGAGAATGGTGCTCTATGAAATCCAGCAAACAGCGATGAGGTGTTCCGCTTAAACTATTTCCAGGAAGTCACATTAAATAAGGTTTGAATGATGATTATTGGATTTGGAAACAAGAAGTTGGCCAGTCAGTCGTTCTGGAAAGAGGAATGGTAAGGAGAAAATCAGATGGCAGTGGGAGAAACAGTGAAAGAGAGTCAGACCTACGAATTTCTTTTGAAAAAAACCCAGGCATGCTCTTTTGCACCTACAGTCCTTGCTGCTCTGAAGGATGAGACAGGAGGGTTGCTTGAGCCCAGGAGGAATTCTGGGCCAGCATGGGCAATATAGCAAGACACTTCCTTTTTCTATTATTAAAAAAAAAAAGGCACACAAAATTAGCCAGTGATAAAATTAGAACAACCTTGTTTCATTAAAGTCTGCTGTGAGAGTGTCACAGGTAGTCAAATAAGAATGTCCAGGAGTTAAGCTAAAAGCCTCATAAACAGCCTGGTGCTTTCTGCCATCAGCGGCTTTGAGAGGGTCAATCCCCTGACGTGCCAGCAGGTGGGGATAATGTCACAAAAGATGAGGGACATAATGTGGTTTATTCTCATCTGCAGGAATGATGTAAGCACACATGACAAAGTTACCACACAGCCCATTCGGGGAAACAGGCTCCCTCCTGAGATACAAGAGGCAGGTATTGAGCTAAAGTGAACAACGTGTGTGTGTGTGTGTGCGTGTGTGTGTGTGTGTGTGTGTGTGTGTGTGTGTGTGTGTGTGTGTGTGTGTGTGTGTGTGTGTGTTTATCCTTAAGCTAACTTATGAAATACAGTTGGGTTTTTATAATTAATAATAAATACATTAAAAAGGAACAAAGAAATTCAATGAAACACCCTTCGTACCTCCCGCAATACAGTGCACTTCGGGGGAACAGGTAAAACTTCAAATTTAAACTCATCTTAGAGAAAACCCTGATCACGATGGCATTTCTAATCTGTGGGATCAGATTTTTCCCCCCACAGGAAATATTGGCATATCTTTTTTTTTTTTTTATGTAGTGTCTCATGGAACAGAAGATGATCTAGAACTTGCCTGAGGATGACTCCGAGGGTTTAGGCATGCTAAGCAAGCACTCTGCAAACAGAGCCACAAGCTCAGCCCCAGATACATCACATGTGTAAATGTGTTTAATTTACTAGTTACAGTTAACAAACAAAAACAAAATGGATTTCTATAACAATAGATGGATCACTAAAAATAGGTTCTTAGATCTGAGAAGCTTTATTCTGTATGGGATTTTTGTGTAAGACTTGGTTATACCTCAAAAAACCAACAATCTTCCTACTTGGATCCAAATTTTGGAAATAACAGTAGGAAGAAAGCTGTTTGGAACCTTTTAGCATCTGGTTGTCCATCACAGTGCCTAAGTGGTTCTTAGACAATTCAGTTTTCAGCATACCCGGCTTCATGAAAGTGGAAAAGCTGATCTATAATCTATACATATTGGTTTGTTGGCAGGTTCCGTAGATCAATGTTCAGGGGTGGGAAGTTGGGTATTTTCTTCCCTTAAAATTATCCTCTCAGATTACAGGGATATTTGAATGAGATAATTTTGGGTAGCACTTTGAGGGAAAATTTTCTAAAGCTACTGTAATTGAATGATTAAAGGCTCTACAAAATTATTGCCTAAAATAGTTTTATATCATACATAGTGTATACAGAGACTCAGTAGCAAATGTATTCAGAAAAAAAAAAAACTGCCACCATGCAAAACAAAATCTATTTTAGTTACCATGAAAATATGCAGCAGGCTTGGTCGTACATGCTTAGAACCCCAGCACCTGGTTCATGGTGTTAGGGACATCGAGTCTTTGGCCACAGAGAGAGTTGCAGAACCTGTCTATTTAAAAAATATAAATATACATGTATTTCTCTTAGGGGCTAATTTTTTTGAGAATTCCTTTTCAAAATGAACAGAGTATTTATTTGTTCAGCATTTGTAAACCCAGTTTTCTTTCTTTCTTTCTTTCTTTCTTTCTTTCTTTCTTTCTTTCTTTCTTTCTTTCTTTTTAATAGTTTATTTACATTTCAAATGTTTTCCCCCTTTCAGGTCCTTTTCTTGATAGTTAATTTTCCATACCTTCATACTAAGAGCCTGGTCCCAGAGAGCAGTTCCAGAGACTAAATGAATAGATAGTAGATGGCAATAACAGCATAAGAGTTTTTAACTGAATTTCTTTTTATGATAAATATTCCTGAGTGCTGAACAGCCCAGTCTCGCTAAGCTTATGCACTCATGAGTTTTTCACAGGGTGTCTTCTCTGGTATGATGCCCAACTTCTTTTCACTTAACATAAAAGCCACTGTCTCCATCATGTTGTTCTAGATGAAGGAGTTTGTTTATCTTATGACTGATGAGTATTCCGTTTTGCATACAGAATGCCTATGCTCAGTGAAGCAGAGATCAAAAATTGCCTGTGTGCCCTGCAAACTTCCAAAATGGGAGCGCAGAGCAATCTCCAGGCCAGCTGCTGTTCTGCTCTGCTTGGTCAAACATAGCAATTATGTGAAATTGGGGTAATGAGGCTCCTGCCAACCAACTGGTGGACATTTTATTACATCTAGTTTTCAAGGAAGGTAAAATTTAGAGCTAAAATGTGCCTTTGCTTTTGCTCATTTGGTAGATTATTTTGGTCTTCTGTAGGCTTTTTCTGAGCAGCTTTCTCCCTTTTCAAGAATTACCCCCAGAAATTGTGCCTGCACTTTAATAGTGTATAAGGGGCATTCAGCTTTAGAAATATTTATAGAAGCATTTAAGATTCCCCCAAAATAATGTCAGTGTGAGATGGACTTATTCAAAAAATAGGTCAGAAAAATGCCACCTACAATTCTGCTGGTCTACCATCAACGTCATATTCTCTGTCATCTGTCAGAAAACATTCTTGCCCATTCAAAGGGCTAAAAGTCTAAATTCCTTTCAACAGCCCAGATAGTCAGCAGCAGCAGCAGCACACTAACTTTGCTGAATATTTATCAGTTGGAAGAGACAATGCTCCGGTATTTCACTTTGCCATTTAGCTAAAATGTTGCCATTCATGTATTGTGTAAAGGAAGCAATTCTCTACAGGATTCAGATAAAAGATAATTTTTGTTTGATTTCAATCAATAGAGGCTTGAGGCTACAGCTTGTGAGGATATTAGCACAGAACCATCTCCCAACCAACTTATGTTCTTATTAAAAGGGCTTTAAATATTATATTCTGTGGAAACTGAAGGCGTCTTCTCAGGGAAGGAGCAATCAGAGAAGTCTAATTCTATACCATCTGATCAAAGGATTAATTACTTGTAATTAAAATTCTAGGTAATTGAATGGAAAGGCAAGCTTGTCGTCATGTAGAAGCCAGCTGCTAGGGAAGCTGCAGATGGGAGCTTGCGAAGTATCAAGAGGTCCCCTGAGCGGAAGCAACCACACTACTTATCAAAACCAGCAGAAGTAAGACCAGAAAAGTCTCATTCTGTGGCATAAAGAATTGTTTCTACATTCTGAAATACGATCACATGGATTAACGTTTGTGTGGAACCACAGGGTCATCCATTAAAGAACAGAGTGTTGGAAATGACAACATGGCTTTTAACAGTCATCTCTGTGTCAATTATATTAGTTTGATTAGTATATAAAAACATTAACCCATGTACTATAATTCTGCAAAGCTTCAGTGTATGCATACATGATATAACCTAAAGCAGGAAAAATGTATCTGCCTCCTCAGTCCTTGCCCTCTCCTTCTTCCTCCTGCGCCTTCTTTGAGAGAGGTTTTCTGTGTAGCCTTGGCTGTTCTTGAACTAATGGGGAATTGCTTGCTTTTGCCTCCTGGATGCTAGGATTAAAAGCATATGGCCCCAAGCCCAGCAAAATGTTTTCATCTTTCTGTCTGAAATGTACAGTACATCACTATAATCTAGGCTGTTTTACTGTGAGACAGCACACTAGGACTTTTGGTTCCCAGCTCTGATTTCACATCCATTGGCGACCTTCCCCACACTGCTTGTTCTCCAGCTCTCTGGAGCTTCTAACAATCACCCTTCTATTCTTTCAACTTTTCTGAGATCTTTCTGTTTTGTTTTGTTGCTTGTTGTTGTTGTTGTTGTTGCTGTTTGTTTGTTTGTTTGTGTTAAGAATCCACAAGTTAAATCATGCAATACTTACCTTTCTGTGCCTGGTTTATCACAATGGCTTCCAGGTCCCATCCATGTTGTTCCAAGTGACAGGATTTCATTTTTCTTACGTACGAGTAGTTTTCCACTGTATGTCTGTAGCATTTTTTCTTTATCTTAACAGTAACTTTTAGGGTTTGGTATTACCCGGGACGTTTCCGTCATTATTGTGAGCATTTTAGGTATGTTAGCCTATTTAATGTCTATGACAGTAGCACAAAATAGTTACTGTTATCAGAAGTTCTGTTGTTTTCTTTTGAATGATTTGTGTATAGTGTCCTTACAGAGAAAATGTATTTGGAAAGAGGACCACATGAGACAGAATAGCTTCCCATGCTCCTTCCTAGAGAACTTCCCTTTCCTGAGTCTTCTCCAGAGAAACTCACTGCTCCTTTTCCTGCCCTGGAACTGCTCTGTTGGGGAATGTCGTAATGTGGATGGGTACATGTGTATGTATTCTTTCTTATACGGATTCATTTGTGAAAATGATTATGAGCCATCCATATTGCACATTACTTATGTCAGAATGTCAACATATGGCCTGTATTATACAAATACACAAGTTCTATGAATATACTCTAATTTATTTTCCTATTGATGGGCATCTGTGTTCCAGTCTGAAGTCTCATAAATGAAGCTGGTGTCAATACTGTTACACAAATCCTTTGGTGCACATCTGATTTAACAGATCTGGAATAAGATCAGGAGCCTTGACCTAAGGTTAGATTGTCATGACCTATGTATGTTTTAGAATCTTCATTTCCCCAAAATGTATCTTTTCTGTCTTTTAACATTCCCACAAGTTTATTAAAATGTTTGTTGTTCCATATCCTTGGCAATGATTCTTTTGGTCAGCCCTTTCAAATTTATTCAGTCTAAAATCCTTATAGTGGTGTTATATTTTATTTTAATTTGTAATTGCATCATTCCCACATTTCCTTTTCCCCCAAAACCCCTCCTATATTCACACCCATGCTCTCTTTCAAACTCATGTCTTCTTTTCATTGCTGTGTGCATATATATGTATGTACATTTTTTAATTTGTTTATTGATTATTCACATTCCTTCACTGGGAAACATTTGTTGTTAAAAATCCTCTTCCTAACAATGAAATACAGTGTCAATCAAGTAGGAGGAGGCCCAAAGAACAAGAAAGACTCTAAGCTAGCTATATGCTTGACAGAGGATTAAGATCCAGAAGATAGGAAGAACTCAAAACATAAATGACCCATTCAAAAAAGGGAGCTTGGGATCCATGCAAAGAGTTCTCAAAGAAGAAATAAAAATGGTTAAGAAATGCTCATCATCCCTAGAAATTAGAAATTTGCAAGTCAAAACAACTTGAAGATTTTATCTTACTCAGAATGGCAAAGGTCAACAAAACAGATATCAACAAATCCTGGGGATGGGGGAGATGTAGGGGGAAAAGGAACTATTATTCACTGCTGCTCTGAAAAAAAAAAAAAAGCATGGATAATTCTCAAAATACTAAAATTAAATCTACCATGTAATTTACTATATCATTCCTTGGCATATATCCAAAGGACTTGACATCCTGTTCCACAGATACTTGCTCAGACATGTACACTGATGCTCTATTCAAAATAGCTAGCTAGAAAATTGAAACAATACAAATGTCCTTCAACTAATAAATAGATAATGAAAAACATGGTATGTATGCATCATAGAATGTTATTTAATTATAAAGAAAGATTGAATTATGAACTTTGCAGGTAAATAGACAAAACTTGAAAAGATTATAATGAGTGAGGTGACAGAGACCCAGAAAGACATAAGAAAATATACTATTAACTATCTACTTTAAAATACTTTATATATTTTTTAATTAAACTTTCTTATCTGGGCTGACAAGGCTTTCCCCAGGAATCATAGACTAACAAAAACTCAATACCACATATGAGAAGCCTTCTTTGAGTTATTGCTCAAGGTTGTCCAAGAGACTCCTGTAACATTCTAGACTGTTGCTATTGTCCTCGGTTGTTCTGCAGACATGGAAAGTAAGTCTCCATTGCTAAAGTGACCATGCATTTCAGACACAAGGCCCAGAAGATCAAAGCTGAATCTGATCTGAAAGCCTCCTTCTTGAGGACTAGCTTTCATGGTGCTTGAAGCCAACAAGCAAGCTTCCAAAAGTGGGAAGTAACCAGCAATGACCAGTGTGACACAATAACCCTAAGGGCATGTGGTCAGTTATGTTTGATCACTAATTTTGGGAAGGATGGCCAAGCTTATTTAATTAAGTGGGTTGGTGTGTTCCTTTCTTTGCTTTGAGGCTTATTAACTCTAGAAGATAAATAAAATTTAGGCTTGTTTGTTCTCAGTAACTTGGTAGTATCCATCAGGTCTCTAATTGGACCTAAGACCTGTTGACCAAGGGAAAAAGCATGTCTGGTACCGGAAATCGAGTCAGCTATCCAGAGCTAGTGAAGTCATGGATCTTGGAAGAGAACCTAAAACTACAACTTAACTAAAACAGCATAATTCCTCTAACTATATTTTAAATATTTATCTTATACCCACAGGTAAGTGTAGTTCTCATCCCTTCATCAGGTAAACTTACCTTTGTAGCAAACAGATAATTCCAGAAAACCACAACAATTCAAAATGCAAGTGTGTGGAGTCCAGTTCCAACTGAGGCATCTATAACACAGTTCCTGCCCCTAAGGACTCAGGGACCATTGCAGAAGAAGAGGTAGGAAGACTGTGAAAGCCAGAGAACAAGGAGCTGCTATGAGATGGTGTCTCCTAGGAATGTCAGAAACTCCACCCATAATATCACACCAGCACAGCTCTTGAAACATGGCATGTTAATGGAGAAGGGGGAAGAGGCTTGAAGTGGACATTTACTGTTTGCATGATGACAAACAGATTTTCTGTGATGAGAAGCAGAGAGGCAAATAAGCACTTAGAAACAAGATAAAATAAAAAATTCTATCAAAAACTGAATGAGAGTGTCTTGGTCTCTGGTATTGCAATCCTTAATGTCATCACCTTCCTTAGATCAGCGGCTTTGCCCTTGAGGCTGTCAAATCCTTAAGATTAATCTCCCCTCCTGGAAATAAGTCTAATAGCTTCCTTGCCCTAAATATTCCCTTAAGATGCTTAAACATCGAATTCTCTTTCTCCTTACGAAAAAAGTTGAGAACAAATTGGATTTTTTAATATCTTTTATTATTGATTAGTTACAAAAGCAAGAAGGGGGCCTACTGAACTAAATAAACTCTGCCATCCTTTGCAAATAAGTAATCCAATATAATTGACCTCCCACAAGAACTAACTATTTTGCATTGCTTCACTAATCTGGAAATCAGGGCAAAGGATGGGCAGCACCAAGGAGGTTTCAGTGCTTGACAATCAGCATAATCAAGTCAAACAGAGCAAACTAAACTCGAATGGGCTGGGTATTTTGTTCTTGAGTAGCACTCATTAATTAACTTTTCTTTTTTTAAAACCAAGATGTAATATTAAAATAATGGTTCAATTGTTCTGTAGCCTAATCTTAATGTGACAAGTACATGAGCTTTATTAGCAGGGCTTTCCGTGTTTACTCTCGTGGCCTCATTAGGCCTAAATATTGTCAAATGTCCATGTACTAAAACAGAATTTAAAATAATTTATTTTCATTACATGACTGCATTTCTCAGCATTGGAAATGAGTGCTAATTAGCTAATTATATCAAGACCACCTCTGAGACTAAATCTAATAATGTTCTGTTCTTTTCCAGGATCTCTCAGTAGCTTCTCATCTTACCTTAGGCCAAGAAAACACTGTCTGGTCATTATCTGTGAGGCTCACAATCAAGTCACCGCAGTTCAGAGGTCAAAGCCACACATATTTATTTATCACACCTGTGCAGGTCACAAGTCCAAAACAGTGTCTTCAAGTTAAAATTAAGCTCCTGATAGTTCTGTGTTCCCTTCCGGATGGTAAAGGGCAAACTCCATTTCCTTTCCATGCCAACAGTGTTGACAGAACTCAGATACTTAGAAAATGGAAATGTTCATTTCTCTCTGTAGGACAGAAGTCATTCCTGGCTCCTTGAGACTAGTAAAATTCCTGGGCTCATAATTGCCCTCTTCTATCTTAAAAGCCTGTAACAGAGGCTTGGTCCTTTGGTATTCTGTATCCTTCCTCTACTGTTTCATCTCTCTAACCACAGTAGGGACAATTTACCTCCTTTTATAGACCCATGTTATTGGGATGACTTTGCTCATCTCAGTGCTTTTGACCCTAACTGCATCTCTACAGTTCTTCACTATGTAAGGCATACGGGCATAGGTTGGCATGATGAGGGCGTCAGCATTTGCAGAGGAGCTGTTCCTCTACCTGTGACATTGCATTAAAGCAACTTCATCTTTGGAATACATGATGAAGAAAGAGGGGTTTTTTATTAAAGATTTTATTTATTTATTTTATCTATATGAGTACACTATCACTGTTTTCAAACACACCAGGGCCGTGGAGCCCATTACAGGTGGTTGTGAGCCACCATGTGCTTGCTGGAAATTGAACTCAAGACCTCTTGAAGAGCAGTCAGTGCTCTTAACCACTGAGCCACCTCTCAAAGAATTTTTAAACTCTTGCAATATGTTCTTCGCACTACTAAGAATATTATATATCATTTAAATATGTTATGAGTGACAGAGGAGCTGGCTCAGTTGGTAAAAGGCTGGCCACACAAGTATGAGGACCTAAGTTCAGGTCCATAGCATCCACATAAAAGCTGAGTATGACGATGATATATAATTGCAGCATGGGAGCTGGAGTGGGACAGACAGAGACAAGATTTGTGAAGTTCATCCAGTTACTGAGCTGTGAATTCAGTGAGACGCTTACCTCAAAAGATAAGAAGGCTGGCAATCAAGGAAGATATCCACTGTCAGCCTCTGGCATCAACACATATGTACACATGAAATTTCATGCATATGTGCACACCCTTACAAATATATGAACATATGTCTCCTCCTCACATACATATATACATACAACATACACACATACATATTATATACACATTACTAAAAAAATCCTTTGGACTTGGCAACTAGAAAGTTTCATAAATCTTAAGGTCTTTAGTTGACAAGACAAAAAATTTGGTTGCAAAATTTTCCTATTCATGCCTTAAAACAGTAAAGAAAACAACAAACTCATTATTTTGTGTTTAATTTCCATTTGAGGCTGTCTGATATTCTTTTTATAGTCTATATATCTTATCACTATGACTAAAACCTTTATATCTTTACCATACTAACACAAAAATATACTATCCAAATACCTTAGATATATCAAGTATATTCCCTTTACAAAAAAAAAAGACTCATCTTTGAAAACTAACTTATGTGGATTTTAGTGGTACTTGTGTAGTGAAACGCTGGTATGTATATAAAAACCTTCTTGTATTATGCCCACACCCACATGGACTTCTCTTTGGTTTTGTTTGTTTTTCATTTGTTTATTTGTTTATTTGTGTTGCAGCTGATTTGGCTCCTCTAGTTCCTGGCCAACCAGCTGAGTGGTTTACTACTGTTTTGCACAATCTAACCCATGTAATCCATGAACCAAACTGATTTTGTGTTTCCTCTTGAGTCTATTGTGTTGTCTTAAATTTTTGAAAACCTACTTTTAATATGGGTTCTAAAATGCTTTATCTTCCCTTCTAGCACTCCACCCACCACAGGTAGTAGAAAAGAAAGCTTATTAGGTTCAGGGGGAAGTGGACCTGTTTAGAAATTGTTCTTTAGGGCAAATCACATCTGTTGTCAGGAAATCAGCAGTTCAGTTCATAGGAGTCAGCAGCAGCAAACTTGATCCACTCACAGCCCTTCATGGATACACCAGCAGTCCATTTCAGTAGCATTGGGATAGGAAACGCAAATCAACCTCGGTGGCACTACCCAGCAGAAACAGCCAGGCCTCCACCGAATTGACATGAGTCAGCAGGAGCAATTGCACTAGGATAAGTTCTTTGCCATGCCTCTTTCAACAAAGTGAAGAAGATCAGCAAATATGAGAGATCAAGAAGCATCGCAAAGCTATGCAAGCCTCTGTCCCTGTCCATTGAGTCCTATATATACTCCCTCCGAACATCAGTGTCCTCCACGTGTCTTGCCTCACCATGTAGCTTGCCTTAACACGAGTCTGTCTCAGCAAAACTTCACATGAGTCTGTATCAGCTGACATCACTCTGTCAATTGCCAAGAGTCTGCTGAAATGACAAGAAGCCACAGAACACCACCAGAAGTTATTTGGTATGTTTCCCCCTATGGAGCTCAGCGACATAATGCAAGGTGACCAATACATGTGTTAGTGAAGAATCTTTCCTCAGAGTTCTTTCACATGTCTGCTTTAGCAAAGCATCCTTTCACTTGTGTCTACTTCATCAAACCACTCCTACACGTTTGCCCTAGCAAAACACCATCTGACACAACTGACTCACCAAACAAACCGGAAGTTTCCACTTCTATATGTTTTGGGGACTCACCACCGTAAGTCACAGGTGTGAGCTGAGAAGCAAACACCTCACATCCGAGATAACAGGGTTGTGCACCACAGGGGTGTGTACCACCTCTTCATGCTGCTTTATTATCCTTGCAGACATGCTCAAGTTTCCCAAGAGCAAACTTCCATCTTTTAGTGGCTGTTATAATCTACTTAGGATGGATTGTTGCTAGCTACTACTAACTTTACAATACTGCCTAAGTCCTGGGGACATTCTACAAGTCCTCTATGAATTGAATATAGTTCTTTGAAAGAGGCTGAATAACCCTGTGTCAGAATTCTAGGGCTTTTCCCTGACACTCTTCCTTTAGACTTGTCTAGTGGTATCTATCATGGATATTTCTAATACCACAGTCCATGAAACCCAAAAAGAACTTGTCCTGTACACTGACCATTTACACATTTTTTTCTTGCCCTGGATGTCACTCAAAATGAGCACTGGGTCCTGATATCATTGGTCATCACAGCACTAACGGCCATAATATTATTCTGAAGTTCTACTTCAGAGAGCATTACTAAGCATTTTTGGTTCTTTTTTAGAGTAACATACAGATCACATCATTAAAGCTTTGGCTTTGGAGGGAATGTTTAATGATTCCGTGCATTGCGCTCCTAAAACTCATAAGTAACACCCGCCTGAATCCTGTGGGACTTTCTCCCACCTTGTGCGCATGGGCTTAGCAGTACATCCGGAGCATTCATATCTTATTGTTCATTAGTCTGTTTAATTTATTGCCGACAGATTATTTGACAAAAGCAAAATTCAGAAGAATTTTCAACCTCTTCAGTCCTCTTCAGATTATTTTTGCAACATGTAGAAGAGTTAAAATTTACCTGAAAGTAGATTATGATGTATGCTTTTGACAAAAAATAATAAAATTACTTATTCTTCTTATAGGTATGAAATTAATGAATTCACAAGATCCAAAGCTATAAGCTATGCAGTAAAGATTTCACTGAGAGCTACTTGGTGATCTGCTGTATGTAATAAATTAGCCAATGCTTTTTATAAGTTTTAGAACATTAAATTTAAAAATTAAGGCATTAAGTCCATCATCATTCCTGAATCTTTTTAATTTATGGTGCTAGAAGTTGAATCTAGAGCTGTATGTATGCTAAACACACATACATGCTCATCTATACTCTAGTCTTTGTGTGTTCATTCTTTTTCTTTTTTCCTTTTTTATTTTTGATACTTTATTTACATTTCCGATGTTTCCCCTTTTCTGGGTCTCCTCTTTGGAAACCCCCTATCCCCTCCCCC
>CM052716.1:44471640-44491519 GCA_028551405.1 Uromys caudimaculatus
CCAGCAATGGAGGAGTGTTCCTCTTTCTCCACATCCTCGCCAGCATCTGCTGTCACCTGAGTTTTTGGTCTTGGCCATTCTGACTGGTGTGAGGTGGAATCTCAGACTTGTTTTGATTTGCATTTCCCTGATGACTAGGGAAGTGTTCATTCTTAAAAGGCACACACATGCTACATACACATGCTATATTTTCATTCATATGAATCCTGTGGCACACTGATGTAATGACAACTCATTATAGATATGTAGTGATTAGAGAGTTAGTTCCTGTGTTTAACTTTTCTAATTGTATGTTTCAATTACCATGGACAAAAAAATAACTCTCAAACATTCAAATTTTACAGACCCACTGATGAAACAAATATGACTTCTTCAGTGCTCTGTGCACTACCAGAGGGAAAGTAACTATCACCCTAACTATATGCCGTACAATCTACAGTGGTGACCTGCATGCATGATATGCTGACCCAATAGTGGCACAAACATTGTGGGAACAACCAATAACTACCTTATTCAATAACTTATTGAATTTAAGGCCTACTCAATGAGATGGACCTCATATGTCATATATTACTCAGGTGTCCAAGAACCTGGAATTAGATAGATCCTAGACCTATGAGAAAGCCAAGTACTATTGTTCTGCTAAAGGAACATAGCAGTAAAATGACTCCCAGATATCCATGGTATTATATGTTCTCATACAGTTGTGATGTCAGTCATGTGTGAATTAAATGTATGTCCTCTGAGATGGCACCATCAACCCTAGCACAGAAAACTTATTAAACAGCTATATTCGTTAACCACTCTCAGGGAGGAAAACCAGCTAGCAACATTAAAAACCCTAATGTTTTATGAAATTCCTATAAAGGACATGTTGGGCAAGGGTAGGGTCATAAAAGACATCACATCAGAGTCACCAATAATTAAAATGTAACATTATACCAGTTCTGTACACCAGAATGCTTAAGGCTATTAAACAATTTTCACAGTTTGGAGAACAAGAGATAGTTCTGAATTTTCAACTGCTATATTTCTATGGGAATGTACAACCCCATATGACATCTGCTGGCACAGCAGGCCTAACACAGTGTGACATAGAGACAGAAATGATGGCCAGAATTGTGCTTTATTCTCTGGCCAAGATGCCCTAGATTTGCTAAAATTCAGAGCCCTGTAGATCTGGAAAGTTCACAACGTGCTGACTAGTTTTACTCCCTGGGGATGCAAATCTTTCAGTCAAGCCACAAAGAACAAACTGATGATCAAGAGATTAGAAAGTTCAGTTGAAGGTCAGCTACACAAAAGTCATCAGAATGGAGTCAAGAGACCCAGAAGTACACTGAGGATTCTTCCCAACTTCAAACACAGACATTTAATTTGGCTTGGATGTTTAGTCACTTACATATTAATCTTTAGAACATTACTCATTTAGAAAAAATGGGGCAAAATCAAAACAATGTTTAGATATTAGTTTAATTAGTATAAATGCCAATTCCTGCTCTCACAGTTGACATCTGTTAGTATTTTGCTTCAATTCCAATCCATTGTGAAACTGTGCAAAAGTTGCTGCAATGATACGCAGACAGTTTCACTCTAATATAAAACACTTAACACAACATTTGTCCATATATAAAACTATGTAATCAATCATGATGACTCTATTCAGTACAGTGGCACATGAAATACTGATAAATAAGCCTTCTTAAGCAATTTTTGGATTACTAGAACGGGGCACAATGCATAACCTTTAAGAGCTCTAGAGAAGTCAGATATATGTGTGTGCACGAGACAGCATGTTAGGTACAGGCTGTATTTCTAAATTACTCACAGCAACTTTCTTAGTATTCAGTTCATGTTTGGGAGTACCATTATCAGGGATTATATGCAACAAAACCTAAATCATCTCTTCATTGCTTCAGGTCTTCAGTTGATTAGTCTTAAGCAAGTGATTAAGTTCTTTGTTCCTTATTTCTTCCTTTGTTAAATAGGATGAAAATGATGTCTTAATTGGAAAATTGACTTATAAGTGGAAACTAAAAGATATGAGTTCTGAGCAGGCAAAATCAAGGTGACCACTTCAAATCGTATCTGCCTTCAAATATCTGAATGTTTGACAGATTGAAAACAAACTGAAAGTATTTTTGACACTTCAATGATAAAGCAAGAATGTTATTAATGTGTAAAAGTCATAGAAAGCTTATTCCTAATCAACCCAAGGAAGAACCTTAAAGTCATTAAAACTGCCAGCAGTGAATAGGATGCATCAAAAAGCAAGAGTATCCAGGGAAGATTCTGCTGTGGATTGGGTGAAAAAGAACAGTAGAGAAACTCTAAGATCCTGTCCAACTCTTAAGTAACATGATACAATCATATGCATAGTTGCTGAAAAATTCAACTGTTCTTATGCCTTTAAAGATAGTGATAATTCTTCAAGGCCTCTGTCTGGCATATAAGAAAAAAGATATAAATTTTTGACCAGCTCCTTGGTTGTTATGGTAACAAGAAAAAGGGACATAGCAGAACAGATTGGCTAGTGATTAGAAAGTTCTTAAATAGCAACTACTGTAAATGAAGAAAAAGCTGATAGTAATAACAGGATCCAAAGAGTGGTATGCTTGGCCTGTCACTTTCTGATGAATTAGCAACTTGAGATATAGAACCCATAAAGCAAAACAGAAGTGCAAACCTCAATGTCTCCCTCCCTAGATAAAAGAAGCTACACTGGGCATAGTTATATGTCCAGCATTACAAACTGAGTTATTAAAAGAATTTACTTTGAATAAGTCAATTTAATTTTTAACACAGTGATTCATGAGCAGTATCTTTAGACTCCAGTTAAATTAATATTTAAAGGAGTTGTAGAGAAAACCAGGCAGCCTGCCCGATAATCGTCTCTTCTCCTTCTGTTCCCCGATACCCAATCCTTCATTCTCATCCCCAGCTCTACAACATAAAACATGCTGCAGACTCCTTTTAATCTCTTCCACAAATTCCTTCTCTTCCAACCTTCCTTCCCACAACTCAACCCAGTATACCAGCCTCCAACACCACCAGGCAATCCATGTGAAGACAACAGCTGAAAAGACCTTGAAAACAGGCAACACACAAGCATCGTGCTCTCTGGAAATCCAGAGAGGAAACAGAAACCAAGGAACAAAACATTCATCTAACAAAGTCAAATCCAAAAATCATCACCTAGACCTATAATCATCCCAAAACCAAATGCCAGGACTCCAGCATAAAAACACAAATAACAGATGAGACAATATGTCTCCATTAGAGTGCAGTTATTTCACTACAGCAGGCCTTGAATGCTCCAACATAGCAGAAGCACAACAATGAAGAAAATAGAAGAGAAGAAGGAGGAAGAGGAGGAGGAGGTGAAGGCGGGAGGAGAAGGAAAAGGAGGAGGTAAAGGGGGAGAAGGAGGAGAAAGAGGAAAAGGAGGAGGAAGAGGAAGAGGAGGAGGAAGAGGAAGAGGAGGAGGAGGAAAACCTTAAAACCAACCTATGAAGATGATAGAGGTCTTTAAAGAGAAAATGAATAGATCCCTTAAAGAAATGCAGGAAACCATAAACAAACAATGGAGAGAACTAAATTAAAGTGTTCAAGAGCTGACAATGGAAATAGAATCAATAAAGAAAACTCAAACAGAATTCTGAAAATGAAAAATTTAGGAATTTAAACAAGAACCACATAGGCAAGCTTCATCAACAGAATTAAATGGATACATTGGTCAAAGAAAATACTAAATCTAAAAAAATTCCTGACAAAAACACCTGGGAAATCTGGGACACATTAAAAGACCCAATCAAAAAGCAATATGAATAGAAGAAGACAAAGAATCTCAGCTCAAAGGCCCAGAAAATATTTTCAATAAAATCATAGAAAATATTTTGAGATTGACGGGTAGCCAATCTCTCAATCTACCCGCTGTTGAGCATTTCAGCTAATGTCATCCCCATTGGATCCTGGGAGCCTCTCACATTCATGGTGTCTGAGACTTTCTAGTGGTTCACCCCCATCCCCCAACTCACACTGCTGCATTTATCTAGTCATTCTCCCAGCCCTCTTGTCTTCTCTCTTGTCTTCCCCAATACATGATCCTGCCCTCCTTTTCCCTCCCCCTCCCCTCTCCCATCCAAGATCCTCCATCCCTCTGTCTCCCATGATTATTTTGTTCCCTTTTTAAGTGAGACTGAAGCATCCACACTTTGGCCTTCCTTCTTGTTAAGCTTCATATGGTCTATGAGTTGTATTGTGGGTATTCTAAGCTTTTGGACTAATATCTACTTATCAGGGAGTACAAACCATATATGTCCTTTAGACTCACTCAGGATGATATTTTCTAGTTCCATCCATTTGCCTGAAAAATTCGTGAAGTCCTCATTTTTAATAGCTGAGTAGTATTCCATTGTGTAAATGTACCACATTTTCTGAACCCATCCCTTCAATTGAAGGAGATCTGGATTGTTTCCAGCTTCTGGCTATTATAAATAAGGCTGTTATGAACATAGTGGAGCACATGTCCTTGTGATATAGTGAAACAACTTTTGGGTGTATGCCCAGGAGTCGTATAGCTGGGCCTTCAGGGACAACTATTTCCAATGTTCTAAGGAACCACCAGATTGATTTCCAAAGTGTTTGTGCCAGCTTGCAATCCCACCAGCAATGGAGGAGTGTTCCTCTTTTTCCATATCCCTGCCAGCATCTGATGTCACCTGAGTTTTTTATCTTAGCCATTCTGATTGGTGTAAGGTAGAATCTCAAGGTCATTTTGGTTTACATTTCCCTGATGACTAAGGATATTGAACACTCCTTTAGGTGCTTCTCAGCCATTCAAGATTCCTCAGTTGAGAATTCTCTGTTTAGTTCTGTACCCCATTTTTAAACTGGGTATTTGGTTTTCTGGAGTCTAACTTCTTGAGCTCTTTGTATATTTTGGATATTAGCCATCTATGGGATGTAGGGTTGGTAAAGATCTTTCTCAATCTATAGGTTGCTGCTTTGTTCTATTGACAGTGTCCTTTGCCTTGCCAAAGCTTTTCAGTTTTATGAGGTTCCATTTGTCAATTGTTGATCTTACAGCCTGAGCCATTGGTGTTCTGTTCAGGAAAATTACACCTGCGCCAATGTGTTTGAGGCTATTTCCTATTTTCTCTTCTATTAGATTCATCATATCTGATTTTGTTTGTTTCTGTCTAAAGGAAATGCAGAGACAAAAAAATTGGAGCAGAGACTGAAGAAAAGGCCATCCAGAGACCACCTCAACTTGGGATCCATCCCATGGCAGACACCAAACCCTGACACTATTGCTGAAGCCATGTTGTGCTTTTAGACATGAGCCTGGCATGGCTGTCCTCTGAGAGACTCTGCCAGCATTTGCCTGAAACAAATGCAGATACTTACTGCCAACCATTGGACTGAGCCTGGGAACCCTAATGGAAGAGTTAGGAGAAGGACTGAAGGAGATGAAGGGGATTGCAACCCCACAGGAAGAACAAAGGTATCAACTAATTGGATGCCTCAGAGCTCCCAGGGACTAGGTCACCAACCAAAGAACATACATGGGTTGGTCCATGGCTCCCACTACTTATGTAGTAGGGGACTGCCTTGTCTGGCCTCAGTGGGGGTGGAAGAGAGATGTGCTTGGTTCTGTGGAGCCTTGATGTCCCAGAGAAGGTGGATGCAAGAGGGATGAGGTGGGAGTGGGTGGGTGGGTATGGGTCACCCTCTTAGAGGCAAAGGAGAAGGGGAGATGGTGTGGGTTGCTCATGGAGGGGATACTGGGAAAGGGAACAACATTTGAAAAAAAATAAACAAAATAATTTTAAGAAATCATAGAAGAAAGTGTTCCTAACCTAAAGACGGTTGTAAAGGTACAAGAATCATACAGAACACCAAATAGATTGGACCAGAAAAAAAAACATCCTTTTGGCACATAATAATCAAAATACAAATGTAGAGAACAAAGAATGAATATTAAAATGTTCAAGGTAAAATGACCAACAGTATGTAAAAGCAGATCTGTTAGAATTACACCTGACTTTTCTTTGGAGAATCTGAAAGGCAGAAGAGCCTGGACAGATATGTTACAGACTCCAAGATACTACAGATGCCAGCCAAGACTATTATACCCAGCAAAACTTTCAATCCTCATAAATGTAGAAAATAAAATATTTCATGATAAAACCAAATTTAGGCAATATCTATCTACAAATCCAGCCCTACAGAAGGTTCTGGAAGGAAAATTCGAACATAAGAAGGTTAACTAAACCCAAGAAAGCAGGGAAAAAATAATGTCAGACTCATCAAAATCAAAAGCACACACACACACACACACACACACACACACACACACCCCACTACTCCCACCAACAACAACAACCACAACAAAATAATTAAACCAACAGTCATTGGTCATTGATACATCTCAATATCTATGGTCTCAATTTTCTAATAATAAGTCAAAAAATAACAGTGATTGTGAAAATAGGACCCATCCTTCTGCTGCATCCAGAAAACACATCTCAACATCAAGAATAGAAATTACTTCAAGATAAAGGGTTGGAAAAATATATTCCAAGTAAATAGACCTAATAAGCAAGTTGGTATAGCCATTTTAATATCTAACAAAATTTACTTCAAACCAAAACTAATAAAGAGAGAGAGAGAAGGACAGTGCATACTCATGAAAGGAAAAAAAAATGTACCAATATGACATTTCAACTCTTACCTATGTCCCAAGCACAAGGGCACCTACTTTTATAAAAGAAATACTACTACAGCTAAATCATATATTGGCCCTTACAAGCTGCTATTGGAAGACTTCAGTACCTACTCTTACCTATGGACATGTCATCCAGACAAAAACTAAACAGAGAAATATTGGAGCTTACAGGCATTATAAGCCAGATGGACCTAACAGATATTTACAGAACATTTCAACCAAGCATAAATTCTTTCTCTGAACCTCATAAAACTTTCTCCAAAATTGAGGACATACTCAAATATAAAGCAAGTCTCAAATAAGAAAATTAAAATAGCTCCCTTCATCCTATCAGACCACCATAGACTAGGTGGATATCAACAACAGAAACAATGAAGATCTTACAAACCCATGAAAACTGAACTGAATGTAAAAGTTTAGGTTAAGATGGCATTTATTAAGAAAGAAAGAAAGAAAGAAAGAAAGAAAGAAAGAAAGAAAGAAAGAAAGAAAGAAAGAAATTAAAAACTTTCTAGAATTCAATAAAAATTAGTCACAGCATACCCAAACTGATGGGACACAATGAAAGCTGTGCTAAGAGGAAAGTTTATAACACTAAGTACCAAAAAGGGAGAAATATCATACTAGCAGCCTAAGAGCACAGCTGGAACCTAAAAGCTCTAAAACAAAAAGAAGTAATCATGCCCAAGAGTAGTAGACAGCAAGAAACAATCAAACTGGGGTTTGAAATCAATAAAATAGGAACAACAGAACAATACAAAAAATCAATGAAACAGTTTGTTCTTTGAGAAACTAGCTAAAAGGCAGAGAGAGAGAGAGAGAGAGAGAGAGAGAGAGAGAGAGAGAGAGAGAGATATTAACAAAATCAGAAGTGAAAGGGGGCATAACAACAGACACTGAGGAAATCCAGAGAATCACAAAGACATACTTTAAAAACCTCTGACTCTTTTCTCTGCCCTTGGGGGCCTTTTCATCCTACTGGGTTGCTTCATCCAGTCTTGATGTAAGGGTTTGTGCCTAGTCATATTGCATCTTATTGTGCAGTGGTCAGTTGATATTCTGGGAGACCTGCTCTTTCTGAATGGAATCATAAGAATAGGGGATATGGGAAGTAGAGAAATAGGGTGTGGGAGGACTGGAAGGAGTGGAGGGAGAGGAGACTACAGTCCTTATGTATCATATAATAGATAGATAGATAGATAGATAGATAGATAGATAGATAGATAGATAGATAGATAGATAGATAAAGCAAGCAAGCTCAGGGCCAGATGGTTTTAGCATAGAATTCCACCAGAATTTCAAAGAAAAGTTAACACCAATACTCCTCAAATTATTCCACAAAATAGAAACTCCATGGTATTGGCATAAAAACCAGTTATATTAATCAATTGAATCTGATTGAAGATCAAGACATAAAACTGCATACCTATGGACACCTGATTTTTTATTTCAAAATCAGAAATACACAGCATCTTTAACAAATGGTGCTGGTCAAACTGTATGTCTACTTTAGAAGAATGCAAATAGATCCATAAGTATCACCCTCCACAAAACTCAAGTCCAAGTAGATCAAAGACCGCAACGTAAAACCATGTACACTGAACCTGAGAGAGGAAAAAGTAGAGAATAACCTTGAATACATTAGCACAGGAGAAGACTTTCCAAAGAGAACACCAATAGTGCGGATACTAAGATTAACAATAAGTGGGTCCTCAAGAAACTAAAAAGCTTCTGTAAGGTAAAGCACACCATCAGTAGGACAAGGCAACAGCCTACAAAATGGATAATATTTTCACCAACTGTACGTTCAATAGAAGACTAATATCCAAAATATATAAAGAACTCAAGAAACTAGATATCAAAGAAAATACAACTAATCTAATTAGAAAATAAAGTACAGAGTTAAGCAGAGAATTCTCAATTGAGGAAACTCAATTTGATGAGAAACACTTCAAAAAATGTTCAATACCCCTAGCCATCAGAAAAATGCAAGTCAAAACTATGTTGAAATTCCATCTTACATCTGTGAGAATGGCAAAGGTCAATAATACAAGTGACACTCATGCTGGTAAGGATGTGGAATAAAAGAACACTCATCTATTGCTGGTGAGAATGCAAACTTGTAGAGCCACTATGAAAATGTAGCATTTCCTCAGAAGGTGGGGAATTAAACTACTTCAAAATTCCACTATACCACTCTTGGGTATATACCCAAAGGATACTCCATCCTACTACAAGGACACTTGATCAGTCATGTTCACTGATGATCTGTTCTAGAACTAGAATATTCTATTAACTAGAAACAACCTAGATGTCCCTCAACAAAAGAATGGATAAGCAAAATGTTCTATATTTACACAAAGGAGTATTAGCTGTTCAAAAACATTGACATCATGAAATTTGCAGGCAAATGAAGAGAACTAGAAAAAATCATCATGAGTAAAGCTACCCAGACCCAGAAAAATAAAAAGATAAATATGGTAAGTATGGTATTTGTTTATATGTATGTAGTAATCATCATTAAGTAAATGATAACCAAGCTATAATCTATAGACCCAAAGAGATTAGGTATAGACAAAGGGCTAGGGTGGACACATGGAAGGGAAAAATAGAATATATTTTACAGGGGGGCTTGGGGGCAGGTGGTACAGGAAAGGGAGTAATAGGGTAAAGGGAGAGAAGAGAAATGAGGGGCATTTGAGGGTTGATATGAAAACCTAGTACAGTGGAAACTTCCTAAAACATATGATGGTCTCCTAATAATGGGGGATATGGCGTCTCAGTTGGCCATCTCTTGTCATTAAACAAAGCTTCCAGTACCAGGGCTGAGTTACATTCAGTTGAACTGTTGGCACAAGGGAATCACACGAACATCTCCAAATAAGTCAGGCTATTATTAAGACGATGAGTTGTTTTCTTCCAAGAACAACACCCACACAACCCATTGAACATGGTGAAATCCAGATGGTGCCTGTGTGAAGCCTTTATCCCTACATTCTAATGTCTTTAGTGTGAGAAGGTACTCTGTAGTCTACCAAAGGAGAAGCATAAACACCAACCCAGTCAAAAACCTTTGACCTAAAATCTGTCCTGCCTGCAAAATATCCATGGCAATGATTGCACAGAACTTGTGGGAGTAACCAACAAATGTCTGATTTGACTTAAGGTCTAGTTCAAGAGATGGAGCCCGTACACGACAGTGCTTGAGTGACCAAGAAACAAAGACTGGATACCCAATAGAGCAATAGTAAAACCAAACACTACTACTCTAATACAAAGAAAAAAAAATCATTAAAATGACTCTTAACGATATTCTACTACATTCATATATCAGTGCCTTAGTAGTCACCGTATTAGAGAAGCTTCCCCAGGCAGCAGATGGGAACAATGCCAAAAGAGAGAGAGAGAGAGAGAGAGAGCCTAAATTGTAAGTGTTCACCAAATCCCTCTCCTCATATCTCAAGAAACCTGACAGAGGTGGAGGCAGAATGAATGTAGGAGCCAGAGGGGATGGAGGACATCAGGAGAAGAAACTAAGCAAGGCTCCTGTAAACTCACTAAGACTGAAGCAGCAAGTACAGGTCTGCATCAGGTCCTCTGCATATGTATTATAGCTGTTAGCTCAGTATGGTTATGGGACTCCTGACTGTGAGAACGAGTCAGCCTCTGACTCATGGGTCTGCTCTTACAACTTGTTTCCTTCAGTGGAGTTGCCTTGTCAAACTTCAATGTGATGGCTTTGGCTTTATTTTATATTTTATTTTGCCATGTTTGGCTGTTATCTTTTGGAAACCTGTTCTTTTCTAATGAGAGACAGAAAGGAAGTGGATCAGGAGGGGAGGAGGAACTTATAGGATTAGAGAGAAAGGAAACTATAATCAAAAGAAAAAACAAAAGAACATTATAGATATGTATATATGTGTGTGTGTGTATATATATCATTATACACACACACACACACACACACACACACACACACACACACACACATATATATATATATATGAGTTGAGTATACTTCTTTCAGGAACCATTTGGAAATTCAAGTACAGTAGCTTGATAATGTTCTGAGTGGAGGTTAACTCCCACAGTGTTCCTGTACAATTATTTCACAATCGATTGGAATTACAACAACTTTCCTGCTCAGGAAGAAGGGACACAGGTATCTTTGTTCAGTCAAGCACATATATTGGTCAATATAAAACACAAATCTAAATAATGTTTAAATGTCTCCAAGTCATCTGGATGATAGAAAGGAAAAAAGCAAACTATTTCACATAATGAAAACTAAAAGTATGCTCATTTGAACATAATTATTATCAAGTTCCTTTTTGAATAAACCTTTGTGCATATATTTAATTGTTTTCTAGATTTGAAATAAGGGGAAAACATTTGAAATGTAAATAAAGAAAATATCCAAACCAAAGAAAAAGAAAGAAAGAAAGAAAGAAAGAAAGAAAGAAAGAAAGAAAGAAAGAAAGAAAGAAAGAAAGAAAGAAAGAAAAAAGAAATAAGGGGAACTTAACTAAATTTCAAACTATCCAGAAGGATCCCTGGATTTACTAAAATCTCATACAAAATTGATATCCATCTAATTTTGCCAGGGGCTCATAATCCCCAGCAGGATTTTAAAAGGGACTGTGACCCATTACAAATACTTATTAGTCCCGATAGCAAGCAACTATCTCTTGAAATGTGTAGCATAAATTCTATGCTAACCCCTGTTTTTCTGTAAGGCCTAGGGAAAAGAGAAGAAAGATACTTGAGGACAATTGCTAAGAAGCCCAGGCACGATGTGTGTTTCCCAGTCAGTCATATATGCCTGCAGTGATCCCAGACCCTTCCTCTTAAATTTGGCACAAGGAGGCAGCATTCAAATTTCTTCTTGTTAGGACACTATTACTCACCTTCAGGGGCCCCACTTCAAGTACTGAAAAGTTGGAAACCACATTTCTGAACAAATCGCAGAAGGCACAAGACGAAAGTCAATGTATTCTTGTGAATTAATCCAAATAATGTGGGATGTATCTCTGAGCTGGCTTTTCCTGCAGTTTACCTTCCCATGGACTTCAGAGGAGCAGACAGATCATTATAAAAGAGGCAGAATGAGAAACCATGAAGAAAAGTTTTATATCTGTACATTTAAATTTATAGACTTTTTTGATGAATACTCTATTGTTGAAAATATCTATTTTTTCACAAATTACATTAATTTTCCTAGTTACAAAATGGCTGAGAAAGGTTGGCTGATGTGGGCTCAGTAAAAAAAAAAAAAAAGTGCTTGTCATCAATCTGTATGACCTGAGTTCAGTGCCTGGAATCCTCTAGGGGGGCAAGGAGAGAATTGGTTCCTGCAAGTTGTCTGCTGACCTCCACACAGGCATCTCTGAGTATGCTTGAGCATTCTTTCTCTGCGTATGTCTCTCTGGCTCTTTGCTTCTCTTCTCTGTCTCGTGTGTGTGTGTGTGTGTGTGTGTGTGTGTGTGTGTGTGTGTGTGTGTGTGTGTGTGTGTCTGTCTCTCTCTCTGTGTCATGTATACACACACACACACACACACACACACACACGCACACACACACACACACACACACACACACACACACAAAGTAAATAAATGAAAAGAAAACTCCGAGGAATGGAAACAAATCTATGTCATGTACCAAGATACTAAAATTATCAGAGAAGTATATATTCCTGGGGCATATTGATATTGATAACATGGAGCTATGAAAAGAGTTACCTATTTCTGTTTCTGTAGTGTCCAGAAACAAAAATACCCTTTGAAAATATCTATGGATATATATATATATATATATAATATACATATCTATTAATATATATAACATAAATATATATTAATATATAATATAAATGTATATAATATATATGGATTATATAGATGTATATATATAATCATGAGATTATTCTTATCAAAATAGTTCTCAATAAATTAGAGAATATAAATTATCATAAATAATGTTAACCTCAAGGTGATCAGTCATGGTGGAGTATATTCTCAGTCCCAGTTCTTGTGAGGTAGAGGCAGGTGGATCTCTGTGAAATCAAAGCCTACCTAGCAAATTACAGGCCATTCAGAGCTATCTAGTGAGACCCTGTCTCAAAATCAAAAACAAACAAACAAACAAGAAAAGAGACTAATCCTACCCTATACTGGTGTTGAAGTTTGTTGCTGATTCTGGACCCTGTTCCCTGTACTAACAAGTCTTTTTTCACATTCTGTTGCTATTTCTGTGCTCTCTCTGCTCTTCAAGCCCTAAAGGCTCCCATTACTGGAGCTGACTAGACTCCCTCTGTCTGCCACAGTGTGACAGCAGTCATCTATTGCCACTTCCAGGCCTTAGTCCACGAGAAAAATGAGCTTATGCCTTTCTCACTATACTGAGCTCACCATACTTCCTCCCAAGCCAAATACCCCAGGCATAGTGGGAAATATACCTTTCCCCAAACACCTACATGGATAGTCAATCAATCTGGCATTTCACTCCCAGAGTCAAATATTTCCAACTAATTTTATCTTTATTGTTTGACCCTTCTAATGTTACCAAGATGCCCATCTTAAAATGTCAAATACTGACCTAGCTGAGCCTGCTCTATAGAGACTATGGTACAGCACATTCATGCTTTAAATTTACATCAAGATGTATTTGATTTAGTAATAAAACAGCCGAACATTGGGGTGTACCGTGACACTCACCCATCCCTTTAGTCTAATGACAGTCCCAGTTGTTTCCTATCTTCTAGCTGACTATTCGTTTTGTTTTTATATCCATAAATTTAAAACATTGGTTCGTGCTTGTGGAATGTTCAATTGACCTTTAAAATTAGCCTACAAATTTTAGTGGAGAAAAATAAGAGAGTAATTTTCTTCTCTCTCTTTTCTCCCCTTTTTTGTCCCCTTTTTGTCCTAGTTTGTGTATCTTTATGATTTGGTGAAACTAACATATAATGTCTTAAAGTGTCCTTCTGTACTTTGTCATAGATCATTTTTACTGGCTGTTTTCTCATCCTCCATTCTGCTTGAACAAGACAAGTTCTCTCTATATATGATGTCTGTATACAGTCATCTGAAGCGTGAGTCTGGAAAAGAGCAAAAGTAAAAGTAGGAGCTGATCCACTGCTTTTCATGAATAAGAGGCTAACTACGCCATGAAGTAAACACTTGATGTTGTTTGTTGAGCTTAGCTTTTAAAGACAATCCAAGTTCACTCTTTCCCTTGATTTTCAATAGAATTGAGAATAAATAAAAGGAGACTCCAATAGAAGCAGTAGACCAGTAGTTATTGAAGCAGTAGATCAGTGGTTCTTAACCTGTGGGTCACGATCCCCACAGGAGTTGCATATCAGATACCTTATATATTAGATACTTACATTGAGATTCATAATGGTAGCAAAATTAGATTTATGAAATAATTTTCTGGTTGGGGGGTCTCCACAGCATGAGAAACTGCATTAAAGGGTTGCTACATTAGTAAGGTTGAGAACCACTGGTCTAGACAAGTACAGTGAGTGAGAATTATTTCTGAAGTAATGTATCTTCTCAGTCACTTTGATTGTCTCAAGCACAAAGAATCTTTACTAATTTGGAATTGAAGATGGGTTTCACTACTATGTATAGTATATATATTTTTTTATCAAAATGATCACAAAAGCATTTCCTATCTCATTTGCTCCTTTGCAAGGTTATCTTCTTAGTTTTTTGTTTTTTTGTTTTTTGTTTTTTTTTTTTACCAAGAAACAAAAAGTCAGTTTCTCCAACCATTTGGGCCCAGGGTAGACTACTTAACCATTACATATATCAGCATGGTAAGATTATCACCTTTTCTGCCCCAGCATTTTCCATTCTTATTTCTAAGAAAACTTTCTCTTAGAAGCTTGACTTCCATCCTATAAGAAGCCCAAGCTACAAAAGGTCATGTAGAGATGCCCCAAGTTCAACCCTAGCTGATATTCCAGAGGATGGTTAAAATTGACTCAGCTCTGATGGTGACAATCTAAATTATTCACTCACATAGAAGTTTTACATGCCCCCTAAGGCATGTGATCTCGGTCTTAAGTGGGGCCTACAGACTCATCCAACTGACCTTTGTCAGTCTACAAAGCATAATAATTTTGCTTGAATCCATTAAGGTTTGAGGTAATTTAATAAGTGGGTAGAGATAAGATACTAGACACATGAAACCAGGCCTTGTGAACCATTGGCAGTCACAGTTTCCTGAAGCTGACTCTAGCTGTTTCAGGAGTGACAGAAAAACATCCTGGACCCAAAACTTAACTTCAAGATTAGAGTTAAGGTGAACTAATATTGTGATTAATCCAAACAGCATGAAACATTCTGTGTTTGTGGAGTGTATGTGTGTGTGTGTGTGTGTGTGTGTGTGTATGTGTGTGTGTGTGTGTGTGTGTGTGTGTATGTGTGTGTGTGTGTGTGTGTGTGTTGGGTGATGTTGTATTTGTTCTTTGTGGCTTTTGTAACAATTTTTGGAAAACCTGACAATTTTAAACAGCAGATTTATTCTACAGTCTATACATCTAAAGATAAGGTGATTATTAACAGGGCCATGCTGCTTCAAGATTTGCCCAACCTGTAGTCCATGAGCTTCGTGTACCACAAGGTAACAATCAATGTAACCCAACACAAAATCTTACTTAAAACATTGTGAGATTTTTGTGTGGGGTTTTTTTGTTTTTTGTTTTGGAACATAATTTAGCAGTTTTTAAGCATGAGTGTTTGAGATGACCAATGTTTGTCAGAAAGCTGAACAGGCCAGCAAGTTAGAGACACCCTTTCCTTATCTGAGCCAGATTTAGTTACCATGTGCCTTGCCTTTACTGGCTTCCTTAGCTAATGGCTGCATCACTCCAGTCCCCTGGCTTCTTGTCATCTCTTCTACTTCTCTCTCCCTCCCCCCCCCCTCAGTCTCTCCTTACCTTAAGATTCTTAGCTTTTTATGTTTACTAAAGACCCTTTTCCCAAATTCCAGTAGTTTGATAGCAAAGTAGGCCCCTGCCCCTTCTGCTGATCACATTTGGTGTAGGAACAGGGTCCTCATCACCCTAACACATGCGATATGTAAACCAAGCTCATCAATATAAAGCAACTGTGCTTTATTTTGGCACTGGATAGTTTCAAAAGCAGATGGTAGTTAGTGCTGTGGCATGAATTCTCCCGGTATGACTGATGATCAAATCTGATCTCATCTCTACATCCGCCTTTCCCATTCAGCTCTTGTGCCCATAGACTACATGCAAGAGGATTTGACATGATCTTATCCAGGTTAAACTCCTCTGACAATACAGAATGACTCTGTGGTGCTATTCTGGAATTCTCCTGGCAAATCAATTATATTGGTTACACATTTGGTGATATCAGCCATTTTCTAACTTTTGTTTGACAACCTCCATATAATTTCCAAAAGTGTGTTATTATTTTGTCACTTAAATTTTGATTTTTTTTTCTTTACAATGCTTTAACACTATCTACTATAATAGCCTAAGCTTACATATCCATCCTGAGTCTCTTAAAGAGAATATCCCGAACAGAAATCCCATAACTCAGAAACCCTCACTAAGATATGTAAGAACTTGCTTTTTAACATGCTCGTGTGTGTGTGTGTGTATGTGTGTGTGTGTGTGTGTGTGTGTGTGGTGTGACACACTTAAAAGGGGGATTGAGAGAGTATCTATAGCCTTGATTCCATGATTTTATGTTAAAACAAACACCCACAGATGTAAGTACAGCAAAAGAGAGATCACAAATTTGAGAGAGAGCAAGTGGATGGAGGAAAAGGAAAGGGTAAAATTATGCAATTATTTTAATTTCAAAATTTAAAAAAGTACATTTTAAAAACAGAGAGTAAGGTATATCATAATTTGAAGATCCTGTTCTCTGGACTTGGGAAAAGGCAAAATGGAAATATAAATAATAAGTCCTGAGGATAATCCTTCAGGAGCATGATAGCACAAATACCAAACTGATGCACTCTGGTACATTCATGCCTTGCTCTGCGTGGGTCTCTGTCTTTATTTTATTACTTTTGGTTTTGGTTGTGGGGTTTAAGCTCGGGACTTGTGCATACCACCCACATCACATGTCCCTACAGTACCCTTTCAGCCTTTAAACCATTTTAAAGGGAGTATTGATATTGTATTATTCCTTAATTTAGCCAGTACTTGGCATTATTCTGTGGCTGTCATTGGAAATGACAGTCTTAAGACTTAAATGCTACTGAGTCATAATTTACAATCTATGACAGGTTATTTAAAATGAGAAATAAGATGAAAACAAGAAAACTAGCCTTCCTCACAATTACTCACTAAGGCACCAAAACTCGAAAGTATAAAGAAGGGCAAGCCAAATCTATTTAATATAAAGTAATGAGCAAAAAACTGCTCTCAGCATCCCCGGTTAATTGTTCAAACAGCTCCTGCAAATTAAATAAAAGCATTGTCACCTCTGGTTCTTTAATAATGAATTTCCATTAGGTAATGAGGCAAAATGAAAGACCTCTGCAGATTCCTTAGTTGAAACCACTTGTGGACCAAGCATGAAAACTTTTCTGCAATCAGACTGTAGAAAAAGAGACAGAAATACAGCAGGAGAACTTGAACTAATGATTTTGGGGTCCTGACCCAGAATCTTCCCATGGACCAATGTGTTGAAAGGCTTCCCTTACGTTTTCTTCGTGTAGGATCAGATTCACATCCGATGCTTTGGTCTTTGATGCATTTGGAGTTGTTTGTGTACCTGGTGAGAGATAGTGATCAAGTTTCAGGCTTCTCCCTGTAGAAATCTAGTTTGCCCAGTTCCTTCTGTTGAAGATTCTGCCCTTTACTCAGTCAATGATGTTGGTATCTCAGTTGCAAGTCAGTTAGCTACAAACCTGTGACCTCTTATTTCTGTAACTTACGTGATTACATTGGTCTCTGTGTCTGCTGTACCATGCTGTTTGGATTATCACTGCTCTGTGGTTACTTCAAAGGTCTGTGACATTTCAAGGATTGATTTTCTCCATTGCTTTGGTATTTGTGGTCTTTTATAATTCCATACAAATTTCAGGATTTTTTTTCCTAGCTCTTAAAAGACTGTCACTGACATTTTTATTATTAATTGACTAATTAACTTACTGGACTGCAGTTTCCCCACAATGCTCTCCTACAGGTATTCCTCCCCACTCTCCATCCACTCACTCCTCCTCCGCTTCCCTTCAGAAAAGGGGAGGCCTCCCACGGATATCAAACAGCCCTGTCAAATCAAGTTGCAGTGAGACTAGGTGCACCCTCTCCTATTGAGTCTAGATGAGCAGTCCAGTAGGACTTGTTCCAAAGGTAGGCAACAGGGTCAGAGACAGCCCCTGCTCCTGCTGTGAGGAGTCCTACTTGAAGACAAAGCTATACAACTGGTCCATACATGTAGAGGGCTTATGTCAGTCCAATGCATGTTTCCTGGTTGGTGTTTAGGCTCTGTGAGCTCCTTTGGGCCAGGTTAGTTGGTCAGTTCATTCTGTAGGTTTCCTTGTGATGTCCGTGACATCTCTGGCTCTTACACCCCTTCCTTTCACTCTTCCACAGGATTCCCCAGCCCCCCCCCCCCATGATGTTTGTCTGTGAGTCCCTGCATCCATCTCTATCAGTTGCTGGGTGAAGCTTCTCTGATGACAAATATGTTAGACTTCTGTCTGCAAGTGTGCTTTCAGTTTCTCTCCATTTAATTTGATGTTGGCTATTGCCTTGCTGTATATTGCCTTTATTGTGTTTAGTTATGGACCTTCTGTCCCTGATCTCTCCAAGACTTTTTTTTATCATGCAAGGGTGTTAGATTTTGTCAATGTTTCTTCAGCATCTAATGAGATGATCATGTAGTTCTTTCTTTCAGTTTGTTTATACAGTGGATATCAGTGACATTTTGATGGAATTAAAATTTGAGCCTGTTGATCTTTGTGTTAATATTGACATTTAATCAGATTCATTATTGCTAGCTATAGGAATGAAAAACCTATTGCTATCTGTTGTCTTCAGTCATATTTTACCAGTGCTTGCCATTTTCATTATAGAGGACTTAAACTTCATTGCTTTTACTTGGAAGTAAAGACTACCTTTACTGCTTTATTATTGTTTGGGTTGTTGTTGATGATGACTTGATTGTTTAGTAACTATTGTGAATGGAATGGTTTCAATAATTTTTTTCATCATAGAAAAGTTACTGATTTTCATGTTAATTTTGTGACCTACAATTTCCTTTTTCCTAAAAATGTTTTGGTCTGGCCATTGGGTTATTTTCTATATAGAACCCTATCACCTCCAAACAGGAGAAATTGGCTTCCTCCCTTCATAATTGGCTGGCTTGCTTATTTCTCCTTCCTAATTGGTCTGACCAAAATTTCTAGTACTATATTGGATAAGAGACATAAAGTGGGTACCCCCACTTGTCCCTGACATTAGCAGAAAAGCTAAGGCATGCATTTAGCCTTTCCCCATCACGAATATTTTTAATTTTTAAGTCATTTTGTCTTTATTTCTATACAACTTTTGTTACTTTTCCCCCTAAATTTTGGGTTGGATTTCTCACAATTTCCTAAGTCCTTAAAACATTTTAAAATATTTCAAATATTTAAAATATATTCATCTGAAAAAATATTTCTTTCTTTTTTCTTTTTCTCTAATAAAGACTATACATTTTTCACAAAACAATTCTTTTATTGCCTCTTACACAGTCTAGAGAAATCACCACACACTAGTGAAAAGAATAAGTATTCTGAAAACATGAGATAAAATGTTCTGTAAATGTCTATTAAGTCCATTTGATTTATAATATAGTTTAAATTTGAAGTTGCTTTGTTTACTCTTTGCTGGAAAATAGGCCCAGTGACAAAAATAGCTTGTTGAAATTCACTACTGTTACTACATTGAAAATTATCTATCTGTTTAGGCCTAATAGTCTTTGTTTTCTAAAATTCTCCGGCACTATTTGTATATAGATTTACAGTAATTATATGTTCCAGTTGAATTGAGCCCCTGATCAGTTCATAATGGCCTTCTTGGTTCTTGGTCTCTTTTTATGTCTCCCTCTCCCTCTCCCTCTCCCTCTCCCTCTCCCTCCCCTTCCCCCTCCCCCTCTCCCTCTCCCTCCC
>CM052716.1:44492019-44512793 GCA_028551405.1 Uromys caudimaculatus
TGCCCCAGCATCCTTAGTCCCACCCTAACCTACATGCCCCAGCATCCTTAGTCCCACCCTAACCTACATGCCCCAGCATCCTTAGTCCCACCCTAACCTAGATGCCCCAGCATCCTTAGTCCCACCCTAACCAAGATGCCCCAGTATCCTTAGTCCCACCCTAACCTAGATGCCCCAGCATCCTTAGTCCCACCCTAACCATGATGCCCCAGCATCCTTAGTCCCCACCCTAACCATGATGCCCCAGCATCCTTAGTCCCCACCCTAACCATGATGCCCCAGTATCCTTTCACTCATCTTAATAGTGATTGCCTCCCACTTTCTTATTTTTAGCTCACAGCCCAAACCATTACAAAATGGTTTTCATTACTAGTCAGTCAAGAAAAGCTGACTCAGGATCATTTTTGTGCACTCCCATTTCTATTTTAATCCTGGATCTTCCTCTAGAGACCTACTTACCTTGACCTCCCTCAAATTCCTGATGCCCATAAACATTTTCTAAAACCTAATCTTCCATATCCACCAACTAAATGACTAAACACACTAGGTATGAAAACCAAACACCTTGGAGTAATTGTTAGCACCCAAATCTTAAAACTCAAATCTTATGATAATTGTTTATTAATGAATGTTGACATTTTCCAAATTGTTATTATGACAAAGATAATCCCTGTTATTAACTGTGATGCTCTATGTAATTTGGGTCCTCCATACCTCTCCACCTCAGTCTGCACACTTTAGTCCTGCTTACTGTTTCCCTTCCAGCCATACCAGCCCTCTTTAACCCACTTCTAGAACAGGACATTTGACAAGCCATTCTTGTCCTAATAAACTTGTTTCTGCTCCCTCAGACAGTTAATATCTTCACATGTTCAGTTCTCAGAAATGTCATATGGATAGGATATTACAGCACAGCCTGTAATGAAAAGGGGGAGAATTCTAAAAGTCTTGACCGTTGGTCTGATTCATAAAAACAACTGAAGTTCTGCTGAAAAGGAAGAAAACATTCTTGGGAAGAGAACGACAAGAAATCAATGGAATAGAGATTGGAATGACAACTCCAAATGGAAGAAATTGTTGAATTGGAGAACTAAAGGGAATCTATCAGCCTACATTCAGCTAGAATGGTCAAAGACAAATCTGATAGAACTGTGGAAGACTCAAGAGCAGACAAAAATGTTAGATTTACTTTGAGTACATGTTTCACAGTGTATATTTTACAGAATAGAGACTAAGACCTCATTTCCATTTATCTCAGATCAAATGTCCTAAGAGCCCCAAACTCCAAAATAAATTAATTGCCTTTAAAACAGATTGCTAGATGCCTTTGCCAGGGTGTATATACTACAACTCTCATGGAGCCCAATAGTTTCTATCAGGTACTTAAATGATACTGATGCTAATAATTTAGGGGTCACACTCTGAGGTCACACCCTGCTAGATAACCTCACATAGTAAGCTAAATATAAAGCCATTCAAAGAGATATAACTCTAAAATAAAAAGAAAAAACTGAGACACAGAAACACCCCATGAGTAACCTATCGAGCGTTTACATCTACCTTGGCAGCATCTTATTTGTTGTTTCTTGAACAACAGTGTTATATTTTCCTAATGACTGAATTCTTTTTCTATAATAGAAAATGACTGAGCCAATCAGCCCCAAAGTCCTCCACAGTTCCTTGCTGGTCCAATCCTATTATTTAGCTTCTGAATTACAGTTTGTTAAGATTTTTGTCCCATGCCACTTTACTCTGTAAATATACATTTTTATAGAATTAAGGGGAAAAGCCTATGGGACTCCTAGAAAAGAGGCAGGAGTTAGCCAAGAATCATATTTATATCAAACAACAGGGGATCGTACAAGTTAATCACACAGCTAATGAAGAGTAACTATCAATAAAGTATCATCAGATGTGAGAACCTAGAGTATCTGCAGGATCCAATGAGCAAAAGCAGACCATTGCAGGTAGGAGCAATATGAGAGAAGAAAATGGGGGTCTTTAATTAGGGAGGGGGGAGATAAATATAGAAGAGAGTAAAAACATCTGAAAATGTCATAATCATACTATCTACCTAAAATACCTATAGTATGTATATAGTATGTACTATAGCTACTTATTACTATATGTACATACATAAGTCAGTCTATTCATATATAGTTTAATTAAAATGGTTGAATTGGAAGAAGGATGGAAGAAACTGAAGAGAGGGTGACCCCATAAGAAGGCCAGCAGTCTCAAGTAACCCAGATGCCTGGGAGCTCCCAGACACTGAGCCACCAACCAGGCAGCATATATAGGCCCCAGCACATACATAGCAGAGAGCTGCCTGGTCTTGCCTCAGTGGGAGAAGACATGTGCAAGCCTCAAGAGACTTGAGGTCAGGGGTGAGGGGTGTCTGGTGGGGTGGAATCACCCTCTTGGAGACAGGATGGGGGAGAAGGAATGGGATGAGGAACTGTGGGAGGGAGGACTGGGAGAGAAGCCAATGGCTGGATTGTAAATAAATAAAAGTAATAATGATAATAAAAATGAGTTGGAATAGCTCCAAACCGGCCCAACCTAGGCTTACAGCTTGTAAATTTAAAAATAAAATTCTCATTTGGGCTGACAATCTTTCTCCAAGAGCCATAGACCATCTAACAAAAACCCCAATACCAGACATGAGAAGTCCTCTTTTGAGTTATTGGTAAGAGAATTATTTGAGTTATTGGTAAGCCAAAAGGCTCCCATAAATTTATAGGTTATTGCTATTTGCTTTGGTTTTCACACCCCCATCCCCTCCCCAGAGGTGGAAAGTCCCTATTACTAAGACACCATTCACTTTAAACACAGAGCCCAGAAACTTGAGGAAAATCTGACCTGGAAGCTTTCTGTCTGACAACCAGCTCTCCTGGTACTAGAAGAAAACAACCAATAGCCTGATCCACCTATGATGCGAACAAACCACAACAACCAGCATAGCTCAGTGGCAGCAAGAATGTAACCGTGGCACACATACCTTGGTAATAACCAACGGCTCCTTAATTGGATGTAAGGCCTGCTCAACAGAAAGGAAGTTATGCCTAGTTCTAGAAACCTAGTCATGTACCCGGGGCTAATGAAGTCATGGATCTTAGAGGAAAATGTCTGCCATTTTACTAAACCAGCATAATCCCTGACTACATTTTAAATATAATCCTTATGTCCACAGATAAGTGTAATTCTTACTACTTCATCAAGGACACTTTGTAGCAGACTGAGTCAATTACAGAAAACCACAACTAATGAAAATGCAGAGTTGTGGAGCCCAGTCCCAGCTGGCACATCTACAACACAACGCCTGCACCTAAGGAATCATTGTGTAAGAGAAAGTGGAAAGACTGTAAAGTCAGCAATACAGGAAATTTGCTATGAGATTGTGTCCCCTAGGGGGAAAAAAGTCAGAGAAGGTACATTCATGAAGTCTCACCAATATGGCTGCCTAAATCTGACCTGAACAAGGATGATGTCAACAGGCATGGTAACATGGAAGGGGGAAGCTCAGAAGACCGCAACCCAAAATAAATACATGTGGTAAATTTATGGAATAATACATGATACACTAATTAATCTAATCCTAGAAAATTCAGAATATTTTAAAAGTATATCTTTTTAATTATTTATTTATTTTTTGATACTTTATTTACATTTCCAGTGTTTCCCTCTTTCCAGGTCTCTTCTTTGGAAACCCCCATCCCCTCCCCCTCCCCTGCCTCTATGAGGGAATTCCCCCGCCCGCCCACCCACCCACTCACTCCAGTCTTCCCAACTTGGCATTCCCCTTTACTGGAGTCTCTAACACCCTCAGGCCCAAGGGCCTCTCCTCCCCCTGATGGACAACAAGGATCTCCTCTGCCACTTATGTGGTCCAAGTCATGGGTCCCTCGATGTATATTCTTTGGTTGGTGGTCCAAACTCCAGGAGGACCAGGGGGGTCGGGCCAGTTGACATTAATAAAGACTGCAGGTGGCAATATATGCAGATTTAATGCCTGGACTAACGGCCTATGTTTTCCTTTAAATCAAAACTGGCATCCTGTTGCTATTAATAAAGAAATGAAAGTGGTAGAGGGAACAGTGGCAGAGTTGGTGGCTACCTAGAAGTTGTTTACACCATGATGAACTGAAGGGCAGCAAGACCCACCTGTACATCCTTTGCTTTGATATGTTCAAAAATGAGGTCAGAGAGTCTAGAATTAATGGGAACACTGAGACCAAGGGATATAAAATGTTTTTGTGGTTATTAAATTTAATTTCCATCCTGTTACTTCAAATGGCTTTCCTGTTGCTTGCTTATGACCTTTTTACCACCATGTGGAATACACTAAATATCCAAGCATTTCTAAAGAATTATTTCTTGGCTAACCAAATGGAGAACTTTTCACTGGGGTGCCCATGAGAGCTTCAGCTTACTTCCAGTTTACAAAAAGATATTAGCAAATAACTTGTCCTACAGATAACAAATTATTCCACACATTTGTATTAGTTAATTGTCTGTTGGATAAAATAAGTCAGGGATGGAAAAGGGTTGTTGTTGTTGTTGTTGTTGTTGTTGTTGTTGTTGTTGCTTGCATGTGTGTTCAGTCTCCGGTTCCAGAGGGTATAATCCATGATGTCAGGAAAGGCCTGAGAACTGGAGTGTGAGGGCCTATGTGGAGTCATGAAGCAAACATCACATTTCATCCACACATATGAAGCAGAAAAGTGAGTAGAAAGTAGGACCAGGGTAAAAAAACCCCAAAGCCCATCCCTCAGCCCCAGTTCCACCCCAACCCCACCCAAGCAGTGTACTTCCTTCAGCAAGACTCCCTAGTAAGGATTCCATAACCTTCCAAACCAGCATCACCAGCTTGAGACCAAGTATTCAAACATAGGAACCAATAGGGATTGATTCTTATTCAAGCTACAAGACCAATACCATTTTTAAGTAATCTAATATAAAGAACATTAGTCCTTGTGAAGATTGTCTCTGTTCATCAGTACCTTACCAATATTAAGAATATACTCATTTACGCATCTTAATAAAAACAATAGCATTTTGAATGCCCTATATTAACCTTCATTCCTCAGTGCTCATATGCTATATTTTATACCTTTTTTAGGGTAGAAACATTGATCTGATATTTAGTATCTACCATCTTTTAATACTTTGTCATTCAGAAAGGCACTGGGACAATGGAAAGTGAAATGTTACAAATAACCTGTGACTATCTTTCAAGTCCTGGCTTGGGCATCTATTAGATAGGTATATGTGCCTTATGAAAATCTAGAGCAGTGATTCTCAACCTTCCTAAAGCTGCAGCCCTTTGATACAGTTAATCATGTTGTGGTGACCCCCAACCATAAAATTATTTTGTTGCTACTTCATAAATGGTAATTATACTACTGTTATTAATTATAGTGTACATATCTGATATGAAGAATATCTGATATGTGATCCCAAAGGGGTCGAGACCAATGGGTTGAGAACCACTGCTCTAGAGGTTAGTGTTGAAATATTATCCAAACTCTTGTACACATTTAAATAACTTGAGATACCATCTTTGTATTTTTAATTTCTTTGAGCTTTTCAGTTTATAACATAATTAAATCATCCTGACCCACAGGGACAAGGTCACAACCACAACAACTAAAGCAAAATGGTTAGGGTTAAGAGCCAATTTGTATCCTTTGGGAAACCTTGAGATCCCGCTACAGGGTCATCCATAAGGTTCTTTCAGCTCATGGGTTCTATAATTCTGTGGCTTATCATGCAGGATGAAGTATTTGAGATACAGTCAACAAGAAGGAACTAAAGCATTTCTTAGGAAAATAAATGGTTTAGGGACAGAAAAGTAAAGATCAGCTTTCATAGGAAATCTTTAGGACAAAGAGAAGCCTCTTGAACACTAAATTGCTACTGTGAAAAGTGTATATGCTTAACCCTCCTCATTTACACCAGAAATCAAGAAACTCTATCAGATGTACTTCAAGATGTACTATAGGGAGTGGTTGTCCAATAGAAGATAAGTCTGTCTCATTATGTGATACTCACTAGGGTAAAGGAGGGGCAAATGGGTAAGGCTATTTTATTTTATTCTCTTGCCATTATTGGCCCTCTATATTTCTCTCTTGTATCTATCTTCTGACTAAATAAATAAATAAGTGTAGTCTGTCCAAGTTTCATGTAACCAAGATCTTGTAGCTTTGTGGACTCTGTTATTTACTTTGCCCCTCTGATGGATAAAAGTGAAAAAGTTGTCTTTTGGTCTTGCTTGGGATAATCAGATAACTACTTGATGGATCTTTAGTCTAGAAAGAGAACGTAATGGCGTTAAGACTGCTAAATGAAAAGCCAAAAAATGCCTTTTCTTGTAAATGAGTAGGACATACTTTTTTTGTTTAGAGATACACAAACACAAATGCACACACACACACACACACACACACACACACACACTTGCAGGTATGCATACATGCACATGCACACAGGAACTTATGCATATGACTTTAATTACATTTCAGGCAGTTGTGTAATCTGGCCTTCCTCTTAGGTACTTATTGGTAAATTAATACATTGTAACCATATATAAACAGTCCTAAAGATGTGGATTTATTCATTGTTGATATGTACATGAAACCTTTAGATTATATAGTTTCTAATACAATGTATGTCCAAGCGGGATATATTTGAAATGAATATTCTAGAATTGTTTTGAAAATATACATCCAAGTTGCTTTGTGTATAATATGGTGGGTTTCAAGATGGCTGTTTAAATTTAAAGATGAATGAGCTTCATTAAAAAATAAAAATTTTCAGCTAAAAACCTAAAATGGGCTATATTCAAATGAGTTTGCCCTCTTAAGAATTTTTAAGGAGTCCGTGGTGCTACCACAAATCAAAATGTTTGGGTCAGATTAGGAATACTGATAAGAGAAGGCCGTAAATGGGTAGAAACAGAAGATTGTTCAGCTCCAAGAACAAACAAAGCAGAGATTGTCTGTTTCCTAGCCTAGGGTGCGTGCATTCTTGCCAGAGCAGCAGAGAGAGAAAAGCTACTCCTGAGAACAGGTATAGAGTTAGAAATGTGTGCCCACTTTCCAAACATACAACTACTATCTCTAAACTAAAAATCACCCAGTGAAAGTTAAAACGAGAGATCTCAGTGAACCCTTTCTCTGTTTTGTTTTGCTATCTCAGAATTGAAAAAAAAAAAAGGAACCAAGAGAGATGTTAGACTCTTTCTCAGAACTACTGTACAAAATTAAGAATTCCAAGAAGCCAAACAATATTAAAAGTCAGCATTAATAATGCTAAGATAACAATGAACACTGAGCACACACCATCTGTCTAAAATAGATTCTGTTTTAAAGAATGTATTCCCATTATTACCTTTAAGACCCAACACAAACATACAAATCTGTTGCTGCTTTCCCCATTCTTCAAATGCAGAAACTAGAACAACAGAAACTCAATTACTTGTCCCAAAACACACGTGCCAAAGTGACAGATACAAGTGAAACAAAATCCCTCAGATGATGAAGGAAGAACGAACTGTGAGCAATAAGGCTTAGGTCACATAGCATTTTGGCTCCCGAAAGACAACAAGTGCTGATCATAGAACTGCTATTACCTGTGGTCTTACATTAATGATGTTTCCCGAACACAAACTATGAAGACTCATATCACTCCTGTTAGCAACCACTTACTGAATTTCCTACTCTTACAGTCTCTGATCAGAATGCAAGCCTGTGCTTGCTCATCAAGTATGCACAATGCCTCAATGCCCCTGGGCTGCAGCCACCCTGTCCCATGTCTGCCTTTCCTTTCCTTTGCAACAAAGAAATATCTGAAATCACAGAATGTGTCCTTTTGGCGTCACCTTTTCTCTACTGGCTCAGATATGTGGGTCATGAGAGCACAGGATATTTGCCTCCTTCCCGTGTGCCTCTGAACAATTTCTAACACACAGGGAATTTCCATAGAGATCACTTTATAAACGTTTGGCAAAGTACTAGTTTGAATGCCTGCTGATTTCAATCTGAACTCCTTGGAATACAGAGGCTTTAAGGTACTTTTCCATAAAGAAAATTATTTAGCAGCTAAAGTCTTGCATTGTGAATAACCAGTGGGAATAAAATTTAGAATGGGTTAGCACAAAACACACAAAGGGCCAAAATTCCTCAGTTCGTGTTTGCCTAGAAACAGGTAAGGGAATAAACTAAGGAAGTTCATTGCTGTAATTCTTGATTAAAAGGCTCAACCAACACCAAGGAAGCACATAGTTAATCTCCCAAATAGATTTTCATTCCAAACTAGTACAGGAGCCAGGAGGCTCAGCATGAATACATTCACAAAATACTTTGATGTGCATCTTACCAATGAGCAACCATGAAGAATAAGGGCTGACAGCTCTTCAAATAAAATGTCTTGGCCGACTGAAATGAGAAATAGAAACCTTCTTAACTATTCTCTATACCACCCAAAAGAATAGGGAGACTTTTCCTACTTTATCTGATTCCATGTAGATACAGAATAGCATTAGGTAATAATAATATGCAAATAATATATGTTATATAATAATATGCAAATAACAGCATGCAATGTTAATTTATTCATGTAAAAGTGCCCCAACTGAATAGCCCTTCATGTGTTCAGAATAGATTGTATTTATTTATTTATAGGCATACATTTTTCTCAACCTACTTTAATAAATGTTCAGTCTCCCCTCTAACCCACCACCCACTAAAGGTAGTAGAACACAGGATACAGGGGAAGTGGACCTGTTTAGAAATAGTTCTTTGGGGGCTAGTCCAATCTTGGTTGTCAGGATATCAGCAGTTCAGTCCAGTAGCAAACACAAAATACAAATCAGCAGCTGCAGTCTAGTCCAGTAGGCAGTCATCACACATGAACTAGCAAGGTCAGTTCAATCCAGAAAAAAAAAAAAAAAAAAAAAAACTGGATTGAACCAACAAGTCCAAGGCCACAGAAGTGGCAAGAAGCTGCAGGAAACACATGGGATGTTCTTTGGTGATTTTTTCTCTATGGTGTCACCACCAGCAGAGCTCAGCAACTCAATGTGAGGTGAATCGATGCATGTGTGTCATTAGCAAAAAATATTGAGGCGGAGCAAAGCACACCAATGCTCGAACTCCCGCTGGGGACTCTGTTGGGTCATATTTATATTCTTTCTGAAAGTCATGCATCCTTTCACATGTTTGCTAAAGCAAAACATCCTTTCGCCTGTGTCTGCTTCAGGAAAGCATTCTTTCACGTGTGTGCTCCAACAAAAGATTATTTGACATAACTGACTTTCCAAAGAAACCAGAAGTTTCCGCTTTATTGATCCATTTAATATTTATTGAGAACTTACTATGTGCCAGTATCTGTCATCAACCATATGAATAAAACACAACCCCTCTCCTCTGAGGCAGGAAGGGTCTGCTTGCTTGGTAACAAGTGCTGCAATTGAAGAATAAAACACAGCCTGATGAAAGACACAGAAAAGGGAGAATCAGGCAATGCTCAGAGACAGCACAAAGGCTTCTTAAAGCAACCACCCCTTCAATTGAGTCTTAAAAGTTGTAAAGAACGTTTGTGGTTGAACATGCGGTTGTGGGAACCAAGTGTGGCAAGCACTCCATGACACCGCCATATTTGCACATGGATTCATAGTTCTCTGGCTGCCAATAGCCATTCATTGTGTAAAAGGGAGAAAAAGAAGTCGAACGTGATTCATAAAGGAGATGACAGTGCTGTGTGGAAACTAGTGGTTTCAGAGTGACCTGTGCAAGCTACAGTTTCATGATAGTTCAAGTAGATTAAAGTAGGGGCCAAAAGCTATCATACTCTGCAGTGGAAATGCACCATGGCGATCAAAGCCTCATCCACACCGCCACTGACTCGGTTTTTACTGAGCATAATTCTGTCATATTAAATTAATGTTCTTAATTTGAGCATATGGATCTAAACACCAAATACTTCCAAAAGGTTTAATACTTTCCTCATCTATTCATCCAATGCAATCACAAACTAAATATTCCAAGTAAACTCCCTTCTTCCCTCCACCACTGACCCCCCGGCCTTCCTACAGACTCCTCAAGGCAGCTCCAGCTTTCCAGTTGTTTAGCCATCCTGACATCCCTCACACCTCCCCATCCAATTCACCAGCAAAATGTATTACAGGCTGAACCATATCTTACAAGTCCCATCCTTCATGCTGGACCAAGCAGCTACCATTGTTTACCTAAGTCTAAAAGTTCCTTTGCTTGTCCCTTCCCACTCCTTCAGTCTGTTACTCTTACACTCCCCAGAGTGACTGTTTACGTGTGTCACCCTAGTTTTCTCCTTTGTTCAAAACTTCCCAGGAGCTTCCAGTCTAATTCAGCTAGAAATACATATCTATGAATATGTTTCTGCGCTCGTCTCTGTGGGTCTGCGTCCATATTAAGAAGCATTCATGCATACAGGTGTGCCCTTCCACACTTAGCCTATGTCTAACCATGCCTTCTATGAGAGTTTACACCTTTATTATCTTCAAAGTCTTGGTTCACAACCTGTGGTGTTATTAGGAAGTGGTGGGACCTTAAGAGATAGGACTCTAAGAGAAAGAAGTTAGCTGTTAAGGGCATGCCAACCCTTCCTGCTTCTCTCTTTGGTCTCTGGCCACCATTAGGAGGAAAGCTTCTTCCAGTTGATGATCTTGCCATCATGTAGTGCTCTGTGACAGACCCAAGAGCAACGGGGCTAAGCGAGCATGGACTGAGGTGTCTGACACCATGAGCCAAGACAAACCTTTCTCCTTACTGGATGATTCATCTCTGGTGTTTATCGCAGCAATGTAGAGATAGCTCACACAGCCCGAGTCTTTCTGCTCCATTGCTTCAGTGATGCTGACCTGCTTGGCATTCCTTAAATGTGTCACACAGATGCCCACCTGTATTCACTTTGCAACTTCCATCATACCCGTCAGGTCACAGAGAGATCCCGCCTAAGCTATTTTAATTTGATTCCCTCTCCTGCTCTGACTTTATTCCATTTCCATGCACTGCCTGGTTTGTCTCATCTTTTACTCATTTGTGTATTTAACTCTTTCTTCCCAACCATTAGGAGGGAGTACTGTGTTTTGTCGAGTGCCCTCACTGCTCTGTGTACAGTACCTGCAATGTTTAGCACACAGAATATGTTCATTGGGTTGCATTATAATGTGTATATGTTGGGAGATGATTGGGCATCAATTGGGTCGCTAGGGTTGTGACCTTGTTATGGAGTTGCTGCATTGATAGATTGTTCAAGTCACTCTCCAGATCCTTCTGCTTCACATTCCAAATACTCTTCTTGTAGCTCTTGCATAGTTTACTATGGCTGCCCCACCACATATGGATATTGGGCAATGCAGATTTGGCTAGTGAATGCATATGATGACCTGAATTTTAGATTTTTTTTTTTTTTTTAAGATTTACTTATTATGTATACAGCATTCTGCCTGCATGTATGCCTGTGTGTACACCTGCATTGCCAGAAGAGGGCACCCAATCCCATTACAGATGGTTATGAGCCACCATGTGGTTGCTGGGAATTGAACTCAGGACCTCTGGAAGAGCATACAATGCTCTTAACTTCTAAGCCATCTCTCCAGTCCCAGAATTTTAATTTTTTAATATTATTAAATTTTTTAAATTAGCTTACAAAATAATAGGTTTCTGTATGAGGTTTTTGTATCGTTTCATCTTGATCGCTCCTCACCTTCCCTTTCTTCCCCCTTCCTTCCCATCTCTCTTCACTTCTCTTTGATACACTTTAGTTCTGTATTATCTCCTTCCACTTTTTTTTTTCCTTTTAAAATAAGCCACTGAGTTTAACAAGTGTTGCGCTAGCATGGGTGTGTAGTTATTTCTGGGATCATGGGCCACTAACAATGGCTGCACCCCTCAAGAACAGTAACTTCCCATCACTCAGTAGCCATTAAGTGACTAAAAATTAGCTAAGAGGGTGGAGTCCTGAGCCCCTCCCCCATGATACTGAAATGTGGGTGGGCTCCAACCTGTGCAGGTCTTGTGCAGGTAAACACTATGTTGTGAGTTCATGAGTGCGATGGCTGCACCGTAACCGTAAGACAGCACTTTATCACATCTCCCACCTCTGGCTCTTACATTCCTTCTGCCTACACTAACCACTGCTCATAGCAAAATTAGGATTCCTTCGCCAAGACAGACGGCAGCAGTAACCTACAGTCATAAATTTTCAAGAGAAGAGGGGATAGAACATACTGGTATAAAGGATTAAAGGGAAAATCATAAAATAGAAAGGGTTAAATTGGGTTGGAGAAATGGCGGGCAAGGTAGAAAAGGTAACTTGGGAAGGAATAAGTAACACTAAAGGTATTTAAAATATTTAAAAGGTAGTTTGACAACATACCCATTTAACATGTCAGTGTTTTGTTTTCTTTTTAAATTGTGCAATACTAAGGATTGAATTCCTGGTTCTTCCTTATGCTAGAGAGTGCTCTACTGATGAACTATTTCCATGGCTCCTTCTTTACTTTTCCACTAGAAACATAGTCTCACTAAGATACACAAGCTGCCCTTGAACTCACTATGTAGCCTAGATTGAAAGCCTCTTATGTTATCCTCTCAATTAGCTAGGATTGCAAGGTGGTCACCATTATTAAGTATATTAATAACTCTCAACAAGAGACACCCAATATCACAGCCTCTATTTCCCCAGATGTTCAACATCTTCCAGGCATAGTACCAGGCAATGAATCCCTTTCCCCAATACCTCATACATGGTGAACTAAAGTCTTAGCAACAATTTAATTGCAGGATGTCAAGAACAATAAAATTTTCTTATCATCCATGAGATCCCATCACTGTCATCTAACTCCAGAGCAATATAGTATAGACACCCACCCTTATGAACTACATTGTAAAATTACTTTCCGGTCTGTTAAAATGTAAGCAATCAGAGACGCAGGCTTTAATCCATTCCCTGGACAAAAACCCTGACATGTTTTCTGGTGAGTTCACTAAAAGAGAAATAATGCAAGGATAATAGTCTCAGAATATTGTTATATCACAGTTATTGACTATTTTAATGGCTTCTGTTGTCAACTTTGTACTTTAGTCACTAAGGGACGTCTGAGAAATACAACAACATAGTTTTTAAATATAGTTAAAGATCACTTACAAATTGGCCTTTACGGATGTGGCCTTGGCTAATGACTCACTTTAATTTGTTCCCAGAGTTCTGGGACTCAGCTCTACCACAGGATTGCTCTCACCTGGAGATAAGAGAGAACATCAAGTGACAGTTAATCACTGGTCAAAGTCTACTCTGCCCTGGGGGAGCGCAGCAGGGAGTGTGATCTGGGCTCCAGGAAGATGACGCCTATTTCACTGCAGGGCTTGATTTAGCACAGAGAAGTGAGTCTCTGCTCTCCAAGAGAATATGAATCTGTTGGTTTATAGGCAACAGAATACCTGTCAGTCAGACCAGACAGGCATCAACAGCATGCAAGGCAAGGCATTAAGAGTGTGTAGCTCGGTGACATTTAAACATTTTCCCCCGTTATACAAATGCTTCATTGGGAAGCTAATAAGATTCCCTCCACAGAAAAGTAGACATGCACATGGCTTTTTGTACTTAAAGAAGTTTGGTAGATTAACTAAATCAAGTATATGTAAATGTATGTTAAATAATTTGTGACTTGTCCAAATTTATATTTTACATTAGAGCAGAGTTGGCTGGCCAAATAACCTGTATTAATTGCTTTTCTATTGCTGTGACAAAACAGCATGACCCAGAGCAACTTATAGAAGAAAGGGGTTATTTGCGTTTACTCTCCAGAAAGGGTGTTAATGGTGGCAAACAATGCACAGCAATGGGCAACTGGAGCAGGATGCCGACTGGCAACACCTGTAACACAGGAAACAAAGAGAGCAAGGGACAGGTTGACAAGACTGTGGGCTCTCACAGCTTGCCCCTCCAGTCACATTCTTGCTCCAACAGGGCTCCATGATGTCCTCCAAACTGCATCACCAACAAGGGACCAAGTGTTCAAATATCTGAGAACATAGAGGACATTTCTCATTCAAACAACTGAACAGAAAATTATTTGTTTAAAATAGTTTACAGCATATTAAAATACTTAAGGTGTCAGAGCCAGAAGGTGAGAGACTCTGGTTACATATTCACTGATGGGCTAAAGTCATTATCATATGGCTCAATCTTTGCATTTGAATGTGCTGTTTGTACTTTCAAAACAATCATAAAACTCTACGTAGATTGTACTACTGGGGTTATGGGAAAGAGCAAGCATAAAATCTAAGCAAGAACGTAGAAGGGCCTTATTTTCCCAAAGAATAGACATTAAGGTATTTTCCCCTTCTTATGGATTAGAAGTATCCAAAGCATGATTCGCAATTGAAGAGTTTAGAGTGTTTTTTAAGGAAGTCCGAAAAAATGTTAATTTCTGCCTTGTCCTTGGTGGTGTTCTGTATAACATTATAATATAATGTAGTCGATGATAGAAATCAAGGCGGCTTTGCTTTGTATGAGCTTTTTGAGTAGATATTATTCTTTTAGATATTGTACAGTGATAGGATATTAACTAAATTTTCTTTTTATTTTATTTATTGCTATTTGTGTGTGCACACATACAAACATATACATGCTGCAGTGCACTGGTAGAGGTAGAGGACAACTCTGTGGAGTCAGCTCTCTTCTTCCACCTTTATGCAGGCTCCAGGGATGGGACTCAGGTCATCAGACTTGGGTATTAAACACCTTTACCTGCTGGGCCATCTCACCAGCTGTCGACTAGTGTTTGAAATGGCTTTTAGTTATCAAATGTTTGTTGGGAATCACCACAGAAAGACTAAGAAAGAAGACAATACGATTTGACAATGTGATAGGTTCCTACCACTGACAAATTGAGCCCTTTGAGATCCTCTTGTCTCTAATTTCATACGTGAACTCAAGGTAAACAATGCTTTACTTGTTCTTTTAAATTTTCATACATATGTTGAAATTATGGTCATAACTATCCCCTCCCCCACTGCTCTTATTTCTCCCCATTCCTACCACTGCCCCCACCCTTTCTCTCCATTAAGTCCCCACCCAACTTTCATGTCTTTCTTTTTGTCTTGATTGGTTTTGTGACCCGCTGGGTTTAACCAGGGACACTTGAGTGACACTATCCACTGGAGTATGAGGAACTCATCAGTGGCTACATCATGGAAGATAATGACTTCTCCAGCATCCCTGGATTGCTGTTAGCTCATAGGTGGATTCCTTGAGCTCCTCTCTTACCCATGACTGAAAGTTTACCAGATGAGCACCCTGCAGGTTCTGTGGTAACAACTGCAACTGTTGCAAGTTCTTTGGTGCCTCAGACATCCCATGCCCATAAACCAACAGTTCGTGGTTCTCCCCCTCCCCACCTCTCATTTGTTTCTTAGGTTCTTTCTGTTCTCTCTGCTACTACACTCCCAGCACTTAGGAGGAACTCATTTGAGGCTGAGCACCCAGCAGTCATTTGTTCTCCATACCATGACAAATCCTGAATCTCTACATTAACTTATTCGCTGTAGAAAAAAACGAAGTGCCTCAAAGGCTAAGAACAGCACTGACCCAGAGGGGTGGACAGAAAGATTTAGAAGGCAGTTTGACATGTCCATTTAGCAAAACAAAAGTAGAAGGTTTTACCTCAAGTGCTCAGGATCTCCCCAGCAATGGCCTTTGACCAGGTCCATAGTAGTGGTCATAAACTCCCTCCTATGGAACAGACTTCAGAATTGGTTACCTCTGCAACAGTTGTGCCTCTATGGTACCAGTGTGTACCTCTTGCCTGGCGAGTTGGTATTATAGCATGCAATGTCTAAAGCTGAGGGACACTATTGCTGACTTTTCTACTCCCATTGCCTACATAACAACTTCCTGCATTGTGAAGGCTAGCTAGCAGGGAGGACACTTCTAGTTCAGTTCTATCATGGCTTCTTTGATTCTGCAAATGAGTAGTGCAACATCTTTAATGACAGGGTCTTACCATTCAGCTTTGATTACTAATCAATGGTAATGGCCATAATCTGTACAGTTTTGGCTGCTACTTGGGATCTTCCTGACCAACTCCTAAGGAGGTGTCCCAAACTTGCCACTGGAGATTTTATGAAATAGCCATGGCCTCTGAGATCAACATGCACAGTAACTCCATCCAAAGTCTTTTTAAAATTATGCCTTTTAATTGGCCTATAGACTAGTGGGTTTCTCTATGACTTCTTCAGGAATCTTTCATCTTAGTTGATCTTTACCCTGCACCCTTTCATCTCTCCCACCTCCCACCTCCATCCATGATTAAGTCTTGTCACGCCCAGCAATTTCCTCCTCTTCTCATGGTACATGTGTTTTACCATACCCACTCTCCTTAAATCCAGGGTGGTCTTGAACTCACAATCATCCTATATCAGTCTCTCAAGTGGTTGGAGTACAAGTATATACCAGCACTCCTTACATAAAGATGCATATTTTCTTACCACCTAATCACACTACCATGCCATTAATATTTAAAAACTAATTACTACTTTAATGCTGGGATAAACACTATGCAATTAAAACATAAGATACTATTTGTTGAATGTACAAACAGTACTTTCTTCCACAGCTAGCTTCCATTAAGAAAACATGCTTTCTAATACTTTGAAATCATTCAATTTACATCTTTAAAATTCATTTTTTCTACCACAGTGATCAGTAACTTATCAGTTTGATCACTGCCATTTCATCTCGTCCCCAATTCCTATACATGTACTTTCTTTTGGCAAAATTTTCTATTTAATTTCTTTTATCTCCCTTTCTCTTTGTTCTCCTTGGGCTCTTTTTCAATTGCAATGTTAATGCAGAAACTAAAAGTTCCTCTCATAGATGCACACCAGAACATGGACAGGATTTGTAAGAAGATTCCCCTTAGCATTCCCTGACCTAAGCTATGATAATACCTGTAAAATGTTAATTTGGAATAAGAAAATCAGTATCAGGAAGGCTTTTAAAATATTGAATTCCAGGAGCTAGATAAAGTGCTTAGCAGTTAAGAGCACTTAGTGCGCCTAGGTTGGATTCTCATCATTCACATGATACCTAATAACCATCTACAACTCCCATTATAGGGATCCGCATACCATCTTCTGGTCTCTGTGGCCACTGCATACATATTATACACAGACATACATGCAAACAAAACACCCATATACATAATAAAATAAATAATCTTTAAAATTAAAAATCTGAATTCCAATTCTGAATCCACTTATTAATAAAAGCTGGAGCACTATAGAATTACTTGGAACTACTTCATGCATTAATTATTCTTGTCACTGTTGTGATGAGTTAGAAATGAGGAAAGATTGACCTTGGTTCCTGGTCTTTGGCTCCATGTCCTTGAAAAGAACATCATGGTGGTGGTGGTGGTGGTGGTGGTGGGGATGCCACAGAGTGGTTGTTCACACCATATAGACTAAGAGAAAGAAGACAAGACAGGGTAGAATGGTATCACTGTTCCCTGGCATGTACCAGTAACCTACTTCCTTGGATGATCCACAGCATTACTGGTTATGGTCCAGACATTAAGCACATGCCATTATACTTGGGGATATGTCATATTCCAACCATAAAGAAAGCATTCAAATGGAAGATTAAGCGAATAATTAAACAACTAAGCATCACATTGCTAGAATTTTGTTTATTTTCAGTTTTGATTTACTTTTATCTCTTTATGAGTGTGTTTGTGTGAGAGAGAATGTGTGTGTGTGTGTGTGTGTGTGTGTGTGTGTGTGCGTGTGTGTATGCAGGTGTGTTTGCCTGTGAATATGCAGATGCCAGGAGGACATAGGATTCCAGAGAACTGGAGATACAGGTGTGTAGTGTGTGGGGTTTTTTCCCATTTTGATATGTCATACTGAGATCAGAGCTTAGGTCCTTCTGTTTGCATAACAAGTGTTCTTCACCACTGAGTTGGCTTTCCAGCCCACAGTTTTTAACCAATCACTCTCAATGATTAGATTATCTTCAATAAACAACAAGAATCAGTTGGAAAAAAGCATAAGGATACAAGTCCCCTCCATAAGTCTAGTTAGCAGATGAAGTGAAGACTAGCATAATGACGAGGCTCAGACCAAACCCAACATATCTACACACAGAAGAGGACAGTAGGCAGAGATGAGTGTGACTAACCTGTGCTGTGACGTCAGAGCCAGCCACGTTCTTTCTCTTTCCAAGGATTTGACAGGGAAAGAATCATGCGGCGCAGATGAAACAATATTCTAGTTACAATTCTCTTTTGGTGATCTCGCAATATCAGAAAATAACTATCTCCAAAACTGCTTTTACAGACATGATGGAGTCCTTAGATCTAGGGTCAGGTTACCCAAGGCAGCATGACCTCCTGGACTTTCTGAGTCTGTGATGGTGACTATGCAACGTCTTCTGATAATCTGTATACTTTGGACACCACTGCTGTAGAGACAATTCTGGAATTTCGGTTTCTTTAAAAAACATAGAAATATTATAAGAATATGCTGCTGGGCAGTGGTGGTGCACACCTTTAATCCCAGCACTCGAAGGGCAGAGGCAGGTGGATTTCTGAGTTCGAGGCCAGTCTGGTCTACAGAGTGAGTCCCAGGACAGCCAGGGCTACACAGAGAAACCCTGTCTCGAAAAACCAAAAAAAGACTATGCTTTCGTTTTAATCCCAGGAGTGTGGATGTGGGTCTGTTTCGGAATGTTCACAGCAGCTGACCATGACGTGCCTTGTGCTCTAGCAAAGGTATGGTTTTCCCAGTTGCAGATAGTTTCTAGGATTGTGTGACGTTTGGATTTCTGAGCTTTTCAGAGGGTACATAAATGCTAGGGCCCCAAGAGGCAAGGATGATGGTTGTTGGTCAGTCATGGGGTTGGTTGCAGATTGTTACTAGTTCTTCTCAAAATAAATAAATAAATAAATAAATAAATAAATAAACAAACAAACAAACAAACAAGAAGAAAAAATCAGGTTTGGTGATCTCTCTCTCTCTCTCTCTCTCTCTCTCTCTCTCTCTCTCTCCTCTATCCTTTCTCTCCTATCTAGTTATAGGGTGTGAAACAGGGGTGATAGAAGGTGGGAAAAGAACCCACTAAGTAGCTAAATCAGGGTACACACTGGCAACACCAGTGAAAAATCACTCACATCTATATTCTACTATTCAAACACCATGGTATCACTCAAAGTTATGTGTTAATGGCATTTGAGAAATGTGATCTATGAAAACTGGTTATGCCCTTGTGAATGAGTTAACACTCATGGATTGCTAGCTGATGGCAAAGGTGGTGTAGTTATAACAATGGGATCTCTCTGGCATGCTTGCACTGCCTTGCCACATATGTCCTTTGATATACGGTGGCCTATTGGAAAGACTCCTGTGAGATGCTGAGGAGATGCCAGCAGCAGGCCCTTGGACTTCCCAGTCCTCAGAACTGCATGCCAGATAAACGTCTAACCTTTATAAATACTTTACTCTGTAACATGCAGTTATAAACCATAAGACTTACTGAGGCACTGACACACATAACGAGCACACTGTTTTTCTCCTTGCAGAAAACTTGGTTACTGGTGCCCTTCTCTTCTCACTTAAGCTTTGCAAGGACTTGATTTTATGCAATAAACAATGTCAAACAGAGAAATGTTTACTCCTAGCCTGTCAACCAATTGCTTCCACCTTTCTTAATTCTCTAGCTTTCATGGGTCCTACCTGTTCCCATCTCCACTAGTCCCTGGTCTTTACTTTAGGAAATCGCCTTTCTGGAAAATAAATCTTATGTCCATTCATGTGCTCTTTCCTGAGCTGGCACTGAGGAATTGAGAAAATGGCCCGAATTTTTGTTTAGAAATAATGGGGGAAAGATTTATAAATATCAAGGGTAAGTGCAGTCATGGTCTCCCATTACCCTAGAAGACAGACAACCGGCTCCTAGAAAGAAAGTGAGGTGTAAAAGTGTAAAAAACTGGATAAATATTACATTGTTCTGCAGACCCTGAGCTGTCACGCACTCTCCCGTTGGGGGAAGCGCAATGAGGGTAGAGTCTCTGGTCCGGGGACCACCAGGGGTTGGGTCCGCAGAGTATGCCCTGGGCTTCAAGGATCACCACCGCAGCCCTCTTCATCGCAAATGCCTCGGGGCCTGACACCGCCGGAGTGAGATGCCGGGGACGAGCACCCCTGGCGCTAATGGAGTCCGCCGACTCAGTGCCCAAGCCGCTGCGCACTGGTCTCGGCCAGTGGCTTGGCTGAAGTGTAGGGAGGGAGCGGACCGAGATCAGCCGTGGGCATCCACAAGCTTCGTTGTGTTCAGAGCACTCGCCGTCCTACGCCCCAAGAGTCACACCTCCCTTAGACAAAGTTCTCGGATGCCAAAGTAGTTTCTATCTTTATTTGTTCAAGATGGCGGGCAGTGCTCCCAGGGCAGGCGGGTGGAGAAGGAGGGGAGAGAGAGAGAGAGAGAGCTGGGTCAAGGTGTTCTACTTATAGTTCTGAGAGAGGGGGCAGGGCTTGGTAGTTGATACTTTCCATTGGCCAGCTTGGGAGCCCTAATCGTTGCCTCATTTGCCTATACACAAGTTTCACACGCCAGGCCTCTTTCCATACAGGGGTTGTGATATGAAGAATTTCCCAGGAGCGTTGGCTAGAAGCATAAATTCTGGTCCCTGGTGTACCACCGGGTCTCCCAGAGCTTCCAGCCCATGC
>CM052716.1:44512893-44554708 GCA_028551405.1 Uromys caudimaculatus
CTGAGCCACCCACCAGGCAGCATACAGCAGCTGATATGAGGCACCTGGCACATATACAGCAGAGAACTGCCTGGTCTGGCCTCAGTGAGAGAAGATGCACCTTAGCCTCAAAAGACTTGAGGCTCCAGGGAGTGGGAGACTGATGGAGTGGGGGTGGGTGGGTGGGGACAGCCTCTTTGAAATGGAGGAGGAAGTATGGGATGAGGAACAGTCAGAGGGTGGACTGGGAGGGGGATAAAGACTGGACCATAAAAAAAGATAGATAGATAGATAGATAGATAGATAGATAGATAGATAGATAGATAGAGGACTGGGAGGGGGATAAAGACTGGACCATAAAAAGATAGATAGATAGATAGATAGATAGATAGATAGATAGATAGATAGATAGATAGATAGATAGATAGATAGATAGAGGAAAGGACTGTGGGAAGAGTGAGCTGGGAAGCCAGCAACTACAGAGGCTCTGCAGAATAGGGACCCAAGGAGAACACAGAGGGAAGTCCAGTGGACAACCAACTACGAATTTAATTTTACTAAGATTTATTATTACTGTTTTGAGAGAGAGAGAGAGAGAGAGAGAGAGAGAGAGAAGGGAAAACAGTGTGTGTGTGTGTGTGTGTGTGTGTGTGTGTGTGTGTGTGTGTGTGTCCATGAAAGTTAAAAGATGATGTCACATCCCCTGAAGCTGGAGCTACAGAAGGTTGTGAGGTACCTAAGGAGGATGCTGGGAACTAAAACCAGGTCCTCTGGAAGAGTAGTAAGTGCTCTTAGCTGCCAAGCCATGTCTTCACCTTTATCCTCTAGATTTTTAAAGCAAACTACTATGCATGGCATAAGGTGTCCATTAAGGAATCCACAAAAACTATAGAACGCAGCGTAGTTGGCATGCTTAATTTCTTGTGAAAATAGAGAAAAACTGTGGGAGGAGAAGAATGTTGGTGTTTGGGATACACAAAGGCTCATACTGATCGAGTTTTGAGTTGGAGAGACAGACATTTGAGATAGAATACAGGAAAGGAAGGACATGGAGCTATACCCTTTGTATGAGGAAAAATCACAGCTTTGCATGGAGCAGGCACATAATCCTCAACAGGACTGACTAGCTTTTCTAAAGAGTGCTAGAAGCATATGGTTGGCTTACAGTCTTCTTCCCTTAGTCGGCGTGCAGTAAAACTTAAAACATTTGGTGCCTTGAAAATGTGTTATTTCTTCTTCTTTTTTTTAATTATATTTTTAGCTACCCAATTTCATCTTGCAGGTGTGTCACATCCAAAGCATACAGCAGAAATGAGAAACACATCTACACCAAGAGGAATTAGGTAGGGTGGGTGGGGCTGCGAAGTTAAAACATTTAGATAGCCTAGAGACAGGGTCTCAGTCTGTAGCTCAGACTGGTCTGGAACTCACTGTGCAGCCCTGGCTGGCCTCAAAGGTGCAGCCCTGCCGGCCTGCCTGCCTGCCTGCCTGCCTGCCTCGGGTTCCTAACTATTGGAATTATGGGTGTGAGATACCACGTGACTCCAACAGCCCTTGCTTAGGATTTATCATTGCCTATCTATTGTAGCAAAATAGGAAGCATCCTGTCAAATTTCAGAAAACAGAAAAAGTAAGACTGGGGCCCTTAGGCCAGTTAAGAACTAAGGCCAAAATGGCTGACCCTCTCAAATGACAGAACCAGGTTTTAAAATATTGTTAAATTTGTTTCCAAAACAAAACTAATACCATGATCCGGGCAGTGGTGGCACACGCCTTTAATCCCAGCACTCCGGAGGCAGAGGCAGGTGGATTTCTGAGTTCGAGGCCAGCCTGGTCTACAGAGTGAGTTCCAGGACAGCCAGGGCTACACAGAGAAACCCTGTCTCAAAAAACCAAAAAGAAAAAAACAAAAACAAAAACAAAATCAAAAACAAAAAAAACCAAAACAACAACAACAAAAAAAACTAATACCATGGTTACCAGCAACAAAAACTGTCAGTCACGTGTTTGAATTCCAGACTTCCTTTCATTTCTTGTCCTGTTGCTGAGATGCAAGACTCCAATGAAATAAACCTAAAGGAGAAAGGGTTTATTCCAGCTCACAGTGCAAGGAGCCCCCAAGGCTGCAGGAGCTGGATGCAGTTGGTCACATTGCATCCCCTATCAAGAAGCAGAGAGCAAATGAATGAATGGCTATTTTCAGTTCCCCTTCACCATTTCTATAGTTCAGGATCCCAGCCAGGGAGTGGTGCCACCCACAGCAGCAGGGTCTTTCCTCCTCAGTTACTGTAATCAAGATACCCCCACAGGTATCCCTAGAGGCTACTCCCAGGTAATTCTAGATCCTATCAAGTTGACAATTAACACTAACCACACAGAGACCAGCGTTTCCACATGCCTATGTGGCCTCCCTTTCTGACTGCCCTATAGGACCTCAGGCTTCATTTCTGCCATCTTATACTCTATCTTCCTTTCTAAGATCTGGTTCTCTTCCAATGTTCTTTATTGAGTTTCAGTGCTACTCCCATCTAGTCAATTATGCAAACCAGAAGCAATGGTGGAAATCATAAATATCAGCTTCCCCTACCTGCCTATTTGTTCTCTTTCAAGTATATCAGTAGCTCCTTCTCTGTCATTACCCCAATATTCTTTCTCCAGACTACTGGAGCCACCTAACTGGTATGCCTGAGTCTATCATTAACTTTGTTCCATTCGTTTTTCCATTCACTTTGGTTGGAATGGTATTTTTAAAACACAAACCCTACTAAGTCCATCCAGTTGCTCGCTTCACTTCAATGGATTCTTACTACTTTAGACCCAAAGGATAAAATATTTAGCATACCTAGTGAAATTCTTAGTACACTGCCAATCTCATTTGATAGTATTCTCATTCTGGCTGTGTGTCACTCTCATTTATTAAACTTATCATTTGTGACCCAGCACCAGACCTTGGCATAGACTCTGTCATCCATGCAATCCTTTAGCCACTCATTTCACCAAATTGTCCACTCTCTTTCTCAGCTACATTTCAATCACGACTCCTTAAAAAGATTTGCTGAGCTCCCACATTAAAACATCAATATGTTGTCTCTTATTCTCACATTATACATATTACCTTGACTTTACTTTCACAGAGACAATCATTTGGATAGTTTCTATAATACAGTGTGACTTTCATGGGAGTGGAAATCATTCTTGTTTCAATAAGCCCCAAATTCTTTAGTACCAGTGCAATATCTGATAAATATTGACTTAAAAATATGTTTAATGACAAAGAGTGACTTTCTAGGGATTAATGAAATCCCATGTTTGCTGAAAACCTTAATAAATCAGATAATTTTCTTTGAGTATGTGGCAAGTCCACTATGGTTGAAGAGTGTGACTGGCAGGAGAAAGCTATTGCAGTGTTTGATAACATAACACGAAGGATCAGGTACTGGCTTCTCAGAACGTTGGGAATCAATCCAACTTAAGACCCAGCTATACCACTCTTGGGCATTACCCAAAGGATGCTCCATCCTACCACAAGGACACTTGCTCGACCATGTTCATTGCTGCCCTATTCATAATACCTAGAAAATGGAAACAACCTAGATTTTCCTCAACAGATGAATGGATAAAGAAAATGTAGTATATTTACACAATGGAGAATTACTCAGCTGTGTAAAAAACGACATCATAAAATTTGCAGGCAAGTGGATGGAACAAGAAAAATTCATCCTGAGTGAGATAACCCAGACCCAGAAAGATAAATATGGTACACATTCACTTATATCTATATGTTAGGTATTAAATAAGTGATAACCAGCTATAATTCAGAGTTGCAGAGAGGTCAGGTATAGAGGAAAGCACTAGAGAGACACATGGATATCCCTGGAAGTGGGAAATGGAACAGATTTTATGAGTGGATTGGGGCAGGTCAGGACACAAATGGGAAAACCAGGTAGGGAGGGGAGATAGGGTTGGAGGAGGGAATACGGGGAGAGACAGCTGGAATTAAGGGGCATTTGATGGTTGGTATTGAAGCCTAGTATAATTGAAACATCCTAAAATATAAGAAGACAAGCCTAATGAAGCCTACAAATAATGAAAGAAATGTAATCCCAGCTGGTCATCTTTTGTCACCAAATGAAGCTTTCGATACCTAAACTGGATTATATCCAATTGAGCTGTTGGCCAAAGGGGTCCAATGGAAATCCCCAAATAACCCAGGGTGTTGCCAAGATAATAGGTTGTTCTCCTCAAATGGATAGCAAGTCCTCCTTGCTGAAGACAACACCCATACAACTCACTGAGCACAGACAGGTCAAGCTGGTCCTACAGAGATGTTCACTCCCATCTCCTAGTGTCTTTGGTCTTAGGAAGGTGCTCTGCAAACTACTAAAAGAGAAACATAAACATCAACCCAGCAAAGCAAAGCCTTTAATCTACAATGTGTCCTGCCTGCAAAATATGTTAAGACAATGGTGACACAGAGCTTATTTGGAGTAATCAACCAACAACTGACTTGACTTAAGGTCCACTCAATGAGATAGATTCTATATTCAACACTGTGTGAGAACCAGAGACTAGATAGCCCAGAGACCTAGGGCAAAAGCAAATACTACTGGTCTAAAAAATTAAAAAGTAACTATAAAATGACTCCTAATGATATTCTACTATACTTATTGATCAGTGCCTTACTCAACCATCACCAGGGAAGCTTCCTCTGAAGCAGCAGATGGGAACAAATACAGAAACCCGCTGCCAGTTTTTAAGAAGAGAAGGAGAGAGGGGAAGAAGGAGAGAGAGAGAGAGAAGGAAAGAGAGAGAGACAGAGACACAGACAGAGACACAGACAGAGACACAAAGAGAGAGACAGAGAGACAGATAGAGACAGAGAGACAGACACACAGACAGATCATGGAACACATGCTCTATTTGTCTGCCTCAAATCCCACCCCTCAGAGCCCAGGCAATCCTATGAAAGAGGAGGCAGGATGAGTGTAGATACCATAAGGGTTGGAGAACACCAGGAGAATAAGGCCCTAAATCAATTCTTTCCTGTCTGAGTTTTCAGGAAGGAACCATCTTCCTGGTATCTATTAGTGCCCCTCTCCAAATTCCCTATTTTATTGGTTCAAGACACAAAGCCTTATCTAAATCTTGGGGCCTGAGATTCCCTCCTTTCCTGCTATGTGAACTTAGTCATACAGCTGACCACTTGTGACTTTTCAACCCTATAAGATAGAAACACAGGTGACAACTGCCAGCTAGGGAATATAGTGACTAGTGCCTCCTGCTTCTCTGTGATTCTCTGACATCTCTAATTGCACCTCATACTGGAAATGGACTACAATGATTTATTTCTTACACTAACAATGACTGGTATTTACTAAGTGGCAAGTATATGCTAGATAACCTTTTAAAGCACTTCACTTGGGGAAAAAAAAATCACCAAAACCTCAAAATAACCAAGTGTCATTGTTTTCTCCCTTTGCAGATGAGAACACAGATTATATACTTGAAATGGCAGAGTGAAATCTGTGAAGACATGTTGGCTTCAGAGATCTATGTCTGTGCTATTCTGTGCTTCTTAAGGCAAATCCACAAGCCTTCCTCATCCTTCTTAATGCCTTGTCTGCAGCGGGGGTGTTAGCAATCCTACTTCCTGAATCAGCTTCTCAGGGAGCTTAAACCACGTGTGACAATTTACGAACAGAATGTCCCTTACTCAACTGTTAAAGCCTGGAGCTTTTGTCCTTTGTCACATCTCTAAAATTTATTGTTCTTTGCTAAAACACTGTTGAAGGTGGTTCTTACACAACAGCCTTTCATTGCAACTGCCTTTCTCTCAAACTGTGCACTGTACCTGGAACTGAACAGGTTTTTCTTTCGTTGCTCTACCTTTTGTTGCAGGAATCTGTCCCAACTGCAAAGTTCCATGTTGGGAAAATCTGTATTACATACCCATCGATACCATTACAACAAACCTCTTCTTAGGAACTGCCTGCTGTCTTCAAAGCAAGTCAATACTCTGCTAGGGGCTCAAACAATGCTGATTGTGCCACATTGTGTTAGGCTTATAAAGAAAGTTTTGAGTTTTTTTCCAGCTTCGGCTAAAAAATTTAACTGAAGACAGAGGTTATAAAATTCAACCATTGGATAGCACAGTTGCTCCTCCTATAATTTCATCACCTTCAAAATCAGCTACCAAGACCCCACTCCGAGAATTTCAACCTGTAGCTTCACCAGAAATGTTGTTGCTGTTGCTGTTTTTTGCTTTTCCAGACAGGGTTCCTCTATGTAGCCATGGCACTCTCTCTGTAGACCAGGCTGGCCTCAAACTCAGAGATCTGCCTGCCTCTTCATCCCAAGTGCACCACCACCACCACCACACCACCACCACCACCACCACCACCACCACCACCACCACCACCAAGGCTTGGCCAGAAGACATTTATTAAAAATCTGTGTCCATACTGAAAGCTTCCTTTCGTGTCAAGATTTCTTGGACAATGTAACAACTACTTATAGTAGTTTAGATTTACATTGTATTACAAATCGTTACAAATCTAAAGATGGTTTTAAATCTGTATGGGATTAGGACTAGAGAGATGGTTCAGTGGTTTTGAGTACTTACTATGCTCTGCAGAGAAGCTACATTCCCAGCATCTACTTCAGGTGACTCGCAATCAGCTGTAACTCCTACTTCAGAGGATCCAACATCCTCCCTGGACTCCCTGGGACCTTGACTCATAGTGCATGCTACCATATGTGTGTGTGTGTGTGTGTGTGTGTGTGTGTGTGTGTGTGTGTGTGTATAATGTTTTTGAAGTCTATGGTGGCAAGCTTGGGAGCAAAAGTCAGTAATCTCTACTACTTGGGAAAGCAAGAGTGAAGGATTGCGTGTTAAAGACCTGCCTAAGCAAATTAGTGAAACTGTCTCAAAATAAGACAAGCAAAAAAGGAAACTGGAGATGTAGGTTGGTGGTAGAATGCTAGCATGTATAGGGACTTAGGTCCAATCTCTAGAACTGTAAAACTGAATAGTATATAGGGAGATATATATATATATATGCAGTACATGCAAACACTCTACAATCGTGTACAAAAAGTTTGAGTTTTTCCAGATCTGGATATTTGATGGAGCCCTGGAACACTCCATCCTGGGGATGGATGAGCGACTATCCAGGGACTATTAGCATATATAAACTTTGGGATCCTTGAGTAGTCAGCCACTATATTTGATGAGATGTGAAGTAAGGTTGTCAAATATTTAGATTTCAATAGTCTAATAGTTAAAGCACATTTGTTTATCCTATGTCTAGTAATCATAAAGCTGAGTTATTTCTGCCCTTTTGCTAAAGAGTAAGATGTTTTCCCTAATATATAATATTATATAATAATATTGGAAAATCAGACTATGGTGAATTTGTTAAGATATTTGTTATGATGTTTCTTGAACGAATGTTTCTTCATTGTTGGTTATAAGGAGATGAATGATTGACAATTAGAGTATTAGTTCATCATGTCAGGAAAGTCCTGGGAGCAGACCCTTGAGGCAGCAGGTCACATGAGATCCACAGTGGGGCCACAGAGAGTGGAAATGGGTATGCTCAGCTAACTTTCTTTTTTATGAAATCTGAGACCCCTGCTCAAAGAAAATTCATTCAATAACGGTTTATCCTCTCAATTAACCTAATCTAGGTAATTCCTATAGGCACATCTGCTTGTTGATTCTAGACTCTACACTGTCTAGTAGACAATCATCATTAACCATCAATGATTGAGGATTTATAGGGACAACATGAGGATTTATAGCTAATCAGAAGGTAACTACATCACCAAACGTCCCTCACCCCAGCATAGTGACATCAGTGGAGCCCCCTGCCCAGTTTGCAAATAGTTCCACGAAGGATCTGCTCTCAGAGCAATTGTCCTGTGCTTCTATATCTGGGGAGAAGCCTAGTCAATTTTCTTTGTTGTTCTGATCCTGGTGACTGGTATTAGCTCCAGGATCTTTTGAACCTTCCTCTTCTTCCAGGAAAGAGTGTGGGAATTCAGAGGAAATAGTTCTTCTAAAATTCAGTCTTAACTGGATATCCTGTGCTTGGATCTGAAACTGTCAGTCTGTCATTTATGACTATTCTGTGACATCGTGGCGGAAAACCAACTTGATTTACATTCCTTAACCAGAAATATTCAAGACATTAGTCTGATTTCTTCTTTCAGGGCTGCTAAGAGTTTTGTGTAAAGAAAGGATTGTCACTGTGGCTAGATAACCCATCTTTGCTTCCAGAAGGTGTCTATGCTCCACCCTTCTGATTTTTTTTTTTTTAACATGGCTACTTCCACCAGGGGAAAGTCAGTCCCTCCCCTGCTTAAGAACACTTTGAAGTCACCTGTTGTTGTCTCATCTCTGACTTCACATGGAGAATGATTTGATTTCTACAGCCAGATTGGATCTACCTGAGTAATTCACAATTAAGGTCTCTAGCCTTAATTACATGAGTAAAATCTCTTTTGTTTTATAAGGCGCGACATTTACAGATCCTGGACTGCGATATGAACGTTTGTGTACTTTGTCCGCCTTGTTTGGCATGTGAGCGTCAGTGTCCTTTCGCTGTAAACTTTAGGCCTTGGTTACACACGTATACACACAGTATGGGGAAGACAGATGAAAAGAATATTGAAGGCCTTGTTATTTTGAAATATTTGTAGCACCCCACTTCTTCAATTTCAATAGCTTGCAAATAACTTCCCACAGAATTTACCTTTCACTGTTTGTTTTTAGAAGTCCAGTGCCACTCTGGTTGAGTCTTCATTAATGTTCTTCTTTCTTCCTTCCCTGGAAGCCGTTTGGGTTTCTTCGGTACATGTTATTTAAAGTTTCACAGTTGCTATATTTTGGCTTGGATAACTTCTGTCTACTGAGCCAGGAGCTTATGCATTGTTGTCCTCCAGTTCTGAGACCTACTGCCCTAGTTCTCTATTTGGTAATTATTTTTCTGTTTGATTTATTGGCTCAAGCTATTTCAAAATTCCTTGCTCAGTTGCCCTGGATGAAATCTACAGCACAATGCTGAAAACGGGTGCAAAGATGTTCTTGTCCTATCCCTGACTTTAGCTAAAAGTCACTGTTCTTTCCTAAGTAAATATGGAGTTAACAATGGATGTTTCACAGATACTCTTTACTAAACGGAGAAATTTTCTGTCAGTTCCTTGGGTGTGATCATGAAATTTTGTCAAATGTTTTGAGGTTGGTATTAGGCCTACAGGATGTGAGAAAGCAGAGACTAAGACCCCAACTTTGAGGTGTGTGTGTGTGTGTGTGTGTGTGTGTGTGTGTGTGTGTGTGTTAATGGATTTCTGTCCCCAGCAATAGGCAGTAAGTCTCCATTTCTTTGTGGCTTTTGTGAACAGCACTGCCGTTTCTTTTTCTCTCAAATGTTGCCCATTTCCCCCTACATGTGGCTGGTCTCTGCATGCCTGTTAAGCCATGAGAAACAGGGGAGGTTGGGGTGCCCACTCCTACCCCAAATCAATAATTATGCAGAAGAGATCCAATGTCTGCCTGCTGTAGAAGAAGTACACAGACACCTTCAGAACAATAGAAACATGAAGGGAGGGGAAATCACTGGACAGGACACACTAAACCCAAATAAAACTCCAATTCTCCTTATAGTCGGTGGTCTCCCCAACTCTGGGGGCCCCTTCTCTACCCCAGAAGTCTGTAATAACTGCTGATAAACACTTCAGTCAGCTGTTTTGCTGTCTGTTGACTCTTTAGTGACAAAACAGCTTTTCCTTCATCTGTTGAGGATCATTTTTGTTATTGTCCTTTAGTTCATTAAAATGGGGGTCTAGATTACTTTTGTATGTCATACCAACCTTGGACTTGTGAGATGAATCATAGCTCATCATTAATACCTTTCTAGTGGCTAGGTTCCTTTACTAGTATTTCACTGAGGATTTTTGTTTAATATCCATGAAACATGGGTATGTTGGTCTTTCATTTTTCTGGGTGATGTCATTAACTTTATTTTATCCTTTACATTTAAACGTTTTCTTGTTCTGCTTTGGAGGCAGGATCTCACGATGAAGCCCAGACTGCCCTTCAACTGTGTGTCACTGGTGGGTTTTTAACTCCTGACAATCCACCTTTTTTTGGCCTCCCTAATCAGTTTCAGGTTTACAAGTGTGAGGAGCATCAAGCCCAACATTGGTTTGGTTAGTTGTTGGGTTGTTATTTCACTTCCCAAAGGAGAAATCATTGAAAAGCCAAGACAAAGCACTTCAGGCAAATGTAAACTTTGGTATTCAGCAGTGAAAGCAAGATATTTTTGGGGATTTCCTCCTACTTCCATTCCCTATTCCTGAAGCCAGTTTATCAAATATGCTTTGCATATTCGCAATCTTTTGATCAGCTGTTTTAATTGCTCCGAACCTAAAGTTTATAGACTGACTAGTCAACATTTACTCCACAGGGCCCCTTCACTTCCTGAATAGCACTCACGATTTACCTGGATACCAACTCTCCTCTCAATTGCCAAGAGTCAGATATCTTTAGCGGCTAATCTCGGTTGCGCATGAGTGGAACAGTCACAAGAAGGTAAGCGACAGAGACACAGCAGGAGGGAAAACTGAACCCAGGAGTGGTGGTTCCACCTTTAGAGTCAGGGTTGAGTATGGGTGGCCCAGACGTCTGCTGATTCCAGCTGGGAACAGACCCAGTATGTAGCTAGAGTCTGCACTCCAGAGGCGCTCGGTGAAGACCGGGGAGACAAGCACAGACTTTTGCTGCTCGGGTAAGGGGTTGAGCGGAGGGGGGAAACTTTCCCACGGCCCTGCGGGGCCGAGCGAGCGGGGCCTGCGCGGCCGGCGGGTCTACGCGGGGTCAGGCTCGGCGCCGCCCACGCGCGGCTCGTGGGAGAAGCGGAGCGGGCGCGCAGGCGGATGCTGGGCGCCGAATCCCAGGCCCCGGGGTCGGGCTGCTGGAGCAGCTCCAGCGCTTTCCGCGGGGTTTGTCTCCTGCCGCTTCCCGTCTCCGGAGCCGGCCTCGCCGTGAGTGCTGGGAGCCGGGCGGGGCGCGGACGCAGGTAAGGGCCAGTCTGGGCCTGGCGCGGCCCCGGGGCCCGGGCTGGACGCCTCACCACCTCCCGCCGGCCCCAGGTGACGCTCCGAGGCTCAACTTTCGCACCTGATGCAGGGGCCTGGGCGGCCGCGCGGCCAGCGTGACCCGGCGCTGGAGCCGGGTGGGGCGGTGGCGCCGGGGGCGTGGCAAGGAGCCCGCGGGGTGGGAGTGGGGGCCGAGCTCGGCGGCTCCCCCGCCGGGCTCCAAGCTGCTGGGCGGAGGCGCACACCCCCTTCCGCGCCGCCCCGCTCTGCACCGACCCACTTTCTTTTGTCTGGTGCATTTCAGTCCTAGCGTGCCAGCTGCTTTTGTTGCAGCCCTGAGTCGGGACCGTGCAGACTTTCTGCCCCGGCTGAGGTGATGAGCGAGCTCTGAAGTACCTCTGGACCCCTTGGAACCAAGGGTCTCCATGGGTGGAAGTTATTATGAGCACGGTAATTAGTAGTAACATGTGGCTGTTACCTTGTGCTTTTCCAGATAACCCTTAGTATTTTTGTAGCATCTAATAGTTTTAAGTGCCCCCCCTGTAAGAGCGTTTATTAGGTTACTTCAAAGGAGCTTGGTGTGGGCAGGTTACTTATTATCCCATTTTATAGACCAGACAACTGGGGCACCCACGAAGAAAAGTGATAATATCAAAACGAAGCAGGCTTTGTGGAAGCTAGTATTAGAACTTGCCTGACACAGCTTTGCCTTGCTTGATGCAGTTGCTCTCCCAGCCTCAAGCAAAATTTAATACTGAAAGAGTGTCAGTTAGGGTTTGTGCTGGCTAGTTTTATGTTAACTTGACACAAGCTAGAATCCTTTGGAAAGAGGGATCCTCAATTGAAAAAATGCCACTACTGGATTAGCCTGTGGGAAACCTATGGTGCATTTTCTCTGTTGAAGATTGACTGATGTGAGAGGGCCCAGTCCATTCTAGATGGTGCCACCCCTGGGCTGGTGGTCCTGATGCTCTAAGAAAACAAACTCAGCTAGCCAAGAGGCGAAAGCTAGTAAAGAAGCACTCCTTGGCCTCTGCTTAGTTACTGCCTCCAGGTTCCGGCCTTAAGTTCCTGCCCTGATCTCTGTGGATGGTGGACTACAAATTGTAAGATTAAATAAACCCTTTCATCCTCAAGTAGCTTTTGGTCATGGTGTTTCATCACAGCAATAGAAACCCTAACTCAGATAGTTTCTCTTTTATTTTACTCTTTGCTTTAAAAAAAAGTCGGGCAATAGTATCCCTGAAAGTAGTCATTAAAAGTTTGAATGGTTTCCATTGTTGTAAACCATTGTAAGTCTTAATCTCGTGCAGAAAGCCTTTTCCTTGCCCGTCCTTTCTTTCCTGTAGAAGTGTAGTACCCCAGGTGGTGTTGATCTTGGCACAGGTCCTCAGCATCAACGAATGAGTAGCGTGGCAGCAGGTTGCTAGCTTGTATTGAGCATTTAGGAGAACAGTCATTTCAGTGAGCATGAACTTATACAGTAACTGTATCCAAATTAGATTGTCTTCTTATCTCCCCACAGCTATCCACAGTTGGCCAATTTCCCTAGGGTTTGCCTTTAAATTGTTTTGTCAATAGGTCTTTTATTGCTCCATCTTCCCCTCATTTATATTTGGGTTTTCAAAAGGAGAGGTTTTCTTCTAAAAGTGAAACGTACTTTTTATATAGTGTGAGTGTATCTAAGGACAGTCCTCAAACTCTTTTTAATAAGTACATCTATAGACCAGGCAGGGATTTTTCCGGGCAAGGAATGTAGTGAATTAGTAGTCATTTTTAATAGGCCTCTGTGATCGTTTGTGCTACTCCTTACCTGTGTGACAATGCTTTGTAGTCATAAGCAGAAAGCTAAGCATTTTTTTTTACTTGAATCTTGAAAACTATACCACCAAAAAAATTTTACAGGACTTCACTTAGACTTTCCTTTGACCACCTCCACTCGGCTGTGTGTACAATGCTGTCTGGAAAAAAGGCATAGTTGGAGAGTGAAGTCATAGCTAGGAAATGATTTGAACTGAGTGGGAAAGGCTGGTTTTCCTCTTCGTAGTGGGACTGTGCAGTCATTACATTCTTCTCTCCCCTACACATGCTATCTGTTTTCAGCCTTCAAGGAGATGACCACCCAAGGAGGCTAAAAGTTTACTGGAATAGGGCCACTACTAATCAAAATTATTTTGAATCTTTGAGTCATTTTGCAAGCAACGATAAAGGTGTCATGACGCTTAAGCCTTTGTCTTTGTATTTTGTTAAATCAAGAAACTAACTTGGCCTGAGGACGATTTTCTTTGCTGAGTTCTAAAGAATGATTTTGGCATGGCTGCCAAACTATAAGTTCTATCTTTGATAGTCTGTAACTATTCAAGATAGTTAAAGGATTTTCTGATAATCATGAAGGCGGTTTAAAAGAAGGATTTAGAAAAACAGGTTAGGCTTGGGGATGTCTAGCACATGCCTATGGCCCATGGTCAATCCTCAGAACGACCAAAATTGAAAAATGTTCAGTAATGACAGGCTTAGAGTGTAGTTGCCTAAGCTCTTCCTAGAAGGCTGCATTAAAAGTAGATGCTCACTTGTAGTTTAAATTCTGTACCTGTGTGCACAGCTACATAGTGTCAAACATTTTGAAAAGAATTAATTTACATTGTAATCTGTTGCTTACCTCTCTTTTAGCACACTGGCTGGTTGATTTTGTTGTTGTTGTTGTTTGTGGGGATTGTTTTGGGTTTTTTGTTTTGTTTTGTTTTATTTTTGTTAAAGTAGAATCTGTTTACACACATCACATATCTTACCAGAACAGTGTTAGGTTGAGAATGTATTTCACATAGAAGTTTGAAATTTATATCAATGAAACTGTAATTTATTGTGTAATAACTTAGGGTCAGAGTTTGGTTGTACATTATATTTTCAGTCTTAAGGGCAAGATACTTCATATCTTAGGGCCCTATCAGAGAAGCTTAGTCTTAAGAGTGGTGTCCTGAACACTGTAATACCTCTTAGCAGAGATATTTGTTTTCTTAATTTTTTTAGGCTATAACAAAATGCAGGAAACTAGGAAGTTTACAAAGAGCAGGAATTCATTCCTTATATTTCTGAGAAATGGGAAGGCCAAGAACAGGTGCTGGTAGCTTTGTTGTCTAATGAGAGTTCCTGTCTCTGCTTCTAAAGGGATGGCTGTATCCTTCTGGATATGGTAGAAGGATGGAAAGGGGTCAGCCTGAGTTAGTCCTCTCCTGTCTTAACAAAACATAAGTCGAGGAATTACAAATCTTATAAAGCACTAGAGTGAGAAGGACGTGACGGTAGGGAACAGACTGTTCTTAAGCTGGGAGCAATGTCCTTTATTAGTTTCTGCTGCAGGGTACAGAGTGCTGATCAATCAGACCAAAAAGCTCCATTCTACCCCTGCTGAAGTTCTCCTTACATGGCTGCTCTTCCAATCTGGAAACTGGACAAATAGCCTTTGGCCTCTAGGCTACTGCTTTGTAATGTGGGAACTTCTGGATTATTATTACTCGCTCATGCTCCTAGGGAATCCCAGGAAGCAACTGGGCAGCAGTGGGCTTTGTGGTGGGTGGCAAAGACTGTTAGGAGGCCAGGCACAGAAAGAGCTCTGGAGATAAGATGTAGGTGATTGTAATTTGGGTTTTGTTTATTTGTTTGTTTTGTTTTGTTTATTTTTGTTTTAAATTGTATCAATTCATCTCCCATGGTAAAGAGTAGGCAACAAAAGGATATAAGATGTCTCTTGTGGATAACAGAACAGAAAGCAGAGAGCAAGATAGAGATGACTTGTTAGTTACAGTGAAAAGGATCTGGCTGCTTTCTGTATTAGACACCTCCTAGACCAAAGAGCTAGGCAGGTGGGTAGAAACATGACTGCTTTCTTCAGACATGTTGTCTGATACCAAGTCTGGGCAGATCTCCCTCTCACTGAACATAAGTATGAATCAAAGTCAAAGAAACAGGGCAAATGAAAGACACCCTGGGAACCCTGAGGACAAAGGAAGATTATCTCAAAAGGATATGGCATTGCTTTCATAACTTGATTGGTCATGGCTTCTTGAATACTGTGCTCGGTCAGTAGTGCCCAGTCTTCCTGGTTTTCACAAAATGTAGAACATTTAACACTTTCCTTGCTTTTATAAGGTAGACATCGGGTATTATTTTAAGATTTTATATAATTATGAGACAATTACTTTGAAAAAGTTTTTTGTTTTTTGCAAATAAATCAATCTGATTTCACAAGAACACTACATGATCTTAACCACTGAGCCCTCTTTCCAGCCCTCATGAGAATGTATTGACTAAAGAAGATTGTGCTACTTAATAAATACTAGACTGAAAAAAATAGCTAATTTTTAAACGTAATAGTAACCTCTTCATGTTTTATCTTTGAGGTTTTAGTTCAACACATATGGAAGGCATATCACTTTCTGGCATTGCTAATTGAAAAGAGGAAAATAGTGTATTTTCTGATGGATAGATAAATAGAATTGTAAGCAATTTTAATAAATTTAGTGGTGCATAGTCATCAAATGCCATGAATGTCATGAAACCCAGACTTTGTGCTATAATGGTATCTCCAGAAAAAGTCAGTCTCTGAAGCATGTTTTGAAGCAAATGAGATCCGCTTCTTTTGGTGACATTTGCTAACTTTACCCTACTGATGGCAACAAATGATGGTAATAAGGTACTTTGAGCAGAGTAAGGCCAGGATGACTTTGGCTTTGTCCTGCACGTACTTGCTGATTCATTCATCAGATATTCTTCCCAGATGTCATCTAGGACAGTCAGCCCTCTGTTTCCATGAGTCTCATACCTTTAGATTCATCCAGAGTATTAGGGGGAAAAGTGTCTGTTCTGAACTGGTCCAAACTTTTTCTCGTCGTTATTTACTAAAGCTATATAGTTTAACAGTTGTTCACATAACATTTACATTGTTTCGGTATTATAGGGAACCTATAGATAATCTCTCACACACGAGAGAATATGTGTAGATTATACATAAATGTGATGCCATGCTGAGTGAATTGAGCATCATGGTGTTTTGGTACCTGCGGGGACCTGGAATTACTTTCCTTCAGATACCAAACGATGAAACTATTGGGGAGTTGGCAGTTCAGCAGAAAGGGCAAGGATGGAAGCAGCAGTCAGCAGTGTGGTCAGTATTTAGAAAGGAAACCAGAAAAGACATTTGGAGAAAATGAGAGAAAGTCACATGGAGATTTAGGAAGATTTGCTCACCAAAGGAAAGGGGCATTTGAGCAGGCTAAGGCCAGGATGACCTTGGTTTTGTCCTTGAAGGCTAGGATAGCACTCCAGAGTACAAGCTTTTCAGGGACCCAGGGGTCGAAGCAGAAAGCAGAGGGTGGAATGGAAGAAAGGACAGAGGCTAAATTGCTGGGCTGCAGAGCAGGTGGCTGCCAAGCAGGGGCAGCTCCTACCGGTCAGCAGAGACCTGGGAAGTCTCTGGAAGAGCAAAAGAATACAATCCATTTTGCATCTTGAGGAAGGATGCCACGTTCAACAGTGTGGAGAATTAAAGTGCTTCAAATTTCATAAAACAAAGCTTTGATGGCTCCAGCCATAATTTCTGACCTAACACTTAGGAGCTTGCACATTTTATGGGCTGAAATATCGTCTTTGATCTGGCAAAAAGACATTTACTCAACTGTACCTCTTTGAAAGTGCTAACGAGGAAGCTCTGACCTCTGTCCACCTTGATCCCTATTCCTCCTTTCTGCCCTTTCCCTTCAGGACCCTGAAAATCCTTTTACTGAAGTTTTCAGGTCAAACCCTAAGAATGGTGGTCACAATTCTGAGTAACTTCATCTGTCATTGGAATTAGCTTTTCTGGATATTATATTTATGAGTAAACTAAAAAGATAGCTGTTTTAGACATTTGATTAAATACAATCAAGATGCACAGATTAATTTGAATAAAGGAGGAGCGAGTCCTGGGAGCTGGCTTATAGGACATAGATACATGACATTAAAACTGCCTTGATATGGGTGTAGAGTTGTCTAAGGACTTGCATTTTAATGACGAGGTCTACAAGAGATGCAGCCTTGGGTACACATGATGCTGAGACTCCTAAGTGAAGCCAAAGTGGAAGGGAACATTCTCATTTGAACAGTAGATTAGGGATAAAAAAGTAATCAACAGACCAAGAGGGATTATAAAGAAGTCTGTGCTGACCTAGTTTTCAAGTGGAAGTTGAGAAAATGTCTCATCTGAATATTCTGCTTATCAAGTTTTGTTTTAAACCTCTTGTATAAAATTTAAATCTCACATAAAAAAGAATGTTATGAGTTCTGAATCTATCACCCATCTTTAATAGTTATTACTCTTCTGTTTCTCTTTTCTACTCTATATAATTTGCTTCTATATTATTTACTTTGATCCAAAAAAAATACTTAATATTTACCTCCAGTCTGAGGATCTTTAAATTTCATAATGACAATGTTGTATGTCAACAAGATTAACAGTTTTTATTACCGTCCCCTACATAGTTTATATAAGATATTCTCCGTTGTGTGTAAATATCTATTTTAGAGTGTATCTGTTTGATTAAAGGTTACAAGTCTAGACACTGAATTTGATGGCTCTCTTTCCCCCATCTCTCAATTCTCTTTTTTATTCATGTATTATAAATTTAAATATAATAATTACAAATATTTGTGGATTGCAAAGTGATAAAGTGATAATTATGTGTATTATAAATGACATGCAGTATGTATAGTTATAAATACTGTATATATGAATGTTCACACAGTACCCAATTATTAACTGTATTCATGGGCTATATAATAACTGTAAAAATGCATTCCTTCTGTCCATATCCCTTGACCAATAGGTACATCTCAAGTTTCTCTTCCCTTTTCATTGAGGAAAAATCCCAACTCTTTTATCTTTTAATTTTTTCTACATTCTGGATTTGTGTTGTGTCATTTAACATCTTTCTATGTTCATCATATGGTACGCAAAGTAGTTCCCATACATGTGCACATGCTTGAAGTGGTTTAGATTTATTTCACCTTTTAATTTTTAAGGTTGCTTCATGAATGGTGTTGAAATTTGCCTATTGTATGCACCAGGAGGCACATGATGGTTGATTTTTATGGTCAAACTATCTCTTTTTTGAAGATCCAACTCCTGTTATCTTAGAACATGAGTATACTTGGATAAAGGACCTTTAAAAAGGTGACCATAGTGAGGTTTGTTTTGTAGAATGGCCCTATTCAAGTCCAGTGTGTCTATGGAGAAAACTTGTACAATTACACAGTTAAGTTCATGTGACACCAGACAGACATCGGTCCGTCTCATGAGTGATTGCAAATGAAATTACGTTTGATATATTTGCCTCTCCTTTCATTGCCCAGAGAAAACATTGGCTGTAGTTGTCTTGACTCAGCGACATACATGTTCACTGTGTATCAGACATGTTCACTGTGTATCAGACATCTTGTTGTGTTGGAAGGTACTAAAAGACACGGTACTGCTTATGTACTTTTGTTGGGAGTTCGGGTAGGAGGAACAGCAGTGTACAGCAGTGCTTTAGCTGGTGGTACGTTGATGCATGCACTAACCAGCAGAGTAGGGAACAGATGATCTGCTCAAAGCCAGGGTGAACAGAGCTGCGCTAGGGGCCCTAAACACTCTTGGGAGGACAGTGAATTAATAGGGAAACAAGCTCAGGTTCCCTGCCTTGCCAGTTAGTCTTTGGTCTACTTTTTAAAGAAGGCTCCATTGTCTAGAAATACCTTCAGCGGCCAAAAATCTTTTTTGTTCTATGTATGTAAACAAAACAAACAAAAAAGTCTCTTACAATTATTCCCTTTCTTCTGGAAGAGCAATGCTAAATCTCTGTGCGTCTGCTTTCTCACCTGATTCTCTTTGGCCCATTAGAGATAATCTACTCATCAAATGTAAGTGTGGCAGCTTTCAAATAGTTATTAGCTTTTGGCTAAACCCATGCTTCCTATCATTTCTATATGCTTAATATAAAGTGAATAGGATTTAGCCCTTATGTCTCTGAGAAATCACCTGAGGGGTAGGGGTGTGTGTGTGTGGGGGTGCTGGGGGAGGTTCAATTTCATGTCATACATGGGCCTTCACTTGGTTGTTTTCCTGTGAGAGTCTTTAAATTGTTTGCCTACTATCTCATATCCAACTAGCTTACAACCTGTGTTACCCGTGTATGCTGTCACAGTATACATCTTGGATATCCTTTATATTCCTTAACAAGGCAATAGTTGCTGAGGAAATACATGTTGGGTGGATAATTATTTGTAACCTACAATAACATTATTTATAATTATCCATTTCCAGATTTTTGAGGGACTTCCATATTGATTTCTATTGTGGCTTCGTCAGTTTGTAGTCCTACCGGCAATGAGTAAGAGTTCTTTCTCAGGATCACTCTGTGAATGTACTGTCTTTGTTTCTTGATCTCGGCCATTCTGACTTGAGTTACAATTGTTATACCCATAGATCAGCAGAGGTTAATTGACCCAGAGTCCACAACTGGACAGTGTGCAGTAAGTGAGAGGCTGTGGAACCCTGAGTTTTCAATGAGACATCCTTCCCCTCAAGGCTCAGGGATCTATGAGAAAGAGGAGGAAGGAAGCTTTTAAGAACAAAGGTGGTGGGTGACTCCAAGGAAACATCCTCTTCCAAACACAACATGATTGGTATACACATGAAATTGCACAGACTGTGACAGCACATACAAGTCCTGCATGGATTCAAACCAGACAAACTCCCAGCACTGAGAAGGGGAATTGGACACAAGAAGCCATCTATAACTAATACATGAGGGTAAGGGGAAAATTGGTTTTGTCAAGCTCAATGCCCAGGAGTAGTTGGCCAACGTAAAAATAGACTACATGATTTGTTTGTGTGCTCTTTGTTTTGTTTTGCTTTATCTTATTGGAGTCTTTGTTTGTTTGGATTCTCTTTCTTTTTTTGAAGACAGAAACAATCTGAGGTTGAGTAGGTAGGGAGGTTAGGAAGATATGGGAAGAGTTGGGTGAGGGGATGATCAAAATAGATTGTATAAGAAAGTTTTAGTGAAAAGATAAAATTCATTTCATCCAGTAAATGACACAGAAATGTAGTAATGCCAGTAACAATATGGAATAAAGCTAGACTGGGCTACAAAGATATTATTATAGTATAAATTTAATATCCAAGAAGCCGACTCCATTCTTCTCTTTAGTAGCATGTTGTCTTGAGCAGAAGTACAAATACTATAGTAATCAATGAGTTGTATTCAGTGCTTTCAAAGAATGGGCTTGCAGCTTCTGAGCTTCCAAACTTATTTTTTGGTAAGACTTTAACTTTGTTTTGCTCTACATTTTCTTAATTTTCATTATTCCATTGCTTACATGTCATATTCATTTAACAAGTACATCCTTTATTTCGCATTTATTTGATCACCTTTTAGTCAAAAGCAATATTTCTTAATTGAAAACATTAAATATTGGGGAAAAGAAAACATGGAATTTATTCAAATGACAATATTTCAATAAAAACATTTGAAACTCTACTGGAATTGTTGCAGAATAGTGCTTCATTTTAGAGATTTAGGCATGCAATATTGTGTTCATTCACAGAAAAGAAATTTAAAAATCCAAAGACACACAGTTTGCATTCTGAGATATTTGCTGCCTTCCAGTGTATGTGACTCTAAACGTAATAGATGTTAATGCTAGATTCTCCTCAATTTTTAAAAAATTGTAACAGTTAATTATCATCAATAACTAACATTGGCAGCAATAAAGCGTATTCATTAAAACAAAACTTAAGATATCATACGGTGATGTTATGATTGGGGTGGGAAAAGTCCCCCCAGGCTTACCTATTAAACAGTCTATCCCCAGCTAGTGCTGCTGTCTGGAGAGGTCTGGAGAGGTAGTGGACATTTAGGGATGTGGGGTATAGCTGGAGTGCACATAAATACAAGTGTATTATACACTAGTTTCAAAGACATGTTTCAGAATCTCATTAATTTTGCCCATAATTTGTACGCCATACTTTCCCTATGAAATACAGTCTGTGAAATGTGAGAATGTGTTTCAGACTTACCTGGTGGTTGCACTCGTCTCTGAGGTTGACTTCTTTTACCGAAGTAGTTGAAATGGATATAATTAATCTAGGTGTGGAGCTTGCAAAATGTTTGCATCTCTTCAGTGACACTTTATAATCCCTAAAGGTACCTGGTTCGAAAAACAGCAGGGGGCTTTCAAGACTTAGGTGCCTGAGCTGCAGTGAGGATGTTTATTATTGAGAAGTAGTAGTCAACTTCAGTTGAAGTTGATGTAGACTAAGGCCCCATTGGACAGAGTAGGAAATTCATGAAAGTTACAAGTGTCAAGTTCATATAAGTTTTTCTCATTGTCTTGATTTCTTTTGTTTTTTTAAAAATTAATTAATTGATTGATTGATTTTTAATAATAAAATTTAATTGGTAGAGAATTTTAGAGAAATGTTCCATATTAACAGTACAAATCAGTACAGTACTTCTAATGAACAGTTTGCCAACAAATACCAACGTATAAATTGTACATAAAATTTTATCTAGTAAACTTATTTCTAGGAATCTATGTTGACAAAAATATGTATGTACTGTGGGATATCTATCACAGTATTATATACAATGGAGAATTATGAGAAACATGACAAAATTAAATACAGAATTTAAAAATGTGAAAGTATTTGTAGACATTTCTATAATGATTAAAATGTTATTTTTTGGCTAAAACTTTAAAAGCTAATATTACCTTATACTTTCATATTATAAATATGATTAAAATAAATTAAATCACTTTGTAAAACCATTATGCAATTGGAAATTATTTCTGACATATCAGCTCTTACAGTTTTATAGGCCATTCATTTTTTTCTCCTTGGAGATGACAAAGGAAAGTTGACTTCAGTCAAAATAGCACACAGCCTAATCTCATAACTCACATGTTTAATGTTGCTTGTTTTAGTAGGCTTTGAAAGCCTTACTACTACACACTCAACTAGAAATAAGTTGACAACTCCTGACTAAATTCAGAGAAAATAAATACTAGTCTTCTAAAATATACAGGACTCACCTCCCTAATGTGACCATAAAATTAAAATACCTCCAATGTGCTCCCTTGAAGATATATTAGCTTCATTCTGAGCAAAGAGCAACATTCCTTTGCATTTCCCAAGACCAGTCCACTGAGATTCATCAGATACCTATAACACTTGCTGAAGTTACCCCCTAAATATTTCTATTTGACCAGTATGAAGTATCCTTCCTCATCTTTTTTGATAACTTTTGGCTGACAGTTGATTTTATTTGATATTAGAATGGCTACTCCAGCTTGTTTCTTGGGACCGTTTGCTTGGAAAGTTGTTTTCCAACCTTTTACTCTGAGGTAGTGTCTGTCTTTGTCACTGAGGTACATTTCCTGTATGCAGCAAATTCTGGGTCCTATTTACATATCCATTCTGTTATTGTATGTCTTTTTATTGGGGAATTGAGTCCATTGATGTTAAGAGATATTAAGGAAAAGTGATTGTACTTCCTGTTATTTTTGTTGTTAGAGATGGTATTATGTTTGTGTGGCTATCTACTTTTGGGTTTGTTGAAAGATTACTTTCTTACATTTTTTAGGGTGTGGTTTCCCTCCTTGTGTTGCTGTTTTCCATTTATTATCCTTTGTAGGGCTGGATTTGTGGAAAGATATTGTGTAAATTTGGTTTTGTCATGGAATATCTTGTTTTCTCCGTCTATGGTAATTGAGAGTTTTGCTGGGTATAGTAGCCTGAGCTGGCATTTGTGTTCTCTTAGGGTCTGTATGAGATCTGCCCAGGATCTTCCAGCTTTCATAGTCTCTGGTGAGAAGTCTGGTGTAATTCTGATAGGCCTACCTTTATATGTTACTTGACCTTTTTCCCTTACTGCTTTTAATATTCTTTCTTTGTTTAGTGAATTTGGTGTTTTGATTATGTGACGGGAGGAATTTCTTTCCTGGTCCAGTCTGTTTGGAGTTCTATAGGCTTGTTGTATGTGCATGGGCATCTCTTTCTTTAGGTTAGCAAAGTTTTCTTCTATAATTTTGTTGAAGATATTTACTGGTCCTTTAAGTTGGGAATCTTCACTCTCTTCTATACCTATTATCCTTAGGTTTGGTTTCTCATTGTGTCCTGGATTTCCTGGATGTTTTGTGTTAGGAGATTTTTACATTTTGCATTTTCTTTGACTGTTGTGTCAATGTCTTCTATGGTATCTTCTGTACCTGAGATTCTCTCTTCTATCTCTTGTATTCTGTTGGTGATGCTTGCATCTATAACTCCTGAATGCTTTCCTAGGTTTTCTAACCCCCTGGTTGTCTCCCTTTGTGATTTCTTATTGTTTCTGTTTCCATTTTTAGATCCTGGAAGGTTTTGTTCAATTCCGTCATCTGTTTGGTTGTGTTTTCCTATAATTCTTTAAGGGATTTTTGTGTTTCCTCTTTAAGGGCTTCTAGCTGTTTATCTGTGTTCTGTGTTAAGGGAGTTATTTATGTCCTTTTTAAAGTCCTCTATCATCATCATGAGGAGTGATTTTAGGTCTGATCTTGCTCGTCCAGTATGATGGTGTATCCAGGATTTGCTATGGTGGGAGAATTGGGTTCTGATGATGCCAAGTAACCTTGGTTTCTGTTCTTATGTTCTTGTGCTTGCCTCCTGCCATCTGGTTATCTCTAGTGCTACCTGCCCTCCCTTTGTCTGACTGGAGTCTGTCCTTCCTGTGATACTGATTGTGTCAGAAGACTTCAGAGACCAGCTGTCTCTGGGATCCTGGGATCCTGAGATCCTGGGTGTGACAGAGCTCCTGAGAGTCAAGCTGCCTCTGTGACCTTGAGATTCTGGTGTGACCAAGCTCTTGGGATCCTGGGATCCTGAGCATGTTAGAGCACCTGAGAGTGGAGCTTCCTCTGGGTGTTGTGGGACTGGCTGAGGAGTTTGCACCCAAGGTCTGCTCAGGGCAATGGCCTAGACTGGAAGGAACCCTTGCCACTTGTCCGGTGGGGTTCCTGGGTCTCTGGATCCCACTGGTCCCAGTTACTTCTGGTGTTGGGACAGATGTTGTGTCCTCCTCACCTGTGATCCTATGATCCTGGGCATGTTCGAGTGCCTGGGAGTAGAGCTTCCTTTGGGTGTTGTGGGACTGGCTGAAGAGTTCGCAGTCAAGCTCTGCTCAGGGCAATGGCCCAGACTGGAAGGCCATCCTCAGTGTTTTAACCACTGAATTATTTCCCCCTCCCTGACCCAGCCCTTGGTTTCTTTTCTTGTTGCTGTGATAAAACATCTCAACAAAAGTGACTTAAAGGAGAAAGGGTTTATTTTGGTTCACGGTTTCTGAGAGAGGCAGGAAAGACAAGGCAGGGAAGACATGGCATGTAGCCAGGAAGCATGTAGAAGCAGAGCAGGAGCAGGAGGCTGGCTGATCATATTGTATCCACATTTGGAAAGCAAAGAGACCAAGATGTGCGGTCATACTGTAAAGCCTTAAGGTCTTGCCCCAGTGACCCACTCCCTACATCAAGGATCACCTCTTCCCAAACCACACCATCAACAGTGTCCCAAGTGGTCAGCACATGAGCGCATCAGGGAAATTTCATATTCAAAGCACTACACCCACTAAAGTTAGTTGTGAATTGTATAGTGCCTAAGAACTGAGGAATCCCAGGAAGATGCATAAGGCGTAGGACAGATAGGGAATAGGAGCTCTGTGGAAATACAGTAGACTGGGTATTTTTTCCTCAACAGAAGTGGGGGTACTTTCTAAGAAGACATTTCCAACTGTGAATACTAAAGAACCATTAAGACAGACTTCATCAGTTTCAAACCCAGAAGTGTTTAAGGCCAACAATTACTAAAGAAGATTAAGGTCTCTGTAATTCAGGATTTAGAAACTTTTAGAGTTAATAAATTAGAGACTTTAGTCACTGCAGCTCCTGTGCCTAGAATTGCAAAACTAGCAGTTTAGAAGTAGCCCAATTCGTTCTCTTATTTGTGCAGAAGTATTTGATATCGTTGACTTAGTGGAAGTCAATGTAAAAGGGAGCTTAGGTAACGAGCCAGCTGACACTAAATAATTCATGTGCTAAACTATTTATTGAACTAAGTAGGAGCCATAAAGTCCAGAAGAGCCTAAGACATAACTAGGAAGTTACCTCCAGCTCTACCTAGTAGATCAATTTCAGCTTTGTTAATTCTTTTTTTTTAGTTACTTAGGTTGGGGTGCTCTGCACTGCAGTTCTTCTGTGGTCAAAACAGACACCAGGGTTCAAGAGCACGAGTATGGGCCGACATCTTACTAATTTTACAAAATGACCTTATCGGTATAGCCCATTCCCAGCAGAATTATCCTGTAAGATGTTCTGTCCAGAAAGCAGCCACTGGTTCAAAAGCTCATTTGTGTGAAGCAGTTGTGAACTGCTACTTAAATTCATGCATCCCGTATAGTGAGATCTCACCAGCATTAAAAAATGATACTTCTTAATATCTACAGAGTAGATACTTTCTCCCATTTCATAGATACCTTCCAATCATACGACTGTTAGGCGATTGAATAGCCCACAGAATAATGCCTACAAATATATCATGGTGCTTGTAAGCAAAGATAAATATATTGATTGGCTTAAAAATAAAAACTGGTCACCATGGTTGTGTGCATTTGGAGTCCTGGCTACAGTGGAGACCAAGGCAGGAGGCTTGTTTGAGTCCAGAAGTTCAAAACCAGCATGAGCTTGACAGCAAAACAAAGATTCAAAGAAAACCCTCAAAACCCAACAATGAAGAATAGAAATGGTGCTGCCCTGAAGGACTTTGGACTGAACGAACCGCAGAGCCATTTTGCTTTCTAAGTTGCTGTGCCTTACTTTTTTCACATATTTACCAATTTTACCTCACTAGATTTCAGTCTTAGTTTTAAAGAAGTGTATTGGTAATAATAAGGAAACCCCAAATTCCTTCATATGGAATTATACCTGAGCCAATGTTGACGTTTTTCCATAGAGAGAAATAATAGTCAGAGGTAGACAAGGAATTCAGCTTCTTTATGGGGGTTGTAATTGCAGAGCTCAGTGTTACAGAAAATTATAGCCTAAGCTGTTCCTAATGTTTTTTTCACGGAGACTTATTTGTCCTCCTTAAACATTTTAAGGGATATAATCAGGCAAGGGAATTTGCATAGGCACTGTTTTGGGAAGATCTACTTTGTGTTAAGTATCAGTTCTCAAGTTGTATTTCTAAGACCCTTTTAAGAAATGAGGTAATGTTAAGGCGTGGTTTGCCTTTCTCACCACTGCCGTTCTCACTGGAGACACAAAGGCAGTGGTTGGTGAATAGAACCACAGGCTTGCTGGTAGGCCTTTTATTTGCTACTGCCACAGGCATGCAGTTAGTTATGGTTTACTGCTGGTTTCATTTTATCTTTAATCCTAAATATTTTTTGTGGTAAATAAAGTAGGAAGAACTTGCAAAGCCCCTTTGCACTCTACTGAAAGCTGATCAGACTCCTGAAGCAAAGCCCTGTGTTTCAGCTGAGAGTTACTGTGCAGCCTGCCCACTGTGAAACATGTTAACTAAAATGGCTGGCAGGCTGTATGTGTTCAGATATGAACATTTTTCATACTTATTACATGTCACAAAATTTGATCTTTTAAGTTAAAATGAGAATTTTGGACAACTTGGATTCATTACTGTGACCTTACGAGCTTTAATGATGTCCTGTAATTAAAGAGTATTCTCCTGAGGTTAATGGTGATTTTCAAGAGTGTAAGTTTTCAGTATTACGCCACTGACATGTTCAGCATTGGGGAGCTGTAATGCTTGGGGCAATATTTCCCAACTGTGCAATACATTCAAGAAGCATCAACCATTACAGCAGGATCAGGACAGATAGTGTTGTAAACAGGAGCCAGTGTATGTGTGAGAATGGGTACTGTGCACTAAGGAAACCATAAAGCTGTGTGGACTGCTACCCACAATCTTCGGATAAGGTATTTACATAGTTCCCTGACTTGCTTAAGCCAGTACTATAGTGTCTCAGGTGCTGAGCTGGAGGTTAGATTTGAGTTTGTGTCTAGCACATAAGTTGTTCAAGTCTCTTCAAAGACTACCCACTTTGTTAGTAAGTTTGACTTCAGAGTCTCATCCTTCCTTTTAACATAAGTTATTGGCCGGAAGCCATCTCACTTTTATAAACAGATTGCAAGTAGATAACCATCTGCTGCTTCCCCTTTCAAGATCAGATGAGTATAAACACAGCTAGATATCTTTCTCTTATGCCCCTCTTCTCCATAGCTGAAAAACTTCAGTTTAGTTCTTCCCACCCACTGATCAAACATAATTAATAATTAACCATGGAAACAGAAGTGTAAGGAGCCATGTAGAATGGACTAGTGTATCTCACAATCTTCACCAGAGAAGAGTTTTTCTTCAGTAGCAGGTCAAAAATTGATCAAATTGAAAAGAATTAGAGACCATGGAATGGTCAGCCCTAAACTGGAATTATATCACACCCTCATTCCTAAGGGATCATTATGAAAGAAGGGAGTGAAAGCTTGTAAGAACCAGGGCTGGGAGATGACAACAAGGAAACAGTTAGTGGTTTCCAGACATAGTAGGGCCTTTGTACATATGAATCCGTAGCAGTTGTGGCCCCAGTATCCATAAGCCCAGCATGCACATGCCCAAGGCAGACAAAACTCTAGCCTGGAAAGGTGACACAGACATGTGTTCCTACCCCTAGCAAAGGAGCTATAGGCAGCTGATCGATAGCTGCTGAGGGGTGGTCCCTGATAACTCAAGCATGCTTCAGTGGAAGGCCACATATAAAGCTGTATTTGCAGCACAAATGGGACTTGATGGAGTAAAAGCAAAGCAAAACAAAACAAAGACACAAAGCTGAGTGAGTGAGGAAGAGGGGCGTAGATCTGGGACTCTTGGGGGAGGGAGGCCAAAACTTAAATATAGGCTTCTTATAACTTGACACTTCAGATCAGTGTGCTTATATTATTTATTGAACAGATCATCTGATTCCATGAAAAGATAAAGGGAGTGTGAGGAGCTCTCATCTGTGTCTGATTTCAGTAAATGTTTGTTGCGAGTTTCTTAGGGTTAGATACTGCATTTAATTATGTGACTGTGGAATGAGTAGAGTGTGCCTTTTAGTAACTCAAATTGGTAAGAAAAATATAACTAAGAATGCTACCACTTGATTGCTTCTGTGGAGATATGCACAGAAAGAAGAAGACTGGACTATCCCTAGAGTCCCATCTGCTATATTTAAAATTGACCTCATCCTTAAAGGATAAGAACTGTTGGCTCAAGGATGCCATAAGGAAAGAAAATGCTGTAAGAGGAAGAGGCTAAGAGTTAGGAAGCATTGTTTCCAGGGAACTATGCAAGTATCTATATCAACAAAACAAAACAAAACCATGCAGCCAAAAGTACGGGAAGAACTGTAAGAGAGAATTACACAACTGTATCAAAAGAGTTAATTGGTAAAAACATGATGACTATAATTTTGACTTTATAGTATTTGCAGTAATTTTAATATTTAAAGGTAATTTTAAATTGCAGCTTTAATTACAAATTGTAGATTCAGCGAGAGGGGAGGTAGACAAGTCCTACCCAAGGAACTGTTGGCAAATATACTGCTAGGAGAGTTGTGTCCAGCCTTTTAACCTTGTGACATGGTCATCTTCAAAGTGTACCCTAGAACTGGGTAAGCCAGTTACAAAAACCAAAAACCAAAGCAGAACTTCTGGAAATAGTCTCATAATGCTAACGTTCATGATTTTGTGTTGGCTCTCGTTCATCTGTGGCCCACAGGTCAAAGGATGGCCATATGTGCACCATCCTAGTTGTCATATTTTTCAGTTATGTTTAGCTTTTTGTAATCTTATCACATGTATAGATAGGTTCCCCATGATCAGTCACAATCAGATACTAAAGAGTTCTGCCCAAAGAACCTTTGTGCTACCAAAATAAACTGTTATAGTTGGGGTTTGTTTGGCTTTTCTTTTACTTTATACATAGAAGGGGCTTAGCTTTTCTGTTTCTGTGAAGAGACACCATGACCAAGGAAGGTATAAGAGAAAGCATTTAGATGGGAGCTTGCTTTCAGTTTCAGAGGATGAGTCTGTGTTCATCGGGGTAGGAATGTATGGCCTCAGGCATCTACAGCACTGGAGCAGTAGGTGAGAGCCCACATCTCACCCACAAGAGGGGGCGGAGAGAGGGGGAGAAGGAGACTGGGCTTGGCATGGGCTCTAGAAACCTCAAAGCCCAGCCCCAGTGGCCCACTTCCTCCAACAAGGTAGTATCTCCTAACCCTTCCTAAACAGTCCAACTAGGAACCAAGCATTTAAATCTCTGAGCCTATAGGGTTCATTCTCATTCACCACTGTCAGTGTCTTCAACCTGTAACAGATTATCTATTGAGCTTATTAAATATGCAACTTTCTACACGTTACCTAGAAACATCGAATCTCTTTGGTTGTGGCACAGTGACATACAGTTTAATACACTCTGCTTATATCATACCTGAGGGAGTGACACATCTCAGTGATGAGGAAAGAGCCAGCTCTTCAAAATCCGGGGGTGAGAGATAGAATAGCGCTGCGCAGCAAGACAGTGCTCCCAGTCGTATCTGTGAAGCCAAACTAAAGTAGTAACAGAGCATGCTGGGAGAGATGATTCCTCTCTGGTGAACTGCTCACCATGCAAACATGAGGACTTGAGTTTGGATCCCCATTACCCATGTGAAAGGCCAGACCTGCTTGTAATCTCAGCCCTGAGGAGACAGAGGCAAAGAAGATCCTGGGGGTTTTTCTGGCTCATCAGTCTAGCCTAATCAGTGAGCTCCACATTCAGAGAGAGATTCTGTCTCAAAAAAAAAAAAAAAATGCAAGAGGCAGGTAAGGTGTTTCATTAGGTAAAGGACACCTCTCTTTAAGACTGAAAACCTGAATTAAATTCCTTAAAGTCACGTGTATAATGAGAAAACTGACAATATAGGGTTTTTCTTTGACCTCAATATGTGCTTTGGTACACACATGCCCACACACATATGTGCATGATAAATAAATACTGCCTTAAAAATTAGGCAAAGAGCAATAGAGAAAGACACCTGATGTTGACCTGTGGCCTCTACATGCTCATACACATATGAACATGTACACATGCATATACCACACTGCATATACTACACACATAACCATGCATTCCAAATAGTGGGAAAAAAGCAGATTAAATTAACTTTATAAAATGCTCTACTAGTATATTAAATTTTGATGGTATATTTAACATACATTTTTAAAATATATTTCTCATTATTTTTTACCAGGTCTTCAAAATCTATTATATGTTCTTATACAATCTGAATTGGCTACATTTTAAGTACTATGTAACCACCTCTGATAAGTAACTATCTATAGATTTGCACATGTTTATTCTTAATGAACTGCCAGGACAAACATCTCTCCCAGAGAAGAATCTTAAAAAGATGTTCATGTGACATCTGGACATTGAAAATACTGGCCTAGATCTTTGGAGAAGATCAAAATGAGATCTATAGATTTATAGGGATGAGTTGTCACAGTGTAGTCTTCAGTAGCTGTCACTGAGGACTTACTGAAATCTCCCATTGGCCTTTATTTGTATGTCATTACACCTTAAGAGGACATGGGTGACTTTCAGAGAGGGACTTGAGTATCCAGGTTTAGGCATATATAAACATATGTGGATAGTTTCAGATTTGATCATGGTGTGAGGCTTCCCTGAGAATCACGGGGTAAAGGAGTTGGGAATGTAGGAGGTTCAGGTTATCGAGGGGAAAGGGAAGCACCCGGGGCGTTAGACAAGATGGCCGTTACTCCAGCACCACAGAAACAAGATGGGGAGCTTTTACAGATCATAATCTTTGTCATTGATGTCTTCAATAAAGTTATCTGTGGCTGTTGTGGGTTCTGGAGATGAGTCAGTTGACAGAGGCAGAACTATGGCCTGATGGATGGAAGATCAGAGCTGGGTTAGCTGGCAGAGGGTTGTTGAGCCTGCCAGCCAGGTGGGTTTTGTTGTAGTTGTTTTCTGTGTCTGGGAAAGCAGCATCTCTCTACATAGCCCAGGCTGGTCTAGCACTCACATGTGACGTAGTCTATCCTCAATCGCTCCATCTGCCTCAGCCTCCCAAGTGGCAGGATTACGAGAATTTCTCATCATGCGTAACTATTATAATTAAATCCTTTCTACTTGCATATTGTTGACCTATAGGTTCCTTCTCCTATGACTCTGACTTATAGCTGATGAAGTTTAGCTAATTACATGTATATATACATATTCATTTTAGTTTTAGAGGTTTTACCTATCTCCAGCTCTTTGTTCATTGAAGAATAAGTTAGAGCTTCTATGAGTAGGGCCTAGGTGCATTGTTACTTCAGGCTCCTAAAGCATTTTTGCTATACTAAGGATGAGACCTGCTAATAATCTGTTTATAGCACAGGGGTACCACTAAACAGAAGACAGGGCTATTCTTCTTCATGTCCTTAGAGTCCAGCATATGTTAAGCTTTCAGTAAATATTGTATGAATAGGTCTAAAAGCATTAACAGGAAAAGCTCACATTTTCAATATAGACTCAAAATTGATGGAACTATTCTGAACTCGCCCTTTGCATTATCACTGGGCATAGTAAACTGTTCCACTAAGTGGCTTTCAAAGTCACTGAAGTTTGATAAAGACCACCACCATTTTATTAATTTTCTTTTTAAAATTAATATATCCCAACTGCAGTTTCCCCTCCCTCCAGTTCTCCCAACTTCCCACCACCCAGACCTCCCCTCTCCCCCAGAACTACTCCCCATCCATTTCCTTTTCAGAAAAGAGGAGGCCTCCAAGAAACCAATAGACAACAGCCAAACATGACAAAAAAAAAAAAAAATACCATAAAAACAAGGCAAAAGCCCTCTTACTGAGGCTGGACAAGGCAACCCAACAGGAGAAAAAGAGTCCCAAGAGCAAGCAAAAGGGTCAGAGAAACACCCACTCCCACTGTCAGGAGTCCCACACATACAACAAGCTAACAACCATAACATATTTGCAGAGGACCCAGTGAACACCCATGCAGGCCCTATGCTCGACACTTAAGTCTCTGTGAGGCCATTTAAGCCCTACTTAGTTGATTTGGTGGGCCTTGATCTGTTCACTACCACTTTAAAGTAAGCCCCTCTGGTAAAGGACAGAGAGACACCTTGCCCCTCACTGACTGGAACACTCAGAAGAACAGCCCTTGCACCTCTCCTGGGCCACACAGTGAAGCTGTGGCAAAGGCACAGGTGAGCCAGCCTAAGGATGTGAGCATAGGAGGGCTGGCCCAGGCCCCTGCAGGCTGCCACACTTAGGAAATTGGGCCCCCATTTTTTGACTGGGCAGCACATTAGAGCTGACTCTAAAGGCATGGGTGCAGGTGAGCCGGCCTGGAGGACATGAGAGCAGAATTGACCCTGTGTCCTGCCCATGGCAGCATTGGTGGTCTAGCCGGAGAGGTGCTGAAGAGCTCATCTTCGTGGTGTAGATAAAGGAGAGCCAGCAGGCTGACCACCTCAGCTACCACCCAGGCTCAGATCCAGGGCTCTGAGTTGGTCCACCCAAAACTCTACATCATTTTTCTGCAGATGGTTGGGAAGGGTGAAAGGGCCAGTCTTGCTGATCCAAAGCCATAGGGTCTGCATGACACAGGCCAACAACAGGATAGCCAGGAGTCCCAATGAGGACCCAGTGTGGATGGTGTCACAGATTGGTCCTGCAATGAACATTTGCAAGTGAAGATGGGTGGACAGAGGGACAAACTGGGAAACACTGTGACATAGCACAGCTTCTATGATGAGATGAGTTTCTATGCTAGCTTTTTGGTTTGTATGTGTGTGTTTTATTTTAGGGGAACAGTTGTAAGAGCGAAGGGCAGATATGAGGGGATGGTGAGATGAGCAGGATTGGGGTACATGATGTGAAACAAAGAATCAATAAAAAGCTAAAGAATACACTTACACTTTACTCAAAAGTAAAGCATGTGTAGTTACATTTTAATCCTTTACATTTTAGTACACTATTTTTAACATTTTCTATTGAAAATTTTAGATAATCTATTTTGATCATTTTCCCCATATTCCATTTTGTCCCAGATCCTTCTCACTTCCATACTCATCCAATTTTATGTCCAATTTTTGGTTCTTTTCAAAAACAAATATCAAACAGACAAAAAAGAAAGAAACAAAAAACAAAAAAAGCCACAAAACAACCCCACAAAAATGAAAACCAAAATGAACAATATTTATACTTCCTTGCCATGGTTCTTTTTTGAAAAGTAGTTACATTGATTTGTTTACATATCTTGATATGTATAAAGGGAGGAGTCACCTCCTACAGCGCTTTTGTGGAGGACAAAGGACAACTTTCAGGAGTTGGTTCTCTCCTACCCTGTAGGTCTGCTGGACCAAGTCGGTCTTCGGGGTAGGCAGCAATCACCTCTAACCATCCTTCTAACCATCCTCTTGTGATTCTCAAAAGCACTGCAATGACTTCGTAGATTTTTCCTTGAGCTCTGGCCTTAAAAAAATCAATAATAAGAGACATAAAGCATTCTAGAAATAAAATAAGGTTGTAATCACTGCATAATGCATTATCATAATCAGAAATAAATGGAAGTTTCTATGTCAGACTTTTAGAAAGCCCTCCTTGCCTGGGACACAGTCACTAGCAGATAGGTATCTGATTCATCTCACAAAACCCACGGTTGAGGTCATCCCAAAAGCTGCAGTAGGGCTCTTCCACAAAGTAGGACCTGTTCATGGCCTGTGTTGAGATTCTATAGAACATAGCTTCAGACTTCCAGGTACACTTCACTCTTGACAGCATCAATTTGGGAACTCACGGAATGCTACAGCTTACACCCGTAGTGGGCAAAGCGTGAAAAGCATGTTGCGTCTAGACTACAGAAAAGGCGTGTCCACTCAAGTGTTCTGGGGAAGGAATTTACCTATGGAAGACTAAGGAATTCTGGCTCACAGGACCAGATTTTTAAGTGTTTTGGTTATTACCCCAAACACCTTTATCAGTGCTGGGGACATTGAAATTTCCTGCATAGGTTTTATCCTGCAATGGAGCCCTGCAGCTAGCTGTGTCACAGAGCAGCCCCAGACACTGATATTTGGTCAGGACACAGGGTGGAGGAGCTAGGTGTCTAGCACCACAGTAGGAGATGCTTCTTATATCTCTACATGTAACTGCCACTGTAAGGATTTGGAAATCAAATTTATCCGATGCAGCTTCATTGTAACAATCATTATTGTTCCCACAGATGAAAAGAAGCGAAGAGTCAACAAGTACGCAGAGCAGCGAGGAGCAAACAGGTGCCCTTCATTGTTGGAGATGTAGAAAATGCATTGCAAGTTCTGGTTGCCTCATGAGTCCTCTTGAGACTCAAGTGGTTGAGGTGAGTTTTGCTGACTTCCAGAGTTTTAGACTAGAAACATTGGAGGCACATCTGTCCGTGCACATCTACTCTGCCACACCCAAACATGTGACAAACACCTTTTAAGATCTGGTACACTTCAGTGGATAAAAACCTGAAACTTTTCATGCCAACATTTTATTGGATATAATTTGTATAGAGCAAAACTCACTTGCAGCTTGATGAATGTAATTGATTCTAGTATGACTCAGTTCAGGATACACACCATTCCCATGCCCTCTTTTAGACAAGGTTCCCCTGCTCCAAGGAACCCACTGCCGAGCTCTGTCTCCATCAGCTGGCCTCTACTATCCTTGTCTCCTTTCAAATGAAACACAATCACATGCGTTCCTTTTGTGTTGTATCTGCCCCAGCGTCAGATTTTACAGTTTCACTTATAGACCATGTGTAGCAGTTTGCTGAATTCTGTCATTTATGAGTGAGACACTTCCTGCTACTTCCTGCTGAGGGATGTCAGTACTTAAGTGTTTTCTATGATGTGTGCTTCTTGTCATCTTAGGCTATGGAAATTTGTGTAAAGCCCCCTATCCTATTTTGTCATTTCGGGGATGTGTTTGGAAATGAGAATCTTAGTCACGGGGCAGATATACATTAAGTTTTTAAGAAATTGCTGATAGTCTTCCAAGGTGAACATTCCTGTAGCAGTGCGTGAGGATTCCGGTTGATCTCCTACTTTCATGTTTGCGGTCTCTCCCTTCAGGCCTGCAGTGGCGTGTCATTAGAACCAGCTTTGTATTTTTCTGGCAACTAATGATGGGGGGTACCTTTCCATTGCTAACTGATTCAGAGCCATTCAATAGTCAAATTGTTTATATTTACATTATTTGTATTTCTATCATTTATTCTTCAGAGTAACCCTCTGAGGAAGATAATCTGTTACCTCTGCCTTAAGTGTAAAGAGACTGAGACACCAAGGGTAAATGATTTTGCTCGAGTCCGCAGTGTGTCTAGGCAGTGAGCCTGGACAGCTCTGGGACACACTAGGACATGGTGTGGAAGGGAGTGATTCAGAGTGAAGACCAGGCTCTAATGTGTTGGAGCTTTAAGGTTTACCACAGGCCTGTGTAGCCTAGTCCGATGAGTGCTGTGCCAGGAGTGGGGGCGGACTGGGGCCTGCACCAGTGCCCGGGCAAGAAGGCTTCCTAGAAGACAGACTGAAAATATATAGTCATACATGTATAAATGGAGTTTTTAGATATTTCAAAAATGCAATTTGTGAACTGTAAAATCTACTCATTTTAAGAATATAATCCAGTAATATTGAATACTTTCAACTCAATTATTCAAATACCATCACCATGCCCATTTGTCCTGCATTATTTATATACTGTGTGTTCATTATTAAAATAATATATGTAAACGATCAAAACTCTTATAGAATAAAATATATTTATATAATAATTAAGCATATGTTAATTTTACATATACTAAAATATATCTGATTATGTTTCTCCTGGAGAAACACAAAATATTCAGAAGTGATAAGTAAATAATAAAACATTTTAAGATTATGGACAAACGATACCACCAAGTAATCAGGCCACAAAGAATATGAACAGATCATTAAAAAGGTAAAGGAGACACATGACCCAAAAATCATTAGAACAAATATCTGTTGGTCCTGTTTATGGGAGCCACTGCATTAGCACAGGTGGGTGATGGAAGAGTCAAACCATTTATTTATTAAATAGTTCTAAAGTGAGCACTGGAGTGTTCCTTAGTTCTCTTTCCTAAACCCCTACACTCTGACCCTTGCCCCTACAACTCCCCCAGCTGCAGTAAGCACTGATCCACACTCTCTCTGTTAAAACCAGTGTGCAGCTGTTGCCCCCACTGAGGGTCTGTATGTAAGGACCTAAGGGTGTTTATGCCATCTCTGCACAGATACAGGAGGCAGCTTTCACACAACAGCATCGTCTGGAGTTCTGTGATGTTCACGTGTTCACTGAAGGCAATGTCAGGTCACCCGCCTAACCCTACAATATGGATCACTAATCAACAGTCCCTTTTCAGGATATGGCTGTTTCTCCTTTCATTTCCACTAACGGTCCATCCTAAATGTCATGGCTGCATTTTTTGGCAGTCTATTTTTCTGATTGTGATCTCGCATTTTTCACATTGAACTGATAGGCATCCTGGGCCCCATTCTCTCTTGCTCTGTACTCACACTGACAGCTGTCAAATTTATATTCTTGGTATCAGCAAAACTAAACATTTAGCAACTTGTCAAGGTCATATAGAACACAACTGCGTAAGGATTTGCATCCAGTCAATTTGGCTGAATTGTAAGCTTCTCAGGTTCATTTGCTGATGCGGTGGTGGTACTGTATCTGGAGGTGAGGCTTCTAGATAACTAAGGGAAAATAAGTCATAAGGATAAGACTAATCCAGCAGGACTGCAGCTTCTAAGGCAAGAGAGACTCTGTGAGGGCCAGAGGAAAAGGTAGCTGTCTGCAAGATACGAAGAACCCTCACTGGAGCCCAGGTAGCTGGTGCCCTGACCTTGAACATTTAGCCTCGATAACCATACAAAAGTATATTTCTGTTGTTAGGTCCTTCTGTTTATGGAATTTTATCATGGCAGCCTGAGCAGATTTTGCCCCCGCAGGTCCTATTATAGGCACTGGCAATTTGAAGACAAACAGAAGAATGATCCATCTTTGTGAAGTTTCCAAGATTTATCATTGACTATTGTATTAATACCATATTATCATAGTCACAGTTCTTTTATAATTATAGATCCATTACAATGAATATCAATAATTTAAATTTCTGCTTTAATATTGCATAATTTTTATGAATCATAAAAATATTACGTATTAGTTGATCAAAGAAGTGTTCAATGATTATCTGTAGAATTGGCAAAAGGAAACGTCTAAGGCCTGGTAAGAGTGGAAGATTGGTAGAATGCTGGGCCTATCTGCAAGGGAAAGGCTTTCTCAGGAACTGAGCAGGAGAGGGCAGTACAGGACACAGAGCATGGGAGCCTTCGGCAGCAGCGTGTTCCAGGTCCCTGAGGTGGAGCCACAGAACACTGTGGCGCTCAGGGCTGAACAGGGGCTGATGGAGATGTGAAGCTGGAAGGGTGGGTCGCTGCCAGCTTTTACCTCAGACTAGAAAGCTCGCTCTGCGCCGTAGATGAGAAGTCTCTGATAGATGAGAAGTCTCTGATAGCGTGGGACTGATGTGGCCTTGAGTTTTAAGGAGCTCTTGATCCTAGTTTGAAGGTATTGGGCGTGGATGGAGTTTCTCCCAAGCTCTCTCCTTCCCTCTCTGTCCTCCTCCCTTGGCCCACCTTCCAGCTCTTGTAAGCTTATAACCTTTACAAGATATGAAAACCAACCAACCAAACAAAACAAAACAAGCAAACAAAAAAGACAAGGAATCCAAAGAAGTTAGAGTCTTTTAAATCCGTAATCCTTTAACTATTTAATTAAAAACAAATAACAGTGCTAAGTGATAGTTTCATGACAGAATTTGACCCTGGGTGTGCACAGCTACAGTAGTTAAATGCTTTGGGTTACTTATTTTTAATAAATTTGCTGAGATACTGTTATGGCTTACATTTGAAAACTATGTTGTAAACATCTATCAGAATATTATTTAATGGTATTAAATCATCAACATTTGAACATTCAAACCATACAGTGTTATTTAAAAAATTAAGTCCCATACAATGGAGAAACATTATACCCATCATGTGAGGCCAGTGAAAGCCATTCCATGTTCAGAAAGTAAACTGTAAGAGAGGTGCGCTAGTGCCCCCTGCTGCTTGAATAAGTTATTTTATTTATAAACTGTAACTATCTTCCTGCCAGCTCAGTGTGAAACACACAGCTTAGTTATGTGTTTGTTTTTTCTCGTCTGCCCGGCCCGGTCACATCTCACCCGACATAAAGAATCTCCCTAGTAAGGTTTTGAATCTTTGTGAAATTGCCTTGTCTAGCTTGTAAGTTCCTTATTGGCAAGGAGATAACCTGTTTTGCTGCTAGAAAGGCTTTACGTTCCCCCGGTCAGGATGCTTCTGAGCCCATCATTCCTTTAAGTTCATTATGTAGTTGTTCAGAGTACGGAACAGTGGTCTTCCTTACTGTGCGCACACAGCAGTTCTTGTATTTGCCACACCGTTAGCCTTTGGCTCTTTCCCCACCTTAGTCGACTTTACCTCCTGAAAACAGTCTTCATTCAGCTTCCATGGCACAGAGGAATGTACATGTGCCTGTGTGGGAGTATGCACACACACATACACAGACACATGTGCACACACATGCATATACACAGATAAACAGACACATGTGCACATATACACATGCACACATATACGCACATATGTACACAAGGACATACATGCATACACACACACACACATACACACATATGCACACACATGTACACACACACACACACACACACACAAACACACCACTTCTCGAAATGTTCCTCTAGCATGAAAGAGTATCTGTTTAGGCAAACACATTTGGTTTATATTAATACTTCTGAAATAAAAGTAGTTTTGTTGGAATGTCATGAAGCAGAAATAACTAATGGAACTTCCTTTCCCAAATCTACTTTTCCATATAAACTAGTCTGTTATTTTGGTTAATTTAAAAGTAAGTTTTAGGTTTGCTTTTTGTGAGTGTTGGAGAAACTATCAACACTTTAAATGTACTCAGGCAGCAGATGCAGTGCATGGTCCTAGAATCTGTACCATTTACCTGCTACAGGATGTGGCGGCTGGAAATTCATCGTCTGAGAACACGAACTCTGCAGCTGAACCGACTGGGTGGAATCTTTAAATTATTTTTGAATATGTGACCTTGCCGGGTTGCTGAGAAGTGGTTTAATTTTACGTGTTTCAGCATTCTTATCTATAATGTGGAAACTGCCTGAAGCAGTCCCTGGGGTATAGAGAGCATACGTATTTGCTGCTTAATAAAACTTACATAACATGAACAGTAAAGCTTCACCTGTGAACAGATATGGTTTCGGTAGTTGATAATATAGGAACCGTCAAGAATCATGTAAAGACCTAACAGTAGGTAGTGGTGTCTTGGGATTCTGATCAATATTATGTGAGGAATATTATTGTCAGTCTATAAGCTTAGATGAAATAAGGAATTTGTATAGTGAAATGACACGTGAACACTTTGCAGCCAAGTTCCTGACATGTCAATACATCTCCTTACCAGGTCTGTGTGGTCAGCGATGCATCCAGTGGTTAGTGAATATTTTAAGGCTGACTACCATGAACTCATTTTAAAGTTAATAATCTGTTATTCTTCCTGCCAGGATGGGTTTTTTCTTTCATTAGTTTCTTCTACTCTTTCATTTTATTCTTTTTGCTGATATGTAAACAATCTTGAAAAGTCAGAGCAAATTCTGGGCTCTATCATAAAAAGGTGATCCTATTTATCAATTTCAACTTGCTTTAATCTGTATGAAGCGTTTAAGAATTCATTAGCTGTACTAATCTGTACAAGTATCACCTTCTGATGGGAAGAGCTCAGCACTGGGATGTATTAACCCTATTCTCAAAACCACTACACTTCATCCTGTCATTTGTTTCAGCGGCAGAGGATTTAGGTGAAACTGTGCTGTTGGCTTTAACTGAGTTACTTCCAGTAGATTTTCCAGAATTTTTATAAACAGATTAAAATTTGATTTAGTAGGCTGTGGCCATATAGAAGCAAATTGTTAATAATCTCAACTTTAAATGAAAACCTTCTTAACAGTGTAGAAAAACAAACCAAAGCATGTGTGCTGTTATCCATGTACATTTTGATAACCTTCAGAGAAAAAAAAACAAAAACAAAAAACTTTCCACACCAAAGTGACAGGGGTTGGTAAAGATGACAGTGACAGAAAATGGCATGCCAGAGCAGAGCAGGTGTCTTTCCTTCATCCAGCATCTACCTGTCCCCTGTATTTCAGACACTGTCACGCTCTGAGGGTGAAGTGATTACTAAGTATTCACTCCTTGCAGCATGCTTCTCAATGGGATTTAGGCCTAGCAGCTAAAGAAAGAAAGGTCAGTACTTCAACATTTGCATTGAGAATTTTCAAGAGATTAAATATTCTTTCCAGTATGGACAAAATAAAATTATTCTTCAGTTGTTAGATATGGAGAACAAAATTATAGTCATCTTTCATATAACGTGGAAGACCCCACACACACAAATATAAAAATATATAGATGCTCAGGGCTCATAGGTAAAATATTTACATGTAATTACATGTAACTTTGTATATCCTCACATATATCTTAAATTACCTCTGGTTTGCTTATAATATCTAATACAATTTAAGCTGTAAAGAGCTGTCACATGACATTGTTTAGGAATAATTACTGTTCATGCAGACACATTTTGTTGTGAATTTTCTGGCTGATTGTACCCATGGATTTCAAGCCAATATATGCAGAGAATAATTTACATAGAAAATACTAATGTATTTGGGAATGTATGTAATTAGAGATGAATTTTTCTTCCTGGAAGAATGCATTTGTAATGATTACAATCCTACAGATACTAACAGGAACTAGCAGGAATAAGAATATTTAAAATCTAGAGCAAAGCATTTAAACTGCCAGTGTACTTCAAGTCTGACAGGAGCTTTCTCAAACAGGTACACAAAACCTGATTCAAAACAAAATATTTGAGGATTCTTAAGCTCGAGGCACAGAGAATTGTTAAGTAGTACATTTAGTGTGCAGTCCCTGTGGTCGGGAAGAACTAAGTGGAAGCTTGAACATCCGGGGCCTCTCATGCAGAGGACACGGGACCCATGTCCTGGGAAACACCTTTCTGAGATTAACTCTTTAGCAGACTCATGATTTTTTTTTTATTTTTTTTTTATTTTCTTTTCTTTTTTTTTTTATTTTTGATACTTTATTTACATTTCCGATGTTTCCCCTTTTCTGGATCTCCTCTTTGGAAACCCCCGTATCCCCTCCCCCTCCCCCACCTCTATGAGGGAATTCCTCCTCCCACCTACCCACCCACCCATTCCCATATTCCCACCTTGACATTCCCCTTTACTGGGGCCTCTAGCACCCTCAGGCCCAAAGTCCTCTCCTTTCTCCCTGATGGCCATCGAGGTGATTCTTCTGCCTCATATGTAGTCCAAACCATGGGTCAATAGATGTGTATTCTTTGGTTAGTGGTCTGA
>CM052716.1:44555208-44589166 GCA_028551405.1 Uromys caudimaculatus
GTAGGAGAGCTGGGTTCTGATGGTGCAGAGTACTCCTGGTTTCTGTTCTTTATGTTCTTGCCCTTGCCTTTTGCCATCTTGTTGACTCTGTTGTTAGCTGATCTTACTCTGTCTGGTTGTGGCTTGCCCCTCCTGCAGGTCTCTGTGTCAGTACTCCTTGAAGACCAGCTCTCTCTGAGAGGTGTTTGGGTTTGGAGAACTGTGGCACCAGGTCTGATCTCGGTCCCTGTGTCTCTCGGGTTAGGGGCAGTACCTGGTGAGCTGTGGGGCGTGTCTTTGGCCCCCTCCTGGGTCTTGCGATCTCCTGAGAGGTATCTTTGTCCCAGTGCTGATTAGCTGTGGAGCCCTGTGGCCCAAGCTGAGGTTCCCGGCCGCCGCTGGAAGTTACTCCAGACTCATGATTTGACCCAGATTATTTTCTTGAGTGCTACTTGTACTTTCTCCAGAACCTGCCTGAGATTGCTATTTAAGGGATGCAGAAAGCCGCACCCAGAGATTTCTTCAAGTTTGAAGTTCTAGAATTATCCGTGATTGAACAATGCTGTAATTTCCCCCAGGGGTCAGGGTGGGCAAGTGTGGTGGGTATGTATAATTGTATTATGTTAAGAGTTCAAGGAAAATGATTCAGATGCTTTCTTGTTTTTATTCATTTACTTGCTACTGAGTGAGCAAGGAACCACTGTGACTTGAAGTGCTATCTCTCAATAAAGTTCCAGCTAGGTTTTCTTTTCTTTTTTAATCCTTTCTATTTTTAAAAAATTTATTTTCCAGGTCTCCCCTTCGGAAACCCCCTATCCTATCCCCCTTTCCCCCACCTCTATGAGGGTGCTTCCCCTTCCACCCACTCCCATCTTCCCTCCCTGGCATTCCCCTACGCTGGGGCATCTAATACCCTCAGGCCCAAGGGCCTCTCCTCCCACTGATGGCCAACAAGGCCTTCCTCTGCCACATATGTTACCAGCACCATGGGTCCCTCCATGTGTATTCTTTGGTTGATGATCCAGTGCCCGGGTGCTCTGGGGGGCCTGGCCAGTTGACACTGTTGCTCCCTCCATGGGGCTGCAAACCCCCTCAGCTCCTTCAGTGCCTTCTCTAACTCCTCCATCCAGGACCCCACGCTCAGTCCAATGGTTGGCTGTGAGCATTCACCTCTGTCTTTGTCAGGCTCTGGCAGAGCTTCTCAGGAGACAGCTTATCATGCTTCCATCAGCAAGTACTTCCCAGCATCCACAGTAATGTCCAGGTTGGTGGCTGAATATGGGATGTATCCCCAGGTGGGGCAGTCTCTGGATGGCCTTTCCTTGAGTCTCTGCTCCACACTTTGTCTCAATATTTCCTCCTGTGAGTATTTTGTTCACCCTTCTAAGAAACACTGAAGCATCCACACTTTGGTCTTCCTTCTTCTTAGGCTTCCTATGGTCTGTGAATTGAATCTTGGGTATTTTGAACTTTTGGGCTAATATCCACTTATCAGTGAGTACATACTATGTTCATTCATTTTGTGACTGAGTTACCTCACTCAGGATGATATTTTCAAGTTCCATCCATTTGCCTGCAAATTTCATTAAATCATTGTTTTTAATAGTTGAGTAGTACTCCATTGTATAAATGTACCACATTTTCTGTATCCATTCCTCTGTTGAGGGACATCTGGGTTGTTTCCAGCTTCTGGCTGTTATAAATATGGCTGCTATGAACATAGTGGAGCATGTGTCCTTATTGCATGTTTTCTTGAGATATTTGAAAGAACCTATAGGGTTTTCTACCCACAGTGGTTTTAGCTTGTGACGCACTAGCCTGGTGTGGAAGAGCAGGGTACTCTTTAGATTATAGTTCAGCAAACCTTATAGGCTGTCAACTTGGAGAACTTTGCCAGCTCAGTCAGGTCTCAACATTCTCATCATTGGGACTGGATCAGTAAGAGTAACCACTGTGTGTGGTTACAAAGTCTAAATAAGAAAACCCAAATAGGGCAGTCGCTTTCCTCCCGGCCCCTGAAACTCCCCTTTGTTATCTTTGCTATCTGTGAGAAGTTGGTTCCACAGAGACACCATGCTCTCCAGGAGCTCTCCTCCGTATGCACAAGGGCATAGTATTTGCATATAACCTATCTCTGTCCTCCTGTGTATGAGATCAACTCCTCAAATTAGTTCTACCATTGTTTAATAGTTCTTGCTCTCTAGTAGCAGAATTCCCAGTTGTCTTTGAAACATTCTAAGTGTTTAAGTAAGGAGTCACTTGCTTATCTTTTAAGAAGGTTTGTTCCACTGTCATTGGGCTCTGTTTTCTGGGCCTGAAGTAAGACAATATCCTGGGTGGCAGTGGGAGTGTTCAGCAGAGGCTCCTCCCATTATGGCAGACTAGCTGGAGCCTTCAAAGTCATGCAGCCATCTAGTGACCTACTTCTGAAGTTTCCAGACACCCCCAGCCCCAAACAAAACAAATAAAAATTAAAAAACCACCAGCTGCTGGGTGCCAAAGCTGAGCGTGGAGTCTTAGGGCTCTTTGTGCCCCTTCAATCCATGTTCTTTTCGAACACGAAATATAATCATTCCTTCCCATTATCTCCAAAGTCTTAACTCTTTCCAGCTCCACTTCAAACTTCTAAAGCCCAGTCTCATGTAAATCAGATGTAGATGAGCCTGGTGCATTCTCCTCTAGACCTGAGTCTGTGAAATCAGTAGGAGGCTGCAGTTTCTAAAACACAGTGGTCAGACAGACTTAGAAAAGATAGTCTCATTTGAAAAGAAGGAAAACAGACCGCAGGTCACTGTGTAGCTGTGAAATCCGACAGGGCTGAGGGTGCTGCACTTTTACAGGGAAACATTACCTTCTTTGACTCCAGGCCTCAGGGGAGAATCCAGAAGCCTCTGCAACCCTTTTAAATCTTTCTATGTATGTATGAGTCTGTGGTTTCAAGAGTGATGCCACTGTGTGGGCTTTTTATATCTGTATCTGTCCAAGAGTGGCCCCACTGTGTGGGATTTTTTTTTATCTGTGTCAGTGGTCCAGGAGTGGCCCTATTGTGTGGGCTTTTTATATCTGTATCAGTGGTCTAAGAGTGGCCCTACTATGTGGGATTTTTATATCTGTGTTAGTGGTCTAAGAGTGGCTCCACTGTGTGGGATTTTTATATCTGTATCAGTGGTTCACAAGTGGCCCCAGCCCCATAGACTCAGGCTACGATGACTGGAGCACTTCCACTCAGTGGGTCACATCCTTTGGAATCTTAAGTGGAAAAAGCCTTGGATTCTGTGATTACCACACAGACACCAATGAAGGCTGCAGCCTGTACCTTCCAGAGCAGCAAGCTGGGCTGCTAAGGGTCCACTGGAGCCCTTGCAGCAGAATGGGGGCCCGAGTCCTTACAACAGCAGACGGATGTCTGTGTACTTCAGTTATCCTTCTGGACACCTCATCAGAGGTCCTAGCTGTTGGCATACAGGCCATCCCACCAGGCTCCTCCCAGGGCCCTAGGAAGGGCTGAAGTCATCACCTGTGGCCATCACCTGCCCTGGCCAGGGGTCTCAAGTGTGGGCTGTGTATAAAAGGACTGCAGGGCACTTCTGCTCTCTGTTCCTGGGGTTCCCAGTGAGTTTCTCTCTCCTCCCTTTCTGTTCTTTGTACCTCATCCTTTTCTCTGCCCTCTGCTCCTATCTGCCTGTCTACATGTTCACTCATCTGCCTCTACCCCTTCCCGGGTCTTCACTCTCCTCTCTTCCTCCAGTAAGCCCCCTTTATACCAGATTATATGGCATAATTTCTCAGGGGCACACACCTTGGCACGGGGTGCCATGGCTCTCCCTCGCCACATTCTATTTCACAGCACTAGCTTGTTTTGAAACCCCTGAGCTGCCTCAGCATCATTCTGTCCTTGTGTGCTGAGGAGGAAACCCCATTTCCTTCTATTCAGAACAGTTACCTTAGCGATTCCTCCCAAACACGGTTTACAGTCAGTACATGGCTAGGCTGAGTGTTCAGCGCATCCTATTCTGCTTCCTGTGAGTTCTAAGTTTTGCCTGTCAATCATTTCCCTTTGCTGCAGTTTCACTCTGTGCAGTTAGAGGGAACTGGGCAGCATCTTGAGTGCTTTGCTCTGACTTCCCTAAAGTCCTAGGACTCAGGTCAGCCAAATTCTTTGCTACCCCCCCCCCCCCATCAAGGAGAGTATTTGGTAGTATTTGTTTGGATTTTTAATTTAAAAAAAACATTTCAATTAAAAAACAAAACAAAACAAACTAACTAACAAACCAACAAAAAACCAGGCTCACTATGGAACCTATTTTAGCCTCACATGCTCTCTTCCTGCCTCAGACTCTTTAGTGCTGAGATTCCAGGCACTCACCATCATGCCCAACGTACAAAAATAACCTTTACTGCCACTTCCAATGACCTTTGCTCCTTGTTTCTCCCTTCAGCCTGAGATCGTATCCAGATTGCCTCAGGGGCTGCATTTCTACCCATGTATGATCACCACCTGTTAACCTGAAGGGGCCTGGACCTTCCTACAGCTCCTGTCCTTCTGAACCTTCCCCAGAACTGCTTTTACCAGTTGATTTACAGCAGTCCAGACTTTTCCCAGCATGCCCTTCAGAACTGTTCCAGCCTCTACCCATTACCCAGTTCCAAAGGCCAGTTCATATGTTTGTTAATAGCTACCCCATGCTTGTCTGGGCCTAGGTTTTAGACTGGTTCAATTTTGTACCATAATATAATATAATATGTAAACACAGCATATCTTAAGGATTTATTATTTTTAATTATGTGCATGTATGTATCTGTGTGTGGGTATGTACATGTGATTACAATCACCCACTGAGGCCAAAGCCATCAACTTGCTTGGAACTGGAGTTCTAGGCAGTTGTTAACTGCCCAGCATGGCTGCTGACTCATCCGTAAGAGCAGTTCTTGTTTACTACTGAGCCATGCCTCCAGCCCAGAGACTTGATGACTTAAAGAGGGAAAAAAATCTTACTTCTTACATTCTAGAAGCTAGGAAATACAGTATCCAGGTCCTAAGCATTTGCCTTTCTACAGAAAACTCCTATATTTATCTGATTTTTTTGTCAAATTTTAATTTTAAAATCTAAAACTTGGGAGCCTGAAAGATGGCTCAGTGATTAAGATCACTGGCTGTTCTTCCTGAGGACCTGAGTTCAATTCCCAAGACCTACATGGCAGCTTACAACTGTCTGTAACTCCAGTCCCAGGGGAACTAACACCCTCACACCAAGGCATATAAAATAAAATAAATTATTTTTTTTAAATCTTAAAATTTTCAGAAGGATAGTTCAGGTCAGGCCTTTAATAGATAATGTTGAAAAGATCTCTGTTAGTGTGTCGTATGTTTATACATGTACAGTCCTGCACCAAAGGGAACACGCTTCTTCCCAGTTCCCCAGATCCATCGGGAAATGTGTTTAGAGATTTGTCTTCAAATATAGTTTTAACAAAATCCTTAAAAGAACCCGATTTCTACAAAACTTTAAAAACTAGTCTTAGGCTTAGTCCTGCTTCTCCTTCCTCCTAAGTTCTGGATTTCAGGCATAAGCCACCACACTGAGCTTGCACATGGTTGTTGAGCCCAACAAGACTTAACTAATTAATTAAAATTACTTTATTGCATTGAAAAACAGTTGTTCTCTATCATCCCCACCAGCAAAAATTAAATTCTACCAATTTCCAGTTTACGAACGTTTTGGACATGTACCTTGGGAAATCAGGAAATATTATTAGATTAAAATACATAATAATAAACAAAAATTATCCAGGTTTTAAAAATATTTGCAGAAATCAATTTAACTATCAATTTAAGAAATACTCTATCGTGGCATGGTAGTAGGATAGAGTGGATATGTACCAGCTGTACAGTATTGAAACCACTAATGATCTTCCTTTTCTGACTGTATCTCCCTATGCCATATGTCAAGAAAAGGAATCAGTGTTTTTGAGGAGCTATTAGGGAGCCACAAGTGAGAGAGCTGGAGACGGTCTCTGCCATGGCCTCTCCTTTTCTAACTTTTCCTCTATGTAGTCACGCCCGCCTCATATGTTCACTGCCCCTATTTCAAGGCTCTCATCTTTGACGTGGAAAACTGGGAAAGCTGCCTTGTACAAACTGGAGCTGGAGTTTGGGCATCGTGGTTGAAGTTTCCTTAGGCAGCTGAATCACTTTCCAAAAGACTTTCTGGCTCCTATTGAAATTGTTTTCAAACTCCGTTGAAATAAGTTTTTTTAAGGTATTAGAATAGAAAACATCTCAAAGTCTTTTATATTTCTTTATTAAATTTATCTTTTACTTAATACACAGAATGTTAAAATGTATGGGTTTTTTTGTTTTGTTTTTTTGTTTTTCGAGTAAAATGTATGCTTTAATGAGATAATGGGATTCTTGATACATACATATATATTGCATACTGTTTCAATCGTGTTAAATGTGTCTGCACCCTTGAACTTTCTATTTCCTTATGGTGAAAAGCATTCACAATCCTTTCTCCGTTTAGAAACCCATTTTCCTGTTACCCCACCCTCACTCTACTGTGTAAGAGCACACCAGAACTGCTTGCACTTACTGCTTGTGAGTGCTCCTTGATTGGAGATTACTACTGGTTATAGTTGATAGTACGTGCATGTGGTCTAACCTGGAACAATGCTGTGTGTCCCTTTCACTTTTAATTTGCATTGTCAGGTCATCATTTTGTTTGTTTTTCTAATGGAAGTGGATTGAACTGCCTGCTGTATAGATCTTTCCAATGTATAAATAAATCACATTGCAACGTTTCGTCCACACCTACTAAGGTCCAATGGTAGAAGAGTCGCTGTATGGCCCCAGAGGGTTCAGTTTGGGAAATTATGCACAGATTGTACATAAATTATATCAGGTAGTCTTGGCTCCAAGTCACAAGCTAAGGTGGATGATTTGATGAAGTAAGTTTGAGATGGTCAACCCCAGTACTTTCACATATCACTATGATACAGAGTTAATAGGTGGGTAGAAACGCCTTCGTTTGATGTTTTGTTAACCTGACCATAGTGACAGTTATATTATTACCTTGGAGTGCCTAAGAGAGCACTGTGATTTGGCAGTTGTAGAACTACTCGGTGTAAAATCTGACCCTGAGAAACGGCGTGTAGGCAGAAGCCTTATACTTTCTGTGTTCCTCTTAACCAGCACCTTCATGGCCTTTCCCAGAGTGAAATACAACCCAGGAGAGTCCTTAGATCCCTTGTAGCTTCCAGGCAGTGATTTGCAGGAGAGAAGCTGAATCCCAGAGACGTAAATTTACTAGTGTGAGGTCATGGACTTAATCAAAATATAAATCTTCACCTTGGTCTCCCTACCAGCTTTGTCACATAATGGGAAGGGGATGTGCTTTTATGGTTACCATCTCGGGGAATTTAACATGGCCTATCCATTGAGAGTCCACTCTGTGACCCTTTGTGCTCACAGGTAAGGCCGTTCCTTTCCTGCATAAGGAAGATACCTATCACATGAAAGTCTTATGGCCGACGCTATAGGGCGTCAGGATCTCTTTCCCAACTACTGACCTCAGGACAAAAGGCGAGAGGACAGCCAGAGGCCTCCTGTTTCTGCTGGCTTTCAGCATGTCAGATTGTGTCATTTGCTTGCCAATCATGTTTACTGATGGTCTTATAGAGGATATACATGCTTCTTTATTTATTGATAGTAGAATTCAAATAAAATCAGAGATTGAAGGTTGGGGACAGTTTCTACAATCCACACTATTGAATGTCATACATAGATCTAAAAATGAGGCATTCACTGACAGTTTTTGAATCACAGGTAGTTATTCTCTGAAAAAGAAGTTTGATCCTAGATTCTGATGATGAGAAGAAGGGAAAGAAGGCAATGTATGTTTGATTTATAACCAAAATGGGGTTTTTACTTTTTTATTCTTTTAATATGAGAATTGTGAAATAAGTTCTGAAATGCTAGTTGATACTGTCCTTTTTTCCATGACAGGACAGACATGAGTCAGTTGATGCTCAGAACACTTGTCATCTGTGGCACATGAATACAGAAGCCCTTCCAGAGTGGATAAGCTGCCTGATACAAAAAGTAAGTCTCTTGGTTCCGTAGTAGAGTTAAGAATACACACCCTTCAAACTACTCATGCTCTCTTTTCTTCCTTAGATGTGTTGTTTCAAAACACACAAGTGATTGTCTCTCTGATTCACTTGCCAGCTTCTGTGCTCTTTCTGGGGTATTTCAGTGCTTTTCTGTAGGACTGGGCACCTGATATTTCCAGCCTCTAAATCTGCTCCCAGATACTAACCTGGTTTGTTCCATTTCTATTGTTCTTTGTTTTCAGTGAGACATTGCCTAGCAACTGGCAACCACTGTCCATCTTCTTACTGCCTTTCTCTCCCCTCTGCATTCTATGCCTATTTATGCAGACCCATGCACACAGTGTTACATATCACTGGTAAATATGAATGAGGGTACGATGACACACAAATATATCATCACACGCATATACTTGTGCACACACTCAAACATACACACACTCAAACATGCACGTACACACAGACACACAGACACACACATGCATGTGAGTACACAAACACACACACACACATACACGCACACACACACACACACACACACACACTCAAACATGCCTACAGTGAGCTTGCTCTTTTTCCGTTAATTTCTAAGGACCCAACAGAATGTAAACACCATAAGCCAGAACATTTTACTCTTTGCTAGGTAGTATGTCCTTTGTGCCCAGAGTAGTACCTGTTATATCAAGCGAGTGAAATATCTTTATGCATTCATCATATGTACACACATTTAAAGTGAGCTGGATAATTAATGTCACTTCTTCAGTGATGAAAATGGAAATGTTCTGCTCTAAGTAATATTAAATGAAATAGTTTCAGAAAAAGAACTCTTGTTAATTGCATGATTTAGGTATTTTATTTTGCATTGTTAAGTACTTGTCTTGGAAAAGTATAAGTAATGTAACCTTTGAAAACCTGTAATTAAATTTCCCCACCAAGTAGCCTATGTTTTTGTTTTAAAAGTGCCACGTGGCAGCTCTCACTTGGATCCATGCTTATATTTTGGTTTCCTGGGAGCATGCTGGCATCCTGAACTTAACAGAATAGATTACAACCCTACAGAGACCCCACTGTCTTTCTTGACAATTTTGAAAAGAGTTCATTACTTTCTAATCTGAATATAGAAATACACTATCTAAGCTAGACGATCGATACCTCTCAGTTGTATATAGAAAGCCAGGGAGCTCTTTATTCTGTTGGCTGATAAAGTTTCCTCCCCCTGTGCTTGGCATGCAAGAAGTGAATCAGAACAGACCCTTTTCTGTGGGATTTTACTTGCAAATGAAGCTCTGTAGACCGGTTTGCTTCCTGGTTCCATGGAGTGTTTTTCCTTGCCATTGGTTCACACTGTATCTGTATTCAGCCTATTGTTCAGACACTTTCTTTAGGAATTCTTGGTTGTTCAGATAGGCATGATTTTCAGCATGTATCATTCTAGAAGTTTGTAGCTAGTTGCTTATCTCTGTTTACAGGAAGGCTTGTTTTCATTTGTCATTTTGCTGTTCTGTCTACTAATCAGAAAACAGAAAGCAGCCTTTTCAGCAACAGAAAATGTTCATGTGATCGGCCTTTTTTTTTTTTTTCTTTTTTTCCTTTTCTTTTCTTTTTTCCCCTAAACTCATTCTCTGGTCACTTTACAATGAAAGCATTGTTTTTACTCCCTTTTACTACCTGTAGGCCCAGTGGACAGTTGGGAAACTGAACTGTCCTTTCTGTGGGGCCCGATTAGGGGGCTTTAATTTTGTCAGCACTCCAAAATGTTCCTGTGGCCAGCTTGCAGCTGTACATCTCTGCAAGAGCCGGGCTGCTCATCAAGCAGCACAGGCAGGCCGACTAATGAGACCAGCGCTGAAACCTTTGCCACATTCCGGAGTTCCGTCAGGCTGCGATAAGGAAACTCGGCGGACAGGTGGTGCCTCCAAAATCAGAAACTACAGGCTTTTAAGCATGGCCCGAAACAATAATGACCTTGGAAGACTCACAGAAGCACTCTGCCTGGAGGTGCGAGCGACGACGTATTTTGAGATGAAGAATGAAAAACTGCTCTTGAAAGCCTCAGACCCAAAATGCCAGCCTTTTGTTCCTCAGCCTGACACCGGCAGGTGCACTTCAAGAGCTTCTCACAGAAAGTCACACAGCTTGGACCTGAACATCAGTGAAAAGCTGATTTTATTACCCACTCTATATGAAATACATAGTAAGCCTACTGCCTATCCCAGGCTAAATGAAACAGGACCCATTGACCTTTCGGGCTTGGCTTTACCGTGTAGTAAAAGTAGCTGCTCCTTTCAAAGCCCACCTAGTTTTGATCCTAATATGCTGCTGCACAGACTTTCAGTGGCTCCCCATGAGACCCAGGCACAAAGGGGAAGAGAATTCCAGTGTGGCCTAGAAGCTTCTTCAGTCTACTCAGATCATGCTAATGCTAACAGCCTGCCATTCCTGATGGATCTGCCCTCAGCGGGGAGGAGCATGCTGGAGGCCTCGGACCAAGAAGAACCCCTCTCCCCTCTGGACTTCCTGCGCTCTGCCAGTTTCCCCTTGGGCACCATTAACCACAGGCTGAACAACAGAGAGAGGAGCAAGTTGAGGACTCTGAGAAGGCAGCAGCGGCGGCGGCGTGAACGATGGCTACAGAAGCAGGTAAATGCTTTGAAATCAGTTTAGCAAGAAGTAGTGTTTCTAAGTACTGGGGTGTCGGAACAGAGTAAATGTGAATGTGTGCATACTGAAATCTTAGTTTTAAGTTATGAGATGGCATGTCACTCTGTGTACACAGAATGAGTCTGCAGCCCTCTTAGCCTTGGCACTGTGAATATGTTTAGAATGGGCACTCGCCCAGGCTTCATATAGAGCCCCCTTCCAGCTTTCCCTGGCTCTGCTAATGTATGAGGAGCCAGTTACCTCATGGTATTGAGACTGGATGATTTGTCCCGAGTATTTTTAATCTATTCCATGTTTGGGTTGCTTTGCTATGGTTTTATTTCAGGTTGAGTTTAAAAACTTTATCTTTCCAAATCTAATCTGATAACAATTTATTCACTTTGTATGGCATTTGTTTTAATTTAAAATTCAAGATACTGCATTCATATGTTCCTATGGTCAGGACATGAATAACTCTACTGAACGTGGAGACGCATCTGAAAGGGAATTTATTCAGACGGACATCCGTAGCAGAGATTGATTCTCTAGCATTTGAACTACTTGCGTGCCCCTCACAGTATTATCATGGTTCTGTAGATGAAAGCAAACAGTAATATTTATCTCCTATGAAAACCAGTTAAAGTCAGTGGATGACAAACTATGGAATTTTCAAGTTTGGGAGCTAGCATATTTCTGTATAAAACTTTCTTTGAAGAGTACCTCTTTTGTTTGAGTATTAGTAACAGACGGTAGTTCTTATTAGTGTGTTTTATATTAACAACATTCTAAGAATTAAAAAAGAAAACTAAAGCTGCTCAGATGAACTCATTGTGATCCTATTCATAGGGTCAATAAAATAAAATTACTGTGGTGAGTACTTCAGACAGAAAAAGTGGGATTTCCTTCTTCAGTTATATAGCATAGTTATAGGCATGGTCCGTTGCATTTTTGACTTGTTGCTAGGAAGAACATCCAAGTTTGGATTATTTGTAAATGACAGCCATGTATGCGCTATAGAAATGACTATGCTTTTGTATTATTGCCCATGGTAAGATTCTGTGAAGCTATAAAATTAAAAGTGTTTATGGAGAAGTTTATTTATATCTAAGTAAATTGGAGGTGATCATTCTTCAGAAAGGATATCTTGAAAACAATGTGCAGGGCTCTGAAGTAATTTTTTGGCAAGTAAAACTGTTTTTAAAATTGTAAACATTGGATTTGCTATATACCAGTGATATATGCAAATGATATCACAGTTTTCGGAATTGATATAATTCTTTCTTCTGAAAATCTCAGATATAGCATTAATTATTTCTAACACAAAGTATTACAGTTTAGAGAGAAGCAAGTACAGAGTAAAGTATCTAATTTTTTGATAGATGAAATTGTTTCTGTTCACACACACACACACACACACACACACACACACACACGCACACACACGCGCGCACACACTCACTCACAATTTGGTTAGTATACTTAGCCGAGTCATCAGAACTGATGAATCTGAGTCAGACATGCTACCTGTCAGCATAGTGACTAACAGAGGCATCCGGACAGACTTCAGTGGTAGACAGTGCTACAGACAGGCAAGTGCCCAGTATATGTTAAGCAAAGAATCTGTGAATTTATGATACACACACACCATTGCCAGAGCTAGAAATATTGATAACTTAACAAAATATGTCACACTGATTCAAACAGAAAGACAGATACTAGCAAGAGTTAATAACTGAGATAAAATAATGGCACAATTTGACCAAAGGCCATGTTTAATCAAGATTCATCCATGAGCATTAATCAAATGCCTGCTTGAGGTAGCAAGGCCTTGAGTGGTGACTTCTGTACAAACAACCGCATTTTCATTCTTTGATGTATGGGGAGGAACCCGGGGACTTGGCCTTACGAGGTAACTTTACTACCTCTGAGCCCTGCCCTGGGCCCAGATTCTCCCCTTTCCATTTTTTTTTTTTTTTTTTTTTTTTTTTTGATTAGAAAGTCTCATACACAAAATAATGATTACCATTATTGGTAATTAAAACTCATTTTGGGGGAGGCTGGAGAGAAGGCTCAGCAGTTAAGAGCACTAGCTGCTCTTCCAGAGGCCCTAAGTTCAATTCCCAGCAACCACATGGTGACTCACAACCATCTGTAATGGGATCTGATGCCCTCTTCTGGTGTGTCTGAAGACAACTACAGTGGACTCATATACATAAAATAAACATTTTTTAAAAAAACTCAAAATTTCAGTGAAGTTAATAGTTTTGCTGCTGAGGTTTTGGAGACTGTCATAGGGACTACACTGACCCTGTGGACCCCTCTATCGGCATGCTGACAGTCGCTCTCCCAGTCTGTGAATTCAATGTCTTGCCACTTTTTCATGTTCATCTTCAGTTTTTCTCACCAGTGTTTCAGTTTTTTATTGTTGAAATCTTATTAATGATATTTGTCAGAGTTTCAAATAATTCGTTTGGAAAACTAAATTTCTGTCACTTGACATTTTAAATGAAGCATTAAGCTAGAAATATTTTCATAGCATATACCATGATAAAAAAATATTGTTAATATTTTACCAAAAATCTTAAAGTCTGAAGATAAGAGTACTGCTTTCAAGAGAGAAACTTCAGCCGATTGGGTAGGACTGCTGCTCTGTTCACCAAGCGTGGACTGACATCCTCTTTGGGGAGAATGTGGATCTGTCCTGTATTCAGCTACCAATGTCCTTCCAAACAAACAGAATCTCTTCCTTCTTAATTACCGCGTGTTAAAGCTGTACTTACTCCAGGCATGTAGGTCTATACTGGAAATGCATGTTTAGGCTCATGTCATGCCCAGGCAGTGGAACTCAGAGGACTCCTTTGTCCCGCACGCCTTTACCCAGCCTTAATTCACAAGGGTCACTAATCTGTTCTCTCCATTTATTTGTTTTAACTGTGATGTAGAAGTAGAATCACAAAGCATGCACTCTGGAGACTGGCGCTGTTTACCAAGCAAGCTTGTCTATTATATTCATCAGTTTACTCCAGGAATCTCTATCTATGGTGTGTTCCTTTCACTGCTCAATAGTATTCCATTCTGTGAATGAGCCATGATTTCTCCAGCCTAAAAAGATGAGTAGATTGTCCCAGGCGTTAGCAGTGTATGAGCAGAACTATTATAAACATTGATCTACATAACTTTGAATAAATTAATTTTTTATTTTATTTTTCTAGGGTAAATACTCAGGAGTGGGATTGCTGGATCATATGGTAAGTACATGTTTAGTTATACAAGAAACTGTCAGATAGTTTCCCAGGGTGACTGCACTGTGTTCTGAACAGCTGAGGATGGGATTTCTCACATCTGTGCATCCTTGAAGCTAGACAGCTGGTGTGCTTTAACTCTTTCTGTTTCAGTCACTCCAGTACTGGGTTTAGTGGTGTCATGCTTTGGTTGTAATGTACCTGCCCCTAATTTCATGTGCTTAGCTTTTATTTGTATACGATGTTAGAAAGCATTAACAGTATTACTATATTACTAAAAGTCTTAGTATAAAGATATAAAGATTAGTATCAAAGAGAAACTACAGCCAGTTTTCAGTAATTCTATTCAACAAAGCTGAATGGTATCTTCTTCTAATGTGTTCAAATATGTTCACTTGTACATTTCTCTATAAGCTTGAGGACAATTTTATTATAGTTTAAAAGACAAATATTGGGGGGGTAGGCAATTGGTAAATTTCTGCACAGTCTAGATGAGGAGAACAAAGGAAAGAAGGAAAAGCCAAACGTGTTCGGGGAGCCATGCCTGGGACCATGTTAGGGGAGCCATGCCTGGGACCATGTTAGGGGAGCCATGCCTGGGACCGTGTTAGGGGAGCTGTGCTTGGAAAGAGGTGGATGGAGAACAGGAAGTTAGGCTGTCCTTTTCTCTGATTAATTCAGAAAACTGGCAAGACCTTTGAAGCCGCATGTCTCTGGCTCTGTAACATGCTGTGCTGAGGGTAGAAGGGAAAGTACCTCATTACAGGGATAATTTTCCACCTGTCTCCTTAGCAGGGTTTAAGGTGAGTCCACATTCTGAGAAGGGGCTCCTCCTGCCTGTGAGTGGTTGCTTGGCCAGGTGATAATTGGATTCTCTTAACTAGAAGGAATTTTCACCTATTGCTCTTTTACTGTTACTCTAACCAAATCGATAACCCTAAAATCATTAAGGAACCAGATTATGGATCAGAGCCCCTGGCACCCTAGGCATCTCTGGCCTGTGAAGAGAATGAGGCTGCCAAGAACAGGGACATTTCTGGTTTTTATACATGTTTAATTTGATTATTTCTTTCCCATTCAGTCTTGAGAACTCTTTATATATTTGGGTACAAATCCTACACTGGACATGTGATTTATAAGATAATATATTTTATTCTACTCAACCTGGTTGTCCGTTATATTCATGCTTCAGTATTTCCCTGGAAAGCAAACTCAGAGTCTTAAAGCCCAGATTCTCAAATGTAGTTTTTGATGACTCATGTTTTAGGTGTAATTGCATATCCAAAAACTCTAGATGGCTTTATGTTACAAAACCTGTTTTCCCCAATGTTTTCTCCTCATTGACAGTGATAGAGGTAGCATGGTGCCAATGAGCCTTTTGTTGCTGTGTTCAAGGGATCAGTGGGGTCCTGGGCAGAGCTCTTCCTCGCTTATCAGTGTCTGCAGGCTTTCCTCCATTGGCTTCCGGTTCATCGGACAACAGCGTGCTGCACTCTTCCATTTTTTTATTTGCATGTTTTTGCAGACACTTCTTAAAAATTAAAAATGTTAAACACACACGTGTATGCATATGCCTGTCACATGTGTGTGGGTACTCAAAGAGGCCAGAAGAGGGTGTGGCATCCCCTGGAGCTAGAGTTTCATGCAGATGTGAGCTGGATAATGCCAGTGCTGGGAACTGAACTCCAGTCCTCTGGAAGAGCAGCAGCGCCCAGCCCCCTCTTTGACGCTTCCCTAGTTCCTGACTTAACATTGGGACCATTCAGATCATCCAGAGTAACACTCTCCCCACTCTGAGGTCCTTAACTCACTGCATATTGCTAAAAATCATCATAATTTTCAGTAATTAGGAACTGGACAAGCCCACGATGGCAGCTAGTCAGTATTCTGCCTCCCTTGCCTTCCTCCGGACAGACACTTTCCTGAGTGCTTTTATTGCATTTCATCCTGGCCCAATTTTTATGAGGTAATTTCTGTTACTGTGTACATTCTTCGGCTAGAGAAACTGAGGCTGAAAGAACTTAAATACGTTCTACAAGCCCACCCCCACAACTAAGAGTTTAGCTGGTGAGCTACCCTAGTGGGTCAAGGTACTGGGCTAAAGGTAGTGGGTAAACCTGTTGACCTGAGTTCTGTCCCACGGACACAAAGGGTAGAAGGAGAGAACTAACTTTGTGAGCTGTCCTCTGACTTCCACACATGTGTGGTGACATGAACACACAGAACAAAACAAATCAAATGTAAAAATCCTTAAAATTTGTTTCATCAGCCTCCCCCCCTTCTCTCTCCTTTTTGAGACAGTCTCATTCTGTAGCTCCAGCTAGCCTGGACTGTGTGACCTAGACCACCACCCAGTTCATACAGATCTGCCTGCCTCTGTGGGGATTAAAGGTGTGTTCCATTGTACGTGGCCTACTTCATCTGTTTTGTTGACTGAGGAAAGCGTTTTATCATCCTATACCTTTCTTCTTCAGCCATCCTTTCCTTCCTTTAAATAATGATCACTTGCTGGTTTGCTCTGTTGGAAACACCACTCACTAAGGAGACCACAGTAATGAATAGAATACCATTCTCCCTGTGGCGACCCAAGGCAATGGGGAAGATAGTTATGGCTGATAGTAGACTTACCATATAGCATTGGCCAAGACCTCAGGATGTAGGTGAAAATCCCAGAACACAAATAGAGGAAATACCAAGGCTGTCTGGGAAAGAGAGGGTAGGAAGAATATGCAAATATAAGGAAGCTAATTACAGAGGAGGAGGGGGAGTTGATGGCTGATGGGGAATGCTGATGCAGTTGGCTCTGGGGGTGCCACAGAGCCCCTGGTCAGTTCTCAGCACTGTGCCCAACTTTACAGCGGAGATTGTTGAATGGATGCCCATGGATAAGTTGGACTAATAAAACATGTATCTCTTGCTTCAGGCATGGTGAATGACTTCAGGGAAGAAACTAACAATGGTTCTTAACCCTGGCTGCAAATTCAATTGCCATTAGGAGCCTTAGAAATTACCAGTAATTTTCACTATAAAGATTATGTTTCAGTTGGCCTAGAGTGTGTGTGTGTGTGTGTGTGTGTGTGTATTATCACTTTGCATATTCAGGCTCCTTTCCTTCACTTGCTGCTGACAGGATGAGTTTTGATTCAGGGCAGGAGGCAATAGCAAAGTGTGGTACTGTAGGAGTGATGACACCAGCATTTACTGAGCTGACCTGGAGGCACAGCATGAGATGTTTGCTATGCTGACTGATTTATGAGAACTGTTAAGTCACCAGAGCATAAGGACGCGCCCAGAAGGGCAGGTTTGTCTAAATGAGAATCATTCTGCTCAGAAACTGGGGTGGGAAACAAGAACACCAGGGAGCTGGATGCCTGGTTGTGGGTGTGTGCATTGCCCTCTTCAAAATTCAGCTGTTGCCAAAGAGGCAAGCTTAGAGGTCTGCCTTAGCAGGTTAGGCCATGAGAGCTTCTTCCACAGGGACACAGTTCTTAAAAAGCAGGTGCGCGCGCGCGCGCGCACACACACACACACACACACACACACACACACACACATTTTGTTAATTCTTTGAGAATTGCAAATAGTGTGTTTTGATCATATTTTCCTCCTCACCTCATCCCAGGCCCCCATCTACATTCACCTCCTTACCCACCCAACTCGAAGCTTTCTCTTTTACCCTTCCAGACCCCTGGAGTCCAGTTTATGTCACCTAACTACTCTTAGGAGTGAGGCTTTTGAATGAGGCCTGGTGACTCCACTCCAATAATCCTGACTGTCAGGAAGCTGAGGCAGGAAAATTGTCCTTGTTTGATGCCAGCCTGGGCTACATAGAAAGCACCAGGCTTGTCAGGGGTACACATATATACTCTGGTCTTAAAAATACCTTTTTTTCCCAAACTTGACCATCCAAATGTCAACCTGAAACAAATATGACAACCAATGACATGCCAAACTGGATGGAGAAAAGTCCATGAGGTCGCAACCACACACAAAAAGTACAGGCAGCTGAGTAAAGCCGGGGGAGGGAGAGATGGTTTTCTCCAGGGACTCACCAATTTGTTGTTCAGTGCATGATCAGTTCCGAAACCATACATAGAAGTAATATCACAGGACTCAGCAGGTTGTATTTATTTATGTGTATGTGTATACCAAAACATCTATGCATGCAATAACAACCAGTAGAAAAAGAGGCCATGAACTTGGAGGAAGCAGAGTGGATGTATAGGGTTTCAGAGGGAGGGAAGGGAAGGAAGGCATGTTGTAATGAAATGATAATCTCAAAAATAAACAAAAACGTTTTTAAAATCCAGGAAGCAATAAAAATAACACACACACACACACACACACCACATACACACCACATACACCACACACACACACACCCCACACCCCACATACCACACACACCATACACCACATACACCATACACACCATACACACACACACACACCCACCACACACATACCACATACACCTCATACACCACACCCCCCCACACACACATCCCACACACCACACACACCATACACCACATACACTGTTGCGTCTCCTCGACTAGCAAGAAAGACGCAACGACTGAGATCTTCTTCAAGCAGTTTATTCAGGTCCCTTGTACAAGCTTGCTTCTTTACTTACCTTTTTTCTTCTGTCTTTTTGCCCCTTCCCATTCTCCCTTAAATAGTCTACAATCCTCCAACCATAATCCACCACGTAGATTCTGCAGATAGGCTACTCTAAAGCGGAAGCTATGTAATTCACCACCCACAGCCATAAGGAAAATGTTTACCACCTGCAGGGTGGCGTCAGGCAGGAAACCGGCGCCATCTTTAAGGCGCGGCAGCAGCTCACTACAATACACCACACACACCACATACACACACACACACACACACCACACACACACACACACACCACATACCACACACACACACACACACCCCACATACACCTCATACACCACACATATACACACCACACACACCACGCACACCACATACCACACACACACACATACAAACACCACACACATACACACCACATACCACACACACACACACACACACCACACACACCACATACTACACACACCACACACACACACCACACACACACCACACACACACACCACACACACCACATACTACACATACACACACACACACCACACACACCCCACACACGCACACCACACACACACATTTGGTTTTTTTCTCTCAGTATTTGGTTGGCTTGTTTTCCCAGCCTCCTCCTTTCTGCCAAGTGAGGATGAAGGCAGGAGGCCCTCAGCAGACCACAGGCCAGCGCCTGGATCTGGACCGCCCGCCCTCTAGAATTGTGAGGAATAACGTCTTATTCTTTAAAAGCCGTGCCGTCTCAGATACTGTGATAGCCACACAGACTAAGACTCTGGATTATTTGTGAGGCTAGTGAGTGAGCTAGCCCCAGACATTGAAGCTTTGAGTTGTTCGGTGAGCAGGCTAAGCTCATACGTGGCTTCAGCTCTTTCGACCTTGTACGGCTCCGGGAACACTGCCTTGTGTTTCCGTTATAAGTCTTTATATATGGCTTCACTTACCAGTCAGCCAAGGCAACACATGCCCGCTGGAGGTCCTCACTCACTGACCCATTTCTCCCCTTACATCCTTTAGGAAGACTGGGGACATTCAGGGGGTGTGGCCATAGAGCACCTTAAAACCGTAAAACACCATCGGACACATTAAAAGATATAGACCTATTAAAGCCACAGCCGCTTACTGATAATGCATCGTTGTCTTAATTCTACCCCCTTTAAGCCATGTCTTTGCTGGGATGGAAGTTGTCACCCCGTCTTCTCACATGTGAAGGCAACCATGGTCCCTTGCTGCCAACCTGCCAGGAGCCTCGCTTTTGGCTCAGTGTGATCAACTGTATTTGATCTCATCTGGATTTTTTTTTTACAAATTAATATTTTAAAGTTAATTTTAACCTTAAAATGAAGGTAACTATGTTATACAAACTGCAAAAATAAACCCTAAAGAAATAAGTTTAAAAATAAGTCATTTAGCCGGGTGGTGGTGGCGCACGCCTTTAATCCCAGCACTCGGAGGCAGAGGCAGGCGGATTTCTGAGTTCGAGGCCAGCCTGGTCTACGGAGTGAGTTCCAGGACAGCCAGAGCTACACAGAGAGACCCTGTCTCGGAAAACCAAAAAAAAAAAAAAAAAAAAGTCATTTAGATGCCAAATTTAAGATAGTGATTATCTCTCCCTAAAAGATAATCTGGGTTGCTATATAGAGGTCTGAAACTCTTAATCACATTTTATTTCTTACACTGGACTGTCACAGATATCATTTTTCTGATTCATCTCATACATCTACTGTTTTATAAATCATTAATAAACCATACTTCTGTAATAACACCATGCTCTATTTAGTCATTACTTTGCTGCAAAATGTTAGCTCACTTGCTTTTGTTTTCCTTGTAAAGCTGAAGGGGAAGGACAGATACCCAGGCAAAGACTCCTGTATGGACGGGGCCTGACTTTTTAAAAGTAACCTTGATTTATCCCTAGACAGTTTCATATAATGTACATGGATCATATTTGATTCTCATTCACTCTCTCATGCCCCTCTCACCCCTCAGGGAGCAGCCCTGTAATAATGATCTTCTAATATGTCTTCAGAATAAAATTAGAATATTTAATAATCCATGATAAAAATCTTTTTACTAAAATAATTGTGACTCCGTGCTAGATTTTTAGCTGCAGTTCAGCTTTTCAGTTCTGTTTGTGTGAAGTCCTCGTTTGTAAAGGTGAAATTAAACACCAGAGGGCACCAAGTCTCTTGGAACAAAACAGACTCACTTCTTTGCGTGTCCTGGAGTACACTATGGAATGGTGTATTTTAATCCCTTGATGATTAAAAACTGAGATTTCATCCTTTGTAAGACGAGGTTTGCAGAGTCAGTTGTAAGTTCCTCCGGTAGTATCAACTGACATTCTGTCCCGCCTTCATTCTCCAGTTTTGCAGGGACATTTGTTGTCCCTTTGCTCAGAGGGCAAAAAGAGTTTCCTTGGGTTAGTATGTGGGATACTTTTACATATATTTAAGTACACTGTTGGGGTTTTAAGTTTGAGGTGTCATTTGCAGTTTCCTGGAAAGTAGGCATGCTCCCAAATTCAAAATAAGACCAATGGCAAGCTGTTTGCTTCATTGCAGAGAAGAAAGTGAAATAACATAAGACGGAGGAGCCATTTCTCAGGGAGCCGTGCCATTTACACACGTCCATCCATTCTGTTCACACGTGTTTGTCATTGCTCACTCATACATTTGACAAACCATCCTTCCCCCACTCTTGAATAAAATGGTGGTTACATCAGTTTCCATCATAACAACCAATAACTTCTTTCCATTCATTACATTTTTGTCCATTAAGCATTTAACACTATTCTTGTGTCATATGTTAAATTAGTTCTGATGGTTAGATGTTTTATCTTCAGCCACAATAACTTACAATCTATCTAAGCTCTCGTCTATGAAGCATCGTTATCACATAGCAGAATAAATACAACACACATATTTTAAGGAAATGAAACCTTCTTCCTTCTTCATATTTTGAAGGTGAATTTGATTCTTATTACTGTTGTAATGAATTTTAAATTTAAGACAAATCCACTGTTTTAAACACACAAATGAATTTGACTTTCAGAAGTCAGAAGTCTCAAATATGCTGAAAGTTAGTCTCACTCGTCAAAAGTAGAGGCATTATCAGGGTCACGCTCCCTTACAGAGGCTCCAGGGGAGCCCTGTACAGTGTGGACGCCTCTCGTACCTTTCTAGAATCATCTGCATCTTTGCCCATTCCCGTCCGTCACTGTCTTCAGACCCTGCAGGGCTAGTCTCACCATTTCTGGGTTTGATTCTTATCTTTTCGCCTTCCTTGTTTGATGACCTGATGATTGCTTTGCCCCTTCCAGTTTTTCTACAGTAATCTCTTTAAGACAGGGTGATTAGCAACCATAATCCAATCTTTAATCCTAATTCCCCACTCCCACTTAGTGTACTCACAGGCTTCAAAGATCAGGCCGTGGGCGTTCTTTGTGGGTAAGACCAGGGATAGGCCAAGGCATTTATTCTGTGTACTGTAGTTAGATATTTCTCTTTTTAGGTAAAGGCAGCATTAAAAAGAAGAGCTAGCTATGAATCTCGATGGCTTTTAGACAAATCAGTATTTTCCCTGACTTTAAAGAGAAGTTTTCTGAGAGTTTCCAGATGCCATGATTCATTGATTATATCTTTATCATTCTCATGCCAGAAGTGATGAGATTAGTCCATCTATACTAATATGCCCAAAGCCTATATACATTTGAGTGGGGGATCTCTAGGTCAAGATTGACAAGAGGAAGAAGACATTGTTTGAAAGATTCCATGGCCTTTGGATAGAGAAAGCTCCACTAGAAGGCTGCTCATGTAACAGACTTAGGACTGATTGATCTGGTAGTGATCTGGAACCAGGACTGTGAGAGAAGAAACTAAATTAGATAAAAGTTCACACATATAACTCTGAAGTAGCTCTAGATTATGTCCCAGCCTCCAGACAAAGAGAGTCTGTTTGAATATTACAAAAACTATCCACAGACAAGAGATGGATAAAGAAAATGCCTGTTGGTGTGCCTTGTATTTGTTCTGGATTTTAATGTTTGTGCTTGTTGCTTACTAAGGCCAGTACCATAGAAGTAGTTTCCATGCAGTACTTGGAACCAGCTACGTGACACAGGAAAGATATTCTTGGTTTCCTCTCAGATGATCTAAAGTTAAAAGGAAATAGGTTGTTCAGGTTAGTGTTTTGTTAACTAGATACAAATCAGACTCATCTGGGAAGAGCTATGTCAGTTGAGGCATTGTTTCCATCACATTGGCTTGTAAGCAAGTCTGTGGAACATTTTATTGACTGATGATTGATGTGAGAGGATCCCGCCCACTGTAAGTGATGTCATTATAGAAACAGTTGCTGAGCAAGCCATGGAAAGCAAGCTAGGAAACAACATTCCTCTGTGGTTCTGAGTCAGTTTCATGCACTTCCTCCCCAAGTGGCTTTTGCTCATGGCCTTTTATCACAGCAACAAAAGCCAAACAAGGCATAGATGCCACAAACTTGCCTGACACTGAGGAAGAGCACCACCATTTGCTTCATTAGTTATACAGGTTCTATATGGGGGAGAGGAAATTCACTCCAGCATGATTTGCAGTTCCCCGATTGCTAAGAAGGGTGAATTTAAAGTGTTTATTGGTTATCTGTAGTTGAGAACTGTTTAGTTCATTAGTTCTTTGTTGGTTTGATAATTTGGTTTCCAGATGTTTAAGTTCTGAAGTTTATATATCCTAGATATTAATCTCTTGTCTGGTATATAATTGGCAAGTGATTTTTTTTCTTTGCTATGCAGAAGCTTTCCAATTATTATGTAATCCCATTTGATGTTTCCGCCATTATTCCGTGTGCTATTCAAGCTCTTTTCAAACACTTCTTACCTCTGCCTGTGTCATAAAACGTTTGCCTATCTTTTCTTCTAGGAGTTTTAAAGCTTCAGGTCTTACCTTATTTGAGCCATCTTGAATTTGTTTGTTTGTTTGTTTGTTTGTTTGTTTTGCAGAGTCAGAGATAGGGATCTAGTTGCCTTCTTCTATGTATGGAAATTAGATTTCCTAGCACCATTTGTTAAAGAAGCTGTCTCTTTCCCAATGTATACATGGTCTTTGTTGCTAAGTTTGTGAACCTGTATGGGTTTATTTCTGGATCTCCTTTTATAGTCCATTGGTCTGATGTCTATTTTGATGACTGCACCATGCTGCTTTTTTTCTTTCTTTCCTTTTCTTTTTTTTTTTTTTAACCGTGGTTCTATGTAGTGAAATTTGGCATCGGGAGCTACACTGGGTCCAGCATTGTTCTTTCTGTTTAGGATTCCTTTGGCTATTTGGGGTCTTTTGTGTTTCCGTATCAATTTTAATTTTATGTTTGTTTCTAGTTCTGTAAAGAATGTCATTGCCATTATGCTTATAATTATAACTATTTTCACAATACTAATTTTGCCAATCTGTGAACATGGGAAGGTATTCTATCTCATAGCATCTTCTCCACAAGTTTTTGAAGGAACTAAAAAGTGCTACTTCAGAGAATTAAAAGGAATTAAAAACAGCATTATCTGACCTGGAGGAATATTTGGGGCTATTTAGAGCATTAAACCAGCCACCATATTCATTTTAACCAAAGCCTAATTCATAGCAAGGCCCTAACTCTCCTTCTTCCTGTGAAGTCTCTGAGAGGTAAGGAGATGGTTTTAAAAAATGTTTGGGATTTATGAATCTTAAGAAAAAAAATCCAAAGCATATCCCAACCATATAAGTAGAGAAGTACCACATGCTGATAGAGAGGCTACAGCAAGAAATCCAGAAACTCCACCAAGATCATTGGTGATGGTTTGACTACTGAAGAGTTGTTTCCATGGAGACAGAACAGCCTTCTGTTAGAAATTGCCATCTCAGGTATTCATGGCTAGATGGTCTTCCACAAACTAGCTTCAAAGACAGGCTGATTCACTTGATAGGAGTGAATGCAGCTTGTAACTGTAAGTTGAATCCAATGTTCATTGACCATTATGCCTGGGCCCTCAAGAGTCAAGTGAGTTTTAATCTGCTTGTACTCTGTAAGTGAGCAGCCAACCTAAATGGCAGTATATTCGTTTACAACTTGGCTTTTTGAATATTTTATTCCAAATTGTGAGACTTCTTTGGAAAAAAAGAAGATTCATTACAAATATCAAATTACAAATGTTCATTGACAATTGGCCCTGTCATCCAAGAGTTCTGGTGGAAGTGTACAGTAAAAGTTGTGTAGTTGTCATACCTGCTGCCCCATCAAAAATTCTGTAGCACATGGATCAAGGAGTAGTTCTGACTTTCAAACGTTGTTGAAAAGAGGTATTTATTTTGTAAGACTGGAACTGCCCTAGATTGTGATTCCTCTGAGAACTCTGGGCAAAGTAAATTGAAAACCTTATGGCAATGATTCACCATTCTAGATTCTGTTAAGAACGTCGTGTGATTCATGGGATGAGGTAAAAGATAACAACAGTGACAGCATCTCGGAAGAAGTTGATTGCAACTCTTGTAGATCACTCTGAAGACATCAAGACAAAGATGGAAGAACCAACCACAGACGCAGTGAAGAATCAGCAAGACAGCTAGACTTAGAGGTGGAGCCTAGGGGGTCTCAGTTACTATCGTCTCATGAGAAAGGTTCAGCTGCTAAGGAGTTGTGAGCAAAGAAAGTGGGGTTTGAGGTGTCTACCTCTAGTGTCTAGACCATCCACAATGAAGGGTTTGGAGTATCACATAAACCTACTTGGTAAAACACTGACAAAGTTTGAGAGGATTTAAAAATGACCAAAACTAGACACCATGCTGCCAGGCGTGATCGGAGGGCACAGTGAGGTGTCTTGTGAAAGGAAGAATCACCTACCTTTCCTGACAAATTTCACCATTCCCTTTTTAAATTATTTCTTTGTTTTTAAGCAAATTACTGTTGCCACCTGCATTATCAGTAACTACCACCCCATTTAGGAATCTCATGGAGAGAAGACTCTCTGCCAGCAAAAAGGGTCCTCGCTGCTGAAGATCAGATCATTAGCATTAGGAGGGAAGGAGGGAGGGAGAGGAGAGAGAGGTGACATATCTTCATCCACGCTTCCTGAATCACAAGCCCCAGAGTCGTTTTATATATTTTTAAGATTTATTTTTAACTTATGTGTATATAGGTTTGTTCACATGTGATTGTAAGTATTCTCAGAGCGAAAGAGAGTGTGTTGGATCTCCTGGAAGTGGATTACAGGCAGCTGTGAGCCACTCAGCATGGGTGCTGGGGATCTTTCTTGGTTGCTCTGTAAGAGTACTGTTGGGGAGGGGATGGGGGTTTCCAAAGAGGAGACCCAGAAAAGGGGAAACATTAGAACTGTAAATAAAGTATCAAAAATGAAAAAATAAATAAATAAAAATAAAGTTAAAGGGGGAAAAAAAAAAAAGAGTACTACATGCTCTTAATGGCTGAGCCACCTCACCTGTCCTGGCTGTTGTTGTTTTGCTCAAAAGTGCTCAAGCAAGGGCTGGAGGGAAGGGTCAGCACCTGAGAACACTTTCTGTTCTTACAGAGGATCCAAATGTGATTCAAGCATCCATGTGGCAGCTCACCATCACATGTAACTCCAGTTCCAGGGGTACGAACATGGTGCACATACATACATGGAAACAACGCAAAACTAACATAAATGAATTTTAGGAGTCGGAAGGAATGTAGGACACCAGAAGAACATGGCCCACTGAGTCAACTAAGGAAGCCTCATATGGGCTCACAATGGCTGAAGCAGGAAGTATGAGGCCTTCATGGCTCTGCACCAGCTCTTCTGTGTATATGTTATAGCTGTTTGCTTGGTGGTTTTATGGGACTGCTAATAGTGGGTCTGACGTTTTTGCCTGCCCTTGGGATTCTTTTCCTCCTATTGGGTTGCCTCATTCAGCCTCAGAATGAGGGCTTTCACCTTGTCGTATTGTACCTTGTTTGGTCCTGTTTGGCTGTTGTCTCTTGGAGGCCTGCTCTTTTCTGAAGGGATCTGATGTGGGAGAAGTGGGGGGGGGGGTGAGAAGAGTGGAGGGAGGGGGACGGTGGTTGGGTGTATGAGAGGAGAATCTATCTTCAATTTAAAAAGAGACAGGAAGAAATAGAATACAAATGGTCTTAAAAACAACTAAAACAGTAAGTGCTCCCTTTCTGCAGGTTTTGTCCTTTTGTTTCTGGTCCTTGAGGTAGCTCTGAACAGTTTATGAGCAGCTGAAGTGAAGGGCTCTTTCTGCCATGTTGGGCTACTCAGGTCCCAGGAATCAGAGTCTATTTTTATTAATATAAACTAAACAAACTGAAAATATATTCTAATCATCTCTGCCTTTCTGTCTTAGATTGTTCCATAATGCCACCCTGTGATTTATCTGATAACAGATCATAAGACCCCACATCAGAAGAGGTCTGGCTGGAGGGAATATTTCACAGAGGCCAAGAAAACTCTGGACACTCCAGCGTAGACTTCCCTGCTCAGTATACTAGCATTAAACCATGGCTTTTCACACTCTATCCACCTGCAACCCTTTTTGACATGAGTTGACTCCAATTATATGGATGTATAAAATAAATATGTAAGCCAAATATTTACCAGTAATAAATAATAAAGAAATTTATTTAAAAATCATTATTTGGAATACATATACTTTTCCCATTTCAAGGACAAAATAGTAATCAATTGGATTTGTTTAATTATATACGGTATTAAAATTTAAAACAATTACCTCATATATATAAATTTATTATTTATTAAATATGAAAGAAAATGCACAAAGAGATGGATGTGGTTTTACATCCTGAGTTAAATCTCAACTGAATATTTGATGTTTCATGATGTATAATATACTTAGCACTTTTCAGAGTTGATTACTATTTTAGTTTGATAATTGCTAGGGTTAAGAACACGACTTTGCATAAATACCTGGTATAAAATAGCACAAGTATGGTTAGAACCATTTCAGAACTCATTGGAAATACTATCTAAATACTAATACAAATTCATTTAACATGTTTTGTTTTTTTATATAAAATTTAAGTCAGCTACTCAAACACCAGTTTTAAAATCAAGCATTCTAACACAATAAAATCCAAAGATATATTAATTTTTGGAACTATTCTGGCTAATTCACATATATAACCATGATTGAAAACCTTTTTATAAAATTATTTTTATTTATATATGTGAGTTTCTTGTCTGCATATATGTATATGCACCACATGTGTGCAGCATCTGCAGAGACCAAAAGTAGGTGTCAGAACTCCTAGAACTGGAGTTACAGATGGTTGTGAGCTGACACATCCTGCTGGCAACCGAACCAGGGGCTTCTGAAGCAGCCAATGATCTTAACTGCTGGCACATCTCTCCAGCCCCATGACAGCTGAGTGGTTTGTTCTAAAGTCAGTGTTAATACATAGAAGGTCACTTATCTCCTGATGTTAATAGACTACATCAGCCAAAGGTCAAAGGGTAGAAACTGACAAATGATTGTGGATCTTCTTAAATGTAAGGACCGACTTCAAAGTTAGTTAATACTTTAACTTTGGAACCAAAGAATGGTAACAATGAGGCCAGTAAACAGCAATCGATGTACCAACCAAAGCAACATAAACTTCTATAAATCTTGTTGTGCCCCAGGTACTGCTGTGGTCCATTTAGCTATGTGACTCAATGTAGTCTCAGAGACCCCAATAAACTGTTACTCTATTATGGCTGTTTTAGAGATGAAGTTGGGTGTCTTGCCCAGTGACATTCATCCAATAGGTAGCTGGATCTGGGATTCAAACTCATACTATGAGGCTCTTCACCACTGTGCTCTGTCCTGTACTTTTCATTGGATCTCATGGTTCTTTTAAGGCCTGATTTGGAACCTGATAATGTGTGAGAAAGATAGCATTGTACTTCCCTGTAAAGACATGGGATGTATGGGCAAACTGTGCGTGTCTCTGGCTAAGTTTCCCATCACTTAGTGAATTGTCTATTCCTTCTAGGTTTTGGTTAAATCCTCAAATAATATTAAAATGTATTTCTTTTAGGCTTGTTGGTATGACCAAACTGAAAAATGTTTATATAATGTGCACTTTACATAGTAAGATATACAATCATTGGGGCTATCATTGTCATGAAAAAAACAAAGTGAAATATATTGCCATTTAAGGTTTTCTAGAAGGTGTTGGTAGGTATATTCCAGTAGCTGTAGGTTTCTATAGTTAATCAAACAGGAACTTTCAAAAGAGATAATAGAAACCCATGACTTATATAATATAGATAGAAAGAAATCATATAGATGGGTTAATTTGAAATGTTAATATGTTCTGAATTACACAGTTTAGGTAAAGACCTAAAGCTGGTGTGTTACAAAGCTGAAACAACATATATAGTCACCAGACCAGGTCTCTAAGGACATTGTACTTCAGGGGAGTACAAAGGGGTCCTCAGGAATGTTCATTAAAGAAAAATTAATTGTGCCCAGCAATGAGGATGTCTTGGGGAAGTGGCTTTAGGGTGATTCTTGATATCTTTGATAACTTTCTTCAGTATTTATATTACATGAAGCCATGTTCCTCTCTAACAGCAAGAATGGAAGAAGCTTCCAGTATCTGAACATGTCTTTTAGAAATCTGTCTATCCGAGATGAGACATTTGGGGAGACATGACATCATCACAGCACTACCTGCATAAAGACAACACCTTGTGCTTTTCCTTTGATGCCACCTCCACACCATCCTAAACCCTCTGTTCTCCTCTGTTGCTTCTGGGGCTCCTACCTGTGGCAATAGTGCATAGGATTCTTTTCATTTTAACAGTTGTCCATGTCTCCCAGCCAGCCTCCCTAAGTAGCCTCTTCTTTCTTCTCAGTCTATATTATTAGGCAACAGCTCCAAATTTATTCTCTTTTATTTCCTCAACCCAAGTCACTTTCCCTACAGGTCTCCCCCTCCCCTCCAGATAACTATGTAGATTGCCACTCAAGGGCCTGGTATTAACTGTATCCCACAATTTCTGTATGTAATTTATAGTTTAGCCAAATTGGACTCCCTTTTAAAATTTAAATTTATTCTTCTCTCATATATTGTATCCCGACCCCAGTTCTCCTCCCTCCTCCTTTCCCTGCCCCTCATCCCCACCTTCCTCCCATCTCCCTGTCATCCTCCTCCGTTTCTCTTTGTAAAAGGAAAGACCCCCCACCCCCATCCCCATGCATAGCAACCAAACATGGCTATCAAGTTGCCTTAAGTCTAGGCACCTCCCTATAGCGGGAAATGTAAAAATGCAATCCACACTATGCCGGCAGTGCCTGGCCAGCCTGCTCTCATCTTAGGCGGACTCTCTGACCCAGGGCTTAGAAATCTTTCCACCCGACTCACTAAGTTCTCACTGGCAGGTCCCTACCAAGCCAGCTCCACGTTTCTAAATTCCCATAGCCTTTGGGGGTGCACGTCTTGCATACCCACGCTTTGCCACCATACCTTTCTCTCTTGGACCCAGTTGAGTCTCCACCTGAAGGAAAACACCACACAAACTTAGTTCAGAATCAGTAGGTAACTCAATTGCTGGGTGCAACAACTAGCATCCTAATCTTGTAAGCCATATTAAATATAAATCCTCCAGTGGTGAATCCTACAGATTTGCCATCTAAACTGGGGGCCACTTGTTAGCTAAATATTGTCCTCCAAGCTGTCCCCATCCAAAAGTCCATCCCCCCCCCACTCTTCCTCTCCCTGAAGAGGAGCCAGAAGTCCCGCCTACTCCTCACCCAGTGATTGGTCCCCTGAAATCTTTGTTCATAAGGTAGAGGTTCTGCCACATTTCACCTTTTCTGTCCAATAAAACAGAAACTTTTCTCTCAAATACAAACTAAGTATAACTATTACTATTCTATAATTTACAAAGTACAAGATAGACCTAACACCCAGTTCATCGTTTTTGTCAATTAAATAGAACATTCTGTCATCTATCCTACTTAAAAGATTTATAATTCTACACCTGACTTATGTCCTGGTTTTTGATTGTATGTCATCTGAAAACCATCCTCTCAAATCTATATCATCTTCCTCCATGCTAAGCAGCTTGGGTTGGCTATGAGACTACAACCAGTCTTCAACCCCATCAGAAATCCAATAATGACTAATATTACCTGAAAATATGAGAAGCACAAAACAGTAGCTTCCAAAATGTAGCCAATTTATAGAGACCGCTAATCACCTGGACAGTCCCTTATTCTTCAAAACGTTGGAGCATCAGTCTTCAGCCTTCTGGCCCAGGATCAGCTGACAGACCTCTGTAACGCAGAATTTTGAAGGGCTGATTACCCTGTCTTAGCAGAGATTATCAGTCTACTATTCTGCATAGTATGTCCTTTTTGTGGACAATATTTTGTCTACAGATGAATCGAGGCAATTCTTGCCTAGTGGCTGTCTCACTACGACTGGAGCAACTCTATTGATGCTCAATTTCTTCTTTGAATCCAAGAAAGGAGTGCTGTCAGGAGCAGATAGGTCTCTGGTCAAATGATCTTTAATAAAGAAATGTCCATAAATGTCATATTCTGTGAACTTTCTGATGCCTTTGAAGACTATCTATCTACGCAAAACAATTTTGAACTGGTAAGCCTTGAATACTCTTGGCCATTTCTAATTGAAATATCTCAAAACACCCTTTTAATTAACTCAGAACCATGAGTTTGCTATCTGGCCCATAACTTATATTGCTTAATCATCTAAAAAACAGTTTATAATAGCAGTTATAGAAGGACTGGGTCTAAACCTTGTATTCTTAAATGTGTTATATAGGCACAATGCCTATATGAGAGTAACAATATTAATTCCATTTTATATAAAAAGAAATTGATACCAATAAAAACTTTAAATTTGTATCAAATTCTGTATCAATGTAAGAGCTTATAACTTCAACTTTGTATAAATTATAAAATTTCTACTAAATGAGATTATGACTACACAATCAATTCTAGCTATTTCCTCCCTGTCTCCCTGTCATCCACTCCTCTTCCATTTCTCTTTGTAAAAGTACAGACCCCCCCCCCCCATGCATAGCAACCAAACATGACGTATCAAGTTGCCTTAAGTCTAGGCACCTCCCCTCATATTAAGGCTGGACTAAGCAACCCAATAGGAGGAAGAGGGTTCCAAAAGTAGGCAAGAGTCAGAGATAGCTCCCACACCCACTGTTAGGAGCCCCACAAGATCAATCTACACAACTGTAACATATGTTCAGAGGGCTTAAGTCAGACCCATGCAGGCTCCATTGTTGGTTCAGTCTCTGTGAGCCGCTATATGAGACCAGGTTAGTTGATTCTGGGGGTGTTTTATTTTGTTTTGTTTTGTTTTGTTTTGTTTTGTTTTGTTTTGTTTTGTTTTTTTGTAGTGTCCTTGACCCCTCTGGCTCCTGTAATCCATCTTACCTCCCTTCTGCAGGACTCCCTGAGCTCCACCTGTTGGTTGGTTGTGGGTCTCTGCATCTATTTCCATCAGTTGCTGGGTGAGGCTTCTCTGATGACAACTGAACTAGGCACTAATCTAAAAGTATAGCAGAACAGCATTAGAAATTATTTCATTTCAATCATTTATTTTTTTTCTTTTGCCAGTCATGTTTGGTTTTATCCTAGGTCTCTGGGCTATTCAGCCTCTGGGTACTGGCCCTCTAGGTAGTCATTGGTAGGATCCCTCACATGGCATGGGTCTCAAGCTGGATAAATCATTGGTTAGCCACACCTACAATTTATGTGCTACCTTTACCCCAGCACATCTAACAGGCAGAGAAAATTGTAGGTTGAAAGTTTTATGGCTGGATTGGTGTCCCAATCCCTCCACTGGAAGTCTCGCCTGGTTATAGGAGATGGCCAGTTCAGGCTCCATCTCCCCCGTTACTAAGAGTCTTAGATGAGCTCGCCCTGGTAGATTCCAGGGAATTTAAATTGCTCCGTGTTGCTAGTTCATCCCAGAGATGCACCCTCATTCTAGTAGTCCCTCCCAGGATTCTCTCCTTCCATCCTCCCTCCACCTGATCCTTCCTGTTCCTGTCCCCACCCACATACAGTCCACCCATGATGTCTATTCTGTTTCCCCTTCCCAGGCCCCCCCTTGAGTCCACTTTGTTAGTGAGCTTCTCTGGGTTTGTGTATTGTAACATGGTTATCCTTTACAGATACTATCCACTTATAAGTGAGCATGTGTTTGTCTTTCTGATGGACTCTTTTCTATACATTGAATATTTTCACCTCTTAGCTTCCTCTCATGCTTACTTGTCTGGATTATTCTCTCATACCCAGAGCATGTTTTTGAAGTGCTTATCACATATTGAGCCATTAATTTTAAAAATAGCAGCCTTTCATGTTCCATCTCCTGTGTAGATAACAGTGAATTATTGTGTTCTTGGGTATGACTCTCAAATATGTCCTGTTCTATTATCTATTTCTCTTAAGTAAGGGAGAAATTATCAAACTAGGTATCTTCAGTCCTCCTTGAAGGAGATGACATCATAGTGCTTTGGATTTTGACAGCCAAAAGAGAGTTGTTACATGAGTGGATACAGTGTAGAAACTATTTCCTGACTGTTTGTGAAGGCACCATACTGAATGGTGACAGTTTTGAGGAATTCATTATGTAGTATATAGTTTGTGTTAATCTAGCTTTCAGAAGTTTTCAGAATTGTGAGTGTCTTAAAACATGAGCCATCTGACAAGTAAAAAAAAAAATCCACAGTTTTGAAATGGAAGGCATTCAGGAAAAGAATTTTTAGTAAGTTATTGGATGATATGACAGTTCTTACATTTATCTTTTCATTTCTATTTCTGATTAGCAATTTGTTAGGGAATTACTGAGTGAAAACAGAAAGAAGTTTACCAAACTTTGTTTGGCTTCTGTTCTTGTCTTCCTAAAGTTCATAAACGGATACTTTGTTTGTGGCCTTGAGGCCTGGTGTCCTTTAGGACTGCTTACACTAGTTGTGCATTACTGAGTATTTTCCCAACAGTTATGGGCCTGGTACAATTGCAGTTTATTTGTCTGCCATCTGGTTGGTCAGTAGTGTGGACTAGCTTAAACTGTCATTTCTTCTTTCTGTCCTACTCACATTATCACTGTCAGCTAAGTTCAGGTTACAGATCAGGATATCAGTATTGGTAGGCAGTTTGGCCTCCACTTAAAGAAAATGAGAGTGCAGCAGCCATTGTGAATATTACAGTAATATTCACACACAATGTTACAGTAATATTCACACACAATGTTACAGTAATATTCACACACAATGTTACAGTAATATTCACACACAATGTTACAGTAATATTCACACACAATGTTACAGTAATATTCACACACAATGTTACAGTAAT
>CM052716.1:44589666-44637418 GCA_028551405.1 Uromys caudimaculatus
AAGCGGGCGGAGTCCTTGAGCTCTGGGGCTCGTTTTGCCCCTGCTAGAGGCTTTTCCTCGTTCCTGGGAGAGAGAATTTTCTCCCGGGGCTGCTTGTCTATGGAATCCTAGTGTCCCAGGCAGAAGTTTCCTGCCACAGCCGCCTGCTTTTGGAATCCAGGGGGGTTTCTAGGCCCGCCTACCTCGGTCCCTGTGTCTCGCGGGTTCGGGGCAGTACCTGGTGAGCTGTGGGGCATGTCTTTGGCCCTCTGCTGGGTCTTGCGATCTCCTGAGAGGGATCTTTGTCCCGGCGCTGATTAGCTGTGGGACCCTGTGGCCCAAGCTGAGGTTTCCAGCTGTCGCCAGAAGCTGCTGGCCGTCAGTCTCTGTGGCCTGCAGAAAGCGGGCAGAGTCAGTGAGCTCTGGGGACGTGTTGCACCTGCTATGGGCTTTTCTGCGTTCCTGGGAGAGAGAGGATTTTCTCCCGGAGCTGCTTGTCTATGGAATCCTAGTGTCCCAGGCAGAGGTTTCCTGCCACAGCCGCCCGCTTTTGGGATCCAGGGGGGTTTCTAGCTACTTCTGCATTTTCATGGGAAGGGTGAGCTTCCAGTTTAAGGATAGTTGGATTGGGCTTTTCAGCTTTTTAATAGACAACTTAAAATATATATTCAAAATTTAAGCTTAGGTAAGTTGTCAGCTTGATTTCTTTACTGTTATTTTTGTTCCTTTGCGACAGGGTCTTATTGATAACCCCCTGCCTCAGCTCCCCAAAGATTAAAATTACCGATATGAATCTCTACTCCCAGCCAAGTATAATCTTAAACCTTTTTTTTTTGAAAATGAACATTATTTTTCCCTTTTATTAAACATAGTTTCTTTTCTCATACAATATAATCTGACTACAGTTTCCCCTCCCCCTCCCTGTGACCCCCTATCTCCTCTCCCACTGGCCCCGCCCCCTTTCTGTCATTCATTAGAAAAGACCATGGAGAAGGGAAATTTTGAGCTCGCATGTATTACTGAGATAACAAGATGATGTCAGGTACAAAGGTGATATTTTGTTAACTGAACAACAGGAGGTGTTTACTGTCAAGCCAGCAGTAGTAAGGGGTTTAATTGTTCATGCCCTTAAATATGCAGTGATATTAAAGTAAAGCCATCCCTGCCCCTAGAGGCATTTGCAGATACAGCTGCTGTGTCCCATGTGTACCAGTAGGTGGCAGAGAGGAGAGACTGTCTATGCTCAGTGTTCTAACCTAGGAACATCTAAAGGAGAAGTAGCCTAACATTCCCTGAAAAGGTCCGGCTGAGACAACCACTAGTCCAGTGCTGGGGGGCCTGAACAGGGAGCTATCCCGAGAAGACCACAAGTCTGGTACTGTGTAGGGCTCGGGGGGCAGACTAAGCTCAAGATGACTCCTGCCCAGCACCATAATGCACAAGCAGGCCACAGCACTCCTGAGACCAATCCTGAGATGACGCAGACACTCATAGACCCTGGGTGCCACAAGAGGAGCAAGTAAGTGGTGGAGAAATGAGAGAGAAACAGAGGGATGTGGGCACTGAAGAGAGGCAGAAGTGGAGACTCGCGGGTAGTGAGGAATAGCATGCTGTGGGTAGCTGATAATACCATCTGGGACTGTGATGGAGTCCTAGCCTGTGCTGCTCTTGGGGGCCACATCTGGGTCCATGGATCCGCAGCAGCAGAGGTCTGTAACTACCAAAGGCCAGGCAGATGTCCCTGGTCTGGGCTGCAACCCAGAGACATGTTGCTGTCTGAGGGCAGTAACTGGCCCTACCCCTCACCTGAACACTGTAGAAAAGCTAGCCCTGAGCTCATGAGAGCAGGAGACCTGACCCCTACCAGCTGCAGCAGGGAGATTGACCAGCACATCTTGGGAGTTATGGGTGAGCTGGCCTGAGGGTCCTAGGGTGGGAGAGCTGGCCCTACCACTCTTCTCCCATGAAGCCTTGTGGATGAGGGAGAGCTACCTTCCTCCCTCTCACCCCTCACCCTCTGCTGCAGGCACGAGATCTGGCCCTAGGGTCATGAGAACAGGAAAACTCGTCCTGCCCCTCAACAGTCCTAGCATTTGGGAGAGCAGGTCATGCAGCTCGACTGGACAGCACAGTAAAGCTGACCCTGGTGGTGGGCTGTCCTGCTAGGCATGTGGGAGAGCTAGCCCTGCTGCTTATATAGCATGCAGTGACATGGGTGAGGGAGACATGGCCCCCTCATCCCATGCCACCTGTGGCAGGTAGGAGAGCTGGCCCCAAGGTCATCACAGTGGTAAAGTTGTCCCTGCCTGCTACAGCACTCCGGGGAGCAGGCCCCACACCTCACCTGGGCAGTACAGTAGAGCTGGCCCTGGATGTGGGGGTTGTGGGTGAGCAGGGCCCAAGCGCATGAGTGGGGGAAAGTCACCCCTGAGTCTTGTCTGCTGGGTGCTGGCACACTCAAGGGAATGCTGCCTTTCTCCCTTCCCTTATTGAAAGTGGGAGAACTGAGAACTCACCATGTCTCTCACCGGCTACCACACTTGGGAGAGCAGGCCCTGTACCTCCCCTGGGCAGCAGAGTAGAGCTGGCCCTGTTTGCAGGGTTTACTGGTGAGCTAGTTCTGAAGGCAGGAGAGCAGGAGAGCTGGGGGGCTGACCAGCTCAGATACCCCTCAGACCCAGATCCAAGGTTGGCCCACCCCAGCATTTTTCTCATCAGTGAGCTGCTGGAGTGCACGCAGGGGCTGGATCTCCAGATCCAAAGCTGCAGGATCTCCACAGCACAGGGCTACAACAGGATATCCAAGAGGGGTCCCAGAGAGGATCCAGTACTGAGAGTGTCGCAGAAGCCAGAGGCTCACTCAAGAGGCTTCCACCATTAGATTTTAATTTCTTCTCTGTTGGGAGCAGGTTACAAGGGTGGAGGGCAGGTACCAGAGGAGGGGGAAATGAGTGGGATTGGGGTGCATGATGGGAAATTCACAAAGAACCAATAAAAAGTTTTTGAAAATCTGGGGAAAAAATTAAATATGTCTCAGAAAGATGAAATTTATTATATATAAGTTGTTTAGAAACAAGGTTTAGAAGTATTAGTAAGGGACACTTAAATTGTTACAAAATTAGACATAAGAATATTCATGAATTCGTTTGTGTCTGTGTACACATACTTCTTTATGCAGCTAACAGAAGAACCATTTTCTCAAGTACTTTCCCACTCACATATGCCCACACTGGTATCAAACCACTTGGTTTTAAAAAGGACGTCGAGACCGTTGAAAATCCTGAAGTACAGCTTTGTTATGTACAGCAAACATAATCAGAGTTTTTAAATATTTGCAGATCGCTTTATCCTTTGGGGGGAGTGGCATTATGTCCATAGCACATGTAGAGGTCAGAGGTCAACCTCCTGCCCGTTCTTCTTTTATTCCTTTATTGAGACAGGATGTCTTGTTTGTTTAGTATACTAGTTCCAGGGTTTATATGGACTCTGATATCGTCAAAGGAGGAGTACTGCTGTGCTCAGGTTTGTGAGGACTCTGGGGAGATCTGAACTTGGGTCTTCATGCTTACCCACCAAATACTGCGCCCATGGAGCCATCCCAGAACCTGCCCCTGCTTTGATATTACATACAGGACCAAAAGTGAATACAGATCTTTTTAATGCTCTGGAACCTAACAGACGAGGTGAAGCACACTTGAAAGAGCAGGTTGTCATACCTGGCTGTAACCTGGATGTCACACAACCCACAGAGACTGTGAGTTGTCTGGACAGTCTCTTCATCATGGGAGTCTAGCAGTAGATCAAGCCAGCATGCGCTCTGTGGCAGATAAAAGGCAGAAAAGGAGAAAATCGTTTTTGTAGAGAGAGCAAGTATTATGGGGAGCCTGGGAACAGCAAACCCTGTTGTCACGGGGGAGGGGCAGATTGGAGTCAAGAAGTAGACTGGAGAGCTGGAGGGGGACAAAGGGCAATGGCTCTAGGACTCTATTTCCCTAGAACACTGCTGAAAACGAGGGGACAGACAGCTAACAGAAGCATGTTAGGGAGCCTGGCCAGAAGGCAGAGAGAGGAACATGGTAGAGTTGTATTACATAGACAGGGCTGTACATACTAGTTAGTGTTCCATCACGTAAATCAGTGTTGCTCAAACCCTAGAGCCTCAAGATGTTCATACATTCCATATGTCTAAGACTGGCTAAAATAAAAGACTCTTCTGGCCTTGACATTCTTGGATTATTGTTGTCATTGTTGTTTGTCTTTCTGACACAGGGTTTCATGTAGCCTATGCTGGCTACATTTTAGAGCAGTTACTATCCTTGGCACAGTATAGATACCAAGACAAGTTTTCTGTGGATTAGAAAATCAGAAAATAGAATACCAAGGCAGTCTGTGGAGACCTCTAAATAACAGTATCTGTAGAAAGAGACCTTAGTGGAACCAACCCAGAGTGGTTCGATCAGTGCCCACTAATGATATTTATTTCAAACCTGAATTACCTAAAAGCACACCAGCCAAATGTGTCAAAAGCTAGACACGGGTGTCTGTGGTGTGCGTGCACACACAAGACTCCCAGGGGAACTGGCTGGGCCTCAGACTGTTGGAACTCACACGGAGTTTGACATTATTAACTGATAATCTGCTTTGTTCTTAGAAAAGCATGCTGCACATACATAGAAACTTGCTCTTGCTATCTTTTCAAATGATGTCACTATTTCCTCAGAAGTAGGGCCTTTGGCTGCCACCCTAGCTTGTCCCAGGGTAAGAGACAGAGTGTTTTTGGAAACAACTTTCCTCTGATGTTTACACAGTTTTCTTATGCTCATTTTCTAAGAGCACAACTTGAAGTCCACTCTGATAACAGTATAATCATTTTTACTGACTGGAAGTACAATGTTGTATAGTAAATATCTCAACATTGACTCGTCATGCTTAAAGGAACATCATAGCCATAAAACACATTCCGATGGTTATTGTTCTCTCCTGCAGCCTGGTGGCAACTATCATCCCTTGCTTCAGGGAATTTGCCCCAGTGCAGATGAGATCACACTATTTGCCTCTGTGAGATTACCTCACTTAGTAGAACGTCTTTAGGATTTGTCCATTGGTTGTATGTTGACAGACATGGCTGTGTTCTATGCAATATGGCAAAAATCAACAGTGCTGCAGTGAACTTTGAGACATCGTTCAGACCCTTCGTTCAACTCCTTTGAGTATAAATACCCAGAAATGGGGTTTGCAGACCGTATGGTAGTTTTGTTTTGTAAGTCTTTTGAGGACCTGTAGCATCTGTCCCACGCTCCCCGGCACACAGCAGTGTATAAAGCTGATTTTCCTCCGCCTGCTGAGCAGCATTTGCTGGTTTTCTTTTATACTCACCACCCAGACAGAAATGGGGTAAAATCTTCCTTTGTCTTTTATTTGCATTTTCTTGATGATTGGTAAGTGGACTTTTTCTCTATGTACTTGCTATTTGCATGTCTGTCTTTGTAGAAATATATATATATATATATATATATTTCTTTTGTAGAATATATATATATATATATTTCTTTGTAGAAATAAATATATATATATATTTTTTTTTTTTCTGCCCTTAGTGTAGTAAGGTTTTCCATCTTTAACTACTGAGCTGTAAAAGCTCCTTACATAATTTGCAGATTAGCCCACAACCAGGTGTGTGGTTTGCAGATATTTTCCCTATCCCACAGCTCGTCAGCTTGGCTATTGATTGTTTCCTCTGTTATGCAGATTCTTTTCTCTGATTAGTTCCACCTATTTACTTTTGTTTCTGCTGCTGTTGTGACTACCAAACTATCAGCAAGGAACTTCCATAATCCTGATTATTTCTTTTTCTCATTCTTAAGAAGTTAACATTTTAAATTTTGTAGATTAATCTTAAAGTGGTGAGCTTTTTATGGGTGTTATGTTTATTTTACTTCATGAGATCATATTGTTGATTTTCCTACCAGGTAAACATAATGGAGGGAGACATATTTGAGGGTCATGTTGTCCTAGGTAGCCCAGTTGTCCTACAGCATGGAGTTGTAGCCTGCTATCCAGAGTAGAGAACATGGACATAGGACACTTGGGAACTTGCCAGAAATGGCCTATCTTTATCCCAGTCTACCTATAGGTTGTAGTGTTCATGTTAATATATCTTGCAGGTGGTTCATTGGCTATGTGCTACTTTTGGCTACTTTGTTTCCTACTGTTTCTGATCAGTAGACAGCTGACTTTGTTAATGGTAGCAATTGCTTTTGTTGCATGCTACATTTTTTCTAACCCCTTGTTTTTAGAAAAATTGACTGTCTCTCTGTCTGTCTTTGTCTGCCTCTGCCTCCCCCCCTCCCTTCTGTGTGTGTGTGTGTGTGTGTGTGTGTGTGTGTGTGTGTGTACGCGTGCGCGCCTGCCAAATCAAGAATGGACTGGTCTATAAGGCAATTGTCTTAAAGCATTGTGCCCCAATTGAGTTAAAAGCTGTTTTATTGATTGTGGTATTTTATAGCTAACTGAATTATTAATTTGACTTCATTTGGCAGGTGGAAAGTTTTAAGAGCAGAGATCTTCTGGCACATTGTGCTCTCTGGCATAGATCGCTTATCTTTCTCCTAAGGATATGCGGCTAATGCTGATGAATGTTTGATAGTCTACCCGCATGGTTACAAACACATAACCACTGCCTTTAGAACACATCTTCACTTGAAAATGCTTAGTTTGTACAATCTTTTTTCAAGGAAAACAAATATGCACTCTAAATGGGAAGCATAGTGAAAGTGCAGCGCGGATGACGAGTGTTCGCCAACCGTAACAAAATGCCTTCAGAGGAAGGACATGGCTCGAGTGCTGTGTGTCTGCTCAGGTGTCTGCCAGGGCCTACACCCAGGAGCCAAGGAGGTCTGAGTATAGTTCCTTGGTACATTATTTCTTCTCAACCCCCTCTCCTTGTGCAGGAAGATGGATTCAAATATAACGGGATATTATATCTCTCCACCTTAACCATCAATATACCAACATGCCAGTAGCATTTCAGACTCTGCTTTCTACAAAATGGTGCCAGTTTTGTATAGTATGACATATATAGGAACACCGTACAAATTATATCCTGTTTTTAGAGACCCAATAAACATACTAGTGTAACAAAAGCTTCCTTGGGTGTGTCTGTCTTTGGGTCTGTTGTCTGCATGCAGCTGAGTATAGCCATGAATGTAGACCAACACAAAATTGAATATTTACTTTAACTATTTTGAGATTGTGTGTGTATGTGTGTGTATATATGTGTGTGTGTTATTTGTTGTTGTTACTCAATTTTTTGGTATTTGAGTGTGAACTTTGTAGATTATGTCACGTCCCCACAGCAGAGTGCTGGACATAACTACTGGTGACCTTCAGTAGAGTTGGTAAGTTCTGATTTAACCAGTATTTCTACCACTGTTTATGACAAGCCTTGGTGAGTCGTGTGCATGTTGATAAGAACATCTTTTGTTTATAACAGACTAACATGATTTTGAGGCTTTTCACTCCTAAATGGAGTTATTGCTCATGTTGTCCTGAGCTGGTGCACCTGAAAAAGTCCTTGGTTTGAATTTCCCATTACAACTGTGACAAAGCTACCTAATATTAACTTGGAACTTGCTATGGAGCCAACACTAGCCTTCAACTTGCTGGATTAGAGGAGTAAGGCACTACATCATTACTTTACAACTTCTGTCTAAAAACTAGCTTTACTACATTGCATTGCCTTCTGCAATGCCACCAGTGACCTCCTGTCTCCTCACTTTCTGTACCATCCCCACACTGATCTCTTGAATACACTTATTGTGGCTTCTACCTCCCATCTGCACCCCCTGACTTTCTCATTCATTCACATTGCTATCCAAATATCCTTTACTATGTTGCTTAAACAACCCAAACTTGCTAACACATTTCTCCGTAAATCCTAATCTACTATAGTTTTAGTTAAGGGCATAACAGTGCTGAGTTTTCTAGAAGTGGTTACCAGTTCTACAGTAGAAGAAGCAAGCCCACGCATTCCATCCGGTGAGTTCTCCTCACACTGACAGATGTTCTACCCGTGTTGTGTCCCCTCGCCTTCCCTCTCCTCTCAGCCAGCTATCTCTGCACATTGTCAGCCAGGAGAAAATATAGTTCCACAGAAATCAAAGCCATGTAGCAGTGCTTCTGGGTTTGCATATGGGTTTGCATATACTTTTTTTACATGACATTGTTTTTAATTCTCTGTAGAAATAATATTCCTGAAAGAAAAGGCCCATGGAGAAAGCTCTCGAGCTTTGCTTTTTGATAAGAAGGGTTCTGAGGGAGTCCAGTGACAAAGGTGTGGCGTTAGGCATAAAACTATTTCAATGAATTAAAAATTCATTGAAGCTGGGTATATTGGTGTATACATGTAATTCCAGCACTCAGGAGGCATAGGTGTGGGGATATCTGTGAGTTCAGGCCATCCTGATCTACATAGCAAGTTTGAGGCTAATTAAAGCTACATAGTAAGGCCTTCACAAACAAACAAACAAACTGAGGATGAAAGGTATTCTGATTGTGTTGTAGATGCTCATGTCTGTTGCACTGCGTGTTCCGTAAGTCCTGTGGTTTGAGAAAGGACGCAAGAGAATGTGAACGTGTGTGTGGCCTGTCTCTACCTGCTCTGGTCATTGATATTAACACAGCTGAGTGTCCTTAGGAGTCTAATGTAGGAGGACATGGGAGGGCTTGGAGAGGGAGACGGGGCCATGGGATGAATAGCCATTGTACTCACGCAAGGCAGTCTCAGAGCATAGACCAAAGCTTACTGGTGCTGACAAAGAGCAGGGCTGGGAGGCCATTTCCCGCCTGAGACCCAGACTGGCTGCCTTGGATTCAGGCTTGCATTAGCAGCCAGCTGTCTGGCCCTCAGAGTTGGAGCCTAGACTACAAGTTGTGCCAGATTTTCTTGGTTCTAAGGCTTTTAAGACTTTGAGATCCCTGGTTCTCCAGCAGGCAAACGGCCTACTGTGGGCTTTTGAAGCTTACATAATTGATGAGGGACAGAGAGAAAATGCATAAACAAGAATTAATGTGGCTACATACCTTATGAGCACCTGAATATCTTCCTGAATTCACTGAAAGTCATTTAGTCAGACTGAGAAGAGACTCAAGATTGAAACAAAAATTAGGGGATTTTGTTTTCTCCATTTCCAGGCAAAGGAAAAGAGTGTTAGTGTCTGTGAACTGCTAAGGAAAATATCCAGCTATGAAGCATATGAAGTATAGCTTCACCTCAGTTGTGTAGTGTTGATTCAGTTTCTCAAACAAGGAAAATACACTTGTATCACTGATGCTCAGGATTCGTCATGTATAGCCAAAGGTCATTTTGAGAAGACTAGAGGAAAGTCAAAGAAGATACTGAAGTAGGACTCCCTGGTAATCTTCCTCCCACAGAAATGGCTTCCCAGTCTCTCTCCTCTCCCCGTCCACAGCCAAGGAAACCATGGATACCTTCACAGCCACCAAGGAAACCACATGAGAGCCTGCAGTGCAACCCGAGGACAGCACAGGAAGAAGGGATGCACTGGAAAGTCTGTAGACTGGCCTTTTTACGATGCTCATAGCAGTGCTCACATGTCTTCAAGTTCAGGGTCTTCTGCTGCTCTGTTCCTTAACTGCTGTTAGCTCACTGCTGCATCAATACCAGCCCCATTCCAGTCTAAGGCAGTATGGTATGGAGGCAGCTGACATCTGCATAGTAGACAGACCAGGCAAGGAGTGTAACATGCAATATCAGACGATGGTGGTGACCTTGGACAGTGGTACTCAGGGACTGGGCAGATATTTATGGCCACATTTTCCACTCTACCTTTTTACCAAGCCCTGAGGCCCGAGGTGATACCACTTGGACAACAAAACCCTGGGCTTCAGACTTCCACATCAAACCTGGTTTCTAGCTCATACCTCTATTAGACTAAATCCATTGGTCTTCGGCTCTAGTCAGTGCTCAGTAGCAGGAAACTTCTGACATTTCCCAGAGGCATACTGGCCACAACTGGCCACAACTCGTCTGTGCCACTGTCCTCTCCCTTCTATGGGATTTTCCCAGGGGAAAAAACTAGTTTGTGAAGATTGGAGTTCACCTTCTCAGATGAACAGAAATCAATGCAAAGTTCAAGGGGCAAAAGCAATCAGGGAAACAGACTTTCATCAATTCTTTCCTGAGACAAAACCTATATCAAAGCAAAGAATGGTCTGAAAAACAAAACCACTTTCTGCACCTCAAGGAAGTAGGCAAACAAGAGAAACTGAGCCCGAAGTCAGAAGGAAGTAATAAAGGTGATTATAGAAATTACTGAAAAAGAGATTAGATCAGCACTTCTCAACCTATGGGTCATAACCTCTTTGGGATTGAATGACCCTTTCACAGGGGTTGCATATTAGATATTTACATTACAAGTCATAACAGTAGCAAAATTACAAAGTAGCAATGAAATAATTTTATGTTTGGGGCTCACCACAATATGAGGAACTGTATTAAAGGGTCACAGCTTTGGGAAGGTTGAGAGCCACTGTTCTAGAAAAATAGTTACAGAGGATCAGAAATGAAGAAGGAATTCTTTAAAAGCAAATCATTACTTGGAGAAGAAACAATAATTCAAAATTGGAAATGAAAATAGATACATCAGTACAACATTATTAGAAACTTACTTTTTTAATATTAAAGTCTTTAGTTAACATATAAAAACATCATTTTGACATTTTCCTTTCCTCTCTCCAACCACTTCCATTCTCAACGCTCCTTTAATTGATGGCCTCTTTCTTTAATTATTATTGTTACATATATATGCATAAATGTATAATATGGCTTACTGGGACCATTTAGAGTACCTTGTTTATATAAGATTCCACAGAGCTCACTACTTTATAAACATTTATATGCCAACATTTGGACAGCTGTCAAGAAATGTACATACTTTTTGATGCATATACCCTACCTAGACTGGATCATGAAGAAAGAAAATCTAAACAGACTAATGGGAAAAGAGATTAAATTACTTATAAAATGTCTCAGACAAAGACAAGAACTGAACCTGATTGGCCCCACTACTGAGTTATTCCAAACACTTAAAGAAAAGCCAGTGCCAAAAATAATTAAAATGTAGGGAATATTACATATTTACTTTATAAGGCTAGGTGATATTAAAATAAGAAAATAATGTACAATTAAGAAAAATGAAATACAATGTCTCTCATAAACCCACAGGTAAAATACATAATAAAATACTTGCAACCCATATCAAACATTTTTAAAACTTTCTTCATGGTCAAGTGAAATAGAAATGCATTTGACTCAATAAACTTAGAATTATAAATGGAATAAGATAAATGTGATATACCAAAAGAATGACAAAATTCATATGATCCTTTCATTGTATGCAGAAAACTGACAAAGTAAGCATAGTTATTTGACAGAAACTCTCAACATAGTAGATACAGAGCAGATGTACCCAGTCTAACAAATGCTACATGATGACCCAATACCGACATTTGTTGGGTACTATGGTTTGATCCCAGGGCCACATGAATACTAAACTAGCACTGTGTTCAAAATAGCACTGGAGGTTTTGCCCAGAACGTTAAAAACACCCAGTTTATAAAGGAAGAAATTAAAGTATTCTGGTTACAGACTGCATGATCTTACTGACAGAAAATCCTTTTATTCTAGCTTCCCATCTTGAAATAACAAATGAACTTTGTAAAACACTAGGTCACAAACATTAAATGATCAGGGTGTCTCTGTATACTGATAGCAAATCGCCTCAAAGCCATCAAGAAAACCTCATCTGAAGTAGGTACAAGCAGCGAAATGAAATAGTAGGACTAACTTAAGTGAACAGAACCAAATATTTCTACGTCAGTGAAAGAAATTAAAGGATCTACAAATAAAATGGAAAGATAGCCAGTGTTCTAGGGCTAGAATTATCAATATTATTGATATGTCTGTACTAACCCAAGTGTTGTACAGCTCAATTAAAAGTTCAGTGATTCCTCATGAAAACAGAAAAGCAGCACTAAACTTCCATTGGATTTGTAGTCAGTAGTATGTGCCAAATACAGGAAAACAAAATTAGACCTGCACCTCATCCTACCAGATTCAACTCAAAAGGATAAAAGACTTCAGTGCAGGACTTGCAAGTGTGGAACTTCCAGAAAGAAACTGAAGAAAGCCAGGTGCCCTGGCACACCTGTAATCAGGCCTTTGGGAAGCAGAGAGGAAAACTATGAGACTGAGCCCAGCATGGGCTGCAGGGAAGATGGAAACTTAAGGTAAAACCACTGGTGTTCTCCCACGTGTCACATCTGGCCAGAATGCCAAGTGGGGGCAATAGAAACAAAGTATTTGTCATTATTTATATTATACCAAACGTGACAAAGAAACTGTTGGTATCATAGAGGAAACAATATGCAGATGGATCAGTAGCCTGTAAATGGGAGAAAATGTTTGCAAACTCCATACAATGAGATGATATTTACAGTGTTTAAGAAATGCTAACAACTTAATAGCAAAAACTGCCCATTTAAAACATTGTCAAACTAGGCATTTCTTAGATGAAACACAAAGAGCTAACAGAAATGTGTAAACTAATCAACATAATTATTAAAGAATCAGAATAGACTACAGCAGATATTACTCCATACCTATTAAGTATTAACAAGGAAATGGAGAAAAGGGACCCTTACAAACTTCTGATGGAAATGTAAACAGTGTATCTGTTATAGAAAACAGTGCAGAAGCCCTCTAAAACTTACAAATAAAACTACTATACTGTCCTACTCTTGTGTATAACTCAGAAAGTCACAGTCAGCACCAGCACTGCCATATTTATTGCAGCCCTATTCACAGTGGCCAAAATATGAAGTCAGTCAGCTTGTTTGTCAGTGGATAAGTGGATACAGAATATGGTGGGGCGAGAGAGATAGCTCAGGAGTTAAGACCCTTGGCTGCTCTTCCAGAAGACCCAGGTTTGAGTCCTGGTACCCACGGTTAACAGCTGGGTGTAACTCCATTTTTATGAGATTCAGTGCTCTCTTCTGGCCTACTTGGGCATCAGGTATACATACACACTGTATATAGAACTATATGCAGATCAAACATCTGTGCACATAAATACATAAAAATTTGAAAAATGTAAGATCTTCATATATTATATTTAATATACATTTACATATAATATATTCAGCCATTTTAAATGCTCAGTGAAATAAGTTAGGCACAGAAAAAGACAAATACTGTGTGATTTCAGTCATGGGGCATCAAAAACAATTGATGTCATAGAAGGTGTTGAATGATAATCTCTGGGTTGTTACAGGTGCAGAATGTTGAGGAGTCAGTGTATGCAGAATTTCAGGTCAAAAGAATAAGCTTAAGAGAGCGATTGCACAAGACAGCCACCATGGTTAACATACTGTGTTCTTGAAAAATGCTAGAGTGAATGCAAATTATCCTCACCACAAAATTGATAACTACACGAATTAAGTAGCTAGATATAGTTGTTCATCAAAGTTTATGTGTTTTCAAACGTGTGTAAAATAAATACACACAATTTCATTTAAAGAATAAAAATAAATGTTAAAAGTGGGTCTTGGGGAAATGGTAAATATGTAGAAAAGCCATCTGTTTTAGTGCCAGCTGCAGAGTTGGATATACAAAGAATGGTGGTGGGGAAAGCTTCCCAGAATTGAGTAGTCCTGACGTAGAGAGCTTGAAAGTTTTATGTACCGCATCTGAGAGGAGGACGGTGGCCCTAAACAGACTCCACAGTATTGCAGACTGATGGCTGGTGGCCAGAGGTCTTATAGGTGCACACGCTTCATCACTAGCTTCTGGGACATGATGAGAACAGAGATGGGCAAGTTAGTTCTCATTGAAGACAACATTGACAGACAACTTCTAGAAGTCCTGCACCTCTCTTATCCACAGACGGCTTCATTCATAAAAGCTCTGTATCTCCTGAGCCCTCTCTGCGATCTTGCTCAGTAGTAACCAGTCAACACAAATATGGCTCCATGATTTGTTTGTTTGCTTTTGTGTTTGTCTTAAGAGATAAAGAACATGAGGATGTATGTGTAGGGAAGTGAGGAAAGGTCTGGGAGGAATTCAGGGCGGGGAAAGAATGTGATCAGAACATTATATGTGGAATTATCAAAGAATATACTTAAAACATGATATAAAAACCAAAACCAACAAAAGCTCCTTTAGTCCATTGTGAGAAGCACCAGCATGGCTCTGAACTTCCCTAGGTAATAAAGAAGGGAAAAGAAACAAATCATGTTATCTGAAGTGGGCCTTTCCCCATTTTAAGTCAAGTCTGTGACTAGATAGGATTCTAGTCAGAGTCTTCCCTGTCCCCAGCAGAGCTGCTTCAGGGTCTTCATTACAAGATGCTGCAGTGTCACCTTACACTTGTGGTTTAAACAAATCCTACAAAAGAGAAATTTGACTATTTACTTTGGTAACACTTTGTAATGCTAAAAACTTATTTTTAATACAAAATAAAATAAAATTAGTACAGTGTCTCCTGAAGTCTTTCGCACGATATCCCAAACCCTTCCAGGGTTTGTGGCCATGACTGAAGCAGACTACTAGCCTCATTGACACATTTGGCCACTTGTGGCCCAACCTGGTGAAATGCTGAACCTTACTCTGTTTCTTGGTCTACTTAGTGTCCCAAGGTCCCATTCTCCTAAGCTTTGTAAGCACTACCTGAGGTCATGGTATAAATTTATCCAAGGCCTGAGTTCTCCTTGCCTCTGCAAGTTAGAGGATAGTTTGGACCAAGCAGCCCAAGGACCACTGAGATGACATTTACATGAGAGAAGCTGAGGCCTGAAATCTTAGAACTTAAATGGAGGGAGGAGGATCAGAAGTTCAAGGCCATCCTAAGCTGCATAGTAAGTTCCAGGCTAGCATGAGCTATAAGAGTCAGTGTGTGTGTGTGTGTGTGTGTGTGTGTGTGTGTGTGTGTGTGTGTGTGTGTGTCACATGCATAGATAGATAGATAGATAGATAGATAGATAGATAGATAGATAGATACATAAATACATATATACATACATAGATACATAGATACATAGATATTTTATTAATAATTCTTTCCCTTCAGAGACTGGTAGACCCATATTGATGATGATTTATTTTTGTTTAAAAAGTCATCTTGTGCTTTAGGGAGATCAGAAAGTCCCTGGCATTTTGTAATATTCTTTTCATAATGGTTTATATTAAAAAGCATGAATGACAGTTAAGCTACAGGAAACAGTACGTGAGAAGTTGAAGACAAGTACAAAATTAAAAGAAAGTGAGAGAAACTCTGAAGTGGGAGGAAGGTTCCAAGAGAGGAAAACAGCCAATTTTCTTCTCTGGAGTTGTTACAGGGTCACAGCATGAGCTGGACAAAGGTCAAGATCATTTCTGTTGAGATTGGTTTGTTCTCTAGACGATTATGGGCTGAGTCAATGAAGGGCCCACGAGCTGTATGCATGTCCTCCGGACTCAACAAGGGAGAAAGTTATACACTATTCATGTGCTAGGTACCGAACTGGATTTGTCTCTGACTCGGGCTGTCTAAGTTACTACCTTGATTGTTTGGTCACTTGTCTGACATTGCACTTCTCCCGCCATGCAGTTGCCTCAAGTGCTGTTAATTAGGCTAAACTGTATTCAGGAGCTAGCACGCTCCTGCGAGGTGTATGTATTTGTTCCTCAAGCCCTTGTCTGCACATAGTCTGCAGACTTGAAGGCTTTCTTAGATGCAATCTGTTAAAATTAGTTGCAGTTGTAACAGAGAAATAGTGCCCAACATACACGTCTTAGGACGGGTCTCATGGAAGCTGGCTAGCCAGCCCACCTCCACTGACCTTGCTTTCTGTATCTTATCAAATTTGCTCACCTATCCTATCTTTATAAAAGAAAAAGGGAGATGCATAGTTGCGTTGGGTTGGGTAAGGAGCTGATACACAGTTACCCTGGACTTTGTCAGAAGAGCTCGAAGACCACGAAAGCCATCATTGGACCTTGAAATGGGAAAGCATTAGAAAGTGACAATACATCAGAGGCAACATGGTTGGTGTGCCTTAAAAGCTTCCCCTGAATCCTTGAGAAGACTTAATAAACATATCTCACAAGCTCTCATTCCTAGCTGGGAAGCTGCTGACACTTGGACACTAGGGAATGGAGAGTGGTTTTCTTTAGGGTTACAGTCCCTGGTAGGTTGACCCTACTTCAGTGGATGGCCCCAACACATGTGCATATGAACAGTACAAACTGGACTCAGCAAGGACTAAAAATATTTTAGGATGAATGCTGTAATTGCAATGTCAAAATTAAAAGAAGTAAAATTAAGATAACTAGTAAAACCCTACATAAAAGCAAGCAAATATTAAAAGATAAACTTTTAAAGAGGACATGAAGTCGTGGTGATAGGGTTTGGATTTGAGAGGGGTTAGCATGATCTGTTTTCTGTCTTTGTGTTTGTCTGCTTTATAAACTTAGTACATTTTAAATAAATTGCTCCTCGGTAATAATCTAAGAGGTTAAGCAGGTTAACATAGCTACTAAGGGCCAAGACTTTGGAATCAGAGTAATGCTGTCATATGTTGGCTCTTTCAGTTATTAGCTGGCAAGTAACTTAACACCTCTGGATTCTGTGTCCTGATCTGCACATTAGAAGTAGCATTAGCCACTCCCAAAGGTTATTTGGGGGTTTACTATTACATAACACACTTTAATTTTGGAATAGACCTTATGTATAGCAATCATTTTATAAATTGCTATTATAATTAAAATTAAATTTTGTTTTGTACTAACTTTGCCCCTATCAGTTGGTTGGGCCATCTCTTCCCAGGCCTTCACATAATCTTAATGACTTCACTAATATTAATATAAAAAGTATAACTGAATCTTTAGATGTTCTGAGCTTAAAACTAGCCCCAAACTTTCCTCCTTATGGGAGATATTTTAAATTATGTTCAGTTTCATAAAATGATGACAATAATCAAGATTATGAAGGACAGACACTCTCAAGCTTCAGGAACACCAGTGCCTTTTAGAGAACCCAAACCTTAGGGCATCCACCTTTAGCTGTTTTGAAGGACGTCATTGAGATGTAGTAACTGGGTAACTGAGACCTGGTAACAAGATGAAGGTGAAAGACAGAGAAGGGATATTTCATCTGTCACTCATTTCCTTCAGAGACTGGCATACCGATATGGATGATTTGTTTCTGGCAATGTACAGCTCTTCATACAGGAACTGTTCACTTAAGGTCTTCATTGTTGTTTAAACTGTAAATCATCATTTTATGCTTTTAAGGTCTTCATTTTTGTTTAAATTATAAATACTCATTTTATGCTTTTAAGGTCTTCATTTTTGTTTAAATTGTAAATACTCATTTCATGCTTTAAAGAAATCAGAGAAAGCCTCTGGCATTTTGCAATATTCTTTTTTATAATGTTTTATATTAAAAAGCATGCATGACAGTTAAGCTACAGAAAGTGAATTTATCAGTGAACTCTAAAATTAAATTTTGTAGCGACAAACTTATAAGACAAGCTATTGTAAAACTATAGGGATAGTTTTTAATATCACCCATTTTTCTTATGTAATCTTTTTATTAGGATAAGTAATCAAAATAGATGTAACTGATTATAGAGTATGACAACCTTTAAGCATAAAATGAAGTATTTCCCCCATATGTAGAAAGCAATGGCAAACCTTAATTCTTATGCTTTTCTCCAACCATTAATAATTAAGTGTAATTTCCTGGATTCAGAGGTCCATAAGGGAATACAGAAAGTCATTTGGCCAATATACCTGAGCCTCTTGGTACGATACTTGATATCTTGATCTTTAGAGAGGAGAGCCCACTTAACAGCCGGCTCCAGTTGTACATTTTCCTATGAATAAATTATGTTCTCTATATTTCTAAAGAAAGGTCATGATTGTCTTAATCAAAACATTTTGAAAGTATCTTTGAAATATTAATCAGCTTTAAGGTAAATTATAATTCTTGACATTTTTAAAATCCTTAAACTTTATCCATTTAAAAAGAAAAAAAAAAAACAGTTGACATTGCGTGAAGCTGAAAATTCATGGTATATCACAGTCATTTAGCATTTTCTGAAACCTCCTTCCATACAAAGTGCTCCAACTAAGGGTTGGGAAATGGAGAACAAGACAGAGATTGTCCCCTGGGTACTCAAGACAGCTGAGGTGGGGATAGTGGCTGCGGAATGCTGCCATTTAGTGAGGACACAAAGGAAGGAAAATGGAGGGTCAGCAAACTCCACAGAGGGGAGAAGGCTCAGGAAGGGTTTGCTGCTGGGAGTTCCTGAAGTTCCTAGTAGTGGGTAGTGCCTAGGTGGTTCCATACTGAGGAGAAAACAGGAGCCTGCAGCCTGATGTGGATTCACCACAGTGTGTTGTAATACGGTTAGAAAGGTGAACAGGGGACACTTATGACTGGCAATTAAAATGGAAAGTTTTACAGAGAACAAAATAGAGTTGAGAATAACCTAATAAAGTTGTGAGTTTTAAGTTACTCAGGCAGAGACACGAGGGGTGGGTGAAAGAGGGAAGAATTAAATAAGTCTTAGAGTGTGGGAAAAATGACTTGGAGCAGCGGCAGTCAACCGTCCTGATGCTGCGACCTTTTAATACAGTCCCTCATGCTGTGGTGACTCCCAGCCATAAAATTATCTTTGTCACTTTCATAACTCTAATTTTGCTACTGTTATGAACCATAATGTAAATATCTGATATAAAGGATAGTGACCCTGTGAAAGGGTCAGTTGACCCCCAAGGGGGTCACAATCCACGGGTCGAGAACCAATGATTCAAAAAGTTATTATAGAAATTCTAATAAGAAAATTTGAAAGAATAACCAGTAACATGACATGAAAAACGACAAATCTGAGAGCATCTGAGCAGGGCATGGTACTGAACAGTGGTCGTGGGTGACGGAGAAGAATGGAGGGGTTTTGATAGATCCACTTAGGGTACTGTCTCCTTAGATCACAGAAGCAGGCAGCAGAGCCAGGTTGGGAGCCTGTGGACTTGTGGATTAGGACATGTATGGAGATGTATACAGAGTTTGGTTTTATGTTTAAGTACCAGATGCAGTTCAGGTAGAAATTGACTAAACACAGGTGACCAGTTCTATGGAAGGAGCCCAAGTAATATGCAAAACGAAGAGTTGTAGACACACCTTGAGGAAATAAATGGTACGAGGAGCAGGCAGAGCCTGACAGAGAGTCCGCTGAGGTTCAAAGTGCGCAGGTGTGTTGGTTTTGCTTTATACGTGATGACAGGAGAGGAGAGCAGGAAGGAGAGAGGCTCCTGTAGCAGATGCGTGCTAATGGGCGTGTTCTTGCTCACTTTCCTCCTCGAAGCTTGTTTTTCTGGTAGAAGAGCGGTGACCTGATAGGTGAGGAGGACCACCCCACTTCCTTTTCTCCTGGCAGGAGCATTCTGGGGTGGTTGTAGAAGAAAAGGGTTTAAGGCCAGACACTGAAAGCAGGAGGTGGAGGCCAGAGAGCTCTGGGCAAGCCCAGAATTCTTACTTCCTGTGGGGTCAGAGGGCATGATCGAGGTCTGTGAGAGAATGGTAGGCCGAGAAAGCACAAAAGACAAGTACAAAGAAGAACCAAGTGCTTTTCCGGGTTCCCGTTAAGTGGGTTCTGATAGCTATGTTTCTTTTGTTTTCAATAATTTATTTTTTTATTCACTTTACATCCCGATCAAGACCCCCTCCCTCCTCTCCTGCCAGTCCTGCTCTTACAAATCCCTCCCCTCATTACCTCTCTCCTTCTCTGAGGAGAAGGGGAAGCCCTCCTTGGGTGCCACCCAGCCCTGGGACATCTAGTTCCAGCATGACTAGGCACATCCTCTCCCACTGAGGCTAGACAAAGCAGTCCAATTAGGGGAAGGGAATCCAATGACAGGCAACAGAGTCAGAGACAGTTTCCACTCCAATTGTTAGGGGACTCACATGAAGACCAAGCTGCACATCTGCTCCAAACTTGCATAGGTCTAGCCCATGTATGTTCTTTGGTTGCTGCTTCAGTGTCCGTGACCCGCACCCACCCCAGAGCCCAGGTTAGTTGACTCTGTAGGTCTTCTTGTGGTGTCCTTGACCCCTCTGGCTTGCTCAGTTCTATCCCCCACTCTTCCACAAGACTCCTGGAGCTCTCTCTGCCTGATGTTTGGCTGTGGGTCTCTGCATCTGCTTCCATCTGCTGCTGGGAGAAGCCTTTCGGGAGAGTTATGCTCCTGTCTGCAAGCATAGCAGAGTATCATTGATAGTGTCAGGGGTTGGCTTTCTCCCATGGGATGGGTCTCAACTTGGGGCAGTCGTTGGTTGGCCATTCCCTCACTCTGACTCATCTTTATCCCTGTGCATCTTGTAAGCAGGATAGATTTGGGGATGAAGGTTTTGTGGGTGGGTTGACTCCTTGTCCCTTACAAATCCCTCAGACAGACTGGCTCCAGGAGGTAGCCACTTCAGGCTCCATATTGCCAGCTGCCAGGAGTCTCGGCTAGGGTCACCCCCTTAGACTCCCTCTAGCCTCCCCCTTCTCAGGCTCCAGCTAGACCCAGAGCTGCCCCCCACTGATTTCCATTCTCATACCCAGTCCTCTCCCACACACCCCTTTCCCCATGCCTGACCATCCTTGTTCCCCTCCTCACCCTTCCCTCTGCAATCTGACTGTGACATCTGCCACCCCATTGATCCCCAGGGTTGATCTGGCTGATCTGGCTGAATATTCCGGTGTCCCCTTTCTCTCTCAGCATTTCATGTGCATCCTGACAGAAGCTTCTCTTTTGGTCAAAGAGGAAGACCTTCCATGAATAGAGAAAGACCAGTCTTCAGTCTAGGGTATACCAGTAGCTGTGCTCCCCTGCTAGAACCCCAAAACAAGCATTCCTCTCCCCCCTCCCTCCCTCCCTCCTTCTCTCTCTCTCTCTCTCTCTCTCTCTCTCTCTCTCTCTCTCTCAGAGAGTATTGCTATGTATTTTTGACAGGCCTCAAACTCAGCACCTTCCTATTCCTCCTACCCTCAAGAGCCAGATTACAGATGAATACTGCTGGGTCTGGCAGGTCTTCTTTAATGCATGTTTTATTAGTTCCTAGAGAATTTTATAAAACATATTTTGGTCATTTTTCACCTCTTTTTTTTTCTTATTTATTTTATATCCTGCTCACTGCCCCTCTCCTAGTCACCCCCTCCCACAACCCTTCCCCTCCCTCTCTGCCCTTCTCCTCTGAGCAGGTGGAGGCCCTCCTGGGTATCCCTCCCACTGTGGCACATCAAGTCTGTGAGGCTAGTCACATCTTCTCCCACCGAGGCCAAACAGGGCAGCCCAGTTAGAAGAACATATCCCACATACAGGCAAGAGGTTGGGGGATAGCCCCTGGTCCAATTGTTCAGGACCCACATGAAGACTAAGCTGTATAACTGCTACATATGTGTGGAGAGGCCTAGATCCAGCCCATGTATGCTCTTTGGTTGGTGGTTCAGTCTCTTAGAGCCCCAAGGGTCCAGATTAGTTGACTCTGTTGGTCTTCCTGTGGAGTTTCTATCTCATCTTCTTTGGGGGCTACAGTCCTTCCTCCTGATCTTCCATAAGAGTCCTCAAGCTCCATCCACGTTTGACTGTGGGTGTCTGCATCTGAGTCAGCTGCTATGTGGAGCCTCCCAGAGGACAGCCATGATAGATTCCTGTCTGCAAGCATAACAGAGTATCATGAATAGTGTCAAGAATTGGTGCTTGCCCACAGAATGGGTCTCAAGTTAGGCTGGTTATTGGTTGGCCATTCCCTCAGTCTCTGCTCCAGCTCCAGTCCCTACATTTCTTGTAGACAGGATAAATTTGGGGTGGAAAGTATTGTGGGTGGGTTGGTGTCCCTATCGCTCCACTAGGGTTCCTGCCTGATCACAGGAGGTGACCTCTTCATTTTCCATATCCCTAATGCTGAGTCACAGCTAAGGCTACCCTTCATTGATTCTTGGGTACCTCCCTTGTCTATGTCTAGCCTGGAGATTCTCCCGCCTCCCCAACCCTGCAGCTGCAGATTTCCATTCATTCTCCTGGCCATCTGGCCATCTTTCCTGTCCCACCTTACACCTGATCCCAAATGTCCCCATTCCCCTCCCCCTCTCTTCTCCCACCCAGCTCCCTCCCTCCATCTGCCTCCTGTGACTGTTTTATTCCTCCTTCTAAGGGAGATTCAAGCATCCTCACTTGGGCCTTCCTTCTCTTTGAGCTCCTTTGGGTCTGTGGAGTGTAGCATGGGTATCCTGTATTTTATGGCTAATATCCATATGCATGTATTTTTGGGACTGGATTACCTTATTCAGGATGATATTCCCAAATTCCATCCTTTGGCCTGAAAAATTCATGTTTGTTTTTTTAATAGCTGAATAGTGTTCCATTGTTTCTCCATTTTTCAGTTGAGGGACGTCTGGGTTGTTTCTAGTTTCTGGCTAATAGTAATGTTTTCTTGAGGGCTGTGACCTGCCTAGCCATAGGCTCTTGGACTGACAATTGTGCTAGGTGTGGATTTGATCTTGTGGGGCAGGACTAAAATGCAGTCAGAAAGAGGGTTGTTATTTCCATGATGTTCATGCCACTATAGCACTCTTTCACTATTGCATGTGAGCATGGTTTGTCAGGACAGTAGTTGCTGTAGCTTACAAGGTTCACTCCTGGAAAACCTGAATTAGTGCTTTTCTCCTCTGGGAGCATACACAGTACTTTCTGCCATTATGACAGTAGGAATGGAGCCTTTAGGTCAGTACCAGCTTGTTATCACCATGCTCTGTGACTCAAGTATGTGGTATCTTCAGCAATAGGGTCTTACTGTCATGTTTTGGAGGATAACAAAGAATATTGGCAGTAGCCTGTAATATTTGCAGGACTATTGGACCTCAATAGCCAACAACCCCAAAAGAAGCCATTACTGGCAATGGAATTTTTATTTGTTCACTTGTGGTGTTTAGCAGGGACAATATCACTCCATATAGGGTGAATCCATTTTAACTCTTTCGTGTGTGTGTGTGTGTGTGTGTGTGTGTGTGTGTGCGCGTGTAAGCTTCCACATGACTTTTTCCAAAAGACTGGTTAGTGTTACTTAACCTTCTCTACCATGCCTTCCCTTCCTCTACTCCAATTTAGCCTTTCCTGTTCCATTATTCTGATTTAACCCTTTATAGCACTGCATTCTGTTTTTCCTCATTGAATTCCTCCCCACTGCCCTTCAGTCACTTTCTGACCTATGTATGTATTTGAAGTGAAACTCACTTATCTGAATATTCATAGTTGATATCCACATATGAGAAACAACAAATGACATGTGTCTTTCCGGTATATAATTCCTTACTCAGAATGATTATTTTCAGGTCTACCTACTTACCTATGAATACTGTAATTTCATTTTTCTTAACAGCTGAATACTATTCCATTGTGTAAATGTACCACAAATTTTCATTATCTGTTCTTCATTTGATAGATGTATAAGCTATTTCTATTTCCTAGCTATTATGAGTAGAGTAAATATGGAGGAGCAGGTATTTCTAGAGTGGAATACAGAGTCCTTTGAGTATAGTCCCAAGGGTGGTACAGCTGAATTACATGGTAGATCTATTTCTAAATTTCTGAAGAACTTCCACACTGATTTCCATAATGGCTTCACTAATTTACACTCTTACCAGTAATGAATTAGTGTTCCTTTATTCATTCTCACACCATTCCTTCTGTGGTCATTAGTTTGTTTTCTTTTCTTTTCTTGGCCATTCTGATTGTAGTAAAATGAATTTTTAAAGTAGTTTTGAGTTAGCTAAAGATGTTGAACATTTTTTATAAAGGTTCTCAACCATTTATTTATTTTTGAGTCTCCTTTTGTCTCTCTTTAGTTCCATGCCTCAAGTCTTAATTGTTTTTTTTTTTAATTCTTTTAGTTGTTTGACTATTCTAGAAAGTAACCTGTTAGATGTGAAGCTGATAAAGATTTTTGCTAATTGTGTAGGTTGTCTCTTCACTCAAATCACAGTGTCCTTTTCTATACAGAATCATTTTAGTTTCATGAGGTCCCATTTATTAATTGTTGGTCTTGATATCTGTGCTATCAGGACACTGTTTGAGAAAGGCCTTCACTATATCAATGAGTTCAAGAATATGCCCTTTCCTCTTTATTAGATCTTATGTTGAGGTAATTAATAATTCCTATGAGGTTGAGTTTTGTGCATGGTGAGAGCTAAGAATATAGTTTCATTTTTCTACATATAATCCTGTTTGATCCAAACAATCTGTTGAAGATATTGCTTTCCCGATTGTGTATTGTTGCCCTCTTTGTCAAAAGTTAGGTGGACATAGGTTGGCAGATATACATCTGAGTCCTAAATTATATTCCATAGTTAATAGCATCAAAATGTGAACTAAATCTTACCAAGAAACTGAAGGACTGATATGATGAAAACTTTGACACTGAAAAATGAAATTGAAAATGGGATCAGAAAGATGCAAAGACCTTCCATGTACATGTAGGATTAATATAGTGAAAATGGTCACCCCCTCAGAAGCAATTTACAGATTTTAATGTAATCCAAGTAATGCAATTCTTCACAGAGATTGAAAAGCTAATCTTAAATTTGATATGATAACAAAAAAGACCCACAATAACCCAAACAATCCTAAAAAATAAAATAATGGCTGGACATATCACCATCCTAGATTTCAAGCTATACTACAGAGGTATAATATTAGTAACAGCATGGCTGTAGCATAAAAACAGACACAGTGACCAGTGATTTAGAGAGTTTTTTGTTCTGAGGAAAAGATTAGATTTAGATAACTACCTTAATTACAGTCTGTTAGCTCTGTTTCACCAAGGCTTCCTAGAGAGCTCAGTCAGTATTCTCTGACTTTTTACCTCACATCGTGATTGTCAGGTTTCTCATAGGTTTCTTATAGAAACCCAAACACTGAAGCACAATGGCTCATGTTTGTGGTCCCAACACTGGAAAGCTCAGACAAAAACAAAAGAAGTAAAAAGAAACAAAGAAAGTCAAACCATGCCACTGAAAAGAATGGAATCCTTTAATAATCCTATTTCTAGCATAAAATCTTAACTACTGTTCTGGAGTTAACCTAATTTCTTACATTCCTCATATCTATGTAATTTTATATGCACACAAAATAAAGATGTGAATACAGTCCATGTGTCCATGTGCACGCAGGTAATTCACATACCATAAATATTCATTCAAATAGTCATTGCAGCCAGAAGTCCTGACTCACAACCCTGTACACTGTACATCTTAGGCCCTGGTAGCTTTGCCAGGTAAGTGATCTAAGACACAACTTCTACTGGCTAGGGACTGTCCATTTCATGATTATGAAACTGTTTAACACTTTCCATATTCAAATTTCGTCTCTAATTTGTATTATATTTGCTTTAGAGTTAAAAAGAACAGCCATTCATCTGAAGTGAATTATTTAATATTCAAGAAATCAATTAATATCTAGTTAGGAGTCTTGGCCTCACTGTAAGTGATTTCTAAGTAGGCTTCGCTAGGTCTGTCTTCAGTTCCTACCTTTGAAAATTATCTTAATTTAGCATTGTCAGCTATCAGTTCCCTTCAGGGTGGTTGAGTCTATGAGCTTAACTGCTGTCCTCTGTTGACTGCTTCTAAGATGAGATGCACTGTTACAGAGTAGAGGCTCTGGAATCAAATCAATTCAGAACAGAACACTGATCCTGCAGCTAGCTGAATGACAAAATCAGAATTTCAGATGTAAAATGGTAGCAACAGGACCTCCCTAAAAGAAGGTATGAGGCCTGTATTTGTTCCAAAGAGTAAGCACCCACCCATGCTTCTACTCTTCTCGGTTTCCTGGTTCGGTCTCCCCACTCCCACTGCATTATGGGATGAGTTGAGCTCAGTTGCCTTCCTCTTCCTGAGTGTACATTGAATGCAAACAACTGTGTCAGCGACCAAGTAGGAAAGAGCACATAGAAACTGTAGCCCATTGATTTCATACAGACTTAGTTAAGCATATGCAGAAATAGCAGCTTTGGCTCTCTGGTTGTTACAGATCACAAATCATTTCCCAGATCACTTATCATTGTGCTTCTGTCCACAGGCTACTTAGATAGAACAAACTCTGACTTGTTAGTTGTATCATTTTACAAATCCCTGACACCAGTATATTTTACCCATTAGGTTTCAGAACATTGTAAATAATTTATGTGTCATTTAGAGCATTTTCTTTTCTGGGGTGGGGGGGGGGAGAAGGCCTCACTCAGATACAATGAAATTTTTGGCTTCTCTACCCCTTCTTTTATCCCTAAAAACACTGTTATTTAATTAAATGTAAACATATGCTTTAAATAGCAGTTTCTCTTGTGCCTTTTATAGGTGATTACCATTTGGAAATGAAGACCATCCAAATGAGGACAAAGGCTGTTTATTCAGAGTTTTTATAGCTGAAGTGTCAGCCCATTAACATGTTTAGCAGATGCTCAGAGGCAGGCAGATGAGCAGGAAAGCAGACAGTCAGAGAAGGCCACAGATGCACCTTGACCGGATGCTGCTGGTGTTGGCCTAGAAAATCTCTAGGAGGGCTATTGGTAGAAAGAGACATTCTAAGTGATTGGTTGGGGGTACACATCTGCCTGCTTTGTGGTTGGTCCCAAATTGGAAATGGGGCCAAAAATCAGGAAGGCCTGTCAATAATCGGTGTGTGCCTCCCCAAGACCAGTCACCACAGGAATTACTGCTTGGATTCTTGGGCTTGTTGGCACAGGCAATGCTCTGGCTGTTGTCTCTGTTCCTTCAACTTCTCAGCCAGTCCCCTTCAGACATGAAAGTTCTGTAAGATTTGTTCTACTGCAACATTATTAAGGAAAAGAAATGTGAAATCATTCATTATAGTAAATATGTTCTTGTGAGGTTGGAGGGATGGCTCAGTGGTTCAGGGACATCCACATTGCGCACGCAGCTCACAATGGAATTCGAGCTCCAGAGGGTCCAGCACCCACTTGCTCACTTGGAAACTTGAACACATGGGGCATATATGCATACAGGCACATACGTTTTCACATGAGTAAAATTAAAAACAGATCTTTAAAAATATGTTCCAGCTCGTTTATCCTGCAAATATAGTTTTTAGAAATATCTTAGTAAATGTTCGTGATAGTGTCACATAAAATAAAATAACAGAAATTGACGCCTAGTGCTGTTTGCCCAAGAATAGTCCTTATTTGTTCTGAAGAACTCTTATCTCTGCTGGACAAAAAAGTCATCTCTGTCTATTGACCAGCACAGCAAATATGATATTGAAAAATGAAGAATTTTTGTCTTAGTCTTTTCCTCCTTTCCTCAGAAGAGAGGAAATTGGTTTTTTGGCCCTGTTGACTCAGAATAGCACACAAAACCACAATCAGATATTATCATTCTATGCCCACATGTTGCTATCAACAGCTTTTGTCAGCGAGCATCACTTTCAATGGCTCACTGACTCCAGAAAATGGTTTTCCCACATCTTGTGCACACACACACTGTTCTGAGTCAAGGACATGAATAGGTCATGAAGGAGAAACAGGGAACATGATACATTGGTTACTCCAAAGCATAGTAAGATTGATTACATTGCTTTTTAATTACAAACAGGTTGAATACACAATATGTAAGCAAAAAGTAGTGATTTCCATTCTAATTTTTGGTGTTTTTATACTACTTAAGATTAAACCACTTAGTTAAAATAACTTGTAAGACTTATTGACCAGAACACAAAGCTCAAAGCGATGTTGTTATTGATCTCATCCAGTATCATCTCTGTTCTCAGAAACTTCTGTGAAGTGCCATTATTCTATATACTGAATGTTTTTCTCACATCGGTGTTACCTTTGGTAAATATTACATCTGAGTAGTGATCTCAGTCATATTACTTATGGGAAATAAGTTACTAAAAGGACACATTGTTTTAGTCAAATACCTAGGGAGATAAATGAACTGTTAAATCACCTATTCTTTACATTTCTTGCCTTCTGCCTTCACATTGAAAAGTAAATAAAAGGAGTTAGGGGGAATTAGGTTGGCAAAACCATGAGACAGCCAGTGGTACCAATGCCCTGGCTCTGTGCTGGGTAACTTACAGTACCCACTCATTTCACATTGCCCTTCTCACACTACAGAAATGACTATCCAAAAACTAGCATCTATCCTCCTCCACTTGAACCTGCTATAGGATTTGTAGAATGTATCTCTCTCCTGCCACTGTGTCCTTGTCTAAACAACTACAATACAAATTTTAAATTTACAGTTTACTGGAAATAGACTTTTTAATCATGAAAAAAACTTAATTAATGTTATTATTGAAGCACTTGGAAAGCTGAGCAGGAAGATTGTTACAAGTTCAAGGCAAGCCTGGACTACATAGTGAGGTTTAGGCAAGCCTAAGCCATAACGGAAGATCATGTCTTAAAACAATAGAAGTAATAAAAACAACTCAGTTAAAATTCATTGTATTGTTTAAGCAGCCTACATAGGTGTCTTAGTTAGTGGTTACATTGCTGTGGAGAGACACCATGACCAAGGCAACACATATAAAGGACAACATTTAATTGGGGCTGGCTAACACGTTCAGAGGTTCAGTCCATTATTATCAAGGCGGAAAACACGGGAGTGTCCATATAGACATGAAAACAAGCAAGAGAAGACTCACTCTGGCCAAACTTGAGCATATATATGGAACCTCAAAGCCTACCCCCACAATAACACACCCCCTCCAACAAAACCACACCTAGTTCAACAAAGCCACAACTCCTAATAGTGCCTTTCCCTGGGCCAAGTATATTCAGGTACATGAGTCTATGGGGGCCAAACCTATTCAAACCATTACAATAGGCAACACTAATTTTCAGAAACACAATGGCATTGATGTATGGAGTCCTAGAGGATTTTCATTTATTTTATAGCTCTCATGTAGAAATTTTATTTTGGCATCAAGTATTTTATAATTGAGAATTGAGAATCTCAGCCAGAGTTTCCCCAATACTTCTATGTGAGAGAAAGGTGCTTATCTTCCCTTCACCTCTCTCTATTTTCTCCCTAGGCCCGTTTGTGGTCTATGGCTGATACCTCTACCCAATGGAAAATTCCCACAGCCATGTATATGTGTCTGTAGAAGCTGCTACTTCAAATATTTCATTCGTCTGGGTCCCAATCAATGTACGACTAGAGTGTTCATATGATGGGCATTACAAACATTACATTGGATAGACTAGGTCATAAGTGCTGGTTCTAAGATTTCTATCTCTGGGATGCTAAAGAAGTGTCTGCCTGACAATCAGTTTGCTGACAAGGAAGATGAAATAGAACTTTAAAGTGTGAGTGAGGTTCTCTTTCTTCATCTTAGTAGAGGACACCCATGTTCAATTTGTTAGCACTTGTGCATTTGTGAGTTATCTCTATGCAAGTCACGCTACAATATAAACATCAATGTGCAAATAAACATTTCTCTGGGGTCAGTATCTTCTCCTAATCCGTAGATTGACACCATCCATGCTATAAGTTCTCTCACAAAGCCTGATTTCAAACTACTAATGTCACAGCTTGAGAAGTTAGAAGAGACGTGTACCTTTGTCGCTTCCAGTTCACCATTAGACAAGTGTAATATGTACTTAAAAAGACAATTGACAAGTGATGAACATGTTAACTACAGATTTTGCATGATTTATCCCTTCTTAAATTTTGGGTAGCAGCCATGAAGTAAAAAAAGGAATTGACAAAATGGCTTCATAAAGACAAGAAGCAAAACTAACATTTTTAAAAATGTAAAATAATTCATAATAAGCTCTATGAATTGGAATTTTCATAATCCTGGTTTAGGATAAAATATCATCATCAATTGACACTTTTATTTTAAGACATTTCACTCATGGTCAGTTATGAAGCATTTGATAAACATCTCTCTGCGCAGCCCAAGAACTGAAACATTGTTAGTCATGTGTATTTCATACTTTATTTCAGGATGAATCCTACACACGGGTACAGTTAATACATTGCTTCCTTTTATTTTTGGGCTTTACATCCACAGCTCAGGGTCTGGGATTAGTTGGACTTATTTTTGGTTCCTATGATTTGTCTGTGCCACTGTTTTGGAATAGTCTCCTCACTTCCTGCATGACTTTACAGACCCATTGCTGCTGATAATTTCCCTATGGAGCAGGCTTGTAATGCTTTAGTTGTATTTGTCTCTCACAACTTGATGGACTTTAAAAGATCACTGTCTCTTTTTCTATCATTCACATTATTTGGCAACCAACAACATAGGTCAAATGTCAATGTTGTAACATGTTTCAGTGTCACACAGAAAATAATGCTGGAGGATTGTGCTGTAGGTACCAGGAAAAGGATTCCTAATAAAACAGACTCAAAGGGAACACTGAGTTCTTGTTTGAAGTTCAGATGGGCTCCAGGGTTGCTATAAGAAGCACAATTATAGTACACAAGCACCTCTTTTATTGTTATCATGATACTATATGATTGGATGGAATAAGTATTACTAAGTGTACTGGCTGGTTTTTGTGTCAACTTGACACAAGCTGGAGTTATCACAGAGAAAGGAGTTTCAGTTGAGAAAATGCCTCCGTGAGATCCATCGGTAAGGCATTTTCTCAATTAGTGATCAAGGGGGGAGGGCCCCTTGTGGGTGGTACCATCTGTGGGCTGGTAGTCTTGGGTTCTATAAGAAAGCAGGTTGAGCAAGCATGCCAGTAAGCAGCATTCCTCCATGGCCTCTGCATCAGCTCCTGCTCCTTGACCTGCTTTCCAGTCCTGACTTCCTTTCGTGATGAACAGCAGTATGGAAGTATAAGCTCAATAAACCCTTTCCTCCCCAACTTGCATCTTGGTCATGATGTTTGCTCAGGAATAGAAACCCTGGCTAAGACAAATTGGTACTAGCATAGTGAGATATTCCTGTGACAACCTGACCATGTTTTGGGGAGGACTGTGGAAGGACTTTGGAACTTTGGGCTGTTCTGTGGATGTTGTGTAGGAGCTTGGAAGATAATGTTGAGAACAGTACAGAAGATGGAGGCCTGGCTTGTAAAATTTCAGAGGGAAGATTAAAGACTCTTACCAGGACCATTGCTAGTTTGATTTAAGATTCTGCGGTTTTGGTTAGCTAGGGCTGAAGAAATCAGCTATGATTAACAAAGATACCAGAACTACTAAAGCAAAACCATTGCATTGGTGGGACTATTGATGCTGGTTAGCTGAAGCTAAGATATTAGTGGTGATTAAGAAGAGACCAGCATTATTGGGGTGAAATCTTCTGAGAAGTGTTTTCTGAGAGCACAGAGGCTGCATTCCAGAGATAGCTAGGATTGTACCTTGTGCTTATGGCTGGACTTTGTAATATGTAAGAGTCACCCAAGTGGTACTGATTTTGAAGGCGTAAAGGAGTCGTGAAGAGCAGCTGAGGCCTGGGCACTGTGAGAGGCCGTGGAAGGCCATTGGTGAAGGTGCAGCCTCAGTTGCAAGTGATGGCCCAGGACTGAAGGGGTCATGCAAAGGAAGTGAGTCTTGGCACCATGGTAAAGCCTAGTTGCAGCAGAAGACAGCAATGTTTTGGAGATACCAGTACCATGAGATGAACACCAAGAACAGCAGCAGAAGTGGAGTACAGGCATCTGGAGCCTAGAAGACAAGATGTGTGCTACAAAGGGCAGAGCTGGAGAAGTACTCAAGCCCTTGGAGGAATCCAGAAGATCGTGAGTGGATCCCAGACATTGGACAGTTGGAGTTTGGTTTTGCTTTTGATTGTGACTGTGCCCTGATATATTTTCCCTCCTGAAGGAAGAAGGTATTTTAGTGTAGCCCACAGTTAAGAGACTTTGAATTTTTGAAAGACTTTGAATTTTAAGAGATTGGATGTTTAAAGGGGACTGAAATGTTAATATGTAAGAATTTGCAGCCAGGCAATGGTGGCACACGCCTTTAATCCCAGCACTTGGGGGGCAGAGACAGTTGGATTTCTGAGTTCGAGGCCAGCCTGGTCTACAAAGGGAGTTCCAGGACAGCCAGGGCTACACAGAGAAACCCTGTCTCACAAAAACCAAAAAAAAAAAAAAAAAAAAAAAAAAGAATTTGCAAAGACTGTGGGACTTTTAAAGTTATTTAGATCTTGGGGATGAATAAGAAAGTAAGGGTTGAGGCTTATTCGCTGAGACAGGCACATCCCCAGAGCCCGCTAACCAGTCATAGATCTAAGATGGTGAACTCCAACTTCACTGTGACACCCAGTCTCAAAAATGTAATGTGGAAAACAGTAGAGGAAGATACAGTGTCCCTGGCCTCTTCATGGTCATCCATGGGCTCGCATACCTACACACATGTATGTATAACACACACACACACACACACACACACACACACACACACACACACACCATACATAACACACAAAGAAACTGAATTACAGAACAAATAAATGTGTTCCTATCCAAAGCAAAATTCACTATAGCTGTTGCTCATTTTTCTGCAAATTCCGCTGCCAAAATCTTGGTCCAGCTCTGTCATCTTATATTTGGACCACAGAAGAGGAGCCTTGGGAAGGTGGCCTGTTTGTCATCCCTCTCAACTTCTGTCAGATACTCACAGAGCTGCCAGCTCTTCCTTAATCAGGCTTCCTTAAACGTTCCTTTCACCAAGCCATCCTTCATAAACTGATCTACACAGCACAGCATCACCGTCCTCTTATGAGGGAATTTCACATTCACGTTACCTCTCAGTACTTGCTGTGACAGCTTTGCCATGCGATATAAAGCTGTCCGCAGCACTTCCTGTCCAGTCTCATGCATGCCATTCTTGTCTTGTGTTCTACCTGCCTTCTCACTGGCCTGCAACTTCCCTTGATGAACGGTTGCAGAGATCCCACTTAATGGCAGATTTGCTGCATCTTTTGCTACTCGATTTTTATTTTATTTTTATTTTTGACATGTCTATACTATTTTTATGCTGTCTTAATTTATGTATTCCCTACTTAAACTTATCACATTTTTTCTGTCAAAATTTTAAAGGGGGAAGTCTGTGATGCTTTTGTTCTCCCTAAAATTTCCTGTGATGGGCTGTCATGCCAGCTGCAGCCCACATGTGGCAAATCTGATGTACCTGCTCTGTGTCTCTCTATGACTTGTAAAGCACTGTGGTGTCTTTTTAAGTATTCTTGTGTGCTCAGGTAAAAACCATGAAAAAGGTCTGTTTCATCTGTAATGAAAGCCTAAGTAATTTTCTGAATCCCTCACTGAGGTCCCAGGGTGTTTGTCTGAGATGAACTCTGTTTCAAGGTTAGCCCTACTGCACTAATCTGTGCAATGCAGACTGGATTACATGAGCCTTTGGAACAGCAGTTCTCAGTCTTCCTAATGGTGCAACCTCCAATACAGGTCCTCATATTGCAGTGGCCCCCAGCTGTAAAATTATTTTTGTTGCTACAACATAACTGTAATTTTGTTACTGTTATGAATTGTAAATATCTGATATGCAGGATACATGATCATTCAATTCCCAAAGGGGTCACAGCCCACAGGTTGAGAACCACTGCTTTAGAGACTTTAGTTGGCCCCTAGACCATTCCTGACTTTATTATCAAACTTCAACATTTATTTTTGAGTTAGGCCGGTTTTCCTGTGAAATGTCACAGGTACTGGCATATATATGAAATAATGACCTCCTCTATAAAAATTCAATTTGGAGCACAGAGGCAGCCACTATTTTCATTTATTGCAGGCATTGCTACAGGAAACACTTTAGGCATTTATTGCCTGGCTAAAATCCATGAGTGAGAAAAATTCTGTGCATACTTATTGCTAAGAGTTACGTCCCCTCTCCTCACTTCTCAGTGTGCCACAAACAGCAGACAGCTCACTCTTTCTTATTGGGATATGAAAGGATGTATGTATTTCACAGCGAGACACAAGGAGATATGAATCTCTGTAGAATAAATGAATAAGCCCCTGAGCTTTCCTTGTCTGCATTTATAATGCTTTCAGGTAGGAGTGCTGTTGCTGATGACTAGCTCTGTCCCAGTGGGGTGAAGTTAAACAGAGAGCTTCAGCAATGTCAGACTTCACATGAAAAAGCATGGTTGGTCATTGTCCTCGTCCCTTCAGGTTGTCAGTAAGACGTATGGAGGGGGAAAGAGCTCAGATGAATAGTGTTGGGTTCCCTTCCTTGTGCAGCATCCCCACAGTGAGCAAACTGCAAAGCTTTCTCCTAGGTGCCATGGGCTCTGTGTGCCTAAGACCATAAAGAGGCTGTTCTTGTAACTCTTACATCAGCTCTGCATCGATGAGACCATTGACTCCTACAATTCCAGAAAGTACATTGGTATTATCTAATTGTGCTGCTGGGTAAATGGATTCAGATTAAATAATTTGCCTAAGATCAGTCCCTCAAGCGAAGAAACGAAGAACTCAGTTTTGTCTTTCTGAAGCAATATACTTTTAAATATTTAAAGCATTTATTTCTATCTCTTACCACTAATGTTTTGGTGGTTTTCTTTTCTCTTCTCCAAATTAGATTTTTATTTGCTGAGGAAAGCATATAATTCCAAAATCCTTTTCTTAAGCCACAAATGCATGTGATGGTAAATTTACATAACTTTGATAAATATAAAGATGCTAATAAGTAATGACCACAAAATAACTGAGGCATTTTTAATTTACTTTTTCTACTAAGATTCCAACTTATATCTACATTTGCATATCCCAGGAAGCTGAGGCAGGAGGATTACCATGTGTTTGAGACTATATCTTGGGCATATTGCAAGTTCAAGACCAACCTGAGGATATAGCCAACTTCTGTCTCAAAACATTTTTTAAAAAGGAAAAAAGAAAGCAACCTGTAAACTTCTTTTAAGGCAATTAAACTTTTTTTCATTCATACTGGAATTAAGAGACAAAGGCAGAATTAGACCATAAAATACTTAATTATCAAGAATCAGATATGGGCTGGCACCAAACCTAACAATCTAAATTTATTCCTGGGACCCACATGGTGGAAGGAGAGAACCAACTCTATACTTTGTGTGACACATGTGCCCACATCACACACATAATACACCAAATAAGTAAATACATGCACAAATAAATATATAAATGCAGAAGGTCAGACATCTCATGGGACATTTCATGTGCTTAGTTAAATGTCATGGTTATTGATCACCTGTTCTTGTGGGAGTCAAGAATAAGTAAGCAAATCAGGAACTTCTAATTACAACTGATCTTTGGTGTGAACCCTGCTTATGCTCTTGGATAATTTTATATAGAGACCATGAAGGAAGACTGCAGACAGCAGTTAGTTAGACAGCTGTGCAAGCATGAAACCTGATTTCAGTCCCCAGCATCAGCATTAATGCCAGATACACCAGGGCACCTGGTAATCCTAGCAGTGAGGAGGATCCAGGCGAATCCCTGGGGCTTGCTGGGAGTCCCAGGTCACAGGGAGAGCCTCTGTCTCAAAAGCAGATGTGTCCAGGGCCTGAGGAGGAGCACTTAAGGTTTACCTCAGGCCTCCACACACTTTCACATACATGCATAGATATGCCCTCACACATGTGCTCCCCAGGTTTAAACACTGTTCTATTTTTCTCAATATACTGCCTAAAAGGAAAGTCAGATTGTTGGGTGTGGTGATGTACACCTTTAGTTTCAGTACTCAGGAGACAGAAACAGGTGATCTCTATGAGCCAGCCTAGTCTACATAGTAAATTCCAGGACATCCAGGCCTTTGTAGAGAATTCATGGTTTTGTTTTTTGTTTGTTTTGTTTTTTAAAAAAAGAACAAAATAAGGAAATTTTAAAACTTAATATTGGTAAACACTAGTCATTACATGTATATATAGAATCATGTTATCATTAAATATTATGTATGTGTGTGTATTACTGTAATTCATTCAACACTGAGCAAGCACTATCTAACTGGATATGTATGAGGAGTGATGTTTCAGGACTACACATGAATCATGAAGAACTTATTTTAGAGTTACCTTTCTTTTTTCAGTTCAAGACTTCCAAATTAGAGGGACTAATTTAGCCCACACTCCCAGTAATGTACACTAGCGTGCAGATGACATTCTGGAGCCTCTTTCTCAAAGCCGAAGAGGCCTTTGAGCCACATTCACCACACCAAACACCCTTCTCACTTGTTACACACAGAAATGAGAGCTTTGATATATGTCTGCAGTGTGTGTGTGTGCGTGTCTGTGTGTGTGTATGGGTGTGTGTGTCTGTGTGTATGTGAGAGAGAGAGAGAGAGAGAGAGAGAGAGAGAGAGAGAGAGAGAGAGAGAGAACCCTTCAGCTAGCATCTTATTCAAACAGCCCTGAAGTGAGACTTCCTGCATTGATTGGTTCTCCATATTCATCAAAAGTAGGGGTTTGCAGGTGATATAAAAAGCTCTTCTCGTTATTTCTTAAAATATGTAATTTTTGATGGCTGTTATAGAAGCTAGCATATGTTAGAACTCCCAAACCATCAAATTTGGAATATGTATTTATGCAAATTTAAAGTCATATTCTGAGACAGAAATATAAATTCTTATGACACAACAATGACATTTGTAAAGGTTTACATTTCTTTAAGAATCATACATTTAAAGGATTCTGAAAGTTGCATATTTAAAATAACTTCCATATGCCGTTTTTGTAATCATTGCTATTTTCTAATAAGCTTAATATCTAAGGTGTTTCTATGACATAGTGTGACTGTTATATCAGTCTTATAAAAATAAAGTAGTTTTATGAAGAGATTAAATAATATACTGAAAAGAAAAGATTTATTCTGAATACTAAGCATATTCTATAGAGTTGGGGATTTAAGAACTGTTATTTTCATTATTTTAATTAAATATTATATTCCATATAAGCATACAAATAATGCGTAATATGTATTTATTTGGTCAAATAATTTGATCACACTTTTTATGTGGGCTAAAAAATGAATCTTAGTCTATGTAGGGTCAACACTCCATCCCCCTCAGCCTGTGTTTTAAAATTTCTAGAACTTTCCAAGTATCAGGATTTTGGTAGACAAGATGAACAGTTGGCCTGACTGATGCCTATTGAGTACTCATCTCCCAGTTTCGTGTGGTATCATCCTTGTGCTGGCTAAACAACCATTATCACCTACTCCTGTTCCTTCCTCCCTACACATAAAAGAATTCTGGAGCCTTGCTTCCTCTGTAATTCTGAAGATGGCACCATTTGGGCTTCCCTTGCCTACATAATTCTGGGCAATATTCAATTTGGAACTAGAAGTATGATGATCAGGTAGAGATCTACCAATGTCTTGCCAGAACCCTACAGCATATTTATCTAGTATTTGTTGAATGCAAGGGGACAAGGAGAAGAGGAGCCTGACAGAGATCCTCCACTTGTGTTGATAATAGTACACTTTGAAAATAAAATGCCACAGAGTTTGCCAATTTAACTTCTTTGTTAACTATACACTGTATATTGTCCATTCCTTGGAACACGAAAAATATTATCTGCTTCTTCCCAAAGAAAAGAGAGGGGTCATGGATTAACAAAACTGCAAACAACAACAAAAATGACCTTGGTTCATATATACATGTTTTAATGCTGCAAAGAAATATGGGTAAGGAAGAAGGCTAGGGAAGACGCCCGTAAGCTTTAGAAGAAAAATGGCAAGACCAACAAACATGTTTAATCTTTGTGCGTGAGATGTGACGCACCATGATTTAGGAGAAGCTGCAGTGAGTGTTTTCTGGAGCCAACTGGTAGATTTTTGTCAGAAGTGGTGCTGAGTGGTGCTTTTCTCCTAGTAGAATCCCAATGAGGTCTCTTACCTACCTGGAAATCAGAAACAAGGCCTTTTATGAATTGATTGATCTTCATAAGAAATGGAATACTTCATCTCAGAAAAATGTGAGCTCCAGAGAAGTGATTATTTAAGACATTAAAGAAAAAAATCAAAACCGTTCCTTATACAACCAGTGTTACATGTGTTTGATCAAGTGAAGATTATCTCCTGCTGACTTTGTTTTCAGATGCCTTAAATCCCCAGTGCAAACTCTCAGCCTCCAAGTCCTTGAAATCCACAAATTAATCATTGCCCCTTCCTTGTACCTGGCTCTCACATCCCCCCCCCCTTTTTTAAAAGATCTAATTTTAGGTGTGTGTGCGCACACGAGTGAGAGAGAGCACATAGATGAGTACAGGTGCCCACGTACTCCAGAAGAGGGTGTGGGATCTCCTGGAGCTGTAACTAGAGGAGGCTATGAGCTGCCTGATATGGGAGCTAGCAACCAAACGTGTGCCAGTGTACACATTCTAAACCATTGAGCCATTGTAGTCTATTTGATGTCACTGAGCCTAGTTACAATGGTTCTTTTAAATATTTCATAGATGTATCAAGCTGTTAATTCCTTGGCATCTGCTCCTAGAGATTTCTATGTTCTTTGGAAAGCATTGTGATACCTGAATTCTTCATGTATTCTTTGTGTTCCCAGGAGATATTTGAATTTCTAGCAACTCAGACATCTCTACTTACAGAGTTTCTGACTTAGTAAATGACCTTCTTCTGAAGATGTACCTTACCATGTCTATTGTACAATATTACTTTTAGTCTACCTGAGTATATTGTGGTCTTTCATAAATTTTGTTATGGTTAATGACATTGGGCACAGTGTATATACCATGAGGATATGTGGGTATTTCTGAGCAGCCTGAATACAGACAAATAGCTCATTTCACAAGATGGCTACCGTATAGCATTCTGGGCAATTTCTGGGTCACATGGTTTGATACCCTTTCTCAAAGCAAGGCTAATGTGCCAATTTTAGGTTATCCACCTTAGTGGGCTACAAGCCTACACAGATTGTGAAATTCATACAGTGCAGATTGCCAGCATCCACAATGAACAGTATCCTGGGGCTTTCTCTGACTCATAGCCCTACAAACAGGAGATTCATTTTACCTCACCAAAAGTACTAGGCTGACAAATACTATGTGTTTTGTTCTCTTACTATACTGTTGGCTCAGTTCTCTGAATATGAAAACATACCAGTCTCCCTCTTGCTCATCTTTGGTGGGTTCCACCAATCACTCATTTCAGAGTGTAGCTATATACCTGCTACTTTGGTTCATTTTGTGAAAGAGGAGGTTTGTGTAAGTTGTCTGTTTCAGCATCTTGAATCTCTCTTTTAAAAATTCTGAACTACAACCACAATGTGTTGCAAATGACATCCTCCATGAAGGGATATTTAGTTGTAGAAGATAAGAACTCAAGGGGTATTTAAAGTTTCTAATAATCTTGGTGCATGCCAGAAGGAATATTTGCAATATTCTATCTAATCTTAGTTTTTTCTCTATTAGATTTCTGTTATCACATGTGTCAGTAGACATACATTAAATTATTTTTCAACATATGCCCACCACTTTAGACATAGTCACAGACTCTAGAAGCTTGTCACACTAATATATGAAGACACACGTTTGTCTCACACTGACTTTTACTCAAGAATGCATAGGAATACTGCATTTAATCTAGAAAGGGTTTACTGGATGCCACTGTTTACCCCTGGGATTCTGCAATGAAGGGTTGGACAGTTGTATACCCCATTTGATCTTTGACTCCAGATTTACCTTTTTTTCCTTAAACATTTTAAAGTACCTTCTCAACTGAGCATGAGAAACAGTTGTCTTCTCTCAATGCTATTAGTTATAGAATTTCTATATGTTCTATTCCTCCTTTCATGTTTGAGATCATCTTTTCCCTGAACTTATCTTTTCCTTTTTACCATGTTACATGAGACCAACAGCAACCAAGTCATGTTAGTGATTTCTTCCTTAGCTTGTTTTGCTCACTGTCTGACTCCCAGCTTATCAGAAGTGACAGTTTCTATCAAGTGAATACCAGAACATAAATGAGTTGTCACTTTCTAGTACTTAATAGCAGTTTACTCACTACACGAATGTGCAGCATTTTAGACTGTGTTGTATCAGAATTTCTGTTCCTGAGACTGCTTTCTGTTAGTCACTGCCAGTGCAACAGTGGACTGCTCCTAATTCCCCATGGCTGCCCACAACAGAATTCTTTCTTCAGTTACATGTTATTCTCTGCTGTGCTTGAGTGATGTTTCAATCCTCATATCTAGAATGATAAAGCAGCCACTGTGGGTGACCTGGCAGAATTATAAGCATGACTCTCTAGAAACTCTTTAGATATGGTTTTCCTTATCGTTGCTCATTTTTCTTGGGACAAAGTAGGTACTACAGCCAAGCTCAATGTCTGTGAATGGACAGATTAATTCCTTCGTCAGGTCAGAAGCATAGGAATGGGTGCATGGAAGCCTCATCTACCTCATCCACGTTGCATCTCCATAAGCTATAACGTAAAGTTCTACAGTGTGGGAGTTGACCAGAATGCAGCAAAGTCCCTTAAGGGCGTTACATAAATATCATCATCTGCTTTCTGTGGGGTTATTACATTTACTCACGAATTGTAATGTGTTTATTACTGTTTGAAAATCTGAAAGTGATGGCTAGTGATGTTTTCAACAGGTAAAGGTGCCTACTACCACTCATGATGACAAGAGTCTTAGAGCCAGGGAGAAGAGAACCAACTTCTCCAAGTTGTTCTGTGGCCTGTGGCATGCACATGCACATATAAAATAGATAGGTTAATGTAAAAAAAAAAATTAAAAACCTAAACGCTATTTGAGAAAAAAAAAAAGTATTGCATTGATTAATTATTCACAGTAAGAGGTTAAAACCAGAACCTAAACTTTTTCTAACTGGGGAAACTATACAAAAACTAACATGACTGTAAAGGTATTTGTCTGTTTGTTACACTGTTGTTTATTTTATGTGTGGTGTAGGTCAGAGGACAAGTTGCAGGAGTTGGTTCTCTCTTTCTGCCATGTGGGTTCTAGCAATCAAACTCATGTCTCTAGGCTTGGTACCTTTACCAGCTGAACCATCTCACCAGCCCAGTGGTTTCCTTTTTAATACAAAGAAGATCTGCAGAATCTAACAAGTACAATACAAAAAGACATTTTGGGAAATGAAGTAAATTTAAACTAATAATGATAAACTCACACACAAATACACACACACACACACACACACACACACACACATACACACACAAAGATCTATATAGAAGAGAATATGTATTACCTTGTTTCCACTAAAAGAGTAAAATCAGCCAATAGGTAATATAATCCAAACTATCGGTAAATCATTATTATAAACTGTCGACTCTGAATCAGAGGATAGGAAACATTTCACATAGCTCTTATTACTCCCTCCAAAGACCATTTGCAGAGAGTAAAAGGTAGTTACAGCCCTTTCCCATCTAGCCTGGGACAAGCTTTCAAAAGTCTTAACAAAAACTCTAAATATTTTACATAGTTATTATTCATTTAGTAATGGTCACTACTTATTTAATTAATTTGGCTTAAAATATGAAACTTGTAATATTTCTGAAGCAGTCATGTCTTAAAAAGCTTTACCTAAACCGTGTTAACATTTGACATAGCTGAGGAAGTGTTTCAGTGTTTAATAACATGTATAGGTCAGTTCCCAGTACCCACATCAGTTGGCTGCTACTGCCTGTAACTCCAGCTTCAGGGGTCTGACAGCTCTGGATTCCTGGTCTACCCAGAAAATGCTGCTGGGAGATCATGGGAAAACAATCCAGAAGGTGTTCTGGATATGGCTAAACCCAAGGCTGTTAATGGTTGTGCAAACTGTCCCCACATCGTATTAAAAATTGAAGGCAGGTTAGTGGGCTGAAGAGAGGATAGGAAGTAAGAAGCAGAGATCCCCTACAACATAGGGAGTCTCTTGAAAAGTTTCACTGTTGAAAGAGAGAAGAGAAAGTCAGCCCAACCTAGAGAGGCAGGTTTTCTTTACACATTTGTTTGGGTGTGAACGTGGTGGAATGTGCATGCCACATTCCTGAGTGGACTGGGCTAGCTGAGAAGAGGGAGCGAGCAGTAGTGAAGGCTAGTATTGGCTCAAGTGAGCATAGAACTGCACCCAGATAACTTTAAATGCTTTTGTAATAAATGGGAAAATAAACCAGCCTCTAAGGTTTAAGACTTTTTATTATGAAGATTTCTAATGCATCATAATTTTATCCATAGGCTCAATATAGCTCAAGTGAAAATGTTAGCTTATAACCGTGGCATGATAATATAATTATAAACTGTACAGAGCCATGAAAATGGTCAGGAACAACCAGAGCACTGCCAAGAGTACAGTGCTATTAAAGGATTTCAACAATCAGATACTGAGTCTTACTCTAAAGTTGTAAATTATGATTATGGGACAAGACAGACAATACGCTAGTGGGCTGGGAATAAAAAACAACAGACAGACTCCTGCTGTAAGGTAACACTTCGTTGTAGTGCACAAATGGAAATTCTTTGTGGGGGGAAAAAAGGTGAAATCAATTAAGCAAGAAGATGATACTTCTCTGTAAGGTTCACTATACATAAGAATCATTCTCAGATACATCATATCTTTAAATAATACAAAGTGTAAAATAATGCAAACTTAATGACCCTGGAGAAGGACAATAGTTCTTAAATAAATACAAAATGGATAAAAACATAAAATAAAAATGTGGCCCAAATAAGAATACATTCCATCAAAGGATGATATTAGAAGGGGAAAAAGGCAAACTAGAGGAGAGAAAACCACGTATAACACATTTACTCAGGACCAACAAATAACTAGGTTAAAAAAAAATGTCCCCATGCCTATAAGAAAAGTGAAACTTCAATTAAAAATAAATTAGCTCAAACTCAACTGTATTCTTTTATAAAATGAGAATGACCATGGAAAATAAACATATCTAGATAAATGATAGCTTACACCATGGTTTTATTGCAGCACAAATCACCAGAGGATACTTGAGTGACAATACAAATAACGCAGACTGGGAAATCTGTAAGGATAGGAGTGTCTCATACTTCAGCAGGCAGGGAAGCTCACAGTCTAGGTCCTAGAGAGGTCAGTGTCCGATGAAGGCCCAATCTGCCATGCAATCCTCACTGACAGAAGAATGGAAGAAGGAAAGGGATGAGTTTCGCTCCTCAGCCCCTACATGGGTTACTAATCCAATTCCTGAGAGTTCTGCCCATGACTTCATCACCTGTGCCACACCCCTTCATGCTGTTGCACTGAGGAATGCTCAGTAGAAGCTTTCAAGAGATCAACCTTCAGTGCATAGTAGAGGGTTTGGTCGTTGGTTTCGGTTCACTTGTACCTCAAGCCTCTTTCGTTTTCTATATATATCTGTATCTCTCTGGCATGTTAGAGCTATTTAATAAACCCAAAGTCCATTCAAATGTCACTCACTGATCTCCTCACTGTGAGGAGAAAAGAACTAAACTTTGATTGTTTTTCTCTGAACATATCCTAGCTTGAGTAAACTTTCCCCAAGGCTTAATCAAGACCTACAGAGTCTGAGGCGAGAGATGAGAGGAAGCAAATGAGGAAGAGGGTGGCCACGGTTATCATCTATTAAATCTGAGCTAAGCGTTTGCAGTGGATCAACTGGTCTAATCCCCACGGCTCCACAGCTTGGGCAACTCTGATGTTAAACAATAGGAACTCTTCCTCTACACTTTATGCTGCCTCTCCCAAACTATTACATGTGGGAAGAGAAGAAGTTCCTTGTATTTCCTGGCCACAACGCTAATCCCATAATCACATTGCCTTACCAAGTCTACCTTCTGACATTCCCTTAACTTTGATATGTTTTTGGCATTGAGGCCCATAAAGATGTAAGGGGTAGACTGGGAAGGGTTCCAGGCACAGGGTGAGAGGGAAGAGAGACTGACGGGCATCATATGAAGGCACCGTGGTAACGTCCTGTAACCAACGACAGCCACCATTTTGGCTGGGGGTGGAGAGATGTAATCCTCGTGCTGGCAGATGTAACACTTAACTAGTATTGGTCAGAATCACAGGTATGCTTAATATGCTTAGGGATGGTTTGGCGCTTAGTTTTATTTAGAAATATTCAAGAATAATTGAGGCTTCTGGGATTTTTCGTTTCTTTTCTGTTTCTTCTCACTTTATCAGAGCACACTTGTAACATGTTACAGAAACAGATACTATATGCATTTCATAAATATTTTAATTTTAACAAAATATAAAGTCACCCTCTCTCAGAGAATCCAGCCTCATCCTAAACTAAGACAATGTTTCCCTTCTGTGTTGCAGACCTTGGGTAATGAGATGAGTACAGATGACGAGACTGAACTCACAGAAGAGAAGGACAGCTATATCTGTGCAGTGTGCCTAGATGTGTACTTCAACCCTTACATGTGCTACCCCTGCCACCACATCTTCTGCGAGCCCTGCCTCCGGACTCTGGCCAAAGACAACCCCGCAAGCACTCCCTGCCCACTGTGCCGGACAATTATTTCTAGAGTCTTTCTCCAGACAGGTAATGTTCTCTTTTATTATCATAGTCAATCAATGTTTTCTGATTACCTCTTGGTTTTAACTCCAAAGGCATCATGTAAATCATTGTGAAGTCAATGAAAATCACCTACGATGTGATTGTTGCTCTAGTTTATAAAACAGTGCTTGCCCAGCTAATTATACTATTCCAGAACCACAGGTGCAAGCAGGACTTCCTTCTGACCCCTGTCTCTGCACACAGATCCTTCAAAGCATCCTAGCCGGCTTTGTTCTGTCTCTACAGACACCTCTTTCTTTTTAAGCCAGTGAGAGTAATGTAGGAAGGAGGAGCTGATTACCTACTTGTGTGAGGACGGTGATAAGCCATCTGATCCATGTTGATAGAGAGGTACAAACTAATGCACATGGCCATAAAGCACTTGGGGAGGTGGCAGTGTTCACCGTGTACTAGGGAGGGGCTTTCTATCACCATGTTTTATCCTCAGACCAACAGAGTCAAGTGGAGATCAAGGTATGTCCTTTAAGAGCAAAAGTAAAGACTTTAAACCGAAGTTTTAATCCCTGAAATAACTCAAAGGACCCACCACCTATCTGGGTGAAACAGTAAGCGTGGATAGCCAGACCCAGCCAGCTGTACAAAGGCTTGCAGTTCTAATCAATGACGTGACAGTCCAGGCACGACCCTCTGATCTGCCTAGTGCAAGGAGACTGTTGCAGAACCCTGCACATCCCCTGACCAATTGTGTGCTCGCCGAGAGCACACAACACTACCAGCAGAGAAGTGTGGTCAGGGCCCAGGTCTCTCAGCAGTTATTCCTTCCTTTCTGGGAGCAGAACCATCAAAGATGGAGAGAGGAAACTGTCCTTAAGAGGGCAGAAGCTTGCAGGATAGTCCCATTCTCTATCTTGTGGTTGGAACATTGATGTGGGAAGAAAGGGTTCTGCCGCATGGCCAGAGAACATCCTATCCTCAGAGTTAGCATCACCTACCAAGAGTTGTTTTGACGGGATGCAGCTGTTTCTTGTGTCCCTACCTCACTGTGTCTCACTAAACACTATAGAGTGTTCAGATAGATCTTATCCATGTCTTCTAGGATCATGTTTAATACAGATAGCAATTATAAAATGTATTTCCTTCATGCCTTAAATCAATAATGACTAAATTCTCTCTTGGTTTGTATTCAGAATAAAAAGTTTACATTTTTTTATTTTCAAATAGTTATTCTAAAACATGTCACTTTAGTAATATCAACAGTCTCTTTAAGAGGAAACTACATATGCTTTTATACTGTTCATTTATGGACTGATAAAATAGAGTGTCCTCTTACTACCTCAAAAATATTTGAGATAATTTACAAAACATGTCAATTAAATACTAAAATAAGGGAAATAAAAGTTGAATGGAACACAGACTACATACAGGTACAGGTGCAGGTGCATAAGCCATGCGATCTTCACAGTAGCTACAGGTTAACATAAGCTGTGCGGTCCTCACAGTAACTACAGGTTAATATAAGCCATGTGGTCCTCACAGTAACTACAGGTTGATGGAGTTTTAAATGTTCTAATATATAATGAAAATTACAAGTAAATGTTTGAAGAAGTGATTTTCATGATCCATTAAAAGGAAAATATGAATTTTTAAGGATAAGCAAAGGAGTTTCTGGCACTTACTCCTAAGAAAAACGTTTATGACTTCTCCGGAACATAAGAGTAAGCAATGTCCTCAGAAACATCCTCAGAGAAAATGTAGCATCAAGACTTCTCTTTATTGCTTAGGGTATTTTAAATAAAACCTGAGGAAATACCAGTATAAATTAGAGAGAGCCATATTGCTAATTGCTAATATAATATGGCTCAGTTTTCTTGTTAAAATAATTTCAGATAGTGAGCTCAGACTCACCTGTGTTCATCTGTACCATTTCAACACAGCATTTAATGGATTTCTTTTCACAAAATTGTATGTCTTTGTGTCTGTCTCTGTGTGTGTGTGTGTGTGTGTGTGTGTGTGTGTGTGTGTTTGCGCATGCGCAGGAGAGAGAGAGAGAGAGAGAGAGAGAGAGAGAGAGAGAGAGAGAGAGAGAGAGAGAGAGAGAATGAGAATATGGGGTATATGCATTTCTAAGCTTTTGTCATTGTTACCCAAACTATGAGATCATGTGAACAATCTTTTTTAATTTGTTTCCTTGTTTAACCTAAAGTCCTTATGTTTCTTGTAATGTCATCATGTTCTACTTAGCTCATTTACTTTTATGGAATATTTACACTTTTTTTGTTTATAGTTTTAGTTGTACATTAATGGCCCACATGGATAAGTGTTTGAATACACCATAGCATGCTTCCTTGTGATGAACTTCTGGAAGCAGAGGTAGTACTCAAACTCTTGTTTTAATGTAGCCCATGACTTATCAGTAGCAGCAGTGTGTGATGGCTTGCTGTCTCTACCACCTTGGTCAACTAGTTTTCTATTTTAAATTCCTGACCATGAGGATTCTTTTATATTTCATGCCACTTTTTGCCATATGTGGAAAGCAGTCTTACCCCTTTGTCATTTATACCTTATTTTTTGGTTACGATATTTTACCAGTGTGCCAAATATCTAGATTTTGGTTTGGTTTGGTTTTCTTTTTGGTAGCATCGGGTGTGTAACCTTTGTCTTTATTGTTAATTCTTAGGTAATAAAGGCCCTACCAACTATAAACCTTTATAAGCCTTCCTTTTACCTACTTTTTTTTTCCTCCTCTTTTATTTTTGATATTTTATGTACATTTCCAATGTTTCCCCTTTTCTGAGTCTCCTCTTTGTATACCCCCCATCCCCTCCCCAACCCGCCTCTAGGAGGGAATTCCACCTCCCACCCCACCCCACCCCCCGTCCACCCATTCCCATTTTCCCGCCTTGATATTCCCTTTTACTGAGGCCTCTAACATCCTCAGGCCCAAGGGCCTTTCGTCTCTCCCTGATGGCCATCGAGGTCATCCTCTACCACATATGTGGTCCAAACCATAAGTCCATCAATGTGTATTCTTTGGTTGGTGGTCCGAACTCCAGGAGGACCGGATTGGGAAAAGATCTTAACCAATCCTATGTCCGATAGAGGGCTAATATCCAATATATACAAAGAACTCAAGAAGTTAGACTCCAAAAAACCAAATAACCCCATCAAAAAATGGGGAACAGAGTTAAGCAGAGAATTCTCAACTGAGGAAATTCGCAGGGCTGAGAAGCACCTAAAGAAATGCTCAACATCCCTAGTCA
>CM052716.1:44637918-44707848 GCA_028551405.1 Uromys caudimaculatus
AATGGAGTACTACTCAGCTATTAAAAACAATGACTTAATGAAATTTGCAGGCAAATGGATGGAACTGGAAAATATCATCCTGAGCGAGGTAACTCAGTCACAAAAGAAGGAACAGGGTATGTACTCACTGATAAGCGGATATTACCTACTTTTTTTAAGTCACACTCCGTTCTCATTTTCCCACCTTTCCTGGGCTGCTTGACTTACCTGAGGATAAGGCACCATTTTGCAATCCTTAGGCACATGTCCCAGCAACACTTCAGGAGGCGTTCTCTCTGTGGCAACTGAACTGTCTCTCTTGGCAGCCGTTCTTGCTACTGTGTCAGGAACCATTACCTCACTTCTGATTATTTTAGTATTTATATTTAAAAACTCAGAAAGTTTAAATTAATTTGAGGATGAGTAACATTTTAGTGGATTTTTTTATAATAGTGATTATTATAGTTTGTCACTTTTCAGTAAAGTTCTATAATTTCTTTCCTAAAGGCTCTGCACAGCTTATATTGACTTTATTATGTATATGTAATCATTGGTTGCTAATATAACATTGATTGTTTTCTCTTCCTTCAGTCTTGGCTATTTTTACTGATGTTAGGAAAAAGTCACCTAGTCTTGTACTCTTCTGTTTCTGACTTAGTGTTGGGAATTATTTAATGAATAAATTAATCATAAAAATTACCTAATGTTATCATTCTGATTGTGAGTAAACCATGGGATTGTTATTGCCAAAGGTCACTTGAACTGTAATAATATGTTCTTGGATAAATCACTTGATGTTAGCTGTGATCTCAGTGTACTACTTAATGCTGATAAAAGTTGAAAAGTTGAAGTAAGATAGGATGCACAGAAGAAATGACAGAGACATCAAGATATGCTTATAAGAAAAGTATGAGGATAGACTGTTAAAAGTTGTTAAAAAAAAAAAAATAGTCCCATTAGTAATGATTCTGTCCGCTGGTAATTTGTTTCCATAAGCTCCTTCTTTCTTCCTAACTTAGCCCTGAGCACTGAGTCCTCCTAACACTCACCAATGGGTCCTGGTAGCAAATGGATCCAGCCTGTGTTCCCTAGTAATCTGTTTCATCGGCCACAGTCACAAATGAGTATGTGCTCTGTCCAATGGGATGAGAAGAAAAGACATTGGAAGAGCTGCTTTCTTTCTTTTTGGACATGAGCAAAAATGTTTACAGTGTTACCTATGGTAGACATTTTCTGAACAAATGGGGAACCAATCTTAGTATAAAGACTGTAAAATGGATGTCAGAACTGAGAAAAATACATGAAATGGGATTGTAATGGCGTTGTTGGACACGGAGTCAAACAAGCCTAAAATTGAGCTTTAGAGTTCCTGTTATATAAAACAATACATTTGCTCATTAACTAGGGCAATTTTAATAGGTTTCCTGTGAGGTTTCAACTAAAAGTAACTTAACATGCTAGGTATAATAGTGCAAGCTTTTAATCCCAGCACTCAGGAGGTAGAGGCACTAGGATCTTGGGAGTTTGAGGCCAGCCTGGTCTACACAAAGAGTTCTGTGACAACAAAGGCTACATGGTAGACCCTGTCTCAAAAACAAACAAAAAACTAACACAACCGATAAACTTATACTAATTATAAAGATAACCAACTTAAAATTATGGTTCGATGCATAAAAATTCATAAGTGTGAAGACTAGAAGACAGTATAAAAGCTAATCAGTAATACTTTAAATTAATAAGGAAATAGTAAAGTAGATGTGCAAAGTGATGGTGTGACATCAGTGTCCCCAACCTCTGCCAGCACAACCACTTAACTGACGAAAGTATTTTTAAAATTAACCTATGTACATAGAGCAAATGGGAAAAGGTTTACTTAAAAAATACCTACTAAATTTTACCAGTTTGGCTAGGAAGGCGGGTCAGTGGGTTAAGAGCTCTTCAGCCCTGTAGAAGACCCAGATTCAGTCACCAGCACCCAAATTGTGGCTCACAATCATCTGTAACTCCAGTTCCAAATAATCAGACACTCTCTTCTGGCCTCACAGGAATTGGATAGATCAGAACAAACCCCTGTCCTCGATGGTTGTACCCAGAAAATAGAGTCATAATACATGACTATCTAAATACAGGTACATAAATATACATAACACAGACAGATGCAAATAAATAAGTAAATACCCATCACAGAAGACAGTCAAATAAAATAAGTAGCAAAGAAAGGCTTTGCTAGAGCAGAGTGAGCTCTACAGAAATGTAAGTGCTCACTGCACCTGTGCACAGCAGCGCACAATCTAAACGGAGAGCAGGCTTTGACTCATAGCATCAAGGAAGGTGGAGGAGACCACAGACAAGAGTGGAGAGGAAGAATTGGGTGAGAAAAATGACCTATCCAAATTGTGTATTCAAGTCACTAAAAAATTAAAAGGTAGACAACCACTAAAACAAGACCCAAGAGAAAAGAAAAATCTACATACCATGAGTACTTGATTTTTTTTTTTCAAAAGTGCCAAAGATTAGTCCTAATGATGCTTGACCAGATGCTTCTGGAGCCACTGTACACCACATGGGAAAGAATGAATTTGCACTCCTGTGTATGTTAACTCCAGAACAAAGTCATAAATGTAGAATGAATTAAAAATAAATTCTTAGAAGGAAGCATAAGATTTTATCTTCATGAACTTTGATTAAGCAGCGGTTCCATAGATACAACAGCTAGGGCACAAACATTCAGGGAAGATGGGTAAATTAGACTTCGTTAGCGTTGATGCATCAAAAAAGGGCAAAAAACAAAATGAGGATCTTCTCACAAACATTCTAATAGACTTGAGGTCCATGTAGAGAGACCTCTAAGTTGCACAGAAGGTGGGAATATCTTGGGTATTAAAGGGGGTCCCAGAGTCAGTACATATTCTGTACAATCACTCCCGCCTCCCCCCCCCTTTCCTGTTCACCAGTACACCCTGATCTTAAAAGGAAAGCCCTGCCAGCTTTCCCATCTGACCATCGCCCTAACCCTGATTCAGTAGAATGAATTCTACTTATTATAGATAAGCAGATATAAAGAAATTGAAGTCCATGGGAATCTCTAAACAAACAAGGAAATAACATCCAAGCTAAGCTGAGACTTTAAGCATTAAAGAGAAATGTGCTGCTCCTTCAGAGGTGTGTGAGCTGTCACGGTAAGATGCTATTGCTTTTAGGTGCAGAGCAAAGGCCCAGGCATCTGCAGCTTTTGGGACAGTCCCAAATAATTCTCAATTATCCTGCTTCTGTCTGACCTCCTAACGTCCTATGAGACTCTCTCCGGGATGCTCAGCTTATCAGCAAGAATATCGCACCTTTTAATAACCTCTTTTTACTGTGACCATCTGTGATTTGCCTTGGTCATGTCCAAATTTATGGGAAGGTTATTTCACAGTTTCTCCGATTCTACACCAGCAAGTCTGGTCTATTAGTTCTTATGCTGATGGGATTCTGGTTCTGCTTCTATTTGTTCCTCTGGGATTCCCTTTTTCCAGTTCACCTCATATAGAACAATCTCTGCCTCTGAACCCGTACGGATTCCCGAGCAGGAACACTATCTGACTGTGTCCACTTGTCTGCTAGGGTAGTCCCTCCAAAGCTTTAATCTACGGGAATGAATATTCTTATTATAAAAATAGGAATATATGCACAGTATTTAAAGTGTGGTTTCTCAGAGTTCTGTCATCTTTGTACCATCATTATAAATTTTACTCTGTCCACATATTAGGAGAGACCTTTTATTTTCTACTTAAGGGATCTTCTTACCAACATAATTGTCAAGTATTTATCTTAGTCTCATCCTTGGCAATATCTCTATAAAGTTATTGATTTGATGTTCTGGTTTGTATCTTCTAATACACATAAGTGGCAGTTTTAAATATTCAGTCTTATCCAGACTTACTTCAAATGTCATTAATGGTTTATAAACCAATGTCTGGAAGACATTGACTCACATGTATGGAGATTTGCCTCTAGAAGAAAATGCTTAAAGCCCTTCTAGGAATGAGCTAAGTAAGAGTAGCCTAAGATACCTAGGCTACCTCTTCCTCCTGGCTCAAGTAACCATCTCTCCTAAGGCTCCCAAGGAGCTGCAACTACTGATGCACACAATACTGCATTTCTTAAATTTCCCCTTAAGCTCTACCCTAACACTTGATATTTTAACCATTGAAGTGTATTGCTTTGACTACTTTACAAAATAGTGTATCACAGTGTTATGGGTCAGACCTGCACCCATAATTTGGGAGCCTGAGACAGAAGGATCACTGTGAATTTCTGGACAGGCTAGACTACATAGTAAGCTCTAGGCCCACCTGGGATACAGAGTAAAACTTTGTCTCAATCACCTGGAATAACTAAATAACTTAAACAAACTAGTAGAAGAACTACGTGAGAAGGGAGGGTGTGGTTGCATTTCTTTTTACATAGAAGACAGAGAATTCTGGATTTTGCTAAAGCCAAGATTTTCTATACTAATCACCTCTGAGGGACCCACTAATGTATCCCTTCCCATAGCTTTCAAAAACCTTGCCTAAAATGTAATTTACAACATATAACAAATGCCACAACACTATGAATGCTTAGCATTTTGTCTGCAGCACTCTAAGAGCTGAGTTACTGTTGAACTGAGCTCAATTACGTAGATATCCTTTTGCCTTTTTCAGCATGGGCAAAATCAGTCATCCCTGAATAAAGCTGAAAATAATTTTCCAAAGCTCCAAAGCTGCCAAAAGGTTCTGTAATCCAAAATAAATATAAGTGTTTGAGGCAAAATGTTTGGTTAAATGTAATATTAAAAAGTCTTTTTTCCATTGTGTAAGCGTGCCACATTGTCTTTGTCCATTTCTCTATTGAGGGATATCTAGGTTGTTTCCTATTTCTGGCTGTCATGAAGAGAGCAGCACTAAATGTGGTTGAGCAAGTGTCTCTGTGGTAACATGAAACATTATCTATCAAGCTGGATCCTGTGGCAGGTTAATTTCCAGAGGAAATCGCTGCACAGATTTCCATACTGGCACTTCCTGCAGCAGTGGGGGCGTGCCCCTGTATTCCACGCCCTCTTCAGAATGAGCTGTCACTTGTTTTATTGACCTTAGCCACTCTGACAGGTATAATATAGGATCTCAAAGTAGTTTTGATTTACAACTCCCTGATGGCTAAGGATGTTGAACATTTCTTCAAGTGTTTCTCAACCATTTGAGATTTTTCTGTTTAGATCTGTACCTCCGTTTTAGTTTGGTTACCTTTTTTCTTGATATCTGATTTCTTGAGCTCTTTGTATATTTTGTGTATTAGCCCCCTATCGGATGTATAGTTGGTAAAAAAAATAAATAAAATAAACTATTTCTCAACTGTAGTCTGTCAAGTCATTCAGATGACAGTGTTCTTTGCCATGCAGAAAGTCTATTTATTAATTGTTGATCTCAGTGCCTGCAATTTCTGTTCAAGTCTTTTTCTGTGCCAAGGCTACCCCTCACTTTCTCTTCTATCAGGCACAGTGTACCTGGTTTTATGCTGAAGTCTTTGATCCTTTGAGAGTTGAGTTTTGTACAGGATGTTAAGCATGGCTCTATTCGGAGTTTTCTACATATACCCATCCAATTTGACCAGCACCATTTGTTGAAGACGCTGTCAAAACAGAAACAGAAACACCAAGCCAGCCACAAGCTCTTATCTAAAATGCTGTGCTACATGCAAGATATGCAGGAGTAGCTGACCAACATGTAATGCACTCCACAGTGTGTGTGTGTGTGTGTGTGTGTGTGTGTGTGTGTGTGTGTGTGTGTGTGTGTGTTAGTTTTGTTTTGTTTTGTTTTGTTTTGATATAGTTAGGAGGGCTTTTTGTTTGTTAGTTTTGTTTATTTATTGGTTTGTTTGGCAGGATCGATGGTAGTTTGTTTTCTTGGTCTAGAGCAGGTTTTATTGGACTGGGTTTCTATTTGTTTTGTTTTGTTTTTTTAGAAAGAGCTAAAAGTTGGGTGGCTAAGGAGGGGGAGAGAATCTAGAACGACTTACGAAGGAAAAGAATATAATCAAAATATTTATAAATTAAAATAGCTTTACCTAGTAAAAATCATTAAGAAAAAGTCTTTTTCCTTTAACTTCCTAACTGAAGGGTTAAAATACCATACCAACTCTTTATTCTGGTACACCATTATATTTAATTATATTATGAAAACCAAATATTATGGTGACAAATGCTAAAGGGGAAAATGTAGTAAAAATGAACAAAATTTCAACAAAAGTTTATCTTGATAATTACAAGAAGTCCTAAATATCAAAGATCTGCTAAACATAAGTCACTCTCAGTGATGACAATGATATAAGCCCTATAGCTCCATTTTGACAAGATGATAAATAAATGGAGTGTGGACTTAGATTTTTGTCCCCGTTTTGTGTCTCTCCAGGCTGATTATTTAGCTGCAGAATGGTACTTCCCAAAGCAGATTTAGTCAGGAGTGGGTGGTTCACAAGGAAAATATGAAAATCAGATTGAAATTTACTTGATGAGCATGTATAGGTTAGGATTTGTCAGAATCGAATGAGAGTCCAGCTGGCTTTGTTCCTAGCATGCTGTTCCCTTCAGACTCCCAGTTAGCGGCAGATCTTCAATTAGCACATAGTAAGAACTTCCCAGGCCTAAGAACTGGCCCCATGATTATACTGTTCTCTCTTACCTGTGATTGAAACTGGTAATTTCCCATTGAATTTAGACCTCTACAACAGACGGAGCTTTCTCTGCTTTGTTGACACCGAACATTTTGAAGTGTCCGGGATGTATGCAAAATGCATTTCAATAGGAGTGTTAGAATCCATTTCAAACGGAATTTTCTTGCCCTTCTTGCAGAGGTATAAAGAATTATTGCCTTGAAGTCCTGAAAATAGCTTGGTAACAGCTTGTGAATTGTCATTGCTTTTCAACAGTGTGTCTCGGTGTCAAGCATGTTTACCCTTCTCCATTCCTGTGTGAAGGGGGAATCTCAGATGTGCTTGACATAGCATTTTAACCCAACCTCACCCCTTCCACTGTTAAACAATACAAAGAAAACTGGATTAAATGCCCTAGAAATAGTAAAAACATTCTAAGAACACTTCACAAGGCAGTGGTTCTCAACCTTCCAAATCCTCTAACCCTTTAATACAGTTCCTCATGTTGTGGTGACCCCAATCATAAAATCATTATTGTTGCTACTTAGTAACTGTAATTTGCTACTGTTATGAATCATACTGCAAATATCTGGATTTTCCCATGGTCTTAGGTGACCCCTGTGAAATAGTCATGACCCAAAGAGGTTGTGACCCACAGGATGAGACCTGATGCTTATGGTATTAGTAAATCACAGGAAATTGAGCAACATGAGTTGGCAGCAGGTGCAGAGACCTATTTCCTTAGAAATCTCTTTTCACAGCAACAGCCACTCACTGGGATTCTAAACCCATCACTCGGTTATGTCTTGAACATCGATAGTAATGTATACTCTATACATTAATCTCCTGGAACCAAATAATGTCTGTGAATAAGCATACTGGCCCCTGTGGGGATTATACCTCCACTGAAAGAAGGAATCCTAAGTGTGGAATTCCAAACCTTGGAGAAGTAACCTGAATATTATTGTCACAACTTTTGCATGCTCCCCTTTCTGTCAGGTGTTCTTTTGTGCTGTGTTCCTGGGGGGAAAGATGAGAAATTGTGTATCAAACAATATAGGACTGAGATGTGAATTCTGGGGGTAAGGGTTTTGTAATAATAAGAAAAAATAGAAATGAATGAATAAAAATGGACTAGCAGGAGCTTTAATAAACTGAATGAGATAACCTGAATACGTATTCCTGCGCATTTTAAATAAGAGTCTAATACTAGTGGGCCTGTCTAATAGAGCCTGCCTTGCGTTTATAATCTTGCCTTCTCCACTTCTTAATAAGATTCCAAGGCACCACCGAGAATCAACCTGTGAGAGCCCTTAGCCCACAGCCTTAGGATTGTATTTTTATTTGATACAATTGAATACAGGATCCATGCAAGTGCATAGCTTTAACTTCTACAGTTAGCAAGATGCCAGAAACTATGCTTAACAAATACTTGCTTAACAATAATGAAGTGTTTAAATATAAAGTTACCAAATACCAAGCCCAGAGCTGACAGCAAAGTGAAATGCTGGCTGTGTGGCGCAAGCCTTTAATCCCGGCACTTAGCGGGCAGAGGCAGGTAGGTCTCTATGAGTTTGAGGCCAGCCTGGTCTACAAAGCAAGTTTCAGGCCAAACAGGTCTATAGAGTAAGATCCTGATTCAAAAAAATACCATATTGATGTAATCCGTACTCCAAAATTACTTTATTACATATATAGCTGCCCCTTTCTAATTGTTAATGAAACCCAATAATGATGTAAATTCTGGTTATATGTAATCCTCAAATATATCAAGGAAATGACAATTCCTTTCAGGTGTGTGTGTGAGTGTGAGTGTATGAAAGAAGGAGGGGAAGGGAGGGAGGGAGGGAAGGAGAGAGAGAAATAGAGAGAGAGAGAGAGAGAGAGAGAGAGAGAGAGAGAGAGAGAGAGAGAGAATGTTTAGTCTATAAGTTAATTTTGCATGGCTTCTTCAATTGCTCTCCACCTTATTCTTTGAGGCAAGGACTCTCCTTGAACCTAGGGTTCACTGATTGGCTGATTGGCCAGAAAGGTGGGCCAGCAAGCCCCAAGGATCCACCTGTACATCTCCAGCACTGGGATTAAAACCGTGTGCTTTTACATCCAGCTTTTTATGGGGATCAAGCTCAAGTATTAACGCTTCCATGGCAAATACTTTACCGGCCTCTTTCCCATCCTGCCCTAATTACTTTGATTTTATGAAAGCCTCGCATTCAGATGCTACAGTTTCAATGCTATTGCCAAGACATTTAACCTATGACCAAGGTGACTTATACAAGGAAGCGTTTGCGTGGAGCTCACAGTTTCAGAAGGTTAGAATCCATGATCATCGTGGCAGGGAGCAGAGCAAGGCACTGGAGGAAAAGGCAGAGAGAGCTACCTGAGAATGGTGTGGGCTTTTGAAATTTCAAACTCACCCCCCAGTGACACCCCTCCTCCAACAATGCCTTGCCTTTTAGTCCTTCCCAAACAATTCTACCCACTGGGGACCAAGTCCTCAAATACATGACCCTGTAGGAGCCATTCTTATTCAAATCACCATACAAGGAAAGAAAGTGTTTTTCTGACTGAGCCACCTCCCCGCCTCTAGTAATTACTGGTTTTTAAATGCAAACACATCACATGCTACCATTTCCACTAGTATTTCCATCCTGTTTAACTGAAAGTCTCATCTGAACAAATGTAAAGCTTTCAGTATTTTCTAGTACATTCAATAGCACTGGATATTGAGTGTGTCTGCCAAGCTCTAGTGTACTTTGTAATAAGAAGTGCACACCCCCACCCCGGGTCATCAAGATGGTTCAGCTGGCAAAGTCACTTATCCCCAAGCTTGATGACTTGAATGGAACCTCAGGGACCCACACAGAGGAAGAAGGGAACCTACTCCTAACCCTCACACCCAAGCTACAGCATGCATGCACCCCTCTAAAACACACACAATACATAACATACATTTATTATTATTATTATTATTATTATTATTATTATTATTATTATATCTTTTTTACAGTCCAGTCACCCCCCTCCTGGTCTGCCCTCTGACAGTTCCTCCTCCCATTCCTCCTTCCCCATCTCCAAGAGGATGTCCCCACCCCACCAGACCTCCCCACTCCCTGGGCCCTCAAGTCTCTTCAAGGTTAGGTGCTTCTTCTCTCACTGAGGCCAGATCTGGCAGTCCTCTGCTGTATATTGTTGGGGACCTCACATCAGCTGGTGTAAGCACCTGGTTGGTGGCTCAGCGTCTGAGAGATCTCATGTGTCCAGGTTAGTTGAGACTGCTGATCTTCCTGTAGAGTCACCTTCCTCCTCAGCTTCTTCCAGCCTTTCCCTAATTCAACCACAGGGGTCTCTGGCTTCTGTCCATTGGTTGGGTGTAAGTATCTGCATCTGACTCTTTCAGCTGCTTGTTGGACCTCTCAGAGGACAGCTATGCTAGGCTCCTGTCTGGAAGCATACCATAGCATCAGTAATAGGTCAGGCCTTAGAGCTTCCCCTTGAGCTGGATTCCAATTTGGGCTGGTCACTGGACTCCTTTCCCTCAGTATCTTCTCCATTTTTGTCCCTGTAGTTCTTTTAGACAGGGGCAATTCTGGGTCAGAGTTTTGACTGTGGGATGGCGACCCCATCCCTCCACTTGATGCCCTGTCTTTCTACTGGGGGTGGACTCTGCAAGTTCCCTCTCCCCACTGTTAGGCATTTCATCTAAGGTCCCTCCCTCTGAGTCCTGAGTGTCTCTCACGTTCCAGGTCTCTGGTATATTCCAGAGGGTCCTCCTATCTCCTGCCTCCTGACGTTTCCTGTTTTCATTCTTTCTGCTGGCCCATAAAATACATTTTTTAAAAGAAAAAAAGGGAGGCCCATGCTCTCCAATAGGTAGTAGCAGCTGAAAGCGACATAGAGGGTTCTGTCACCTCTCTCCTGTCTCCAGCTTGTCCTTAGTGTTTCTCTCAGGTTATTTTAAGAGATGTAATGTTGGATATTCCATTTGTTGTCGCCTGTGCCACTGAGATGAAATAATACATATTTATAGGAGAATAGCATCCATGGATAAGGGTACTACTACTCAGGCTTATAGAAATGTAAGAGAAGGCTTAATACATTGAAATACTATTACAACCAAAAAGAATGTAAGGTCATTCCACCAGTGGCTATCAACTCTAGCTGTGAATCAGAATCAAGGTCTTGTTAGAACAGACTCACAGCCCCCATACCCACAGTGCTGACCCACACTCTCTGGATGAACGTGTCTTTTTAGCCAAGTGTCTTAGTGATTTTGACACCTAGCCAGGCATTTTGAAAACATGGATCTAATACAATGTCCTTTAGGTAGAATTAGATTTAATTAACCTCTATCCCTAAATACATCATCAAAGGACCAGGCACATAGCAGATCATAGAGTACATTTCTGCTGGAGATTAGGTGAGAAGATATAAAAAGCAGCTTGCTGGCTGACAGAGAACCCCACAGTTAAAAAGCATTAAGCCCAGCTCTAACTTGGGCCCGCAGTAATTGCAGCAATGATTTCTTGATCTTCTCTCGTCTACATGTCTCTCTGTTCAACTGTAGCAAATAAAATCATCCAAAATGATCAGTATCACAGGATCACGCTGTAGGCACATGGGTGCATGCACAGCTTCAATTGCAGTATATCTTGCAAGTTATAATAATTGCCGTAATCATACTGTTCTTCATTTGTTTACCCTGAATGTTATCTAAGTATTTCACTACATTGATTTTTTTTAAAGCTCACTGTCTGAACTTTAAGTTCCTTAAAGCCAGAAGTGGAATAGTGCTGTGGGGTCTATTTAAATCCAACATAATTCAAACACTAGGCCAATGTAGATGACACAAATGTATTGTAATAAAGCTGCTATTGATGGATCAAGACCACATAACAAACTTGGGAGGTGAACTATGGCCCTGAAGAGAAATTGCACAGCATATTTAAAAGATGAGACAACAGATCGAGGAGGAACAGGGTGAACTGTAGCAATGTTCAATCATATTTTGACATCAGGGGTTGAGCAACGAAGTTTTCACCAATCAGGATAGGAGGAGGTTCCTGAGAACATGAACTTAGTTTGACCCTGCCTGGAGGATGGAGGAGCTGTTCTTGAGATGTCTGGACTCAGACAACCGTTTGCTTACAGTAGAAGCTGGTCAGCTGCTGGGACCTGGAACCTTGAACTTAGTTTCTCACTATGGTTCAATGGAGTCTGGAAGTGAAGTGCTGACATCTTGAATGAGTCTCACTCACTCGACCCAGCTGTCACTCAGGCACTATGGTTGTGCTTTTCCCATCTCCCCAGAAAAAGCTTCTGGCTGGCTTTTGCATTTTTTAAATCTGTTTTGCCAGAGTCCAATTATATTTCCAAGTAAGTTTTCAAATAAAGAGGGTATGCGATGGTGTCTTTGTTTACTACATCAACGTTTTAGAATTCGGTAGAGAGGGTTAATAAAAAGTCTTGAGTTAACGACACTCCTCTGCTTAGTTTATGTTGTCTGGATCACGGACTCTTCATTACCTTACCACCTCGGTCTGTTTATGAGTCGTTTAGAATGTTGTGTTATTTTCCCTAATGGTCAATACAATATCACTTATCAGATACTTGATTTATTGGAAGATGATGCAAATTAAAATCATTAGCCCTGGAGGGTAATGCTACAAGTCATTGATTACTTCTGTTATCTCCTCATGAGTGTGAATGGCAAAGAGGTAATGATTCCTCTTGGTCAGGAGATAGTCGCCTTGACTAAAGAGCTGTTCATTGGCAGTAGACTGAGTGGAGTGTAGGGAAATACTTTTACACTTCTGTAGAAAACAACACAAGGATCCTCACCCTGAAAGCAGTTAGGCATTTAAACATTTAAAGGACAAAGAATTCAGGAGCCATAACAAGCCCGGCTTACATATAAAGACTAAAAATGTCCTTTGCTCTACCTCATGTGCTTGGATTACCGGCCCACAGCTATGGATTAGGGACAGGGCTGGGGTTGCCACTTCATACCCAGCTTCAGCCGCCCAGTTATGCACTGTCCCTTTTGTCGGTAAAAATGTGAACTGGGAATGAGTTTTTCTTTTACTTTTCTTGAGCATCAGCCTAAGGCAGTGCTAGGTAAAATAGAAACAAGCGTATGCAACTAGACTAGGCTAAGGCTCAGAAAGACGTAGGAAAGAAAGCACTGAGGCGCCAGGGGCTACAGAGGGTCACTGGGGAGAGACACTGGGTGTTTCTTGCATTGGCTGCCCTCTCCAGTACAAGCCTCTCCAAGGAGAAGTCAGACTCTGGCTAGGCCTGCCCGCCTGCCCTGGTATGGCCCTGTGGCCCTCAGGCTGTCTGCTGTTCGAATGGAAGGCCGTGCATAGCCTCTGGTTGGCCCGAGTTCTTTTCTGCTGTCTGTTATTTCTGTTCTTTAATGTACAGAAGTCTTCTTGACAGCAGCCAGTCTGTGTGCGCCATCATTTCACCGTTCCACATGGCTCCGAATGTAGATGCTTCCCTCCAAACATGCATTTTGTATGTAAGCATAGCTTCAACGCTGCTTCAAATAGGAATTTGGGTTACACATTTGGTATTTTTGAAATTAAATGCATTTTTACATTTACAGACTTAAAGAGATATGAGTTTATTATCAAAATCGTATGACAGTCACATTCTTGCTGTTTTATTCAAATTAACGATCAAAATGCTCTTTTCTTTCCTTTTACTCTAGAACTGAACAATGCCACAAAGACGTTCTTTACAAAAGAATATTTGAAAATAAAACAGAGCTTTCAGAAATCCAGCTCTGCGGAATGGCCCTTGCCGAGCTGCAGGAAAGGATTCCATCTCTTCGGAGGTAAGGAAACCAACCCAAAGCCCCAAGCTGTCTGCCGATGTGTCGATGTGTCGTCGTGCCAGGCTCTCAGCTGCTTCCTAGTGGGAAACACTGCCTGAGCCCGGCTTCTACATCGGTCACTTCCGGGAATCTTGGTAATAACGGATTTGTAAAAGGCTACAAGTACATATGAAGAAAAGGACTAGTCTATATGAAAAAATCATTTTCATATAAAAATTGATATGTACCTCATTATATGGACATGGTAACGATCCTATGAGCTACTAGGAAGGCACAGTATACATTACAGCTGACGGCACTGTGTGAACAACCATCAAAATGCAAGGCATATAAACATGAAATATAATTTAGTCTTTTATAAAACTCTTATCTGGCACAACAGGAACTATCATGCAAGTCTGGTATTTACTGTTTGTGTGTGCATGCACACGTATGTGTTGAGTGAGTTTATGGGGTGGTGTGTGTGTGTACGCCTATGTATGAAATGAACTCACCCCTGCTTGTATGCAGGTGGAGGTCCCAGATCAATGCCAAGTGTCTTCCTTTACCTCTCTCTACCTGATTTGAAGTTCAGTGAGCCTTGAACTGCTCACTGTTTTGGGTGGCCTGGCTTGCCAGTGCACCCCTGGGAGCTACCCTCTCCCTCCCCACAGCACCTGAACATACTACTGTCCCTAGCTTTTACTTGAGTTCTGGGGATCAAACCTCAGTTCCTCATGTTTTCCCAGCAAGCATTTTACCCAGTGAGTCACCTCCCCAGGCCTCTACATACCACTTATGACATCACGAGGCCAATAGGGAACGTCCAGATGTGGGAACCATGTTCTTAGGGACCAAGGAGACCTATGTAAGCTCAAGCACACCCATTCAGCAATGTCAGACCAGGACAGATGCGTGCAGAGTGTGTATGGCTAAGACAAAAGACAAATTGTATGCAAAGTCTATTGCATTTGAAGTGAAGGTTTTAAGCACCAACTGTAACCCTGCATTTGGACTTCTTCTTAAAAATTAAGAATTAATTAATTAATTAATTAATAATGAAGAAGCATAAAATAAAAGAGTAAGAAATGTTCACATCCAGTTGCTTCTATGGGTGGACAGTACAGCTCAGCCACAGAGTTTGATGTGCTCAGAGTGAGGGTCAACTTTCTGACCTGGCTTGGAAGACAGTCCTATAAGGCCCCTCTATAGACCACAGCTTGTTTTTTCCTGTTGGCTGTCTCAGTTCTGATGTCCCGAGACCATCCCTGGTCTCCCTCTGTATCTTCTGCATCTTACTTTTCCTCAGTTTGTCAGACGCTGGGTGAATTATCAGTTGATTTCCACCAAACTTAATTCTTAATACATTTTTGTGGAGAAAGTTCAAAGTATCTTTATTACATCACCCAACTTAAGAAATACATCGCTGCCACCAGTTCAGCCAAGATGTTGAAGAGCCCAGCGGCCAGTAGCCAGCCAAGTACAGCAGCAAGCCAAGAGGAAAGAGCCAAACTTTATGTCACCAGTAGCATAAACAAGAGTCCAAAGCATAGGAAATGCCCATTTATCTTTCCTCTACAGAACAGTGTTGTACCCCGGACCATGTGGGACAGGGACAATGTGGGGGTTGGTTTGCTGTTGAAAGCACTCCAGATAAGAGGTTCCAGCAGTTTATGGATCCTGGGGTCAAACAGAAAGGAGTTGAGAGGGAAAACATTAGGTACTGAGACATGGTAGAGGTAGAACAGAGTATCCTCAAACTAAGAAAGAAAAGAGAGAAAGAAAGAAAGAAAGAGTGAAAGAGTGAGAGAAGGAAGGAAGGAGGGAGTGAGAGAGGGAAGACGGAAGGGGGGAGGGGAGAAAAGGAAGAGGAGGGAGGATTCAGCATGCCTGCATGAAAGCATGAGCAGCCAGGTCCTGACACCAGCCTGCCACTCCCTACAGAGACCACACTGCACCACTATCACCAAGCCAGACACACAAAGGTCAGCTTTCTGCAGCAAACAAACTCAGCAGGGGAATTCTCTGTAATGGCCTAAGGTCAGAGCTGGAAATCCCTGCATAGGATTTTTACACGAACTGCACTTCTAAGCCACAGAGCGCCATCAAAGCACCTCCCTTACTCTCTTTCCTTGACCTCCTGCTATCCTGGAAAGGGAGGGGGAGGGGAGGCAGGGCTCTCACCTGTGGGTCTTAGGAATCAAATCCAGGCCATCCGTGCTGGGCTGGGGGTGCCTTCAGCTGCTGAGCCATCTCAGTGACCCATATTTATCATCCTTATGCCAGAATACATATATATGTAATATCAGTGTTGTTTATGCTTGCTTTCACACTTTTGCTTTGATAACAAATGGGTATTCTAAACTCATCATTTGGTCTCTGAAATCCATTTCAGGAAAGAGCTTTGTTCCTGAGCTGTGGCCAGATCTGTGGCTGCACCAGATACAGCCGTCCTCTAGTGAAGGGACAGTGGAACAGTTCTGTGGCTGCACCAGATGCAGCCATCCTCTAGTGAAGGGACAGTGGAGCAGTTCTGTGGCTGCACCAGATACAGCCGTCCTCTAGTAAAGGGACAGTAGAACAGTTCTGTGGCTGCACCAGATGCAGCCGTCCTCTAGTGAAGGGACAGTAGAACGCCCACTGTTTTGTCATTCTTTGCAGCACTGTTATAAACGCCTGCATTCTCCTGGGTCATAAGAGCTCCTCTGGATTATGTGCTCAGAGCAGCTTGATGGTCACATGAAAGTACATCTACACTCACTCACCTGCATCAGTGTCCCTATGTGGTCACCCTGGCTTGTCACCATCTCTGTCAGCTACATTTTCAATTTTCAGTCTGTCTTAGTTAGGATTTTACTGCTGTAGACAGACACCATAACCAAGGCAACTCTTAGAAGGACAACATTTAATTTTGGCTGGCTAACAAGTTCAGAGGTTCAGTCCAGTATCATCAAGGCAGGAGCATGGCAGCATCCAGGCAGGCATGGGTCTGGAAAAGCTGAGAGTTCTATATCTTCATCTGAAGGCTGATAGCAGAAGACTGGTTTTCAGGCAGCTAGGATGAGGGTCTTAAACCCTACACCCCAGTGACACACCTATTCTAACAAGGCCACACCTACTCCAACAGGGCCATACCTTCTTATAGTGCCACTCCCTGGGCTAAGCATATACAAACCACCACACAGACTTTTAGATTTTGTTAGTCTGATATCTATAAAGTAATTTCTCACTGGAAGTTCTACAGTTTAGTTGATTATTTTTTTAATTTTATTTGAGTGTTTTGCCTGCATGTGTTCTATTTGTACTACATGTGTACCTGGTGCCTGTGGAAGCCAGAAAAAAGACTTGGATTCTCTGGAAGTGAAATTACAGGCAGTTTTTTTTTCTTTTATTGGATATTTTCTTTATTTATATTTCAAATGTTATCCCTTTTCCCAATTTCTGCCCCTGGAAATCCCCTATCCCATCCCTCCTCCCCCTGCTTCTATGAGGGTGCTCCCCCACCCACCAACCTACTCCCACCTCCCTGCCCTGGCATTCCCCTATACTAAGGCATCGAGCCTTCATAGGACCAAGGGCCTCTCCTCCCATTGATGCCCAACAAGGTCATCTTCTGCATATGCAGCTGGAGCCATGGGTCCCTCCATGTGTACTCTTTGGTTGGTGGTTTAGTCCCTGGGAGCTCTGGGGGGCGTCTGGTTGGTTGATATTGTTGTTCTTCCTATGGGGTTGCAAACCCCTTCAGCTCCTTCAGTCCTTTCTCTAACTCCTCCATTGGGGACCCCATGCTCAGTCCAATGGTTGACTGTGAGCATCTGCCTCTATAGTTGTCAGACTCTGGCAGAGCCTCTCAGGAGACAGCTATATCAGGCTCCTGTCAGCAAGCACTTCTAGGCATGCACAATAGTGTCTGGGTTTGGTGTCTGTATATGGGATGATCCCCATGTGGGGCAGTCTCTGGATGGCCTTCCCTTCAGTCTCTGCTCTACATTTGGTCTCCATATTTTCTCCGGTGAGTATTTTGTTCCCCTTTCTAAGAAGGACCAAAGTATCCACACTTTGGTCTTCCTTCTTCTTGACCTTCATGTAGTCTGTGAATTGTATCTTGGGTGTTCTGAGCTTTTGGGCTAACATCCACTTATCAGTGAGTGCATACCATGTGTGTTCTTTTGTGATTGGGTTACCTCACTCAGGATGATATTTTCTAGTTTTATCCACTTGAGCCACCATTTAGTTGATGAGAATGAAAGTCAGATCATCTGCAAGATGAGCTAGCACTACATGCGAGTGTGCGTGTGCTGCATGCGAGCGTGCGTGTGTTGACGCGCTGCTGGCGCTGTTAACGCAGGGCCTTGTGGGTGCTATACAAATGTCCCAACGTTGAGCTACATCCTTGGGCCTACCCAAGTTTACATTTGCATCGTTGTGATTGTTGGTGGAGGCTGGATACAGCTTTATCCTCTGTCATATTGATCCTTGAGTTTCTTCTTTGTGGTCCTTATTTCCTACTTGTTTGCTATTGATTGGGTTTGCATTACTATTTGCTACTTTTTCCACTAATTATGTTAATGGCTACAATCATAATCTAGCTTTGTGTTTTTCAGTTTATGGAATCTTTCAGTGCATTTTAGTTCTTCATTTTCATCCTTACCTTTCTAGTATATACTATTTGTGAAATTACTCTCTTTTCCCAGATCATTAAGATTTTTTCCTTTAAATGTTTTAGTTTTAAAGAACTATAAAATTTATAGTACTCTTTAATACGTTCATTGGTTTTTACAGATAGGAATCCCGTTTTTATGAGCTTTGATAATCTTTCCTGCCCCCACTATTTAAAAACAATTCATCAATTCTCCACTGATACAGAATATCATATAAATTTCCATGTGTGTGGGTTGATTTCTAGAGCTTGACTGGGATCTGTTTGTCTGTCTGTCTCTATACCAATACTGTGCTGTCTCAAAACTAAAATTATTATGTCTTAATGTTCCCTCTTCCAATTTGTGTTCCTTCAAGGGTATATTGGCTGCTTTTCATCTTTTGCTTATTCAAATGAACTTTAGAATCATCTTGTAAAGCTCTATGAAAAACTTTGCTAAATTGGAGAAATAGAGTACTACTATTAAATATCTAAACTGTGCTTAGGCTATGGTGGAGCACTAACCTAGCATACAAGAGGTACTAGGTTCAGTCTCCAATACTATAGATAGATTGATGGATAGATGAATGAATGGATGGATGGATAGGTAGATAGATAGATATACAAATACATACATACATACATACTAATGTAGACATAAGTAATTGGGGAAGAATTGAAAGGCAACAGCAATAACTTCCTACTCATTAACGCTATGGCCGTCTCTTCCTATAATCCTCCTGTAATCAGCAAGATGGCTTCCTTATTTCACTTATTTTACTCTTCTATAAACAGTTAGATGACTTCCTGAATGTCCACTTTTTTGGTTCCTCTATACTTGCTTTATCATTTATTTCTTCCCTGCTTTTGAGCCTTGCATGCAGAAAATGGCCAAACTCCCCCCCCAGGCAACGCACCTCCTCACCACTAGACCATACACTCTCCTCTCCTTTTAACTTCTGTCCTGCCTCCTGTCCCTTTCTTGTCACATAGCAAGCCCATTGTACTGGGTTTATTTAATATTTATTTTTCTTTATAGTCTTATATATGGAATAGTACTTTCTTTTCATACACCGTTTTTTGTTTGTTTTTTAACAGAAAGGGTGCTGTCTTACATGTTTGCCGGGACGTTCTGGGCCACCCTAGTGTGTTTCCAATGTGAGACTTCTTGTGAGGCCTCTGTTAAAGTGTGCATCTGCCAAGTTCTATCAGTGTATTCACTCACTGGAATCTAACACTCCCAGCCTGCTGCCACTAAAAATAACACTTCACAGAATATTTTAGTATAAACCATGAGAGTATTTACTGATGTGTAGACTCAGGAGCAACAGTCTGGATCACAGAGTTCAAATCTGCCTGTGCAAACAGTGCTGTCAGTCCTCCTGAGTGGCCGGGATGATAGCTGTCCTTAGCATTTGGAAAAGCCAGGGACTGTGACAAAATGACAGCTGTTGGCAGATGAGGCCTCAGCGGTTACTTTTATTTGCATTTTGTGATCACCAGCAGTTTGAGATCTGTTAAAGTTCACCCCTGTCTTTTGGAGGATTCTTAAGACTATTTAGTTTATCTTTCTCATCGGGCTGCTACCTCCCTTGATTCTCCAGGGTTTCCTTTGCTTTTTGTTCTACTCATTATCAATGTTAATATTCTTCATTGGATAGACACTACAAATTTATTGCATTTTGTCATTACATAAAAAGGTTGTACATATTACCCTTCATTGTAAGAATTCTTCACTTTGATGTAATTGAATCTGTAGTGTTTTATCATTTATGCTGTAGATGTTAATTTTAAAATTCTGTCTCATTCCAAGGTCACAGAGACTCTCCCTTAGCTATTTTTCTCTCTGTTTACTATGTGTTTCTTTTCAGCGTTCCTGTTTAGTCTTTCTTCCAGAGCTACCTCTTATGCTCTCTTTGCAAAGGCCTCACACCTTCTTTTGAAGTGATAACCCGCTTCCACTAATATTTAATTTACAGTATCATTGCATTTTAAGATTACTTATGAACTGTTGTTTTATAAAAATATAGTTGAATATGAGATAATTTCTTCCTACCTAACAACTTGACTAAATTTTCTAATTAAGTCATTGGGTGCTCTCAATAAGACAAATCTATAGTTGTCTTAAAAGTGATAGAATATCTTGAAATCCAATGCACTTACTTTTTTGTTTTCTTGACAGATTTTATGATCTGATATTCCTGTCTGATTTTAAACAAAACAAACCAAAAAGAGAAAAAAATCATGCACCTCTCAGATTTTTTTTATTGGATATTTTCTTTATTTACATTTCAAATGTTATCCCCTTTCCCTGTTTCTGCACCTGGAAACCTCCTATCCCATTTCCCCTCTCCCTGCTTCTATGAGGGTGTGCCCCCACCCACCCACTCCCGCCTCCCCACCCTCACATTCCCCTGCACTGGGACATCGAGCCTTCACAGGACCAAGGATTTCTCCCATTGATGCCAGACAAGGCCATCCTCTGCTACATATGTGGCTGGAGCCATGGGTCCCTCCATGTGTACTCTTTGGTTGGTTGTTTTAGTCCCTGGGAGCTCTGGTTGGTTGATATTGTTGTTCTTCCTATGGGGTTGCAGATACCTTCAGCTCCTTCAGTCCTTTCTCTAACTCCTCCATTGGGGACCCCATGCTCAGTCCAATGGTTGGCTTTGAGCATCTGCCTCTGTATTTGTCAGGCTCTGGCAGAGCCTCTCAGGAGGCAGCTATAACAGGTTTCTGTCATTATGCACTTCTTGGCATCCACAATAGTGCCTGAGTTTGGTGACTGTATATGGGATAGATCCCCAGGTGGGGCAGTCTCTGGATGGCCTTTCCTTCAGTCTCTGATCCACAATTTGTCTCCATATTTTCTCCCCTTCTAAGTATTTTGTTTGCCCTTCTAAGAAAGACTGAAGCATCCACACTTCGGTCTTCCTACTTTTTTAGCTTTATATGGTCTATGAATTGTATTTTGGATATTCCAAGCTTTTGGGCTAATATCCACTTATCAGTGAGTGCATACCGTGTGTGTTCTTTTGTGACTGGGTTACCTCATTTAGGATGGTATTTTCTAGTTCTATCCATTTGCCTAAGAATTTCATGACGTTATTGTTTTTAATAAATGAGTAGTGTAAATGTACCACATTTTCTGTATCCATTCCTCTGTTGAAAGACATCTGGGTTCTTTCCAGCTTCTGGCTATTATAAATAAGGCTGCTATGAACATAGTGGAGCATGTGTCCTTGTTACATGTTGGAGCATCTTTTAGGTATATGCCCAGGAGTGGAATAGCTGGATCCTCAGGTAATACTATGTCCAATTTTCTGAAGGGCCATTTTAAATATTTACCACGGAGTGTAAGTGCTGTGTTTTGGAGCTTGCACCCCTGGCAAGGAGCGTTGTCGTCTCTCCACTCTCCTGCCTTGCTAATAATGTTGTATGGAGTTTTAATTCTGAGACTGTTGTTCATGCCCCGTGAAACACACACACAGCTCTTCCTCAGGGCTCCCAGTGCGCAGTCCTCCACCAGTGGACTGCTGCCTAGTTCCTTGTGGTGGACTCCGCTCTGTGCCAGGGATGCATTTACCATGATCATTTTGCATACTCCTATATTTGATTAACATTTCAGAATTTTACATTTGTATTTCTAAGATTGTATCCTTTCATTAAGGAATGTGTTCGTCTTTCCTATTTTCAAGTTTATTGCAGTGAAATTGTTTCGGTATTTAAATCTATCTCACTCTATCTGGTGGCTATGTATCCATAGCTAATGCTGCCATCATGTTTACACTATTTACAAACGCTTTTATTTTTTGGTTCGTTTAGATTATCACTTCTTACTGAGTTACGATGTCTTTACTTTGTCTCTTATTACCTTCTGCTTAACTTTCCCCCTACTCCCATTGGACTTACTCTTTTCTTTTTGTTCTCTACTAAGATGATTCAGAAGGTGTTAACTTTTAACCTTTTGACTGTATTATTTAAGGGCATAAATTTTCCTCTAGTGTAATTTTTACCCTTCATTCCTAATTACTTTCACCTGAAATCACATGCAATTAATTGAAATCTTGTATAAAACAGGTTCATATTAGACAAGGTGGCTATCATCTTCTAGTTACAGCGCACAACTCCACACCCTGTGCCGCCTCGACTGTGTTAGAAGGCTCCTTATGAAGTTACAGTCCAGCTTCGTTTCTGAATTTGGTTTAGAAAGAGAGAGAGGTGGGGTAAGAAGAGGGAGCTTGTGAGAGAGAATGAACATTCCTACCTATAAATCTAAATATTAACGTTTCAGAGGGAAAATATAACATTGTTGCAAGTGTCCTAACCACAGCAACTCACAGCAATTATTATGAACTCACGAAGCCATAAAATCAGCTCACGTTTTTCATCATCGACAGGTTCCTTTGTAGCTTATGAAATAGTACATACCGAGCAAGCAGACATCTTTTTAATCACTTTCTTCTCACAAACTTATACTTTGTGTATTTGTATAGATAACTGATAGTATTTCCTGAAAAGACACAGAAATAGTCTAGTAAAGAGTAAAACAAAAGTTTGCTTTATCAAGTCCAGCTGCACACAGCTGACAGTCATAGATTTCCCCGTGAGGTAACCTTCCATTTCTGGGCAGTAGTGTCCTTAATTGGGTTCCACCTTAATAGCGCCCAACTGACAAGGTTTTAGTCATGTTAATCTAGTCCCCAAGGAACCACTCGTATATGTGTGTGAGGGAGAGATATTCAAAATGATGCATGTACTTCTGTGTAACATACATATTTGGGCAAATGAAAACTATCTGAAAATTTGTATTAAAATCTCCTCACCATAAAAAAAAATTACAAAGAAGCTCCATATTGAATTTTTTTTTTTTTTTTACTAACTATACTTAAGTAAAGGAATTTAAAAACAAAAAGCTAGAATTTAGGATCCCATGCCCTGGTTTTGTTGGTCACAATAAAATGTGCACATAAAACGCAGATGTCAGAGATGAAAGTATGGCAGATGTATCCATTTCTCAGGAAAGCCTGGGGAACCGTGTTAGTTGGTGATTAGTTGTTCTGAAGGTGTTAGATTGCATCTACAAGAACAAACATGTCCGGAGTAAAGCAAAGAATACTCACACAGAAAAGATCGCTTGTCTAGAATAGAAAACAACAGCACATGTGCTCAGTCAAAAAGCATGAGTTGAAACATAGGCTAGAAATCACCTTCTCAGAAAGTTACAGGGAAGTCAGAGACCTATAGTGTGCTTTGTCTTCTCAACTGAAAGGCATGGCTGCCTTTATAGCTACTCTAAACAGCCACAGCTTTATTCCTGGGAACACTGTAGAGAAAAACTTCTGTGAATTCCAAAGTTCCTTTCCTTTCTTCTGGTAGAATCCAGTTCTGTTCTCACTAGTGTCACTGGCATTGACATTTTTTAGGAGCCCATCCCATAGCAAGGTCCGCATTGTCATACACTACTTTAGAAACAAGTCGAGAGATGGATTCCCACTGTTATGTAAAATTCTGATGGGTCAGAGGATAGGTAAAGTAGTGTGCCTGTTGCTGCATATACTGCCTCAGCTGTCACACTTGGAGATAGACATCTAGACTCTGCGTGTCACACAGGTGACAGGGAGGTCAGCACCTTTAAGAGGAAGCTGCTCCATTTTAACAACTCTACAGATGAAAGTCTGCACTGAATTGAAATATGCTGCCTCACAGCTCCCTTTCTTTGGCTCATCTGTCCTACTGTAATGTTCTCCTGTATGACTGTTCTTCCATATACAGACTCATACAATAGCCCAAGGGTCTTCAGTCCAACAGAAAACACCCATGTTCCTTTGGCCATTCCCAAGGATTTCAAGAGCCAATGTGAGAGATGCCAGAGAGGCAAAAATGATACCAACTGGATACTGATAAACTAACTGTTCATGTGAGGCCTGGAAGTGGTACATGAGTCATGATGCCTTTGTCCTAAGAGACAGGAAGGGCTAGCTCACACTTATCCATGTTACTTCCATTCATTTTCACTGTTCTCATTGTAATTCTGGTAGTGGGCCATTGAATCTGTCTAAATAGTTCAACTAGGCAATGAACTAAAAGTGAAAGCACTGTTTGTTTCTATCTTAAGCTTATAAGACATGTACATTTTAATATAATTGTGCATTTTATCTAAAAATATCTTCATGACTACTACTTAGAAAGTTTTCAGCAAGATTTTAGTCTCTTGATCCTTGTCTTCTTTTCCCTCCTTCCCTTCCTGCTTTGTCCATGCTCACCCCACACACTCACAAGTAGTGCACAGCACATGTACTCACAGAATCCAGCCTTGCTCTGTTTTACATTTCTACAATGTGCTTGCTTACCTATGAAGTTGCACATTGGTAGGAAATGTTGCCTGAATTTTAAGACAGTATCTTGTACATATTTGCATAATCGTGTGCACACTTCAAAAGTATACCCATTAACCACAGACCTCTGAAAGTAGCACAGAAGAACAAATTATGGTGGGAAAAGTTGGTATTGACCTTGGCTCACAGTTCATAGTCCTAATACTATGACCTGTACCTATGCTATCCCTAAGTTCCATGTAGAATACTCACCACATGAAATGGTCAAATGCATAAAATACTGATAAGTATATTATTGAACCTCTGATGAAGGAACACTAGGAAGAACATGAATTCATCATATTCAAGCTCAAACATAACTGTTGGTACCAATAAGCAATGTTGTTTGACTTAAAAAGAACTTCATAAGTATTCAGGTTTTCTAAAGATTTCCAATATGGGACTGCCCTACTGCAGCAATGAAGGAGATGTGCACTGGGAATCATCTGGGAAAGCATACACGTTTTTGGAGGTGGGGCTTCAGTGAGCTGATGTTAACTGAGATGATGGGATGACCTGACCTTTTCTGGGAGAGTGTGCTACATTTTATGTTGTAGCCATGGTGTGCAGAATACACATGTATGTGGTAGTAGGTACTCAGCCCTAGAATGTGGAGATAAGCAAGGGTACAGATGGGTCTCTGCACTTGCTACCAATTATTCTGGGTGTTGTCTTAAGCTTTTACCAATAATTAGAAAACTTTATGAAAACGTATGAGCCCTGTTATGTGCATGGACCTGTGACATGTTTTATGTGGCATGTGACATGTTATACTATGTTTTAGACATAGTATAAAAAGGAAATGGGGGAGTGCCCTTTCCTACTCCAGCACTGGAAGAACAGTGATCTCACATTTTCTACAGGAACAAGAAACAAGGATGGCACTGGTAGATGAGACCTTATTAGAGGAATGTGGGCCCAGTTTATGAACATGAAACTAAGGACAACTACAAGGCCCAGGGAAGTGTGGGGTAGTGATGGGTGACAGGCAATCTGGCACCCGGTTGAGCACAAGCATGGGCGACTCAGCAGAACAATCCACAAGGGACCGAAAAACGTTATGCCAACGCTCACAGGAGGCTTTTGGCTCCAGTCACGGTCACGTACCACCCCTCCTCAGGTATAGGCATGGCCACACAGCCCCAAGCCATCCCCATGTTAGTGAGACACCTAGAGGCTTAGCCACGCCCCTTCCCAGTTACTATATCTGCCTTGCCCATCCCAGAACTTGGGAGGTACAATTCCATCCATGCCACTCCACACGTTGAAAATAAATGTCTTAGAATTATGGACTGTCTCTTCATCTGGACCCACCGTGGGAAGCGAGGGACGTCTAATCTCTCCCCGAGGGCTTCTTAGTTGGTACCCATTCACCCAAGCCTAAGCATCTAGCTCGGCACCCCAAGCCGCTGAAACCCAGAACCCCAGCTGTGCTCGGGCTAGCCCATCTGCGGCACCCTGTGGGGACTGCGGTGCCCCAGGCTAGAGAATCCACGGAGAGGGCTGCCGCCCATTCCCCAGAATGGCCCCCACCATCAGGCTTGTTCCACCAGGGAAGAGCATGGCAGAAGCTGAGCTTCTTGCTGCTGATAACAAACAGTGGAAACTTGTGTTTCTAAGTAGGATATGATTGGGGTCAAGGATGTCAAGCCATCACTCTCAGTGCCAATGCTGGGAAATGATAAATGGTGAAAATGGACATTCATAGATACACCAGAGAGCTGTGGAGTTCATTAAGAGTGGAAGTTCTGACACTGAGAGATACCCCCAGGTTGAGAGACACCCACACCTGTACCAGAAAAGCTAATCTTGCTGATTGTATACATCACTGTGTATAATTTCTGTGTCTAGGAAGTAGCTGGAGATCATTCTTGCCACAGGGTGAGAGCTTTGTAGCAGTGAGAGAAATCTTCATGAGTTTTGATAACTGTATGGATTTTCTCTTCTGACTGGAAACCAGATACAAAGCCAGTTTTCCCACAAGGTGTCTGCTGAGAGTCAGCCCAGCGCTAGAAGCCTGCTCAGAAGGCAAAGGGACTTCTCTTCCAGTTTGACAGTTTAGGAATCAGATCATCCCTAACCTGCAACGAATACACAGTATGAATCCTCCTTAAGGTTTCTCTATGTCATCAACCTGTGCAGGGTGGAAAGGTAAAGAGACACTTTGCCCCTGGAAAGCATGACCCTCAGATTAAAGGAGCTAAAGGGCCCTAAGCTGTCACTCAAACATCCATGAGACCCGTGCTCAGGAAGAGGTCAAGACACAAAAACAGAACAATAAAACAGAGCCTAACTGAAGATTCTCCACTGCTCCATGGTTAGAAATAAAACCACATTAAAGCAACGAAACCACTGTCAACTCGGTGGAGGTCATACCCATGAGGTACTTGAAGTCAGGTGCTAACCGAGTCTAATGAAACATCCTAACTTCAAACCCAACTTTGCTTATTAATTTCTGGACCAGTAATGAGCCCTTACACGGCATCTACCTGACAAAAGAAAGGTACAATTGTCTCTGGAGAAACAAATAATACTAATTTCGATCTCCATGTGTCTCTATTATGATAAGTAAGACATGAAAAGAGGTGGGAGAAAGTGGCTAACAAAAGAGGAAACACAAAATGGAAACCGATCCCTAGAGTCCACAGTTGTTGGGATTAGCCAGCCAGCGCCTTAAGATAACTGCTGGGGAATTTACCCCTCCATACACCGTCTCCTGGAAGTTTGCCGACATAATAAACACAAAGGGAAATGGGAAATATATCTATCCAGACTATGTTCTCGAGTCCTTTTAGAAAACTCAGAGCTGGTCCTCTAGCTGTGTGCTTGCAGATTTATTGGTGTGGTGAATTGGTGTGGTAATGTTGGAGGCGTCAGGAGAACGGGTGCAGGTAAAAAGGAATGCCTCACAAGCTTTACGTGGAGGTCAGCATGCCGTTGACATTGCTATGAACAAACAGGCTAAGGGCGAGATTTTTGCAAAGAGCACAAATGTGTGTTTTGAGAAAACTGATATAAACTGAGGTAGATTCCTAAGATGCATAAGAAATTATATATATATATATATATATATATGCATATATAATAAATATATAATGAATATAAATATATATAAATTATATATATATATAACTTATATATATAAGTATATATGCAAAATAGGTGCTGGGATTCAGCTAAAGCACTGAAGCACTGGCCTCTCTCACCCAGAGAATCACATTTTGTGGGAGAATCAGTAGAAGGACCCTGAGCTACTAGAACTTGTTCCCATGAAGTCATAGCATAGAAAGTGTAAATAAACAAACAAAAGACCTCTGTTCTAATTCATTAAGATGAAGAAAAATATGGAAACAGGCTGGGTAAAAAAAGAGGAAATTATTAATAGAGCCAGGCTGGAGACACTCCATGGCAAAGAACACTCACTGGAGAGATCCTGGTTTGGTCCCCAGCTCCTAAATAGCAGCTCACAGCCTTTTTATAACCCAGGTTCCAGAGGACTCAGTGCTTTCTGGCCTCTGCAAGAACTACATATACATGATACACGCACATGCAAGTGTGTGCACACATGCACACAAACACACAGTCAAACCCTCATACACATAAAATAAAATAATCTTTTTAAAATTATATAATGAAGACTATAAAAATTATAAAATTATAAAATAGTCATTCCATAACCATGATGCTAGTTTGTAGTTAGAATGTTTTGAGTCTGGTTATTTTTGGTGTACGATGTTTTCATTTATTTTTAAATTTATATATAAAGTTTATGAAAAATGTGTTGAGAAGTTGATCGGCAATATGGATGGTATGTTGTTGATGTCCCTAAAGAGATGAGACAGGAAACAGTATCCAACAAACTCAGTGTCAGAAATTTCCAAAAGTTGATAAAAGACATCAACATATATGGCTAACACTCAGCAAGCCGTTAATGAAAGCCATACCCAGAGAAGGCACAGTCAAGCTGCCAAAACAGAAGGCAAGAGGTCTCATGAACGGTCAAGGAAAACAGTGTTACCTGCAAGGTAAGGAAGGTGGCTGACCTCTAATCAGAAACCAGTGCCAGAAGATACTGAGTGACATCTTGTGCTATACCAAAAGAACAAAAGAAAGCACCTAATGACTGTCCAAGCTGAAATGAACACCATTTCGGGCATCCAGCAGACCTGCACTCACCTGCAGGGGAGCGTTTACAGCAGTGGGAACCACTTCAGCTGGAAGCAGGGGTCTTTAGCAGAAGAGAGGAAGCAAGAAGTAGGTTTAAGTATATGCAAATGTTCCCTCTTTAAATTCAACCACTCTGGAAATCAGTATGGCGGACCCTCAGAAAAATGGACATAATACTACCTGAGGACCCAGCTATACCACTCCTGGGCATATACCCAGAAGATGCTCCCACATGTAATAAAGACACATGCCCCACTATGTTCATAGCAGCCATATTTATAATAGCCAGAAGCTGGAAACAACCCAGATGTCCCTCAACAGAGGAATGGATACAGAAAATGTGGTACATCTACACAATGGAGTACTACTCAGCTATTAAAAACAATGATTTAATGAAATTTGCAGGCAAATGGATGGAACTTGAAAATATCATCCTGAGCGAGGTAACACAGTCACAAAAGAACAAACATAGTATGTACTCACTGATAAGTTGATATTAGCCGAAACGTTCGGAATGCCCAAGTTTCACTTAACAGTAACCGCTGGACTGAGAGTGAGGTCCCAGATGGAGGAGTTGGAGAAGGGACTGAAGGAGCTGAGGGAGTCTGCAGCCCCATGGAGGGAGCAGCAGTGTCAGCTATCCTGACCCCCTGGTGCTCCTGGAGACTGGATCACCAACCAAAGAATACACATGGAGGGACCCATGGTTCGGGCCACATATGTGGCAGAGGAGGAACTTGTTGGCCATCAGGGGGAGGAGAGGCCCTCGGGCCTGAGGGTGTTAGATGCCCCAGTATAGGGAAATTCCAGGGAGGAAAGATGGGAGTGAGTGGGTGGGTGGGGGAATACCCTCATAGAGGCAGGGGAGGGGGGATAGGATAGCGGGTTTCCAAAGGGGAGACCTGGAAAGGGGAAAACATTTGAAATGTAAATAAAGTATAAAAAAGATATTAAAGTTCATGAATTTCTGTCAAAAAAAATTCAGCTGCAGCAATATCTACTGAGGTGAAACACTGGAAAGCAAGCCTATGCAGTTAACAGCCAAAGCAGTCGGTTAAGTTAAACTCCTATAATGGTCTCATAAAAGTATCAATTCACCATACACTCTAGTGAACCAAATTTGCACACTTACTGCCTAGAGTCACTGTACAAAGAAAAGTGAAGGTGAACAAGTAGAGCCTTTTATTTATATGTCCACTTCCAAACTTGTAACTCCAGTCAGTGAAGCAAGTCTTGGGGAAAAGACATTCTACACCATATCTGAGCAGTATCCTCAGAACTACCACAAGGAAAGTCTGCGAAACTTTCACAGGCAGCAGAGCTAAGGAGACACAATGACTAAATACAGTGTGCCATCTTAGCTAAGAGCACATAACTATACCAGCAAACACTAGACTATAGGCGGGAACAGTAACATGATAATACGGGCTCATTAGTTGTGTCTTGTAGTGTACAAGTAGGAGACATTACTAATAAGGAAAACCAGGTATGGACGGGGTGGGATCTCTGCACTGTCTTGTGAAGTTTTGTAAATCTGAAGCTGTTCAAAGTTTAACATTCATTAAAAACACGGCTAATATGGAGAAACTGGCAGTCCAATGTGATTAACCCATCGGAAAACAATGTGAAAAGGAGATGGATTACAGGAACAGCAAATATGAGCATCAAATTAAAAGAGCCAACGAGAGTGCTATTTATAAGACTATTTAAATAGAAAGGTACAAAAATATTGACTGTAGGAGAGCAAAAGGGAAACATGTGCACGTACACCAGATATAAACACAACACACATGCAATGGAGGGTTTCCCCCCCAGGGAGAGGCACAGGTAACCTGAAAGGCTGAGGCGTAGAAATCAGTGGAATAAAACTATGGCTGGGCCTCTGTTCAAAGTCTGCCTCGGAGTGGTATGGCCTTCTACTTTCCTCCTGTTTCCTATACTGCAGCAGATGCCCTTGTGTGCCCTATGTGAGTCAAATAAGCCTTTCTAAAGCCAACCCTCAATTCTCATCTTCTTCTGCCTGGCATGGATTTTAGCAAGAGAATTCTCACATCCACTTTCTCCATGAAGCTGGATCGATTAAGAGGACTGGGAGCCTGGTTTGTGGGCCTAGCTGTACTCTTACTCTGGACGTAGTCTAGACACCTCTTGCTTTTCATTTACCACAAACCTTGCATCTGTAGGCCTGCCACTGATTGTCTTTGCTAGCAAGCAGTTCTATAGGAAATGTAATACAGTCTATGACGTATAGCATATAGGAGCCTAGGAACCACGAGATCCGTCTTTATGAAGGATTATCTGAGCTTACCTTGTTTCCAAACAGCTAAGCAGTGATTGCTGTGCCTTCAGACCTGCCACACACGCCACACAACCTATCTCCAGAGGCACTGTTGGCGGTGGTCTGTGTGAAGGTGTGGTCTGGACCTCTACAGAGCACTGCAGAGCTCCCCATATATGGCCACGCTCTACTTTGTCTTTTCCCTGATAATACTTATGTGTTAGCCCCTTGGTCCTGAGGACAGTCTCCCCATTGTGGAACATAACCGCCTCTAAGAAGGGTGCTCCCTGGCCCCCGTGCACTGCTGTATCACAGAGCAGCATGAGAACCAGAACATTTCTACAAGGAGAAAGATACGCAAGAAAGAGCTACTCCCTAAAGAAAATGAATTTTAAATGTGTTTATTATAAATACATGGAAGAGACGTGGTCTGTTATTTCTTAAGCTATTTATCAGTGGAAAATCTACTCAAGATTTAATTAATAACTTGAAAATTGGAATTGCTTTTTAAAGCCTGGGGCATTTCCAACCTGGAACACTCCTGAGACCTCTTTTGACACATGCAAAAAAAAAAAAATAGAAAAGAGTACGTTATAAACAATTTGATGTCCTCTATCAAAGTGAAAATTTGAGCAATTATTTGATATACTGCTCATGTTACTGCCAAAAGCCCACTTCTGTTCCTTAGCCATTATTTTTTATACATCTGCATGTATGTTCATGTGTGTGTGTGTGTGTGTGTATGTGTGTGTGTGTGTGTGTGCCTGTGTGTTATAAATTTGTTTTAGAACCAGTAAAATCCTAAGAAAAATTTTACTAATATTTTCTGGCAGGGCATGATTATATTTATGTAGTTAAAATATTTTTCAAATGGAATAAAATAATCAGCTTATAAGAAATCAGTTTGCTATTATTTATTCCATATGAAATGTAAAATGTTGGTTTTGTGTCAATCAATAGAGTGGACATTTAGCTCAATGACACAGATAAAAACCAAAAGCTCCTTGGGTAGAAAGCCATCAGCTTTCATGTTCTTAGGCCAGAACCTTAGAAATTGGTCTTACCAAAACAAATCAGCCACAAAATAAGTCAACTGATAGGAGACAGAACTTTCAATCTCATTGTGGAAATTTTCAGGATTCCCGACTGCTTTTATTAGAAAAGTAAAATTTTTCTTTGTATGCTTGTGTTTATACAGGCACACACATGTGCACACATGTATGGAGGCCAATCTCAAGGCCCCTTTTCTAGAAGCAGTCCTTCTTGTCCTTTTGAGACAGTATCTCTCACTAGGGCCTGAGCCTGGGGCTCACCCATTAGGCTAGGCCGGCTAGCCATCAAGCCCCCAGGCACTCACTGGTCTCTGCCTCCCCGGTGTGGGATAACAGCACCATAACTAGGCCCTCAGACTCATGCTGCAGCTTAACAACTGACTAGACTTTCGGTTCTTTGTCACATGAAGGAACTGAAAAGCTAAGGGTTGTTTTGTTGTTTTCTTTGTTGGAAAAAAAAACCCTCTGATTATGTTTCTATTCTTTCATTACTTAGACTTTAAATGAATCCTAGTCCTTAGGCAAAGCTCAGACCAATTAAGTAAAAAAAAAAAAACATCTCTGGAGATGAACCCCATCTTAGATTCCTATTGCTGCTGTCAAAGAGCATGCTCTAAAGCAGCACTGGGAGGAAGGTTTGCTTCACATGTACTCTCAGGTACTCGGCCATCAGTGTGGGGAAGCCAGAGCAGAGAGCCAAGCCAGGCAGGAACTTGGAGACAGGAGCTGATATGAGGCCATGGAGGGGTGCTGCCTATTGGCCCGCTTGCATGAATGGCTTGCTCAGCCTGCCTTAAGGCTTATGCCACCCAGGACACTGCCCGGGGTACCGCTACCCCACAATGAGTGGATCCATTTCACATGAAACATTAATCAACAAAATGTCCCCCAGGTTTCCTGATTAGCCATCTCATGAAGGGATTTTTCTTAGTTGAGGTTTTCTCTTCTCTCTTGTGTCAAGCTGAGAGAGAAAAAAAAAACTAGCCTGCACAGGTCCCCAAGTCAGTATTATTTAAAGCTCCCTGAGTGGTTTTGTGTTCCTGCAGTGCAGCAGGGTTGGTATACACTACTCTAAAAGCAGGACTTGGCACGACGCGACACAGCAGAATTGGAATGTCCAAATGGAAAGGACCTTGAACGATCCTTTTTTTTTTTTTTTTTAAGTCCTCTGACTTTCTGATGGTGACGTGTGGATTATTATGAAGAATGAAATTCATCAGAGGGAATATGATGTTTTAAAGGGTTCAACAGTGGCTGACCTTACACGAAAATGTCGCTAACTATACACTGGTATAGAAGCCTACTACAGTGGTAGTCTGTGGGAGTTTCCCAAATGTTTTTTTTTTTTTTTTGGTTAGAAAATAGGAATTTAATTAAAAGTACAGTACAATTTTGAGAAATTTGCAATCTCCCAAATTACAGTTTAGTACATATACTGAAAACACCATCCTGGGAGAAAATTTTATAGTATTTGAGCGCTGCTGTCAGCAATGCTGTGTCTAGGTCATTAATTGTACTTTTTCTTTTTTGCATAAAACATGTTTTGTGTATTTTAAATTTTGAAAATTTTTGCATTTTTATTAAAGATAGTCTTTGATAGTTTCATATATGTATGCAATACATGAATGTAATATGTGTATGTCATAATTCTGGTCCCATTTACTTCCCACCTCTCCCATACCTCTCTCACCCTTTGCAACCCTTCCGTCTCCTCGCAAATCTCTCTCCCACTTCGTTTATGCATGACCTGCTGACTTAAACCAGGGACTTCCACATGAGCGTGGGATGGAACCCTCCACCGGGGCATAGGAGACTCATCAGGGGCTCTGTCACTGAACGTATGGTCTTCCTCCAGCATCCATACCCAGCATTACCCGTGATCTCCCAGCGCACCACCTTCACAGAATGTTGGCAGCCTTTGCATCAAGTCTGCCCAGCAGCCAGCTGCTCTGAGTTCATGGTGGCATTCACCATGTCATGTCTGGAAGATAGCAGAAGAGGGAACAGAAAGATCTGTGTATGATGAATCAGACAATAGGGAGGAAGTCCGTGAAGGGCTGTCTGCACTGCAAAGCATCACACTTTCAAAATCCACAGGACAGAACAAAGCTGCTTAATAAATGGCCATTAGGGTTTTCACAAAAGAGAAAAAAAGTGCCCAAAAGAAAAGTGACAGGTGCGTCAAGGAAAGGGAGGAGGTGTCACTTCTCCCTTTGGAAATGTGAGACATGCACACACCTAAAGACGATTGCTCCTTTCAGAGCTCTGTGCAGCTAATGGAGCTGCCGCCACGACTTACCACAGGACACTTACAGATGCTTCCTCTGATTCTACAGTGCAACTGAAGTTGACTTATGGCCTAAAACAGAAGAATACTAAAGGAGAGGTATACTCTCACAAATTTAAACTACTACTATGGTATGAGCTTGTTAAATTTTATAGGGTAGTATGAGAACAGTTTAAAGTTCATAGTGTAATTTCTCGGTGAAACTTGCAAACAACTAAACACGTTGACACTTGGGCTCTTTCCCTTGACGTACATCTTATGGTTTTCATCACTCAAGAATAAAATATTAAGTGCAGAAAACCTTCACAGGCATGCTGGGAATGAAACAGTTTCCTTAGCAAGGGATTTATCGTACATCCTGCCTAAAGTTTCCTAAGGCTGTGCTATAAGAAGGGTCCCATTAAAAAGTGATAAATATCACTGTCTGGTGAGAAAATGACATTCCGATAGTATAAAAACGGCAGCACTCCACTGGCTAAAACCCATGCTCTGCGTTTCTGTGGTGTTGGAATATTTTAGAGACAGACTAAGCAGAACGCAGGGTTGCCGGTAAATTTTGGGTGTTATGTTATAATTTGAAAATATTTACTCATGTACCATTTCATCCTCAATCCTGTCTTCTAACCAAAGAGAACATTGACATATTCTATTAAGACAGATTTTTTTTTGTTAATTTTTCTCATCTAAATAAGGCTGTAATTTCTCAAAACATTCCAAAGAGATTGGAGATAACTTGAAATTTTGAATCCACTCTCAAATAGCTATTATCCCTTTTTAGTTATCTAGTTATTCTTTATGTGGTACGTCCCAAGTTCATACACATCAAAAGAGCAGATAAGTAAATTCATTTTAAAAGAAAATCACACACACACACACACACACACACACACACTGAGAGCTCTATGTCAGGTTCTCAAGCTTCTGTTGATAATGTGGCTATCAAGAGAGCACTGATGGTGAGAAATCTATGTGCCTGTGGAAGGAAGACATTAGGAAGCAATAGTGCTTTGACTCAAATTCTGAAAAGAAAAGCATTCTGTCAAACCAGCAAAAATATTGCATCATAAATTTAGTTGTCATTGAATTAGCAGAGTCTGACTTTTCTGAATATTTCCTATTAGTTTAGAATTCAAAATACTTAACTAGTATCAGAAAATCACTACATACATCAAAACGGGAGAAAATATATTCCTTTTTACTTCTAACCAACTACGTAGATTATAAAGCTAAGTGTTACATGATAATGCTGGGGCGAATTTATCCACCATCCTAATATTTTATATTTATAGATGTAGAATTACAGAAAATATTTTGATTTGAAATGGATCTCCCTGCTCTGATGACACTTCACATAAGCCATGATCTCTCAGATGGATTTGTCCAGGAATAAGCTTTAGTCATAATCTAACAGCCGCTCCCATCATCCATTTCCCACTTACTTACTCATCTAGTTGACAAAAAGACTGGAAGATGACTGCCACTCCAGTATTTCCAGAGGTCTGCCTATTCGTCACTGCTCACCAGTGCTGCTCAGGTCCCAGTACTGCTGAGCACTAGCACATCCAACCAAACAGAAATGACCCCCAACCCCAGATATACCCAGATGTCTGTACCAACACCTTTGGGTGCAGCTGAGGCCACTGACAGATTAGAACGTAAAGTAAGTGTTACTCATTCTTTAAATGTTGCAAGGAATTTTAAATAAGACATATATATCTGTATATGTCATATCTATACATACACAAAACTGGGGCTAAATACATATTTGATTTGAAAAATAATTATCTTTCCAAAAAGCAGCATTTTGGATATTTTTGCATGAGATACCATAGTACTGATATCTTTCTTGTAGCTCTATCCCATCTGAAACTACAGTTCAAAACTAATCCATAGTAAGCTAGCCAGACTCAAGCCTAAGATCTTTCTTGATTTTTAATGTGTGAAGTGGAGCCTTCCTGATAGGTGAATAACTTACTGAAGGTTATAATGACCCAGAACATTCTGTTCCAACATGCATGGGTATTTCCTGATAAGCTTAGTTCATAACATGATACAATTTGGTGTCATTTGAGTTGAGACCTTGGGCTAAGCTTCCTGTCACAATTTCACCAATAAACTTAAAAGTTTAACATATGATTAAATGGTTATAAATGGAAAATTTGATAAAAATCTACTTTATTCTGTATTCAATATTAATCAAAGAAAGAAGTAAGAAATCAATTCTGTTTCTCAGGGAAGAAAAGCATTACATTTTACTGTGTGGGGAAAGGTTCTCAAATCTGACTATGAAGTGATTACATTAAAACCTTCTGAGTTGACACTGTAACTAATGACTGAATGCCTGCCTGGTATGTGAAGGCCCTGAGTTCAATGCCCAGCATTTCAAAAGTATAAAAAGGAAAAGAATAAATAATAGGCCCATATAGGCAGTATACTTAATAATGTTAAGAAAAACAAATAGAAAAATGTCGAAGATATTTATCCAAACCCTATAAAGCAATCACTCTAGTTAACAGTAACCTCACCGATCAGTGATTCACAACCTTCCTGACGCTGTGACTCTTTAATTCTGTTCCTCATGTTATGGTGACCCCAACCCTAAAATCCCTTCATTTCTACTTCATAACTGTAATTTTTCTACTGTTCCGAATCGTAATATAATTATCTGTTTTTCTGATGGTCTTAAGTAACTCCTGTGAAAGGGTTGTTCAACCCCCTCAGGGGTTACAACCCACAAGTTGTGAACCATTACACTAAATGATTTCATAATGTCTACTTCATTTCTTTTTTAATAGATAAAAAGTACTTCTGGCATTCATCATGTTTACCTTAGAAATGGAAAAAAAAACAGATCAGAAAACCTAGATTGTATAGAAATGTAAACAAAGTATCATGCTACATTACCTAGTGGAACGAGAATTCTTTTACTCACAAACTAAGGAAAATACTAAAATACATAGACCCACATTTATTTGTGGTGTAATATAAAAGTTAAACATTTGGCCCTGCCGCAAATTAATTCTTGATAGTTTTTTAAAAGATTGAAATCATCTAAGTATCTGCTTTAAGCACAGTGGAATGCAGCTAAGAAAAAGAAACAATTGATTACAGAACAGAAAATAAAACTTCATACAGATGACACAGCAAATTTATAGAGAAACTCACAGATAGTTAAAAACCTGCAAAAGCTAGTGAACAAATTTGACAAGATCAGTTGTAACTGAGTAATCCCAGCACTCAGGAAACAGAGAGAGGCAGGAGGATTACAGGTTTGGGGTTAATCTGTTATACTACAAGGTTTGAGAATGCAAAAAAGTTATTTAAAAGGCAAATCATACAGTAGTATCTAAAATAATAAAATGCCTGAAAATTACAAGATTGCTGAAAAACATTAAAAATACAAATTAATGAAAAAATTTATGTGAATGGATTAAAAATGTTAATGGAATATTTAAACAATACTGAAAGCTAATTATAGTTTCAATGAGTGTCAGAATATTAACAGCTGTTTTTTAAGAACCAAAAGATGAGTTTACAAATTCTTACCCCAATTTCAGGACTCCTGAATAAATTAAGAGGAAAAGGGTCCTAAGCTGGTTAGATGACTTGTGGGACAAAGGTCCTTGGTGCCAAGCCTGATGCTCTCAACTCAAAGTTCAATTCCCGGGACCTACATAGTGGGAGGAGAGAACCAACCCCCAAAAGTTGTCTTCTGACTTCTGTGAATGTGCTCTGCTCATGTGTGCACACAAGTGCACACAAAATAAATAAACAAATCAATAGGAAGAAACTTTAAGTAAAGAAATACAGTGTTAGCAATTTCAAAACTTACTATAGACGTATAGCAATAGAAACAGTATGGTATTGTCATAAGTAAAGATAAATACATTGGTGGAAGAGAGAATCTGAAAACATACCATATATCTAAAGACAGTTGGTTCTGACTGGGTACTAAATCCATTCAACAAGGAGAAACTTTTTCAGCAAATTATGCAAAAGAATACAACTAATCACTCACATTATACTACATTAAAGAAAAGGAACAATGCATTGTGTTTGAGCTACCATCAATAGCATAAGTGTAAACAATCACTGTGTGTCCATTACTAATATATTATTAAACATTAACTTCAAATGGAGCAATGACCTGAGAATGAGGCCTAAACACCATATAGTTCTACAAATAAAGCATAAGGCTGAATCTCTAAGATATGTACCAAAAGAACAATCAGCAAAAGATAAAATAAGTAATTTATCACAATTAGAATTCTGTATAAATCACATTTATCAAGAAAATAATAAAGGAAATCTAAGAAAATATTTGCATACCCACAAGCAGTTAATATCTGTAATATATAAAGAAACATAACTCAGTAATAAGAAAGTAAAGAAATCGGCTTTGAGATAGGTCAAGGATTTGAATAGACACTTCTACAGAGCCCTGCAAGGGGCTAAGTTGTATATTTAAAGCTTTTCAACATCATTTATTGTGATGGAATTAATTCTGGAATTTGAAGTTACAAGATGATCTGGGCATGGTAGGATGGAAACACCAATTATAACAGAAAATAACAAATCCTGGCAAGGGGGAATTGAAATTCTTATGCCTTGCCAGCAAAATCTAAAATGGTACAGCTCACCGTGAAAACAATTTGGAAGATCCTCAAAAGACTGAGTATAGAATCACCATATGACTCTACAGTTCTACTCCTGCATGTATATAACCAAAAGGATTCAAACAGGAGCTGAAACAAGGTGGCTGCATGACAGCATTCATTACTCCATTATCCTCAATAGCCAAATGGTAGTAAGAAACCAAGTATCCCTCTCAGTTTAATGGATAAACAAAATGTAGTGTGTACACAGATAGGAAGCAAATCCACAACAGTACACACCGCAGTATGGACGCAAATCTCACGGTCGCACTGATATACCCAGAATAAGTGAACTCACAAAAACAGACTGTAGATTAGAGATTAGCAAAGCTTAGGAAAAGGGGGGAAGGAAGTTACTGCTTGTTGACTAGGATTCTGTTTGAAGGTTATGATGGAGGGTGGAATACCAGCCGTAATGGTGTGCACAGCCTTGGGCGTCTAATGCCGTTGACTGGATTGTTCTGTCAAAGATAGTTAATAGCAAGCCTCTGTGTGTGTGTGTGTGTGTGTGTGTGTGTGTGTGTGTGTGTGTGTGTGTGTGTGTGTAATTTTAGTATAGTCTTCTCACTTGGTTATCAATCCAAACCATTTTAATGGATAATTCAACATGGTAAAATGATAAGATAAAAATATCTAGGTGTGCTAGAGTGAAAAGTAATCACATTTTAACTTCTATATAAAAGGCCAACTTTTGCAGGCATAATACTTTTGACTATGGGGACTTGAAGATGAAGATGAGGATGACATTTGAAATGCAAGTGCCCTAACTTTTCAAGTATATTAGCCAAGCAAATCTATACCTATCTGTGACTATAAATATCTCGCTCCACCTCCACTAAGCCCTACTTCCATCAGTCAGCCTTCCACACACAGAACTCCTTATGTAATGCAGAAGATGCAGAGCAGTGAAACACCATGGTTTACCCTTCACCTGGCCCATCGCACATGAAAAGCGGGCCACGTCTCCTTCTGAGTACTAGTTCCAGGGCCCTCCAAAGATCTTTCACCATGAGAACTACAAAATGTCTTTTCAGCTAATTCATAGTAGGACTCAACCACTGCAGAAATAGATTTGAAAGGCTTGATTTGGGACATGCTTCAGTGAGATGCTAATGGCTTCCCCTGTTCTCTGAGGTTTGTGCTCATGGGCAGGCACCCACCCATTCACACCACAAATACACTGTACAGAAAGTCACCGAGAACACGCTGCAGGCTGCTGACGCTGCAAAGAATGCCTGGAAAGGAGCTCCTTACAATCCTTGACAGAAAAGATGAAACGGAACCATATTTTGTAGGGGGAAAAGGTCACAGCCTTGTTATGTAAGATATGAGAGTCATCACTCAGAGGTAAAATCCTTTTTACAAAATAGAATTTTAGAAGAACCAGTCACTTTGGCTTCTGCAAGTTTAATGGGTTTTATACTCCTTCAAAACCTAATAGCAACTTGGAAAGGTTTTAGATGGGTCTCTCTTGTTCCTTGATGTCACTGAAGTTCATTTCATTAAGAAATTGTTTGTTTGTTTTTTTTTCATAAAATAAAACCAGTCAGATTCTGACAAGTTAGTTCATATTATTTGTTAGAATTCATATTAATACCTAAATACCATTCCCTGGGCTGCAGGCTGCTGTGCTCCTCCACGTCAGCCACTAGGACACCCGAGCAGCCGCTGTCTGTCACATTGCTGGCTGCTGCGGTGGAAGAGGAGACCCCGGCAGCATGTAAAAGTGATAAAAAAAAAAAAAAAATCCATCTAAAAGCACACATTTGTTCTTTGCAGTCATTTTAAAAGTCAAGTGTCATAGTCGTGCTGGCTTCCAGTGGCAAAAAATAAAAAAAATAAAAAAAACCTGTACTCAGATTGAGACTAGAATATTCATGAAGGATCCAAAGTACAGCCTAAGCCGTGAGAAGGTTAGTTCAGTTTATTTGAATGTATCTAATAGGATAATATTGTTACAAATATGACTCGAGACTAGAACACATGATGTTAAGTCAACTGGCGTTAGGTTTTTCCAAAATCTCAGAGCAGAAGGGAAGGAGGTATGAAGTTGCACCCCAATACAAGCAGCTATTTGCAGCTGACCGCTGCGGGGACAGGAAACATCGGTTTTCGTCACTATAAGTCACTGGGTACATCAGCCCCACTCCAGGCCAGGTCGTGCTCAGGAGTGGTTGGCCAACACAGCTAGACTCCATGCTGTTGTTGTTGAGAGAGAAATAATATTAGCTAGACAGGGAGGGAGGTGGGGTGTAAGCAAGGTAGAGTTGGGGAAGGAAAATAATATGATCAAAAAATGTATAAAATTATTATCAAAGAAAACATTAAAAGATTATTGTAGAAAAAGAGAGAGCATTATCTCTGCACCTGGGTAGACTGTAGACTCAAGTGGTTTATGGGATACATTTACTAAACTTTCAAGGATTCTAAATTTATGCAAACTGTTCCTGCAGCTAAAACAATTACAAGTTTTTGAGTGTCCAGAACTGTTAAGGCTCAAAGATTTAACCCATTTACAAGTTAACAAGTTATTTAGCCAGTTTCATGGATATATGTGAAGTGCATAGACTTCTGGGTAGTGACAGATTAGCCAGAGTGGCAGCCTTTGTGAGGGATACCTGAACCTCCTGCCCATAGGATATCTCACAAAAGAGAGATGTTGTCTGTATATGTCATGGGTGAGAGACCTGGGACAATACTGAGCTTATGAACCTGTCTTTAATAACAAGAACTAAGTGTACTGTGTTCCAAAACTGTGCAAACCTGCTCTCTGCTCTAGTGGGCACACGTTATCTTCCAGAACTGTTTACTGTACAAATATCAGTGGAGGGATAGGCCAGAATGCAGACAATAGCTCTGCTTTCAAAATATGTTGACACACAAAGATGGATGGAGAAACCTCACCTGACAGCAAACATACTTCACAAAGGCAGTAAAGACATGATATGCTAACCAGGCAAAAGCATAGGAAAGCAGTATCAGCAGGCCGTTTCCTCTTTAGCATGAAGAAAATACCACATGAAATAGTAACAATGTGAGCCTGTAAACAAGTCAGTACATTCATACAGTATTGATACTGTATAGAAAGATGCGATTAAAAAAATAAGAAACATGGGGGCTATCTGTCTCTTTGGTAGATTTTTAAGCATTATCCAACATTAAGAACTTGAGGTTATTCTGGAAAGTAAAATAAGCCCGGCATAGAAAGACAGAAGACCATGCGTTCTTTCCTATGGTTATCCTGAGTTTTAATTTCATATATGGGGGTATGAGTAATGGAACAAGAAAAGGATGGTGGGAGGAGAAAATAAACTATTAAGGCTGGGGAGATGGCTTGGTAGATTTATAAAGTACTTGGCACATAAGTGTAAGAAGCAGAGTTCTCATCCCAAATATCTAGCTGTATCTCCAGTGCTTGGGGTGGGGGCAGGGTCCCAGGAGCAAGCAGGGTAGCTGACTGCCTGATAGTCCTGCTCTGCTTGGTGAGAGACCTTGACTCAGTCAGTGAAGTGGGGAGCAGTCAGGGAAGGCGCGCCACAGTGACCTCAGGCTTCCACAGTGTGCGAAGCATGTGTGTGCCTACACACATGCAGACATACACTGTAACAGTTAAAAAGAAGTCTTAAGCAATTAAGTTAAAAGCAGGCAATAGAATGTGTGCAACAGTTAAACGGAGAGGAGAGTTGGTGGAAGGGAGGGAACCAGGAAGAGGGTCGGAACCTGGGCCACAGGGCGAGGAACGCAGCAGGAAGATTGAGAAGAACAATGCATGTAAACTGCAAAACATAACTCATTTATAATACATACTAGCTTTAAATACATTTAAAAATTATTCCACACTAGAAAAATTGAAAAATCTAGCTGAGTTTATCTTAATAGCAGACTGGGGGTGGGGGGAGAGGGACTGTGTAGACATCCAGATAGACACAGAGACGTTATTTTGAGTTGATAGAATATACATAATATTGAAACAAAAATACACGATTTAAGGTTCCTTGAAGATTGCAGTTTTCATTATAATATACTTTCTGATGCTCCTACCCTGGAGTCAATGGCTAAAACCCTCCAGGATGCATGACCACTGGTCTCCATCTTGTTTACACTTTAGTACAGCATGGTTAAAATGCACACACACATAGTTTAAACCATGTATTAGGATCAAGTAATTCTCAATCATGGTTGCACATAGAAGTTTATGTTGCTTATGAAAGTGAGCTCCAGGTTCAGAATCTCCTCGCTCCACGGACACCAGTTCAGCCATAGTTCTAGGGTGTCAGGGTTGTAGATCTTAAAGTGTGTGTGTTACATCACCATGCATTTAGAGACACTGACTCCTAGATGATGGTGTATATGGAGGCAAAGCATGGCTCCTGAGGAACAGAGAAGACTTATAGCTGTTACAGCAAAGCATGGCTCCTGAGGAACAGAGAAGACTTGTAGCTGTTACAGTGGTTAGTGGCCCTCAGAGCCCATCCCTGTCAAATGAAATTCATAGCCTACTATTTAGTTCATCTTGCTAAGGAGAAACTAAGGTTTTAAGTTTAAATTAATTTAATTTACTGATTAAATTAATTTAAAATAAATTATCTCCTATGAGGACAATAATTTTAAAGAAATTGTCAGTGTTCACGGCTGAAATTCTTTATGGCAGGCACCATATCAAAATATCTTTAGATCTTTACTAAATTATAGTTCATATACTCTCCATAAGATGTAATAAATTGGTTTTTCCATGTGATATTCTGACAGTTTTTTTAAGGTCAGCAACTGACTTAGAAAAAGAAATCAATGAATCTGTAGGAAAATAAAAACCATTTGAGCTAAGAATAGTGAGATTACTGATTCAGGAAAAAAAAATGATGTAAGAAAGGCAATGCAGGTCCGTCCTCTACTAAAATCACGAGTCTTTTACTGAGTGCTCTTTGTGGAGCAGCCCTATGCTGGTGTAAATGTGTGTTAATTCATTGCGTCCTCATACTGGACATGGCACTTGTGTTTGCGTAGCCATCATTGTCTAGTGGAGACTGGTTTAAACATGGAGGTTTGTATTCTGACATTTCCTAATACCATCTCCTAGTTTACTTACTCTTACAGAATAACAGTGTCTATGAAGTGCTTTTTACACCAACTTTGATTCAGAAACGGGCATTTAGAAATTCCAAAGCTTGTTGTAAATTCCCACTCGCTCTCCCCTTGCTTAAAAAACATTCAAAGAAAATGAAATGAGCCAGCCAGTGGTCACTATATAGTTCACACATAAAAATTGTCTCATCTAATGTTGTGTCGTGCATTGTATCTCCCCCACTGCCTCCTCCTGCTTGCTCTCTACCAGAAATGCAGGATGTAGGCACACAGGTGTATGGTAACACTGAGGCTGCCTGGGAGAGCAGCACATGGACCCCTACCCATCATGCATCAGTTCTTGTTCTGTGTCTACTCTTGCTCTTGTTTTCAGACATTAATACCACTAGTGCGATGCATACAAACAATAATAGTTAATTTGACCCTTCATCTTGGAATCTGAGTAACAGAGGCCTATACAGCATCCTTTTGGACCAAGGGAAAGAACCCAGGTCTTTAATACTAACAGTAACTTCTGCTTAGCAGTGTTACCTCACCTCTAGCCTGCATGGGTGAAGAAGCATGAGATTTTCTCCTGGTGCACTTGGATAATATTTGAGTGTGAGAAAAACTTCCCCTGCCTCCTCTTTCTCCTACAGTACTGACTTCAGCTTTGAAAACAGGAAGGCTACTGAGATTGACACTCTCTTATCTCATGATCAGGCCCACAGGCTGAGTGCACAGCAACCCAGCTCATCTGAGAGAAGAAAGATAACACATATGTGCTTACCCAAAAACAGAAAAATTAAATTTAAAAAATAATATTTTATGTCTTTGAGAATTTTATACAGTGTATTTTGACTGACTCCTTATAGATGCACCCCACATCCCTAGCCACTCAGCTTCTTGGTTGTTTTTTTTTTTTTTACTGGTTATTTTATTTATTTACATTTCAAATGTTGGCCCCCTTCCCAGTTTTCCCTCCACAAACCCCACATCCCACCCCCTTGACCTTTATGAGGTTGCTCCCCCACCTGCCTACCCACTCCTGCCTCACTGCTCTAGATCCCCCTGTGCCTCCCCTCCCACTGATGCCAGATAAGGCCGTCCTCTGCTACATATGCGGCTGGAGCCATGGGTCCCTCCATGTGTACTCTTTGGTTGGTGGTTAAGTCCCTGGAAGCTCTGGGTGGTCCAGTTAGGCGATATTGTTGTTCTTCCTATGGAGTTGCAAACCCCTTCAGCTCCTTCAGTCCTTTTCCTAACTCTTCCATTGGGGTCCCTGGGCTCAGTCCAATGGTTGGCTGTGAGTATCTGCATCTGTATTGGCCAGGTGTTAGCAGAGCCTCTCAGGGGACAGCTACACCAGGCTCCTGTCAGCAAGCGCTTCTTGGCATCAGCAGTAGTGTCTGGGTTTGGTGTCTGTATTTGTCCCTATATTTCCTTTAGACAGGGTTAAAATTTTCTTTTAAGCTCAAGTCCAATGTTTTTGCCCAGATAACTTTGGGTATGGGGCCTACTCCTGGAGCATGGTTGACCCCCTAAGGATCACCACACTTAAAGAAGATTGGCTGTCTCTCTCCCAGCAGCTACTAGTGGCTGCTAGCTGTCGGGATAGGAAAAACATATTTTAGTAATATATAATGAGGCCTTACACCAGTGTGTGCACATGCTATGTGATGTTACGGAAGGAAAAGCTAGAAGGCTGACATGCCAGAAAGGCTGACTTCGTTACTTTGTTCTTTCTCCACATGTTGCAGTATTCTGAAGGTGACACATTCACAAACGGACTTAAGCAGAGTCCTAGAAATAAGCCTGTTTGATTACTAAAAAAAAAAAAACCTGACATCATCTTAATTAAGCTCCTTGTAGTCTACAAAAGTAAATAATTAAAATCATCAAATGAAATGATAGATCAGATAAAGACAAATTGTCTAAAACCTACCTGCATCTCACTCTAAAGCAGACCCTCTTTTCCCTTTAACTAGTCCTCTGTGTTTTCAGCCTACATCCTACAAATAAGTATGTAGCTTAACACAAATAGCAAGCTAGAACTGTTCCGGACTAAAGAGGTTGGGCTTTAAATAGCCATTCCAGGAGCCAGGTGAATTCACCCTTGTGCTCTGAATTAGCAGACAAATCTGGAGCAGGCCACTTCACATACTCAGTTGCTACAGATGAAGAAGCAGAATTTGCTTTGAGCTGGAGCCTCTCATTTGACCTTGACCACCCAGCACAAGCAAGTGCCAGTTGTTTTTTTGTTTTTTTTTTTAATTCAATAAAGTAGTACATTTTACTGCCTTCTCTTACAGTAATTAAGCAATTAATTAATTAATTAAAAGTATGCAGTGGCTAAGCAAAAATAAAGTTAATAGTAAGGTATAGATCTTTTAAAATGTTCTTTGTTTTCTGTAGGCTTAGATATTACATATTGGCTGTTTTGAATTTGCTTCTCTGTTGCTATGGTAAATACTGTAAACAGAAGCAACCTGGGGAAGCAAAAGGCTTATTCGGCTTTCAGGTTACAGTCCATCACCCAGGAAAGCAGTGGGGAGCCTGGAGGCTGGAACTGCAGCGGAGCTCCTGGACGAATGCTGTGTACTGCTTTACCCTCTGGCTTGCTCAGCTGCCCTTCTTATAAAGCCCAAATCCACTGCCCAGAAGTGGCACCACCCACAGTGTGTTGGCCTTTCCCACAGCAATTATCAATTAAGAAAATACCTCAGAGTGATGGCTACAGACTCACTGATCTTGACAATTCTCAATTGATCTTCCCTCTCTGCAGGCATATCAGCTGCCAGTAAGTTAGCCATCGCATTGGCCAGCCCACAAAAAGCATGTTTCTGTTGGTCAAGTGCTAAGGCACCAGATACTTAGCTAGTAAATACACCCAGAATTTCCTGAGATGAGGTATTTCTCAAAAATGTAACAAGGGATTATATTCTTCTCCACCAGCCAATCCCCTAAGAAGGCCCATACTTTGAAGAATATAAAATATTCTTTGTAGAGTGACATTATGTTTGTCCAACTTACTCAGAACTAAAGCACAAAATACATTCTCATAGAACTTTGCTCAAATAACTGCACAGAACAAAATCATTAAGGTGAAAGGTATACAAGTCAGCTGGGGTCCCAAGGCTACAAACAGCAGCTCCAGCAACAGTTGTGGTTACAGGGGCCTAAATTTAGAAAAATTTGTATATGAAAATAATCTTAACAAGTTATGTCAGATGATGCCAATAAGAAGTTTCTGACCCAATGTTATAAATAATGTGGTCCAGGCCACTGAGTCAAGTACATCTGCTGCCCTACCCTATATACCCTAAACTGGGACTTCTCATGGTTACTGATTACTGAAAAAGCAATTGCCAGACACCACCCAATAAAGTCAGGATGGACTTGGTCAAGCACTGAGACACTACTGTAGCTTTTGTGTGTGTGTGTGTGTGTGTGTGTGTGTGTGTGTGTGTGTGTGTGTGTGTGTGTAATCAAGTGTCTGAGTTCACTGAACTGGAAAGTAATTTTCCTCCTGTGTCCCCTAGGGTTCCACAGGCGTGCAGCCCCTGTGACTCGGAGGCAGTTCCCGCACGGTGCCCACAGGATGGACTACCTGCACTTCGAGGACGACAGCCGCGGATGGTGGTTTGACATGGATATGGTGATCATCTATATTTATTCAGTGAACTGGGTCATTGGATTCGTTGTTTTCTGCTTTCTTTGCTATTTTTTCTTTCCGTTTTAGGAATTGTCACCCTCGGCTATAATTGAACAATCATAAATGTAAACAATGGCTTGAACATTTTGAAAGTGTGCTTCGACGTTTTTATAATGTTGCATTATAAAAAATGGTTAGTGTTTATAGAAAGCCTAAGGATAATGGATTTATTTATTAATTTCTTTCATGTAACAACCTAAACTTTATTCAAGAGCTGGTGTACCAGCCATTAGAAACAGTGCACTATTAATTCCATACTTTTTACTTTAGGACTTGGGGCTCTGATTTTACAATGTCAGTTTTATACTTACTATGATTGTAAAGACTGAGGTTTTACCTCCATTTAAAAATAGTAAAAATATGAAATGAGTAATCTGGGTGGATACCATCATTACTACTAAGATGTTTAGTCAAGCAGTATGTATTCTTAAGCAAATGATGTGCGTGAAAGATAGACCATATTCTCTGGGAACTAATCAAGCAGGGTGTATTACATTTTGATTTCTGAATATCTCTACTTCTGTCTCCTATTACCAAAAATATGACTACCCTTTTATAAAGACTTCATAGCTTTGGTGCAACATTTTTAACTATTGTAAGAACAAAATATTACATGCAGTAAGACTAACACCCAATAGCTATGTTAGAGAGCCATATTAACACTTTCCAATTTCAGAATGAATCACTTGAAAAATAACAAAGCTAACGTTTAGTAACCTACCTGATCAATGCATGTCCAAACTGTAATTAACCTGGTGATTCATTTAACTAGAAGGTTGTCAAATATATTGTCAATGTGCAATAAAGAGTGGCTTTTACATTTTTTATTGTTGTTATTTGACTTAATGTGTGGAATACGGAGTTGCCAAAATGGGAGTATGGATTTATATACAGAAAATCTGGAGTTTTATTCTATTATAGTCGTTGTTATAGTTAAGTTCTTTCCAAGAAAAGAAAATATATGAACCATAACAATGTGAGCAAGAGATGGGGAAGGTATTGGGCTTCAAGATGAAGAAAACTAGGCAAAAAGAGACATAAGCCAATGTGTTGACTCAGAGTTTTTTAATTAGCAGTAATGAACTGCTAATCCACCTTTTCTGCCTGTCATGTTGTAACCTGATAATAAAAAGTGTGACTTGTGGCACTAATAATACCACCACCATTCAAAATAAATACACTGCTGCAACTTAGACTGTAAATTGCCAAAACTCCAGCACAATCACTGACTACATCAGCTAAAAGCATTAGATTGATAGTGCAATTTCCTAAGAAATATAAAAGTGGTATGGATTATTATTCTAATTCTTATTTCTGTTTTCACAATTATAGTTGTGAAAAAATGTGATCAAATATATCAGACTGTTCAAATCCAGAAAACAAAATTAAATACAATTTACAAATAGATATATGTTTGTGTTTATACATTAATATCTATAATCGCTTATATTCTGGATAAAAATAATGTGAGTGTGGACACATCACTTCTCCCACAGTACATGTACTGATCAAACAACTAAAACACACACACGGATGATATTTTAAGAATCTTGAAACCAACTGCAGCTATTTTCCAGGCAATCCCTGGCTAATGTGCCCTAGAAAATATATCTTGATAAATTCCTAAATTGTTTTGGAAGTTTTTTATTAGATGCAAATTAAGAAAATAAGAAACAATAATAGTATTTAACAGAAGCATTCATCCACTCTGATTCTGGCACATACTAGTTATTGTTTTGTCCCTGCAACCTAAATACAAGCATCTACATGCCTGTCCTAACACCAAAGTAATTAAATTCAGAGAGCAATTATAAATCTCTAATTTTACTTTAAGTTTACATTTTATACAACTGGAGCTAAAAGCTACAAAATACTCAGCATAGTGTTTCCTAGAGCTACCACTTTCTGACCAGCCAGATAGGCCTGATCTATCCAGACACTGAGACAGGGGCGGAACACCGGAGGAGGGAATGTAAGCATGCTCCTGGGGCTTTAGCTGGTCTGTTAAATGCATAGCATGCGTTCCTTTCTATCCCAGATCAAGCATTTTAGCATCTGCAGGAGATAGAGCACCTGAAGTCTTCCATGCCAGATGGTCACCATCTAAGCCATCCCAGAAAGCATCCAGCTCCCGCCTTTCCCTTTATCTAGAGGTAGAGGTTGGCGTTTGCCCCCTCTGGTCTCCAGGAACCCCAGCCAAAGTGTAGCCTATATCCCACACCTTTGGCTGAGTGACTCCATATGCAGTGACAATGATTTTTCTTCTGCATTCTAGCATACAATAACCAGGCACTAGGTAAAATTTGAACTCATGAATTAGTTCTTTTTTAATGTGTGGGGTGTGTGTGTGTGTGTGTATGTGAGAGAGAGAGAGAGAGAAAGAGACAGAGAGACATAGAGACAGAGACATGCATGTGGATGTCTGCGGAACCTAGAAGAGGGCATTGGATGCTAAACTCCAGTACTCAGGAAGACCACCAACCACTTTTAACAACTCAGCCATCTCTCTAGCCCCATAAACTTAACACAAAAACACACTGCGTGCCTCTTCAGCATCTTTCATATAATCACATAAAATTTCATTTTCCAATAAAGAACTGAAGAAAGGAAGAGAGAAATCCTAAATCTAATGAAATGCAGTTTTTGTCCCAGTAATATTATTTTAAAAGTTAATTCCTATAATTTATCACCACCAACAATTTCTGTTTCTATAGAGCTTAATAATTTGGAAGCTAAATTTTAAACATGTATAGATATTCATAATAATAAATACCTGAACTGAGCTACATTTCTAAATACTTTAATCAAGTAATTTATTTTTAATGAGAATTTCATGTATACATATAATGCATTCTGATGAACTCTGTCCACATTCCCTTCTTCCAGTTCCTCCCCATGCCTTCAGACTTTTCCACCCTGATTGTTTAAGTCCACTGAATCTGAGTCCATTTAGTGCTAACTCTGTGTGCATGAGTGACGGGCCATTACATCGTGTCTAGGTTCTCCGGCCTACATTGAAGAAAACTGACTCTTCCTCTCCCAGAAGCCTCAGCTGCTCATGGTTCCTCAGGTACCGCTGTGTGAGCTCTGCCCCAGCCCATGCTGGCCTCTTGTTTGGATGGCTCTAAGTGTAGGACTCGTGCAGTCACAGCCTCTGTGATGTCACATGTGCAACAAACCTCCATGTCAGAAAAACACAGTTTCACTGAAGTCATGCACAACCTCTGTCTTACAGTCTCCCTACCTTTGCCATGGTAACCCTGAGCCTTGAGAGGAAGCGAGCGGTGTGATAAGATGTCCCACACAGGGCTGAGCACGCTGCCTTAGTCTCTGTCTTTTAGTCTCTGAGCACGGACTATTTGTGGCTTTCAATATTAAGCACTATCTACTGCACAAAGAAGACTCTCAGATGAAGGCTGAGGGAGGCACTAGTCTGCAGTTATAAAGAAATTACTTAGGAGGTGGCTTAATGCTCAGGTCTGTTTCATAGAACAATAGCAGTGGGCCAATTTCAGAATTTTGCTTGGTGTCTTATTGTTCAAGTGAAATCAAAATGACTTGTGATGATTAATATTAATTGTCAATTACATGAGATTTAAAACCATCCTAGAAGCAAGTCTCTTGGTTTGTCTAGGAGGGATTTTTCTATATTACTGAAGTGGGAAGATCCACCCCCAGTGTGGGTGGCATGATTTCATGGGCTGGAGAAAGGGGGTTGGGAGGAGCACTCGTCTTCTCTCTGCTCCTGACTGGGGTTGCAATGTGACCAACAACCACCTCAGACTCCTTCCACCATGACCCCTCTGCTGCTGAGCTGTACTCTGGAACCAGAAGCCCAGATAAATCCTTCCTTCCTTAAGCTCATTTTGTCAGGGTATTTTATCACTGAAATGAGACAAATAATTTAATCCATTCCTTTTGGGAGCAAATGTATCTACTTTTATCTTCTATTATCAGAGATAACTAAGAGGTGACATATGTTCACAAAACCTCTCTGAACATAGCGAGCGCACAGTGAAGCAGAATGAGCCGGAAGCTGCGCACGGGGCTGCAGCACCTTCCCTTATGTGAACTTCCACTCACCTTAGCTGCATTACTGTGCACAATTGTTTGGCTACTGCCATGCACTAATATAAATGCCAACTGAATGCTCCTTTTACTTCCCACAAATTCAAGGAAGGCACACATGGTCTTCAAAGAACAGAAGTGATTTTTGCCCTAGATACATAGCTCTTAACTGAGAAGATGACAGAAGACTTAAAGATTGGAACTTTTTACTAGCATAATTTTAAAAGACTGTCAAAGAAAAGGTAAGTTTAGGAAGTTTCACCAATCAGTTAATCAATAGCCAATTGTGAATTTGGTCCAGTCTTGTTTTAGCTAATTTTTAAGTCTATTTTAAATACTATACGACACCTTCTCTCATTTCACTGTGGTAAGAAAGGGTGCTTCATTAGGAGTGACAATAGCAAGTACATGGCGTAGCCCATGCTTCCCAGGCATTAATACGAACGGTCAGTACTTTAACAAGAAGATATGTTCAGGGGCTGTGTCACAGAATTCCAACAAGGTTGGAAGAAGAGTTAAAATTAACCAATAGTGAGAGGGTGTGTGCGTGTGTGTGTGTGTGTGTGTGTGTGTATGTGTGTGTGTACACACATACATATATATAGTCATTCATTTGGACAGAAAAATAAGCAATACTAAGAGAAAAAAGATTACAAATAAATACTGTGAAGAGGTGAGCATGAATTTCATTTAATAATAAGCACTATACCATTTACACTTTAATCACAAATGTATGTGTTTCTGGCACGACACAGTGAAGAGTCAAAAGTTACAAGACTTGATAAAAATTAAATAAAAAGAACATTTAAAGCAATATCCCTAGAATTACCATCAATTCTAGAATGATACAAGCAATCAAGATTCTGTTACTATGCCTAACACTGTTAAAATTGGCCCGGTTCATTGGAGCTCTAACAAAACATACTGACTGCATTACACTCAGTCAGAATCAGAATTCTCATGCGCATTGTCACTGATGGTGGGGAAAGTTCTCAGGCCTTGCTGTCTCGCAGTCCTGAGCTGGTGCAAATGGTCTTTCATGTCTGGAGAAATATGGCAGATTCTTCCTTCTATGCCAGGCACTGCAATTACTCCTGATGGTTCATCTGATTCTTCCTCAAAGGCTAGAAGTGCAATAGAACCAGTTAAAATATGCATGCTCTCCAAAATAGATAAAGTCATAACTAAAACTTTATTAGAATATATGAATTGAAATTTATTGAATTGAATTGAAACAGTAGTGAAATTTTATTTCTCCATTGTCACAGTCAGTATTCATTCATGAATAAAAGTACATTAAACATATGAAATTTATAGATAAACAAAAGTGCATTAACTCATTTTGACTGTAAAAAATATTTTATATTTAAATTATAAATGTTTGAGGAAATAGATATGTTTACCTTCATTTGAACATTATACAATGTATGCACATATGGAAATATCACAGGATACACATGATACAATTTTGTGTCAATTTCTAAACCTTTAAAGAATTACTACATATTATCCCAAAAGGATTTACTTGATAATCTTTTTAAGTTTTTGAGAATTCTGCACATGAGTTCTATATTTACGTCATTTCTCTCTCTCTCTCCATGGCAGCTTCTCGCATCCCACCACCTCCTCTCAAAGTCATGATACTTTTTAAATTATTGTTAAATATGTGGTTGGTGGGGGGGATTTTAACAGCCTGCTGAGTCTATTTAGTGGTTATCATATGTGACAGCTGTCATTTTGTCTTCTATTTTACATTTTTGAAAAATAATTAGACAAAAAGTATGGCTGGTATATTCAAAGAACTCTTTTGCTTAAAAAAATAAAAAGATAATTCATTTTACTTCCAAAAGGTGTAATTATAACTTCCAGAACTTGGATATATTTAGATATATAATTATTTATCAAAGAATCAGCCAATTATAAAACTAATTATGATTTGATAAGATTTGCCTTGGATTGTTGTTGACGTGACCTTAGGGAAAAAATTAAGTTTCTAAACTCAATAAGTGGGGATCTGTATGCCAAGGCACAGCATCTATCGAGTAGGATAAGACAAAATGTTTAATTGGACAGAAGTAAGCTAATTTGGCAGGTTATAGTTTTTTCATCTAGATTAGAAGGTAAATGTTGCAAAAGTGGTTGAAGATTGTGAAGCAGAACAAGCTGAAAAGGACATGATTTTCCAGACAGTCTCTGTTCTCCATAGCTTTGGATGCCTGTGAGGTCCCTGTGACTACGGTCCCTTACATCTGTCTTTTCACCTTGGAAAATAAAGGTCCATTTTTATTCTCTTCACATGCCCACCTAAAGACCAGAATCTAAGTAACATTTACACAGGAAACATGACGGTCCTGTCACCTGTGAGGGACGGGGATTTGTTTGTCTTCATGATCAAATTCATCCGGTGGCCTGAAAGACACTTCTTCTTTCCTTGCAAAATTTTTATTGATTCGAAGTGATTCATGACGACTGTAGACAGCACCTGGGCAGTCTCGGGGTCACACATTCGAGGGCAGCTTCTAAACATACTGTAGCCATCCTTACCCTGAAATACCAAAACAGAGCTCAGGCTCTAAGCCAGGAGTAATAATAGAGCAAACATAGATTTTAAATTTATTCCAGTATTGAAAATAATTCCTTGCCGGGCAGCGGTGGCGCACGCCTTTGATCCCAGCACTTGGGAGGCAGAGGCAGGTGGATTTCTGAGTTTGAGGCCAGCCTGGTGTACAGAGTGAGTTCCAGGACAGTCAGGGCTACACAGAGAAACCCTGTCTCAAAAAAAGAAAAAGAAAAGAAAAGAAAAAAGAAAAAAGAAAGTAATTCCTTACCTTTGTACATAAAGATATTTTCTTAACCCTGAGTTAATATACTTTAAATAATTGTCCTACTCCATAAATCTAGACATGGTGGCTGTGACCCTCTTGTGTCAGCTCAGTTGCTTAGTGGCCTTGAGACTAGGCCACCTCCAGTCTCCAAAGGCAGTTGTGAAATAACGTTAACAAAGACGGGCCATCAGAATGATCCTGAAGAATCTAATCGGAAATTTTTTTTGGTTATGAGGTTTTTCAAGACAGGGTTTCTCTGTGTAGCCCTGATGGTTCTCAAACTCACTCTGTAGACCAAGCCAGCCTCGAACTCAGAGATCTGCTTGCTTCTGCTTCCCAGGTGCTAGGATTGATGGCTCATGCCACTATTGTCAGCTCTAATTGGGAACTTTCTAAAAGGCTCTCAGAATTAGAACACACAATTAATGCATCTTATATTAAGTTCCTTGCACTTGGTACTCCAGATCAAACAGAGGCAAACACACCAAATTCATATGTAAAGTCCTTAATACTTTGTCATCTACATTTCATTCTAAGTAACAGTAATATATAAATAATTAAAATATAAATACAAATACCAATTGTTTTAGGACTATTTTTCACTAAATTTGCATTTAGCAATCCAATTTAGCACTTTGGGCTATACAATTATGGCTGTATTTGCTAATCATATAGGGAACAGAATTGATGTACATGGGTTGTAGAGGGCCTGTGTTTTTAAGTCTGATAATACTAAACAGTGTAACTGTGCTTGTATACCATGAGATACATTTTATTCAATTCATGAATCATAAAAATGCAATGGAAACATGTATCATTTTCTAAGTGTCTGAATTCACGAAAGGAAACTTAAATGTGTGTGGGGGCATAAGCATGTTTATTAGCACCAAACAATCAGTTTTCTTAAAACATTTCAAAAGAAACCAATCTCACGTTTGCAATGTACTCCTTAATGGCCAGGAGGTAGACTTTCTTTTTCTGTAAGTACTGTCCTTGAACTTTCACAGTGTCTCTTATGACTCGGTGTCCTGGTTCTGCATCTGGATCAAAGCCAAATTCTATCCCAGCAACTTGAGGAAACCTGAAATGTAAAAGCGACTTTGTCTCACACAGTTCTGCAACATACTAATTAGAAGTGAAGGAATGCTAGACTTAGTTAGCATCTCCCCTTATGCTACTTGCCCGGCCGGATGCACACAAGCTATGTGCATCTAAACAGAGCTTGTCAAGTAAACTTTGGCTTCAACAAGTCAGACACCAGAAGCAACTCTAAGTAATTCTATCCTTATTTCCTTGTACGTAAAGAGAAACATCAAGAATTTCTGTTCTCCTGCAATTCTGAATTCCTGTGAGATCACTGCCTCAATTTCCATCCTGTTACTAAAGGAATACAAAATTAAAATAGACACCATACAGGTATCTTCAATATGCTGTCTAAATACAGCCCCTCATAAATTTCAGAAACACCTGACATTACTATTAATATTTACCATTACTCCCATCTTTAAAAATGACTCGCTGGGCTTGGTAACACAGACTGAGAATTTGAGAGACTGAGGCAGGAGAATCACAAATTCAAGACCAGCATGGACTACAATATGAATCTGATCTGAGGTCCTCCTGGGAAACTTGGTGAGTAGGTCCTGGCTCAAAATAAGTGATTGGGGGTGGCTGGGGCTATAACTCGGTGCTAAAATGTCCACCTTAAATACATGAGGCTAACGAGATTTTTCTAATACAAATCGTGCCATAAATACTGTCATCTATTGCGTATCAGCCTTTGAGCTAAGACTAAGTGACAAATACTAGTTTACAGAATGGTTCTAAGTAGGAGACAAATGATTCACCCAGACATCATTTTTAAAAGGTAAGCCGTGGCTGTGAGAGACAGATACTGAGGGGGAAAAGCCCCCTCCCGAGGGCAAACCTCAGCAAGTCTTCACTACTCTCTTCTGCAGCTGTCCACACTGCTCTCCTTAGCCTTTGGGGAAGTTAGAGGTAACCCTGGTGACATTCAGTCCCCTGCCTTACCTGGTCTATGCCTGCTTTCTTTCCCTTTCCTGCTGTACCTATCTGTTCCTTTTAGGTGTCATATTAAAAAGCACCAACTGGCCTGTTCTGGTGCACCAATCTGTACCAGGTTCTAGGCAAGCATTTCAGTCATAAAACAATATGATGAATTAGCACAATTAATACTCAGCATCACCTTGCTAGGACTAGAAATTCAGATAGATAGAAATCCCCTAATGTTTCTTCTTCTGAGCTTTGATATAGTGGGAAATCACTAAGCAAACACTTAGACTATTAAACAATAAAAACCATATTAGAAACCTGCCGAACCAAAATTTTCACTATGGTTCGAAATTCCTGGACCACAGTATTTTTAAATGTAGAGTAAAACATAATTATGATTTTTTAATTTTCAATTAAAGAAACTTTTGCTTGAAAAACAAAATCCTTAGGCTTCTGATATGTCTTTAAATCACTAATATAATCTTACATGCACAGTCCACCAAACCACACCATGCCCTGACTACAGGGAGACAACGCAACAAAAATGAGAAGAAAAAGACCATGTAGTTCCACTAGCAGAAAAGTAAATTGCTTTTTATAAAATCAGAGAAGTGTGAGGAGAGTAGTTAGTAGACACAAAAAAGAACAGTTCTGAACTGAAAACCGCATAGTGTTGGACCACAGCAGTAACATTATAGTCAGCAATGGTGACAGATGAGGACAAGGAGCTGGTGTGGCTAAATAGAGGCCAGCAGGGAAAAGAAAGATAGGGGCTTGGTAAGAGGTCAAAGAATTAGAAACAAAACCAACATTCTTCTCCATCTTCCACCAATTTAAGAGGCAAACAGAGGCAAGAAAGAAAAGAGAACGGAGAAAGGGGGGAAAGGAAGGAAGAGAAGAGGAAGAGTACAGGAGGGGGAGGAGGAGGAAAGGGGGAGGGAGGAAGGGAGAGGAACAACATCTAAGCCATCTTAGGTTTACTAAAGGTGTTTACACAATCACAGTTTGCAGCCCTGGGGTGAGTCAGCCTTGAGCTGACCACACCACCACCCCATGAGTCCATGACTCCTGGGTGGGATGAATGGGACAATAAATGAAGCTTCTGAAAAGTGAACTGTTGTATGCAGGTCCAGAGAAGGACGAGGATCTGAGAATCACTAAGCTGGTAGTAAATGTACTAATCTTTTAAAGCCCAGGAGCTTCCATCATAGAAGATGCAGGAAGGAGCGTGTCGGTGGAAAACGTCAAAGGTCCTCTCGTTCTGGGTGCCAGGAAGGGAATGGTAACCACCAAACCTCAAACAAGGGCCTCACCCCCCACACTCATCACAGTGCAATATGGCGGTGGTGGCAACAGGCACCTTAAGAGCCAGTACTGAAAGAGAGCTGACTTGCTTTGTCCACCTGATTGCCAACTCAGTACAGGGTACTTGAATAAGGCCATAGGACTGCATGGTAACTAAAGTCTTTCTTTCCATCTAGATGACCAAAAAGATGATCCCCACAGATCACACAGAAAGCTTAAAAGAGATTGACTGTGTTAAATAAGAAAGCAAACCCATAATGCCACCTGCAGCCTATGCTCCCTTTTCCCTATATTAATAATTAGCACGAGAATCACCCTGAAGACTGAACAGATAGACTCAAGCCGGAATCAAAGACTGGCTCCCATGTAGCACCAAGAAGGATGCCAAGAACTACAAGATTACACATAGGCCCAACATCTTAACCACAGTCCACACGGCAGGGCTGGACCCAGGGCTTGAGGCTAAGGGGGTAATGGCCTACTGAACAACACTGTTAACTAACACTAGCTAGAGAACTGAAGCAAGACCCGAGACTCACAAAATAGTACTCAAAATGTCCAGAGAAAACTCCAAAAATATTCAGAAAAAGAAGAAAAACCAGAGAAACACCAAAGCTCGGGGGAGGGGGGACAGGAAGCCAATACTGAGATGACACAGATACTGAAACTTCAGAAATAAAAAGCAACTATTAGAAACATACTCAGGCAAGCAATCAAACCACTGTTGACACCAATGGAACGTTAGAAAGTACCTGCTCTGAAATGTAACATAAAAGAGAATCAGGAACTGAGGAGATGACTCCAGCCACGCACTCTTGAGGACCTGAATTCTATCCCCATACCTCAGAGCCCATGACACCATCGAGTACATGTAACCCAAGTACTTGGGGATAGGATAGGTAGATCACTGAAGTTCACTGACTAACAAAACCATTGATCTCCAGGATCAATGAGGGACCCTGTCTCAAAAAATGAGATGGACAATGACCAAGATGAACTTTGAGCACTGATCCCTGGCACACATACACACCTCAAAACACCGCCCCCCAACACACACCACACATACCTGAGGGAGATAAATCCAATGAAATTTGACTTGAAAATAAAATTAAAACTCACTGGGTAGCCTCAATACCAGAATGTAGATTAATGTTAAAAGTCATGAACTAGAAAGAACTATACTGATAAAAAAAATTTAATCTTTATACCAGAGAGAAAAATGTTGAAGAGGAAAATATTAAATAAATAATAATTAATGAAGTTTCATGGATCTTTAAGACTACAACCTAAGATCTAACTAACTATGTCATCTAAATTTCAGAAATTAAATAAAGTTAAATTAATTTAACAGTGAAGGAAAATCTCACAGATTCAATGGAAGACATCAACAAAATCTAAGCAGAAGCAAAAAATCTGAGAAGCACAGAACCATATGCATCAGAAGTTGCCACTGAAAATAAAACACAGGAACAATTAGAGAAGACAATGCTTTGCGAATAAAAAAAAAATACAAAAGAATTTATTCAGACCAAATGGAAATAATACCAAAACACTGGAAACTCAAACGTGAAGAGAAAGCAACAGAAATAGGAAATTATCTGGGGAAAATAGAGTGTTCTCTTGAATTCTTTCGTGTTTAATGTTCGAAATGAAAGTTTAAAATACTATGTGGAACAGATTCTACAGACAGGTAAGAGCTTTCAGGACAGCCCCTTGCTCCAGTTGTTAGGGGACCCACATGGAGACTGAGCTGCGTGTCTGCTACATATGTGCCAGGGCCCACAGTCCAGCCCATATATGTTCTTCTGTTGGTGGCTCAGTCTCTGAAAGTCCCCAAGGATCCAGGTTAGTTGACTCTGTTGGTCTTCCTGTGGAGTTCCTCTCCCCTTCCGGTGAACGTGCAGTCCCTCCTCCTATTCTTTCACAAGAGTCCCCAAGCTCCATCCGCTGTTTAGCTGTGGGTGTCTGCATCCTTCTGAGTCAGCTGCTGGGTGGAGCCTGTCAGAGAAGAGTTATGCTAGGCTCCTGTCTGCAAGCATAACGGAATATCATTAGTAGTGTCAGGGATTGATGCTTGCCCATGGATAGGTCTCAGTCGGGCCAGTCACTGGTTGGCCATTCGCTCAGTCTCTGTTCCAGCTTTGTCCCTGCATTTCTTGTACACAGGACAAAACTGTGGTCAAAACTTTTGTGTGTGGGTTGGTGTCCTTATCCCTGCCCTGGGAGTCCTACCTGCCTACAGGAGGTGGCCTCTTCAGGTTCCACATCCCCACTGGTATGCTTCTCAGCTAAGGTAAACAATATTGACTCCTGGGAGCCTCCCCTACCCCAGGTCTCTGGTATGTCCTACAGATGTCCCCCACCCCCTAGGCTGCAGTCTTCCATGTATTCCCTGGCCTCTGACCCTCTCTCCTATCTCTCCCTACACCTCATCCTGACCCTCCCTATCCCCCTCCCCATCCCCTCCCCCACCCAGCTCCCTCCTTCCATCTGTCTCCTATGACTATTTTATTCCCCTTTCTAAGTGAGAGTCGAGCGTCCTCTCTTGCGCCTTCTTTTGTGTTTAGCTTCTTTGGGTCTGTGGAGTATATCATCGGTATCCTGTACTTTACAGCCAATGTCCACTTATCAGTGAGTACATACCATGCATGTCCTTTTGGGGCTGGGTTACCTCACTCGGGATATTTTCTAGTTCCATCCATTTGCCTGCAAAATTCATGATGTCCTTGCTTTTAATAGCTGAATGGTATTCCATTGTGTAAACGAATCACATTTTCTGTACTCATTCTTCAGTTGAGGGACACCTGGGTTGTTTCCAGTTTTGGGCTATTACAAATAAAGCTGCTGTGCACACAGTGGAGCACATGCCCTTGTTGCATGGTAGAGTGTAAGCCCAGGAGTGGTATAGCTTGGTCTTCAGGTGGAACTATTTCCAGTTATCTGAGAAAGTGCCAGATTGCTTTCCCAAGTGGTTGTACAAGTTTGCACTCGACCAGCAATGAAGAAGTATTCCCCTTGCTCCATTTTGATCTTAGCCATTCTGGTGGTGTGAGATGTGATCTCAGGGTTGTTTTGACTTGCACGTTCCTAATGACTAAGGATGCTGAATATTTCTTTACATGCTTCTCAGCCATTCAAGATTACTCTATTGAGAATCTCTGTTACCTCTATACCCCTTTTTAAAATTGGGTTATTTGGTTTGTTGGTGTCTAATTTCTTGAGTTCTATATATATTTTGGATGTTAGCCCTCTGTTGGATTCCCAACAGGGCTGCCTTGTCTAGCCTCAGTGGGAGGCCAGACAAGATCAGATGTATGGGCATCTACCATGAGGACAACAGAAAGGGTGACAAATGAAGGGCATGCTATGCAAAAGCCACAGAATATACAAAATACAGAGTGAAAAAGCAATCAAATACAAAATAATTACTAAATTTTAAACATGCGATAACAATTTAGCAGACTCAAAAGGTTTCAGCTCACAAATAAAGAAATTATGAAACTAAATATAAGCCACAAATTGTATTCTATCCTATAAGTATCTAATTTAAAGAACAATGACTTGCATAATTAGCCCTCTATTGGATTAAAAATAAGTGAATACACAAAAATAAACAATGTGAAAACAAATCAAAGAAAACTGGACTGGGTGTTCTAAGCCCACAGTATACTTCAGAGCAAAGAGATGAAGAGACAAAGGATGAAAAGGGAATACTATATTTTTTACATAGAATAGGCAGCTAAGTATTTTAGGCTTCATAAGCCATACTGCCTTTGTTACACAAATCTAACTCATTATAAATTAAGTCACAGAAAACACCTAAATGAATATGTCTGGTTAAGAGAAAACAAAGTTTATTTATAGAGAGACAACTGAATTAAATAACAACAAAAAATAATATAGCTTTTTGACCCCTTCACCTTATATAATGAAATGGCCAACTAGTGAATATAGCACACCATTGAATATATATGTACCTAACAACAAAGCTTCAAATACCTGACCAAACTGAACCATAACCTAAACAGATGAAAGAGAAAACCAAGTCATGACCAAATGAAGCATTCCTCATCCCTTACTAAATATTATAGTTGGTAGAAAAGTTGCAAGGATTTAGAGGAACAGAAACATTCACCACCAATTTTTTAAAAGTATATATTAGAGTATACATGAAAATTTAACTAAGACCATGAAACAAATACTCTAATATTAAAGAATGGAAATCCTACAAAATATGATTTCTGAGTAGAAACTAGAAACCAATGGCAAAGGTAACAAGAAAGTCTTGGAAACTTAAATATGTATTTATAAATAATCCATGGATAATGAAACTATCAAAAAAATGTAAGTGTTCTGAGCTAAAAAGGGTAAGAATACAATGTATCAACAATATTTATAATGCCACGAAAACAGTGCTTATAGAGGAACTTGCAACACTGAATGTTCATAACTAAACTTTTACCAGGAGAACAACAGAAAGGGGTGGCTATTCTGAGGCGACAGAGGAAGAGTATGCTAGGCAGAAGCCACAGGCTTTGGAGACACGGGTTTGAGACAGCCTGTGCATCAGGAGGTAAAAGATGACTTTCTTATTAAATGAGAGAGCAGAAGTACAGTTTACATATGACAGGTGGCTTGGGTTTGGAAAGGCGACATTGAGCCAATTTGAAAATATGCCTCCGAAGTACTTGAGATCATTTGCTGTGGGCTAGAGGGAACTGTTATGTAATTTTAAGTAGAAGCATTACATGAACTACTTATGTTTTTAGAAAAATAACTGGTGCATTAATATTTGGGGAGTGTGGTCCCATAGAAGGTCTGTTGGCAATAGACACGGAGATATTTCTCAGATATAACCAACTAATCAAATTACAGATGGAAATTGATTAGTTTGTATGCAGATGTACTGTCAGAAATTTGATTAAAATTAGATGCAAAGGCCTTCTCAAATATCTTTAAATTGCATGAGAAAATAATACCAATATTTGGGATCAATTAAACTACTCTCCTAATTACGTATCAGGTTCAGCAGACTCTAACTAGTATTGCTTATCTTATATGTCTATCTGCTAACATCTATTTCATGTTCAGGCCTTAATATTCATTTCTCCATATATGCACCTATTTATTTCCCTTAAAATAATTTTTCTACCTCTAATTCCATTTATAAGCAGGCTAACAATCATTGTCTCATCTTTGAATTTACCCACACACAGACAAGGCTTTATCATACTGTCCTGGTTAGTTCTTTGTTAACTTGGCACAGACTACAGTCATCTGATAAGAGGAACCTCAATTGAGATCAGTCTGTGAGTGAGCCTGTAGGCCATTTTCTTGACTGATGGTTGGTGTGAGAGGGCCCAGCTTACTGTGGGCAGTAACACTCACCCCTGGGCTGATGGGCTGGGTGCTGTAAAAAGACAAGCCCTGAGCAGCAAGTCAGTTAGCAGTAATTGCTCCATAGCCTACCTCCAGGCTCCTGCTGAGAGTTCCTGCCCTAATTAACCCCTCAGGGATGAATGTACAATGAATGAACTCTTTCCTCCCCAAGGTGCTTTTGGTTATGGTGCTTTTTATCATGGCAATAGGAACTCTAAGATACATGTCAATTATAAGAATTATGGTGGGGGCTGGAGAGATGGCTCAGCGGTTAAGAGCACTGACTGCTCTTCCAGAGGCCCTGAGTTCAATTGCCAGCAACCACATGGTGGCTCACAACCATCTGTAATGGGATCTGATGCCCTCTTCTGGTGTGTCTGAAGACAGCAACACTGTACTCATATACATAAAATAAATAAATCTTAAAAAAAAAAAATCCAAAAAAAAAAAAAGAATTATGGTGAAGTTGAAGACAATTTTTGGGTAAATTCACTTGCCTTGAATTGAGAAAGAAAACACTGGAAGAAGGAAGGGCATTCTTAGGATGAAGGTAAGTAAAAAGTTGCAGCAACTGTTTTCCAATAATAATCTTATTTTATTAATGTCATTTAACTGGAAATTTTATTTCTGCATCAACAAATAAAACTGTAATACTTAGTACTTTATGATGTTTTAAAGTAAGTGCACTTGGTAGAATATGCAAATTAACATGTATTACCTCACATAGTCACTGTGTTTTTTAAGAATTCAATGTATCCTAATTAACTGTAATCATCATGCTGTATAATAAATCTTGGGAACTGTTCCTCCTATCAACTATAATTTTTATCCCTGGAGTAATATCTCTACACTCCAGCTCTGGCAATCTCTCTTCCACCCTATAAATAAAATAATATTTTGAGGCTCCATCTGTAAAGAACATGTAAGTCAGTAAGACTGTTTATAAGAACAACCTTTACAATAGGGTGAAGACAGAGATGCATCTGAAGAAGAGACAGACGCATGGCCAATAAGCACACGAAGAGACGGTCAGCATCAACAGCCATCAGAGAAAGGCCAGCCAGCATCACAAGCCCCTGCTTCATGTTTACTAGGACATATTCCAGGGAAAGTAACAAGTGTTGGCAGGGAAGTGGAGAAACTGAAGCCTCTGGGTGACATCCTGCTGGGACAATGTGAAAGCAGTGCAGTCACTTTCCAAAACAGCCTGTCAGGTTCCATAGGACCCAGCACTTACTTGTACTGTAATCCGACATGTACTGGATACCTGAGAGCCCAACCAACCCTGCACGTGGATTTTCACAGCAGCAGTGCTTATAAAGGTAGAAAAAAAATGGAAACATTCGAAGTGTCCCTCAACTGAGAGATGGGTGAATGAGTTAGTGTCCACACATGAGGTTACTCAGCAATAAGAAGAAATAAGTACTGATGCATACTACAACATGGATGAACCTTGAAAACATGCCCAGAGAAAGAAGCTCTTAGGGGGTCACATTACAGGATTGTCTCCTATACCTGACATACCAGGTAAACGGAAGATTAAAGGAGACAATGCTTGCCTAGAGCTGAGGCTTGGGAGGAAGGAAGGCGTGACTGGCGATGAGCAGTTGCTGTGCAGAGTGATGAAATGTTCTTCAGTTGATTCTGACAATAACTGTACAACTCTTAAAAGCTAAGAAACAACTGTATAGATTAAGTGGATGAATCATATGTTAATGTTCCAATACATATTTTAAAATATAGTAATTTATGAAAGCATAAACTGACTTCTTTCTCCAGAGGACTTCTTTCATATTTTCAGCTTATATTTCTTGCTACTGTGGTACCCTAGGAGTAATACGACAATACCTAGATTATAATATTCTCAGATATCTGCTCTAAGGCTATAACACAAAGGAAAAGCACTCATGCATCAACGTCTACTCCCTTAGCCTCATCTAATTAAGAATTCTAGAGAGATCTGGATATGAAAGGTAAGCAGCAAAGTAGTACTTTAATTTTCAAATAATCTGAAAGAAGTGAAAAACTGGGTTTAGGTCCTTAAATACTGAAATTCAGTAGTACACAAATATACTTGCATATAACTAAAAATAATACTGATTTTAAATAATGACTTACTTTTTACATACCAACATTTTGTCACTCTCAAAGTCATTTAGTAAAAATAAGAATTAGAAATTCTTTTAAACTATACTTGCATACTAATATTAACATTTCACGGCTTTTTTAAAATTTAAATTGTAAAAGGTTAAGCCATTTTTAAATTTGCCTTTGTGCAGTCCCACTTTAAAGTTAAGTACATCATTGAGTAGCGACGTATGGACATACCTCCCATCCAGAGCTGGGTACTTGTACACCCCATTTTCAAGCGCTTCAAGCAGCTGCACACCTGTCGCTCTGATCACTAGAACTGGGTCCACTATGGGGAGTATGGCCAAAAGATCGTGCAGAGTGAAATTCCCTGGTGGGTGTATTCTGTTCGATCTGAAAGTTCCTGCAGTGAATCAAAAGAGGGGGAAGTGCTTTAGTTCTCTCCATCCAGCAGTACTTGAATGACTCAAAGTCTTATATCCTTAGGACAAAAGGCCCTAATCTGGTTTCTACTGTCTGCCTCACATTTACTTCCAGCTTAATTTTACATATAACATATTCATTAGAAGATCTGATTTCATGTTAGCCACCACGTTCTTCTTAACCAAAAGTTGTAATATTACAACTGGAAAGCCTCTACCCTCTCTCCCTATGTCTTCAGAACCAGGCCTATGAATTGCAGAACACAGATCTTCACAGGAAGCAACTACAAAAAAATTCACTCTTGGGAAATGTTTTCATGGACAATTCTAAACCACTCATATGTAAAGTTAAGGCCATTTGTATCTTCCATGAAAAACAGAATTCTAAAAAGTTTATCATTAGGATCTTAAGTTGGTTTACACTGTAAATTTTGGGGAGCAGAAGGCAGAAGCTGAAATGGGATCAAATCCAAGGCCTGCTGCACACCAGGCCAGAGCTCTTCCCCTGAGCTCCGGCCCCATCCTACATTCTAAACTGAAAAATCAGGGATCCAGTCTCTGCAGTTAGATAATGCCTAAGCCTCTCATTTACAGCATATGAACTAAAGCTGTATTTAGAGGATTGTTTTTAATTTTCTATAGACTCTTAAAGTCTTAAAACTCTTAAGTCTACCAACTTCAGACAAAAATGGAGAGGCTAAGAGCAGGTCCCTGTCAGTCCAGCAGAAAACCCTTACCGTTTCCTTGTTAAAGAGGCAGGGAGGCAAGACTGGTCAAAGAGCAAGACCTTCCAGTGAAAGACTTAAATCTATTGCTTTTCCTTTAGTCAAAGTGTAACAGCACCACAGGTTTAAGGCAGATGAATGACAGGTGATATCTTCATAGAAATTTCATCGACAAACTGAACTCCAAAATCTGGTCCCAAATACCCAATCATGACAGGAGATGGGTAACTGAACTCATGAAATTAATAAAGTTTCTAAGTAGGACTCTATAAATCTTTAAAATGCCTACTATTTGCTACAAGTTCTGGAGACCTGGGTTTGGTCATTTTATGTCCCCTCTGACATCTAATTCACCTGAATTAAGGAGTGCCACGTCAGCATGTGTGGCCTCTAACATTGCATTCGTCACCAGATTTCCAAGGTTACTCTCACATCTTCTTACAGTAATTTCACGGCCATCCAATTCCACGTCGATTGGGCAGAGCACTTCTTCTAACATATACTAAAAGAAGGAAAATAGCTTTCTAATGTCAATATTCCTTGTGTTTTATCAATTTTTATTTTTTTTTTCTAATTGACCATTTATTTTTACCTTCAAGTTAAAAATCTAAAGAATTTACTGGGACTCTTCTTTTCCATATTACAGTACCAAAGGAATACCAAAATACTACTAAACACCCAACAGAAATTCACTTTTAGACTACATAGTAAGTCATGTTACCATACAGTTTTGAAGCTTCAATCCTAGCCTTTTAGGGCCAGAAACCTGTTATAAAAATATGTAATATTCATGACAACAAGCTGACCCAACTACAAACAGTTAATTACTTCCAACTGAATCATAACAGAAGCCTCTGTTAACATGTGCCAAAGGTTATGTTAAATAATAGATGCATAGATATCAATATAGCATGACTTATGTTTCATAAATCCCTCACAAAAGTAACACACACGTATGCACGCAAACACACACACACACACACACACACACACACACACACACACACACACACACTTTTAAACAGCTACAGTTTGCCCAACATTCTTGGGGCCCTAGGAAAAAGGCAATACTGAAGTAGCTTGATGACAAAAGATTAAAATATGTAAAAGAGAAGGGTGGAAAGGCATATTTTTAATACAAATTGTTACAAAAATCACCTGTGCTTTTGTACTAACCTGGTGCTTAACAAAAATATCAATCTCTTTATTAAAGACATAAATACTTGCAAAATTAGAGTATGGAAAAATATTTTATTGATATTAGTTAAAATAAATAGAAATGTTACAGTGGGTCTAAATTCCTTTTATTATTTATTACCATTTCCAAGATAGTTCGTTATTAAAATGTGAATACTGTGAAATCAAGAAAACTCTGAGATCCAAATAATTTATAAATATGCAAAGTGAAAACACATCATTTCAAATATGAAACGCTCAACCTGTATTAGCTAAATAACCAGTTATATTTCCCTACCATAACACTTCTGATGCTCAAGTCCTATGAAGTTATGAAAATAAAATTAATAAGCTCTTAGAACAAGGTTATAATATAGAGAATATTATAAATAAATCTAATTTATTAAATTCTTATTACTTACAAAGTCAAAATAAAACATAAGTGGATGTGTAAATTTAAAAAGAAAGCTATCACAAATTTACTGTGACTGAGATGCTACTTTGGTGTTTCTCATCAATCACAGGCTATGATGCAGTCTACAGCGCTGTCTAAAACGTCCATGTGATCAACCCACACGGTGCTGAGCAACACAACAATCCTCACCCACCTGTATGTTTTGAGTAAAATCTCTTACTATGGCTTTGATGTATGAATCTTCTTCCAAATAGCTCAAAATGTCCACTTTCTCAAATACATACTGGAACGAGGCATCAAACAGCCGTATATCTATTTTTGTCAGATTTTTAAAATCAGATCCACTTTTGACGATCCAAGTCTCATTCACTTTCCGGATCCCATATTCATGGTCATGGCCGCCCAGAATCAAGTCGAGCCCTTCTGCGTGCTGAGCAAGCCTTGTGTCATTTTTCCACTTCATGTGCGTCATGGCAATCACAAGGTCAGCTCCCTCTGCCCTGAGCTCCACTGCTAGCTCATTAGCAGCTTCCACATAGTCTTTATAGTTTACATTGGCCTTATTAACGGTGGCCAGAGTATCGAGCCAGTCTTCTTCCACTAGTCCCATTAAGCCAATTTTCCGATTGTTCCAGTTAACTATCTTTTTGACTGCACCATGTCCAAGAGGTTCAGATGTAAATCTGTCATGGACGTTACTGAGAAACCATGGAAAGTGCATTTGTTTCATATACTCTTCCAAAATATCAACGCCAAAATCAAACTCATGGTTTCCTAAAGTTAAAAAAAAAAAAAAAAAAAAAAAAAAAAAAAAAAAATCACATGAAAAGTTAAGTTTAAATCATGAGAATGTTTTTCCAGTCCCAGCTTCCAGTAAGTGCAAGACTATGTTAAGCACAAGCATTTTCAACACATATCTGTTTAATTAGCCCGGCTTTCACTCACAAATGCCATGATTTTTAGAGGCCTTCAGCTATGTCTCTCTGCAATCCAGGAAGCACTGTAGTCCCAAAGAAAATCTTAAGGAGTTTGGAAAAGAGGCCTTACAATATAGGGAAGTGGAATGGTATGACCAATAACTGCTCAATAACACCCTAATTTTCAAATTATGTTAGTGCATGGGGTCATGCAGACATACTTCATAAAACACACAGCTTTTTATTCCTAACTGAAAATTCATAAAATTCAGTCACACTGTGATTGGAAGAAAGTCCTGGAATATCTCTACTGTATTTTGTAAGAGCTATACTTGTCACAAGAGTAAATAAGTGGTGATTAGGAAAACAGAAGTCAGAATCGGTGGTACAAGCCTGCAGTCCCGGCTATTTGGGAGGCTGAGTCAGGAGAATCATAAGCTCAAAGCCTGTGTTATAATCTAAGTGCATGGCTGGTTCGTCAGTTTAGTAAGACCTGTCTCAGAAAGTGAAAAGCAAGCAGGGATTCAGCAGAGCTGTGCCGCACCTGCCTATCACACAGAAGGAAATTCAACGTCAGTGACTCCTTAGGTAGTAACAGGAGGTGCTACTGCAATTATCCCCGTGGCAGACCCCTTTCTAAGCAAAATTTCAAGTAAGATAAAAATCTCCCATGAACTTTTGGGCTAATATCCGCTTATCAGTGAGTACATACCATGTTCCTTCTTTTGTGACTGAGTTACCTCGCTCAGGATGATATTTTCAAGTTCCATCCATTTGCCTGCAAATTTCATTAAGTCATTGCTTTTAATAGCTGAGTAGTACTCCATTGTGTAAATGTACCACATTTTCTGTATCCATTCCTCTGATGAGGGACATCTGGGTTGTTTCCAGC
>CM052716.1:44715671-44747171 GCA_028551405.1 Uromys caudimaculatus
GGTGAGGGAGGAGAGTATTTAAGGCTAAAGGAATAAACAAAGCTTCAGCATTTTGCTTGCAGGAATGACCCCTGTCTGTGTCTTTTGTGTCAATCCCCCAGGCCTACACTCGGTTCTCAGTAGCTAGGCAGCGCGGGCACCGTCAAATAATAATAATAATAATAATAATAATAATAATAATAGTGGAAACCACCTAAATATATAATAGTAAATTTGTTAAATAAAGCAATATTCAATAAATGGAACACTTTGCATCTACCGATGTAACAAAAATAAAATCTCATTCACAGCAATGTGAATGAACTTAGTGACCCTGAACTGTACTTTTAAGTGGTAAAAAGATAAATTTTGTTATGTTTATTTTACCATAATAAAAAGACATGAGAAAATGTTTACAATGTACTTTTCACTTTTTAAAGTAAAATTATCAACAGTACGACACACTGGGAACAGAGAGATGGTCAAAAGCTGAGAATTGATCATTTCATTCATTCACTATAGAAAATCTAGAAAAACTCATGTCTCTTCTACCAACCAAACACCCAAACAGAAACACTGCTGCCTGCAGCATAGCCCCTAAATGGGATGGTAGTTAGACGACAGCAACGATGATGATGATGGTGGTGGTGGTGGTGGTGGTGGTGGTGGTGGTGATCATTTGTTCGTTTATCAACAGACAGAAGCCTGTAAATATCAACCCTGTTGAAACTCTCTAATTACTTCAATGTGACATCCTCATACTTTATTAACAGTGGGAACGTCCTTTGTTTTCCTTACCTAGGACCTGCTCATCTTGAGAATGAAACCTCTGACATGCTTGCTTACCATGGGTCTTGTGAGCACAGCTGCTATCTTCTTCAGCCTTCAGAGAAGCTTTGTGAGGGTGCATCATAATTTTCCCAATTTTATATCAAAAAACAACTGAGAGATCAGTCACTTTATTTTGTTGACATATTATTGTGCTGTTGGTTTTAGTTTGGGGTTTTTTGGGGGAAGGGGAGAAAGGGACTGACTCCACAACCCAGGACTGCTAGGAACTCACCATGCAGCCCAAACTGGCCTCAGACTAATAGTCATCTTCCTGCCTCAGTCTATTGAGGGCTGAGATTACACGAGTGAAACACTAAGCACAGCAGCCTCTTTCTTTTTCATCCTTCAGTGACAATGTGGTGAGCCACAACCCAGAGCCGGGCCTGGCTATGGTCAAAGCTATGCTCTTCCTCTAGTGACATGTCTCACTTTCAGATAGGCATAACTAAAAATCACCATACAAAGTCAAATGTTGGCTGCGTACGAGTGTTCAAGTTCATTGTGCAATCCTGATAGTTGCTTCTGAGTACCTATAAGCTGATAAATAGGACTACTTAACTGTCATTGTTTGTTTACGTAAATTGCTTTTAAAATTTCAAATAGTAAAATAAAGTATTACTTACCAAAAACTGCAAAATGTACTCCCAATTCGTTTAATATAGAAATCATATGCTTTCCTTTTGTTATCGTACTTAAGACTGAAGGGTTTAAGCAGTCACCACTGAAAATCAAGAGTGGATTCAGGATGCTGAATCTTTTCACAGCTGTGGCAAACCTAAGAGAACAATGACCTCTGTCATCACTGAATGCCTTTATGAAACACAAAAGCAATGTCTCAAAGAGAAACATGACTTTTCCTTAAAATCAGCACAACTAAAAATACGAAGATGTAGAAAACTGTTTTTAATCAGATTATTTCTCATAGCCAAGATATCTCAGTAGTACATTTGCATTCTGAAAAAGACAAGGTAGGCTCCCCACTCAAAAAAAAAAAAAAAAAAAACACACACACACTTAAATTTAAAATGTATTATGCCTCAAAAGATATCCTCAAAATATAATGTGAAATTATTTTAAAGAAAACACTTTAAACATGTCAGAATATTGAAACTATTCCACAAAATGCATATTCTTTTTTGTCGTCCCCCCCCCTTCGGTTTTTCAAGACAGGGTTTCTCTGTGTAGCTCTGGCTGTCCTGGAACTCACTCTGTAGACCAGGCTGGCCTCAAACTCAGAAAACCATCTGCCTCTGCCTCCCAAGTGTTGGGATTAAATACAAGTTATGCCCCTGCGAGCACAGGGAAATGTCTGCAAACTGGACCTAGGTCTCCCTGCGTATGTAGCAGATGTGGAGCTTGATCTTCTTGTGGCTCCCGAACAACTGGCTATCCTAAAAGCTGTTGCCTCTGTGTGGGATATGTTCTTCCAGCTGGGCTCCCTTGTCTGGCCTCAGTGGGAGAGAAAGCACCTAGCCTCTCAGAGCCTTGATGCCAGGGTTGGGGGATTCCCAGGGGGGCTCCCACCCTCTCAGATGAGAAGGGAGGGGAATGAGGAGAGGACTGTGGGGGGAATGGGGGGCAATGAGCGGGATGTAAAGTGAATAAATAAAAAAGAATAATTTAAAAAGATAGAAGAAAGCTGTGTGAGATGCTGAACTACGTTGTTTTATGTAAATTTATGGCATTAAATTTAATATAAGCTAATGCTTCTTTGTGGCCTTGTAGCTAATGTCCGGATGTTAGGTAAATCCACTGAGCCCCTACAGTGTCTTCCATTCTGCTGTGCTCCCTTGATTTTCAGGGTGGTTTTTCCCTCTCTTCTCCTTTGTTTTATCTAATTTGTATTGATTTCTTTTCCAGTTTTGCCACTTGCTCTTTTCCTCTGGCACAGTATTCTTTTTCTTTCCTTTTTTACTTAACCATGTTTTTTTTTTATTTTTCTTTATCTTGTACCAGCTTTAGTTTGTTCATTTTGACCCAATTAATTTTAACTTTGCAGTTTATTTTATAATAATCTTGCAGTTTTATTTTCTATGGTTATTGATGATATAGCAGTTGGTTTTAATTAACTGTTTCTGTATCTGCTTTGTTTCAGCATTATTGTTATGGCAGTTGGTTTTTTCCTGAGTGGTACTGAAAATTAAGCCCTAGAGAGAAAGCTACCAGTAAAGGAGACCCTCAAATGAAATTGGAAGAGATAGTCATTCCAAAAGATGAACAAATTACTACATAAAACCACAAAAAATTAAGACAAATTGAAAACATGGCTCTTCCAAACGTTCACAGCTCTTCAATTAACTGAATCCAAACAAAGAATAATGACTAATGTGTCCAAAAATTCAAAATTCTAGTTTTAAAAATACAACTGACTTTAGTGAAGATTTAAGTAAACTAATAAAGTGAACAAGGCTATTTTTTTAAAAAAGAGTTGAGAATATCAAGTTGAATGAAATACTCAACAACTTGCATAAGAAATTCAACAAAGACGTGGAACAAAAAATAGAAATCAGGACTGAGGATAAGGTTATGGGGCTTCTTACACTCAGGAGAAACACATGCAAACTTCTGGGACAGGGTTCAGAAACCAACCCTAAAACATGTAATGTTAGAAATGGTCATCAAAATAGAGAGTAAAGGCACAAAAAAACTTACTCAATGAAATCAGAGTAGAACCTTTTCCAACTCTAGGTAATCAAATGGACGTTCAAGTCTACAAGGAAAACAGGCAGGGTTGGAACAGAAGCTTGCCACATGCTATGATACCTACGTGCCAAAAGTACAGAACAAAGAAATGATATTAAAAGCTTAAAACAGAAGTGCTGAGTTGCTTAAAAAATACAGAAACCAATCAGAATGACAACAAACCGTCAAAAGAAACACTAAGACCAAGGAAAGCATTGGAGGTAGTATTTCAAACCCTGAAATAAGACAACTGCCTACCAAGGTTATTCTATCAAAATGACCCTTTAATAATGAAGGAGAAATAAAGAACTTCCACAATAAATAAACTAAAGTTATCCATGACATCTAAGCCTGGACTGCACAGCATTTCCAAAGAAATTCCAGACATGGTAAGAGGAAGAAAGATACATACAACCATGAGATTTTGAGGCAGAATAAATTATATAAGGAGGAAGATAAATAATAAATGGAAAGAATAAAGTTATTAACAGTAAATTATCAAATCTCTAAGATGAAAGGAAAAGTTACTACTTACTTACCAATACTAAATATAAACAGTCTTAACTCTCCAGTTAAGATTCGGACTGGACAAATACATTTAAAGTAAGATACAATCATTTCTTGTCCACAAGAAATGCATTTCATAGGAAAAACACAGAAACAGAATGAAAATGGAAGGCTGGAAGATGAAAGTCCAATAAATAGAATCTAAAAGCAACTAAGAGCAGCACCATTTGATCAGACAAAGCAGACTGTAAGCCAGAGTTAGTCAACAGGCATAAATAAGGTCACTACTTATTAGTAAATAAAACAATGCATAAAGAATATGTAACAATTATAAATAATATGCTCTGATTGTTGATATGTCCAAATTTATAAAATAAGCACTACTGGATATTGATGGACACATCCAGGTAGAACAATCAATATCTGCTCTCATCAATGATCACCTAGACACGATTAAAATAAAGAGGGCAAGGAGATAACCAGCGGGTAAAGTGCTTGCTGCAGAAGTATAATGACCTCAGTATGGTTCCCTAGCACCCACTGAAAACCAGCCATGGCCATGTACATCTGTAACCCCAGGACATACAGATACAGGGTGGTCTTGGGGGACTTCTGAAAAAAAGGACATCTCAGTGTTAGTGAAAGACCCTGTATCAAAAAACAATGTGGTAAGTGACCAAAAAATGACACTAACTCTACTTCTGGCATTCATATACCAAAAACACATGTGAAAACGTGAATGCAACACACACGTAATGTGTTAAAACTAAAATTAAAAGCTTCAGAGCTAAAACAGCATCACAAATCAAATGGACACAGCAAGCATCTACAGAACCTTCCACCCTTTCAGACTTTTATCAGCAGCCCATGAAACTCTTTCTAAAATAGTACCATTTTATGCCATAAAGCAAGTCTTACCAAACAATAAAAACATAAAAAATATATCAGATCATATCATAGTAGGATCAAATTAGAAATCAATAACAAGAAAAGCAAAAAACACTAAACACCTAATGATGTGCTTTGGAATGACCAAGAGATCATCAGAGATATCAAGAATAAAAAGGATTGGTAAGACAATGTGGGTTCTTTAAAAATAAAAAGACGAGCCTCTAGCGAAAACACTATAAAAGATCCAAATTAATAAAATCAGAGATGAAAGAGATATATGAGATGAAATCACAATGGGATCAATTAATATAATCAGATTTTACTAGACAGATACCACTGAAATACAGACATTATTAGAGACTATGAGTATGTTGAAACATACTCAAATAAAGTGGAAAACCTAGAAGAAATGTATAAAATTTTTGATATATATGACCTACAAAAATCAACCAGATAAAAGCAGCACAGACAGACTTATATTCAGCAATAAGACTCAAACAGTAATGAAGTTTATCTTAAAAGAAAAAAAAGAAAGAAAGGCAGCCCCAGGACTGGGTGGATAGACTGCTGAATTCTACCAGACATTTAAAGAACACAAGGGGCTCCTCAAATTCTTCAGCAAAATAAAAAGCGAATGCTTGTAAGCTTTACTCTCCAAAGCCAGTATCACCTATGAAAACCATGTAATAAATTACTTGCAAGGCTAATTCAACAGCGCATTAAAGAGATTTTATACACACACACACACACACACACACACACACACACACACACACACACACACACACACCATGATCAAACTGCTTTCATACCAGTGATGCAAGAACAGGTCACCACACGCAAATCAGTTAATGTAAAAAACAACACATAAATGAAACCACAAACCAAAATCATATGCTCAAAATGCACAAGAAGAAAAGGACCCACCATTGACAAAGGCAATACCCATCATAACAAAAGCTCTGAGGAATTTAAAAACAGACACATGTGTCAAACCTATAGCCAACATTATACTGAATGGATAAAAACTGAAAGCATTAGTTCTAAACTCCAGAATGTATACTTTCTCCATTCTTGTTCAATACAATACTTGAATTCTTAGCTAAAGTAATAAGACAGGATAAACAAGAAAAATTTCAATTAGCCCTATTCTGAGAGGACATGATCCTATACTCAAAAGCCTATCTAAAGACTCTAACAAAATACTCTTAGATCTCACAAGTATTTTGATCATAGGATGAGGATTCGAAGTCACCACACAAAATGCAGTAACTTTTCTGTATATCAGGCACTAATCTACTAAGAAATAAGAAACAACCCGATTCATAAACCCACACACACTGTGAGTGTCTGGCCATAGATGGAATATCTGTATGAATCATTTCCATCGAGGCTCAGGAAACATCACAGGAGAAGGGATGAAAGAATCTAAGAGACAGAAAACGGGGAGTAGTACTGAGACATGAGTGTTATCCATATCAACCTCTCACTCCTGATTTTAGAGGAGATGTTTTCTGGTTTTACACCAGTATCATATTATTTTTATTATGGTTCTGTAATATATCTTGAGATCTGGAATGGTGATCCATCAACCACTGACCTCTTTACCCAGGATCATTTTGGCTAACCAGGGTCTTTTGTGGTTAATTTTAGGACAGTTTTTTAAATATTTCTATGTAGAGTGAGATGGAAATTCTAATTGGGATTGTATTGAGTCTGTAAATGGCTTTTGGTAAAATGGTCATTTTCACAGTATTAATTCTACCAATCCATAAGCATATGATGTCTTTCCACTTTCCAATGTCTTTATCTTTCTCCAGAGCTTTAAGGTTTTCATTTGTAGCAAGCTATCATCTTGTTGGGTGGGTTTATTACAAAATGTTATTTTCTTTGAGGCTATTATGAGTGAATGTATATCCATGATATCATTCTCTACATTTGTTGATGTTGTATAGAACAGCTATTGTTTCGTGCAAGTTGATTCTGTTTCCTACCATATTGCTGCATTTATCATTTCTAGTATTCTGGTAGAATTTTTAGGATCTTTTATGTATAATATCATGCCATCTGTAAAAAGGAATTATTTGACTTCCTTCCTATATATTCCTTTAATTTCCTTCTCTTGCCTTATTGCTCCAACTAGTGTTTCAAACACTGGTGGAAAGGAGTGAGGATCATGGACCACCCTGTCTAATTCCTGATTTTAGTGGGGTTGTTGCAAGTTTTTCTCCACTTACAATGATGCTGGCTGTTGGTTTCCCACATACAGCGCTTTTTATGATGAGGTATGTTCCTCTTAGTTCAGCTCTTTAAGGACTTTATCATGAAGTCATGTTGGATTTTTTTTCAAAGATTTTTCTGCATCTCTTGAGATGACATATGATTTTTATTAGTAAGATCAATTATGTCACTTATTACATTTACTGATTTACATAAAGCCAACTTGGTCAACATAGATAATCTTTCTGATGTCTGTCTGTCGGGTTTACAATTATTTTATTGAGCACTTTTGAAACTGTTATCCAACACCAAGTGGTCAGCCCTGAAAACATACAAGTAACAGTTTGTGTTTATATATTTAGGGACATTTATAATTTATATCAGTTTTATGTATATGCAATTAAAGAAAAAGTAGTCATCTCAAAAGAAAAAAATTGTTTTAAAAAGACAAAGTTGGGAGGGTGCAAACTGGTAGATAGATAGAGTTGGAGAAAATGAGGGGTAGATATATTTCATTATATATATCCATAAACTTTAAAATTAAAAAGGATTTGGAAGGATGCCTATGCAGTTAAGAGCACTTCCTGTTCTTTCAGAGGACCCAGGTTCAGTTACCAGCACCCATACAATACCTAATAAGCATGGGTAACTCCAATTCCAGTCCATATGCTAAACACATGTGGTACACAGACATACATGTAAGCAAAATACCCATACACATAAAATAAAATAAAACCTCAAAAAAATTTAATCAAGCTGTGAAGGCACATGACTTTAATCTCTGTACTCAAGAGGCAGAAGCAGGAAGATCTCTGTGAGTTCAAGGCCAGCCTAGTCTAAATAACAAGTTCTGTGCCAGTCAGAATTACATAGCAAGAGTCTCTCAAAAGCACTCAGAATTCCTCCAACATGATGACTCCAGTCTGAGACTGTGCTTGACATTGAGGATTGGTAAGATGGGTCAGTAGGTGAAAGCACGCACTGCCACACCTAACCATTAGAAATCAATTCCAGGGCCCCACATGGTAGAGGAAGAAAACTATCTCAAGTTATCCTCAGCGCCCCCCCACACACAGACTCAAATGCACACACACACACACACACACACACACACACACACACACACACACACGTGCGCGCGCGCGCGCGCTTACATGGATGAATAAACACATGATACATGAATGTAATAAAAATGAATATGAATCACAGATATAATTTAAAAAACAAAATAATACATCATTTAGAAGAAATCATACAAGGATATCTTCATGACTTTGAAGCAATGGTTTCTGAAGCAGACCAGAAAAAAAGCACAAATAACAAAAATAAAAATATTGGTAAATAAAACAGTTTAAATTAAAATATCCTATTGATCAAACTATACCATTAGAAAAAAATGAAAAAACACCGACTAAATAAAATATGTGGAAAACATATATTCAACAATAGAGTTGGATCTGAAATGAATTAACAACCATTACAAATCAACTTCACAGAGACAATTCAGTTTTTTCGTTGGGGGAAAAATACCATAGGCTTGGGTGTGGTGGCACACACCCGTAATGCAAGCAGTAAGAAAGGCTGAGACTAACCTATGCAATTCAGTGACAGTCTGTCTCAAAATAACTAAGAGAAGACATAAAAAATAAATTTAAAAATAAAATAGAAAAAAATCAACTAAGGAATCGATACAACTGGCTCATAAACATATTAAAATGTTCAATATCATTAATCAACAAGAAATTCAAATTAAACCTACAATTGTATGTTATGATACACCTACCAGTATGATAAAAATAGATAATACTAAAACATCAAGAAAATTGAATAATCAAAAATTTCATATACTGCTGATGGTACAACTATTTTGAGAGGATGTTTGGCAGCACTTAGTAAAGCTACACATATGTCTGTATGTGACACAGAAACGTCACTTCTGGGCATGCACTCAAGAGAAGTGATTGCTTCTAGCTACCAAAAGAATTATGTAAGAATGCTAATAGTGATTTCATAATAGCAAATATTAGAAACCATCCAAATGTCCTTCAATATTAGAACAGATGAGTAAATTATGGTATAGTTCACACATTAGAACATAATTCAGTAAGAAGAAGAAGAACAAATTGTTGCTACATACAACAGTTTGACTGAAGCTCAAATGTGTGAAAAAAGCCCACATGAATGAGCACATGCTGTTGGATTAGGCGTGATGGGTGAAAGCCCATCTTCCCACTGCTGGGAATGAGGGTCCTGGGATGTGCTAGAAATGTTCATATTTTGATTATTTAAAAACCATATGGAACCCTAGACTTAAAAAAAAAAGTAATGATCAGTAGATCTAGACAATAACTTGCTTTGAAAAGTTTAAAAGTGGAAATAATACATATGCTTACGCAAGGCAACAAAAATACACGACTACAAAACTGAGCAGTATGGGTTCAAAGGGTCCCGTGTGATGACAACGGTATCTAGAAGGAACGGAGATGTCACAAGATCCAACCTGAGTTTTAAGAATCCAGTAAGAAGAGCTGGGCGGTGGTGGCGCACGCCTTTAATCCCAGCACTTGAGAGGCAGAGGCAGAGGCTGGTGGATTTCTGAGTTCGAGGCCAGCCTGGTCTACAGAGTGAGTTCCAGGACAGCCAGAGCTACACAGAGAAACCCTGTCTCGAAAAAAACCAAAAAAAAAAGAAGAATCCAGTAAGAAGAAAAGGAATACTTTCTGAGCAAAACTATAAAACTCTTAAGAATGTCAGTGTATGTGATAACTGATGTGTTCGTGTTAACATGGTATAGAGAAACACTTTCTAATGTTTTTCAGGCCAGTAGCAGGAGCTGCCTATAAAAATTCATGTTTCAGCTCCTATTCCATACCTACATAATCTGAAACACTGAGATAAGATACAAAAACTTGTGATTAACAACTCCTTTGGACAATTCTGATACTTATTTGAGAAATGAGCTGGAGAGATGGATCACTGATCAAAGCATTGGCTGTTCTTTGAAAGGACTTGGGTTTACTAGCACCCACATGGTGTCTCACAGCAACCTAACTCAAGTGCCAGGGGATCTAGCACTCTCTTCTGGCCTGCTTGGGCACAGGCATGCATATGATGAATAGACATGCACATAGACAAAACATCCATACACTTTTAATTAATTAAGCTGAGAAATAACATTATAAAAGAAACTAGATTTTAAATCTATAAACATAAACCATAATTGCATTTTTATTCATTGTAAATAACTTATAAATTATTGAGATAAAAATCAGATGAGGAACCGAAGTTATAATAAAGAGTTTGAGGGAGAAGCTGGCAAGCTGATTTTAGGCCTATTCAAGGAGACATCAAAATGAGTATCCTCAGTAGGCAGATGGAAATATAGGTCTAAAAAGGAGGTTAGACCCAAATTATAGATCCGCAAATAGAACAGATGAAGTAGTTAAAGCCAAAAGAATTTATAAATTGCTTTATAGTACTAGGTCTCAGAGAAACAAAGATTATGAAAATAGTTTGATACTGATGTCAAAAATGTATACTATAGATAGAAGTTCTCAAATTTTCAGTCTCAAGATTCCCCTTCCCAGTGCTCCTAAAAGCTAAGAAATTAACATACGCACCTACTAACTAAAAAACAACAAAGACCTAGTACATGTATTTTTATAAAGAATATATTTGCAAACACAGATGGCACATTTGTGCAATCCTCATGTCTAGCTAAGTAAAGAATGGTGAGATCCTATCTCCTGTTTCATTCGATTTACTGGAATAGGCTCCTTTGTATGCATTTTAAAAATCTGGCTTTGCACAGATAAGTAACTAGGAAAACATTTCAGTGAACTTTCTGGATAATTGTGAATATTTTTCTTTGCTACTATCCAAACTTTCTGTAAGACAGTTTCCCAAAATAACTTTCAATGTGATATGTCAAGTCCTATGAATTAACTTATCAAACTCTATACACTCCGAACAAAATAAAAATGAACAAAGCAACCGACATCTAGCAAGATGGCAAGGAAAATGGCTGGGGCTGTTATTTTCACAGATAGGAATCTCGTGGAAATCTCTAAGGTGTTTGCATTATGCTTTGGGAACTGCTAATTTATATTTTCAACACAGGCAATAAGCTCAAACCTCAAAACTAAACAAGCATGTGGCCCACATGGTACACATTTTGTTTAACTGCTGTCTGCCTATTCTTTAATCTGCACCTTAGCCATCTCCCAGAGGCTTGTTCCTCTCCCTGTGAACCAAGCACATGCCCTGTGAGCCACTGTTGCCTCCCGGTGTTCATGAAACCCACTATGTAGATTTTCACCTCCGCAACTTCTCCATCCTAGAACAATTTCCCTGTAGACAGTCAAGTGACTCATGCTACCCCATTTCATTCAAGTATCTTCTCAAATATCCCTGGACCATGAGGTCTCATTTATTTTTATGTATTTTATTTATTTTTGTGTCCATATGGAAGTGTCCATGCCACATGGTACCTGTATAGGTCAAGAGACAACTTGCAGGAGCCGATTCTTTTCTTCCACCATCTTGGTCTCAGGGAATGAACTCAGATTGTCAGGCTTAGCAGCAAGCACTTTTACCCACTGACCCATCTCACCTGTCCAAGTAAGGTCTTATTTCAATAACTTCTTTTAAAATAACAAGCATCCTAACTTCAACTCTTGACACTTCTTATTCTCCTTATTCTGTATCATCTTTCTCTGCAGCATTTGTTACCATCCAGCGCGTTAAATACTTTCTTTTTTAAACTGTGTTTTTCCATCTAAAACCTCCCATGAAGGTGAGGTCTATTTTTTCTATTCCCTACTATACCATTGTCACTCAGAATAGTGCCTAGTGTTGAACCTGGAGTATTTCAGATGAGTTATATCAATAACTCCTATTTTTATTGGACACTATCTGCCAGATATGCCACATCTTAGAAATAAGTATTTGTTGACGCATGTGCACACTGAGCACACATCTGCCCCAGTAAGCAAATATATCAACATCGAGGCTGACAACTGAACTTCAGAACATAACGTTTACGGGACAAAGAAATGATGACATCTTCAAGCTAGAAATTCTGTTAATAATCTGATAACCAAGTGATCTAGAGTTGTCGCCGATCTACATAAGTATCCATTCTCTGAGCAAATTCTTTTCTAGGGATAACAGTTTAAGATGAAAATGTTCCCAGAGGTACCAATCACCTTCCTTCGTCACAACAGTAGTTCCAGAACTCAGATGGATCCACACTGTTCCTCCAAAGCCATATCACTGATGTGCTCTACTCACTGGTGTCCTTTGATCTGGTCTCTGAGATTAACTGACATTTCAATGACATTAGAATTCTGCAATCTACTGAGCTTCACCCAAGATATTAGCATCCTTGTTAAAATGTCTGATATGTATATTAGTGGTATGTTTGAAAAGAAACACGAGAGGATGAAGTGCTTCAGGAAAATCACTAAGAGCCTCTGTCAGACTATGCAATCCATTAAAAAAACAAAAACAAGCAAACAAACAAAAATTTCCCAAATACCATCCTGCCATCAGACATATGTTTTCAATGGTCAACACAAGGCTTTCCCTTGGTCCTCTACAAAATTTTGAAAGGCACCTTTGTTGAGATTGAATTCTTTCCAGCCCTGCATCTATCTGGAAACAGGCTCTATGCAAATGATGTAATCAAGCTGTGTTAGATGCGAGGATGGGGTGGAGCCTAATTCAACGACTTATATCCTCATAAGGCAACACAAGGGGTGGGGGTGGGGGAAGGGAGCAGTGGGGACCTAGGGACAAGAAACGGGAACAGGCGGTGTGGGAGGCAGGGAGAAAGGAAGGGGGAGGAAAGAGGGAGGAGTAATGGCCACGTGAAGGCAGAACCAGAAATTGGGTAATGCATTTATACATATTACCAAGGATTGCTGCCCTCCATAGAAACTAGGAGAGAGGCCCATAAAAGAACCAACTCTACCAGTCCTTTAATTTGCAGTTCTTCCAGACAAACATTTTCTTTTACTGATTAAAGCTGCCCATTTTACAAGACTTTCACTGGTCAGTCCTAGAAAACTAATGCAATACTGATATACGTAAATGATGAAGAGAAACATATCTTCCACTAGGGAATAATTCAAAAGATTTATAAAGTTACTTTGCCATGAAAGCGATGAAGTGTAATCCCGTTCCTTAAATGTGAGCTCACAAAATGGCCTCATTGCAAAGGATACACCACAGAGAGGGGTGTGTGAAGTGTACTTCAGAATGGAATATTTTCACAAAAGTCCATGTCTGCAATAAGCAATGCAAACAAGATGCAGATCTGAAAAGATGTAATTTAAAAATGGAATTTTATTTCTGTGGTTTTCTTACAGATGATAGATAGATTGAAAGATAGATGGATAGATACATACATACATGCATACATAGATACATCGATAGATACATAGATAGATATAATCATAAGAAAAACAAATAAATTTAAAATAAATGACATTTTTAAAAACACCTGACTGATATTCCTTTAAAATACCAAGATCATTAAAAACAAAGGCTATCTAGAGAAACTGCCATAATCAAAGCAGTCTAAAGGATGAGAAAGGCCAAATGCAGTGTGGTCTCCTAAATGGAACCCTGAAACACAAAAAGAACATCACATAAATATTAAGGGTACCTAGACTACAGATGTTGATTAATAATGTATACATTTCTCTTTATTGGTTGTAACAAATGCCCTCAATGCTAATATAAAATGTAAGTAATAGGGGCAGATGAAATCCCTTTGCAATATTTCATATCTTTATGTAAGTCTAAAATATCCATTAAAAAATAAATCAAGACCAAAAACCAAGAGAATTCACTTGGCCACTCCCACTATAGTCACATTATGTTAAAAAGTCACCATTCAGGACCATTCTATCAGTTCAGATTGTAACACTACTTATCACAGGCATTTATTCAGAGATGCTACATTTTCACTGCTCACTACACACAATTGTGGGGGCTCAGAGTGATAATAAACACAAAGTTCCTATTGACCCTTTTATTTTCTGATGTAACTGTGTTTTTTTTCTCATTGCTATGACCAAACATGTTAAAAAAAAAAAAAAAAAACTTAAAGGGGGCGGGGTAAAGAAATACAGTTCATAGTGGCCAAGAAGGAGTGGGAGTAGGAATAAGTTGGTCAATAATGTCAACGAAGAAATATGGAAATAAAAATGCCATTCCTCAGTTTGGTGTCTCCTTCCCCCATTTTATCATTCAAGGATCCTGCCCATGGAACAGTACTGTTCACACTCGGGGTGGGACCTTGCTTCTCAGCTGAACTTCTCTGGAAGCAACCTCACAAATACCCAAGGGTTTCTTTCATGAACGTCCTCAAATGTTGCTTAATTCAGTCAAGCTGGCAGTAGAAATTAACCACCACAGAGGTCTTGGAAACTTCTGACATGATCTTTTGCACAGCATCAATTATGGATCCCATAGTGTCTTAGTCTAAACACTTGTCAATGAAAGCATATGGGCAGCTTGTAAGCATGGGTATATGGAAAAGAGAAAGTAGCCTACACTTCTGAGGAGACACTTAGTAAACATCTCCCCTAATGACCAGTAACGTAACAAATGGACTCTACTAAGAAGTCACAGGACTTGAAGAATAAGAATTTCTTCCCAAAAATACAGAAGAGCAATACATGTACAAAAGAATTTACAGGGGGGGCTAAAATAATTGGAAAATGAAGCTAAAATGAATAATTGGGAGATGTTATTCACCCAAGTATCTGATAATCACTTCTATCTACACAAGCACCAAGCATCTCAAAGAAAATATTCTTTCCAGCATGGATTCCTCAAACCAACTACACCTTCAGAAATCATTTCAAAACTTTTGATCCTTGGTATTACAAAACAGAACAACCCGAGGTCCCTTTTCTTCTTGGAGCTGCCCTCCAATGCCCTCCTCTACCCTGTATGTACTGGTACATACACAAACTCTCATATACTACTGAATAACCATGTCTTAAACACTGTTTTGTCTTCCTAATCCAACTGTTCTTTTGATTCTTATTCCCCTACATTATTAACTTGTAACTACAGTCATACAAAGGGCCTCCAACTGATTTCACCTCCTGAGTTTTAATCTCTTCTGCTCAAAGCACCTTTTTCTCAAACACCTCTTGGGGCACATCACAAATGCCTTTTTGACAGTCTGAAGTAATGTATACAACTTTTGTAACTCCTAGACAAGCATTCAGCATATTCCAGCACACCAGGGTGAATATCCAACTACTGCTTTACACTGGCATCACACTGCCCTGCCTTCCCACCATTTTACTTCCACATTTCCGAATAACTTCCCACCCGTGAATCACTGAGAGCAATCACATGCATTGAGCCCACCATCCTAACCTAAAACATAAAGGGAGAAATAAAGCCCATCATGGTGTTTGAAGCAATTTGCCTCATATTACCCACATAAAATAAAAACACAACAAGAAAAACAAAATTAAAACTATATAGGAACTTAGGTCCCACAAACCCCAACCCTAAATTGGTCGCCAACTCCACCTATTCACATCCTACCTTTCTTTAAATCTCTTCCTTTCTTGCTTACTGTAGGGTTATGAATTTGTAAATCTTGACAAAATAAAGAGATGTAAAAAGTATTTAGGTACTTGACAATTAACAGCTATAGATGTCTCACTGAGAACTTAAATTTTCATAGTACAAAAAAAGAAAATTTTCAATTAATAGAAATTTCTTACCATAGATTCCCATAATATACCTCACTTAACGACAAGAAAAACAACTCTGCTTAAAAACTGATGAAAGAGGGTCAAGAAGTGTTGTCTTTGATACAGATCATACAATGGTTAGGAGAAATAGCTGAATCTGAATACAGCTTTGAATTAAAAGATAGTAGTGCCCATAGATTTCACTTAAAGTTTCTAATCCCCTTTTGTGCAGCTAGAATACTAGGCCCAGTATCCCCTCCTAAAACCATTGGAGGGATAAGTTCAGAAAGGAGATTGGACAGTGGCCCCAAAGAGTTAGCACAAAAGACTCCCGGCTCCTTTCCAAGCCTCCTTGCGGACTTCCAAGTCGCTACCCTCCATTCCCCCTCCAGGGTCTAACAAGAAAGATGGCGGCCCACACCTAGCAGCACCTCCTACAGGCTCTTCAGTACTTGAGTCCACATCGTAAACATCGTTGAAATGAAGGATGGTCAAGTTATAGGAGTCCATGTTTCCTGACTGGATCCCCTGAGATTTGAGAGAAAGTTCTTCACCCAGCTTTGCGGTCTGAGGTGGTGCCAGTGCAGGTACCTCTTCCTCGGGAGCCTCCATTTCTCAGGCACAGACTAAAACGCCTGTCTAAGAGCCTGGGCAACCCTGTTCGCATGCGCCGGATAGCCCCTATAGCAAGCACAGATGACAGAGAGAGCATGCGCAGAATGGCATGCCGGAGCATGCGCAGCACTTGCTGGGCGTGGGCCATGGGTTGAGACGCCTGTTCCCTAGCCTCTCGTGCCCTGTGCTTGCCTGACTGTGCCTGGGGCAAGAAGTGGCCACCCTGTTGCCTGACAGCCGTTGAGAACCCAACGGAAACCCTGATGCTCCTTGCTTCTTCTTTGGCAAAATGAGGTCATAGTTGTAGGAATATAGTCAACACTTGTTTCTTTCCTATCTTGCTTAATAAGTATTTTTCTACTGCAGTTCCTCTCCACCCCATTATTCAGGAAAATAGGACACCTGTTAAGGACCTCAATCACATGTTTTTTAACACCGAATTTATTGATTCCTTTCTGTCTGAGGTATCCTGAGTATACATTAATCTAATAACTGATCTCCGACACTTGTGCCTGGTGCTGACTCCAAAAAGAGCAAAACAGAACCAGTCCTGGGTACTCTACATCATTTCACCTTGCCTCAGCACCGTCTTTTTTTCCAGACTTTGCTGATCTTCGGGACCCCTTTCTACCTCTCTCATAATCCAAATGCCATTTCCTTCTTTCAGTTTTATTTAAGAGCCAGGCAATTCACAACTTGTTTTCTAATTTACCACATGATTCTTCGTCCGTAGCTTTCTTTAACATCTAACATTCTAACCCCGAAATGCTGTTCTGTGGACTCTGACATTTTTTGTGAAAACAGAGCAAGTGAAAAAACTAATGCTTCTATTGAATTACATTTTACGCAGTTATTCTGGCCTGAGGGAATCCATCCAGGCGATCAATAAGGTACCCCAGAGTGCTGCAACCCCTTGGTATATTGCCAGCCAGACATTTGCTCAATTGAACTTGGATTAAATGGATACATCAAGAATACAAAGTGCCAACTTTGAAAAAATAAGAAAAATAAAACTTGAACAAATAAATGAAATTAAAGGATTGGCTTGTGGCTAAAACTCCCTTCTGTAAAGCTAGAGGCCAACAATATTTGTACAGCAGGCCAGTCTATTTTGTAAAGTTTGTATAAACAAAATTCCAAAGCCAGGCAACAAAAAAGATAATCCTATAAACTTACTGTAAACATGGGTATAAAAAAATTGAAAACTAAATCTAATAGTACATTTCAAAATGGTAAACATTGCATAGTTTATCTCAACATTCATAAGAATTTACAGCAACAAAAAAATCTATCAATGTTATTTACCATAAAATATCTTAAAATTGAAAATCAAGTTATTAGTGGCAAATTGTTAAGCAGATTTATTTTAAAATTTGTAGCTACCTAAGGAATTAGATAATCTTTCTTATTTTGTTAAGATAACAGCAAAATTCTACCAAACTAACTTTAAATATGTTCCCATAAAACCAGAAATAAATTAATAAGCCTGGCCCTATTACCACCCTGTTTTAACAGATCATTGAGTATTAAAACATTCAAATTAATAAAGAAAATTATGCCTTCTATATATCCAACAAAAGATCAACATCTAGAATTCATAAACATATAGATATTCAAATACTGAGCAAGAAAAAATAAATTGGTCAAAAAAATGGACTAATGAACTTTCAAAAGAAAGAGTTCAAATAGCTAATAAGAGTCCAATGTCTTTACTGATAAAAGAAATACAAATTAAAACTATCATGCAATTCCGTATCATTCCAGTCAGAATGATTATCATCAAGAAACAAATGGCAGCAGATGTTGATGAGGAGGTGGGGAAGGAAGCTCTAATACACTATTGAGGGAAAGTAGTATGGTGTAGCTACTATAAAAATCAGACTTTAAAAATATAATTAATCAATACTCTTGTTATTTACATATATAATTCTACATGTAGAAAATACCAAGGTATACAATACAAATAAATAAACTATGTCCTTTTCTATCTTCACAATAATCCTATAAATCTAAAAATTTTTAAGTAGAAGTTTGTTTTGAAAAGTAAATACAAAAGCTCTTTTAGGTTGAGAATAGTTTTCGCTATTCCAGATAGCGAAAACTATTCTCAACAATAAAAGAACTTCTGAGGGGGGGAATCACCATCCCTGACATCAAGTTGTATTACAGAGCAATCATTATTAAAAACTGCATGGTGTTGGTACAGAGACAGGCAGGTAGATCAATGGAACATAACTGAAGACCCAGAAATGAACCCATACACCTATGGTCACTTGATCTTTGACAAAGGAGCTAAAACCATCCAGTTGAAAAAAAGACAGGATTTTCTTTTCTTTTCTTTTCTTTTTTAAGATTTATTTATTTTATGTATATGAGTGCAATGTAGCTGTCTTCAGACACACCAGAAGAGGGCATTGGATCCCATTACAGATGGTTATGAGCCCCCATATGGTGCTGGGAATTGAAGTCAGGGCCTTTGGAAGAGCAGTCAGTGCTCCTAACCACTGAGCCATCTCTCCAGCCCAAAAGACAGCATTTTCAACAAATGGTGCTGGTTTAACTGGTGGTCAGCATGTAGAAGAATGCAAATTGATCCATTCTTATCTCCTTGTACAAAGCTCAAGTCCAAGTGGATCAAGGACCTCCACATAAAACCAGATACACTGAATCTAATAGAAGAGAAAGTGGGGGAGAACCTCGAACACATGGGCACAGGGGAAATTTTCCTAAACAGAACATTAATGGCTTATGCTCTAAGATCAACAATAGACAAATGGGACCACATAAAATTGCAAAGCTTCTGTAAGGCAAAGGACACTGTCAATAGGAGAAAATGGCAACCAACAGATTGGGAAAAGATCTTTACCAATCCTAAATCCAATAGAGGGCTAATATCCAATATATACAAAGAACTCAAGAAGTTACACTCCAGAGAACCAAATAACCCTATTAAAAATGGGAAGCAGAGTTAAACAAAGAATTCTCAACTGAGAAATATCAAATGGCCAAGAAGCAGCTAAAGAAATGTTCAACATCCTTAGTCATCAGGGAAATGCAAATCAAAACAACACTGAGATTCCACCTCACACCAGTCAGAATGACTAAGATTAAAAGCTCAGGTGACAGCAGATGCTGGAGAGGATGTGGAGAAAGAAGAACACTCCTCCATAGTTGGTGGGATTGCAAGCTGGTACAACCACTCTGGAAATCAGTCTGGTGGTTCCTCAGAAAATTGGGCATAGTACTACCTGAGGACCAAGCTATACCATTCCTGAGCATATACCCAGAAGACACTCCAACATGTAATAAGGACACATGCTCCACTATGTTCATAGCAGCCATATTTATAATAGCCAGAAGCTGGAAAGAACCCAGATGTCCTTCAATAGAGGAATGGATACAGAAAATGTGGTACATTTACACAATGGAGTACTACTCAACTATTAAAAGCAATGACTTCATGCAATTCTTAGGCAAATGGATGGAACTAGAATATATCATCCTGAGTGAGGTAACCCAGTCACAAAAGAACACACATGTTATGCATTCACTGATAAGTGGATATTAACCCAAAAGCTCAGAATACCCAAAATACAATTCACAGACCACATGAAGCTCAAGAAGAAGGAAGACCAAAGTGTGGATGCTTCAGTCCTTCTTATAAGGAGGAACAAAATACTCATAGGAGGTAGAAGGTGGGAGGGACTTGGGAGGAAGAAAGGAGGGTGAGGGGAATGGGGGGGCAGGATCAGGTGTGGGAGGAGACAGGGAGATGTACCGAGGGTCAGGAAATTGAAAAGAGGTGTGTGACAGTGGGGGTGGGGAACTGGTGGTAGCCACCAGAAACTTCCAGATACCAGGAAAGTGAGAGGCTCCCAGGACCCAGCAGGGATGAGATTAGCTGAAATGCCCAACAAAGGGGAGGGAGAGCCTATAGAGACTATATCCAGAGGTTAGGCAAGGACCCCTGTTGGGGGATGGGGCCACCCACTCATCTCCAAATTTTTAACCCAGAATTGCTCCCGTCTAAAGAAATACAGGCACAAAGTGTGGAGCAGAGACTGCCCCACCTGGGGATCCATCCCATATACAGACATCAAACCCAGACACTATTGCTGATGCCAAGAAGTGCTTTGCTGACAGGAGCCTGATATAGCTGTCTCCTGGGAGGCTCTGCCAGAGCCTGACAAATACAGATGTGGATGCTCACAGCCAACCGTTGGACTGAGCACAGGAACCCCAATGGAGGAGTTAGGGAAAGGACTGAAGGAGCTGAAGAGGTCCCAGAGCTCCCAGGGACTAAAGCACCAAACAAAGAGTAGACATGGAGGGACCCATGGCCCCAGCTACATATGTAGCAGAGGATGGCCTTATCTGACATCAATGGAAGGAGAGGTCCTTGGTCCTGGGAAGGCTTGATGCCCCAGTGTAGGGGAATGCCAGGGCAGGGAGGCAGGAGTGGGTGGGTGGGTAGGGAAGCACTCTCATAGAAGCAGGGGGAGGGGAGGGGGAGGGGGCTTGCAGAGGGGAAACTGGGAAAAGGGATAACATTTGAAATGTAAATAAATAAAATATCCAATAAGAAAAGTAAATACATATATGTGTTTGAATTCATAAACTAGTTCAGTAAAACCCAAGTACACAGGACTGTGTACAGAAGTCTATCATAGTACTTTACTACGAACTGTCAATCTGAAAGTCAGAGTAAGAAAATTCAAGTCAAAATAGGACTCAAAAACACAAAACTATATACAAATAACTTTAAAAGGACTGGCTGCTTTGTACGTCAAAAATCACAGCAAAGTGTTGCTGCTGGAAAAGAAAGGAGGCTGTGAGTAAATGGAAAGCTAGTCCGTGTGTGGAATGAAGGGTTAATATTTTTAAGGCTATCTAAATTGATCTATAAATTAAAATTCAATCCAATTTCATCAATTGATGCTATCTTTTATGCAGAAATTGAAAAACTTATTCTAAAACTTTCAAGAAATAAAAAAGAATTGGAATTACAAACTAAGCAAGTTCTTTTATTTTTAGTTCATCTTCTCTAATCCTATTAGAATATTAGAATATTTTCTCTAATTCTTTACGGTTTTGGTCTCTGATAACCAACATCTGAACTCACTTGAGATCATATTATGACTGACTCCCACCTTTCCCCCTGAAATGGTCCGTTCCTGTTTCTTTGCTTGCCTAATAATATGAGGTTGAAAACTAGAAACTATATTAATGTTGCAATGACTTAGAATTATCCTGTGTTGCTGGGAAAATTGCCCTTTTGCCTTACTGGCTACTCTGTTTGGGTTGAAATGGCAAAGTTTGTCTTCCCTCTGTTAGGTAACTTCTGATGTACAATCTTATGGTTTGCACTGACCACCAACACATTGGTATTGGTGTATACTTGTATCTTTGTAATGTAGAGATGTAGACGGCCATCATACCATACGTGAGAGCTCATCCTAGATTTGATTTCTCTCTAAGCACACATTATCAACGTCCAGATACTCCACCCTCCTCAGATACTGCCTTTCTTAAAAACACAGGAGAAGCTCAGAAATGTAACTATTCCTTATATGTAGATGTGGGACCTTACTCTTTGTTATGATTCCATGAAGAATTTTCTCTTTAATTTTACCATTATTTGTTTAGCCATGAAGTAATGCGGCGCCTTGAGTTGATAGGGTTGTGGTTTATAGTTATGGTTAAATGCACCTACATCTGGAGAAACCTGTCAGGACAGCCCCCTTCTCAAAGTAAGCCACAACTTTACCGTCTCTACCCCTTCCTGGTATAATTTTTTCAAGAAAAAAATACTTGCCTCCATTTTCTATTTCAAATGCTTTCTGACATTTTTAATTTATTGCATTTTAAAATGCTCAGTTGTAATTGCCATTTATTATATGAGTCAAAAATCTATCTCACTCCATTTACTAGAAATTTGACGTTTTCCTTAAATTTTTCCCATAGTTGTAAGTTCTTTTAAATTCCATTAGTGATCATGTTTTAAAAACATACACTGCTTTCTTGATTCAATAGTAAATAACATATTTAAATTCCCTTTTTGAGGCCCATGACATGGGAGAAAATGTCCAATAGAAGCATCTGAATGGGCTCAGGAAATTTAAATCATATAGAGAATATAAAAATTGAAATAAAACCAAAGTAGAGCATGATATATGCTTTAGCATTTCTGGGCAAAATCAGTGGTTAATTATTGCTGTCCTTACTGGCTTGCATTTATTGTGGCATATCTACATCTACCTGCCCCTATCTCTCAGCTTTTCAAAGCAGTGTCTGAGGTTTGAGGAGTGAATTACTACCAATTTACACGATGTAACTTCTTTGAGGATATGCTCAGAACTACATCTCCACATCACTTACATTTGACTTTGCTTGGGGCTGATTTCAGTGCTCGTCACCGTTCTTTTTGCATTATAAATTGTCACCCTGCTCACATCTGGGTCCTAAAGTCTACACTTAAGTTGTACAATATTTATATCAATATTGTCTTGTTCAAGATGAGATATATAAGCAAAGTGATCAGAATGAATCATGCTTTGCTTTTTCCTCATTTTCATACTTTTGCAGTATTCGTATCTCCTTTGTTTATCAATATTTATTAACAAGAATGTATGCTAATATATTTAAATGTCTTTTACTTCATATATAAAAGCCACCTTAAATGAGAATACATTTGAAATTTTGACTCAATAACCTCCCTTGTCCTTTAGTATTGAACACTACAAAAAAGAAATCTGAAGTCATATTTTTGTTATTTGGCAATTGGCCTATTTTCCCCATATTTGGAATTATAGGGTTTCTTTCTTTCAATGCTAATACTTGAACAACTTTTGCCAGCATGTGAGTAGATTCAGAATTCTGTTCAGTCATATTTACCTGGGATGCAATGACCTTTTCAGTACCTGTACATAGATGGCAGCTTTGAGAGACCTGTACTAAAGAAATCACTGATACTTTAATGGGACAATAGTTAGCAAAAGGCTTTTTTTAAGTTATGGGTAGGGATGCTCTGACACTCTTTTGACCTCTGCTCCAAATGAGTGAGTTCCTGCCTTTGATATACAAAAACATTTTAAAGGCCAATTAGTGGCAAGAATAGTGGTCGGTTTTTATGAGAATTTTGGTTCCCAAAGAAAAAAAAAAAAACTAGGATGCTCCCCATTCTTTAACATGTGTGCATTCTCCATGTAACAGTCAGAAAAGTGACAGTTACCCCTGACCAGGCAGAGGGATGGGACATTTGACCAGCTGGTCATGATCCCTCTATCTAACTAAAGATGTGTGACTTTCACCATATGAGCTAGAACACTGACTCAGCTAGCCCATCAACGTTTCTCTCTCACTGCAGTGACATTTTAATATTTCCCAGTGTCTTTCAAACAAAAACTTTAAATGCGTTGAAAAACATGGGAGTGCAGAATAAAAAGTAATAATTACTATCTATTATCAAAAGTATATATAAATTTAGAGACATTAATTTGGCAGTGAGGGATATCATACATCAGGGAAAAAAAGAAAAGAAGCAATAGTGAAGCCAGCTACTAAGCTATGTAATAACCCAAGTGAAGTAAATACCTCCCTGTGTTCCTAAGGAACACTAAGAAATTTGAGGGGTTTGTTGTTGTTTGTTTGTTTGTTTGTTTGTTTGTTTTTGTTTTGTTTTGTTGTTTGGTTTTTGTTTTTTGCTTTGTTTTTTTTTTAGGTCAGAGACTTACTTTACAAACAGGACTGACTAGAAGAAAAATCTGAACTATCCAAGATAACAGGAATTTTAGTCTCTCATAGAAACAACAAAAGCCCCCTGACAATTCTCCCTGAGATTTGCATCTTGCTCTGACTCTAAAGAACCTTTCCAGTTTTGAAATGACGCACCCTGAATATGTATCCTTCAGTCGACTTCGCCAGGATGCTTTGTCTGTGGGTTCTACTGAAACCTCCAATCCATTTGACTGAACATTTCCTAGCCAACCGCAGCTCTGGCTTAAACCTGCTCTGTGTCACACCACACTAGCCATTTGCCAGCCACTACTTTGCTGATCCCTTTTTTTTTTCTCCTGGCCTCACTAACCTTGTCTGGAACAGACACTTCTCCAGCAAAAAATGGGTTCCTTTAAGGACACTTCGGGACCTGCTAAGTATGCTGAAACGTACTGGAGCAATCCTGTAGGGGACGGTCATCTACAGAAGCCTGAGCCTGAGTTGTCCTTTGACCTATTTGTGTGCCCTGATGTATTCTATATACTACCCAGTCTTCCCCTCTTTACCTCCCTTTCTCTCTCTCTCTCTCTCTCTCTCTCTCTCTCTCTCTCTCTCTCTCTCTCCTCTACTTCCTTTCTCTCTCTTCCTCCTTGCCTCCCCTTTCTCATAGCCTACACAATTATAGTGCATGTAAGAGTAAGTCCTTCCTATCCTAGCCTCAATCTTCTTATAAGTTTACTACTAAGTCTTCTAGATCTTCCAGTAGGCAACTCTATACACAGACCTTCCTGAGAAACCTACAATGCTTTGGTGTCTATGTGTAAGTGGAATTTTTATGGAAATGTTAGGTTGTCTATCATTCTGCAGATTGTCCTTTTTGCTTTCTCAACACTGAGTTCAAAGAGGCAACAGCATTAATGTCCATCTACCTCTCTGTTGTAATTCTGCATATTATTCTACAATAATAGATATAGTTATCGAAACCATTTCCCCAGTTGGGATATTTGGATTATTTCTAATGCTTAATAGTATATTCCTAATACTTCAGTGAAAGTGTTAAGAAGGTTGTATTCTTTTTCTTCTTCTGAGAATATGGATATATATATATATGTATATATATATACATACATATATATATTACTTCATAAAGATAGAGGAAGAAATGAATGTGCTGGTCATAAAGTAGGTAGATTTACATTATTTATTTATTCTTATTTTGAAATGCTGGGGATAGAACCTAGAATCTTGCACATACAGTGCCAACACTGCCTCTTATCACAGGCTGAGTTCACCCCCAGCCTGAATTTACATATTAAAGATGCTTCAGAATTTCTTTCCAGATTATCCACAGGGTGATGATTTATAAAAGTGCTTGGTTGCCCATACCTGGTCAGGTTGACATCATTATACTCTTCAGTGTGTTCTCACATGAATTTCTCATTTCAAGTCTATATTCTTACCTCTTAGTCTTCTGGTTTCTCTTTCTAGGCTTCAGATGGTTTTTGTGTTCTTAACAGAGAATCTGTATGGATGAATGTGTGCTAATATTCACAGAGAGAGACCAACAGACAGATACACATGTGCACGCGCGCGCACACACACACACACACACACACACACACACCCTTCAGCTCTTGTGGTCCAAAGATTTTGTTCAAATTTGTCATGAGTAGATGCAGCCTATTTCTAAAAGAGTAGGTTTCTAAATTGCTTACAGTAGGACAGGAGAGAAGTGTGGAAGATGATTCAGAGTTGGGTCTGGTGGCTCAGGCTTTGTGATTCCTACAGGGCATGTAGGAAGCTGAGGCAGGAGAATTACAAGTTCAAGAAAGCCATCCTAAGCTACAAGAGAATTCACGGACAATCCGAGCATCTCAGTGAACCCATCTCTTAAACTAAAAAGTGAAAAAGAATTAGGGATACAGCTGAGTGCAAGAACACTGCCAAGCATGTATGGCGTCCTTGTGAATTCAGTTCCTAGTACCACAAAAGGAGAAAGAACAAACGGAAAGACAGAAAATAAAAGAAATGAAAGTGATGAATTCTAATTCCCTAATCTGAGAGTTTTCTTTTTCTTTTCTTTTTTTTTTTTTCTTACCTTTGATAGAATTTCACCATTAAAAATATTAGGCTGACTCATCATCAATCAGAGATAGAAAAACTTAGAAGCTAGAAGCCAAAAATTGTTAATAAAGCCTTGAGAACAGATGTGTATCCAGGCAGGAGTAGGTACATAGAGAAAAATGGGTAGGAATGCATTTAAGTGCGGGTGTATGTCTACAAATGAGGAGGAACTGAGGTAGGATGTGGAGAGGAGATCACCAAAGAAACAGGAAGCATGCTGTGCACGTCTTGTCTCAGAAAGGAGGGCAGAGTGACTTCTGAGGAGTCAACTGTGCATTGTCTCAAAGGTGTCTAAGAGTAAAAAGACACATTTACATGAAAAGCACTCATTGTGGAACATTGTGCATTTATAATGACAAAGTGCAAAACTTAAGGTGTAAGTAAGGTGTGGGGTGAGGTAGTGTAAGGAGCAGGCAAGGACGGAGTCTGAAGGCAAGGAGAGACCGAGTGATAGACAGCCCTTGGAAACAGGTTCTTGTCAATGGTTTTGATTTTCTAAAGAACATGTTTGGAAAAGAAGGACAGATGCAAAGAAAAAGCAAAGACAAATGTTACTTCATAAGAACTTATAATTATGGGAGAAAAAGATACTAATGAGATAAAATGATCCCATGTACAAATAAATGGAAATGTACTGACTTTTTTTTTTTTTAACCAGAAAGAACTTGAACAATCTTCCCAAGAATTATTTAAAGAAACACTGACAAAAAAAATCTAAAGTTAGTATGTTTAGGTCCTACCAGACATAGTGGTATAACCACAGCATTTGGGAAACTGAGACAGGAGGATTGTGAGTTCAGTGTCAGTGTCTCCCCAAAACAGGTTTTAAAAATTTAGGTCTTTAGAAGATGCAAATAAAAACATTTATTGAATAAATAAAGGGTTATAAAACAATACCAGCAGCTGGCATTGAACTGAGGTGTTGGAACTCCTGAACTTCAGTTATTGAAATTCTGATGCAACAGAGAGTGTCGAGAAAGGTTCAGAATCACACACTAAGGTGCTGGCTCAGAAGCTAATTGTGCATTTTCTTTGAAGCTGGTTCTGCATAATGATCTACGGCTTTTCTTGCTAACTTGTTCCAGCATTAAGCAAATGTAGTGAATGAATTCATCTTGATGTATACTTAAAAGATTTGGAGACAGATGAGTTTAAAAAAAAAAACTAATAAGAACTGGTTTCCCCTACTCCTCCCAAAATGGAGGTGTTCTATCTTAGACTCTGAGAGCAAAGGGGAGACATCTAGGGTAGGAGAGTCCTCTTACCTCCATGGTAGGGAAAACTTTGGGCTTCTGCTCCCTGAGGGGACTGGAGAACAAGGGGACTCTTCTAAGAGACTGTGAGATGCAGGGTTAAGTATTAGACTAGGAAACAGTCCAAACCCTTCTGTTGGCTTGTTCTGTGCTCTCACCACATCTGTGGAAGTTGGAAGAAGCTATCTGATGTCTCTGTTCTGGACGTCTGGCAGAAGCAGAGAAGGTTTACTCCTAGTCTGGCAGCAAATGTAATCTCAGGATCTCTCACTTTTCCAGTTGCCAGTGGAGAGTCCACCACTAGTGTCTCCAATTTGTTATATGTGACATAGTAATTGAGGTCACTATCTTCATTGTGGTAATTCTTCATCTTCAAATGTTCGTATCAAGTCACGTTTCAGATTCAGGCAAAAGGAACTCAGCACCTTTGCCCTTCTTCAAGAATGTGAACAGTACTTTTTGTCCATTCCATGCACCTGAGAGTCAGTTTCCATAACAGGGCCACTGATATCAACCCAGATGAAGTAAAAGTAACTTTAGTGTAACTTCATAGCTTGTATAACTTATACTTTTAGGGTCTATTTGCAACTTTTAAAGTCAAATGGCTGCTTTAATACTCAATGTTGACTTTATGATCTGAATGAAAGATACAAAATAGTCTTTACATGACAACATTAACAAGAGAAAAGATGTAATAATACGCTTTTGATTAAGTTTAAGAAAAATGCAAAATGGGTAAGATAGAGGTAAAGCTTGATTAACAGAGATGCTAATAAGTGCCTCTGCCTTATCAGTATTTGACTACATTTTGTGTACATTTAAAGGAATAACTTTTTTATATATTTAAGTTTTCAAGTTACTCTATAATTATAATTGCAATGAAAATTATCAACAGATAATCCATGTAAACATGGAATTCTACACAGCCAGAGGAAGTAACTGATTCTGACTCAGTCCATGAATATACTAAAGAGTCACAAATTAATATTTGTAGAAAATAGATGATTCTTCATTGTAAGGCTAAAGTAGATTATAGTGAATTTTGATGCTAAATGGTATTTGTGTGTGTGTGATAAAGGCAGGTTATCATTGATAAATCTTAAACTGATATCTGGCATTTTCAGTAGACTAGGTTATATGATGTAAATGAACTCAAGAAATTAGTTTTGTTTCCCACTTCTGGAGTCATGAGACAGATATCAAATCAAGATGAAAATGTCCAGTGTCATATTTTATGCCTCTCCCTGAAGCATGACAAACTAGGAGGACTTCAATGAGAAGAACTGGCCCTTAAAGCCTGGCTGTGATGCTGCTTCTGAAGACACTGGGCAAATTTGGTCCAGATGACCAGGGATATCTCATCCTCTTGGAGATTGTTTGGTTTGGGGGTTCTAAAACCACTACTCTTGTTACCAGAACTGATTATTTAGGAGATGTTGGTCGAAGGATACAAAATTTAGTTAGACAATAGGAATCAATCCAAGACCTCCATTTATACTTATATTGACTATAATTAATATCAATGTATAATATTTTTAAAAAGAGTATATTTTAAATATTTTTTATTTTTTAAAGAATTACACATTTTGCTCATATTCACTTTCCACTCTTCTCAGATCTACCCCCCATCCCCATCCCCCACTTCACGGCCTTTTTAAAAATAACTCAGTTCAGTGGGTGCTGCCCACATAGTCATGAGTGTGGAACCATCACTTGAGTCTCTCAGTTAGGGGTGGGGCTCACAAACCCTCTCTGCTCCATATTAGAATGTTGTTTGTCTTGATCTTGTGCAGGTCTTATGTAAGCGGCCACAGCTGCTGTGACACGATGATTTCAGTCTTCCTGTCATGTACAGTGTTCCCCAACCTCTGGCTCTTAGCCTTCCTCCTCCCTCTTTCTTGATGAACTTCGAGCCTGGGGGAGGGGGAGGGGTGCAGATGTTCCGTTTGTGGCTGAGGACTCCACTGACATTTATTGTCTGCCCTTTGATCTGTTGTTTCTTTATTTAACAGCTGTCCATTCCACACAGAGAGTTCTCTAATGAGGTTTGAGAGCTGTATTAATCCATGGGTATAAAGATATGGGACAACCTCAGATGTACATTTATCAGAGTAATAGTGGTAGGTTCGCCTCTGGGGTTTGTGAACTCCCAACCATAGGTTCTTGGACAGACTACAGTACAAGGTGCATGTTTCCTCCTGAGGAGCCAGCCTCCCATCTAATCAGACAGTGGTTGGCTGCCCTATAATAGTCCTGTTACTACTGTACCCCTGGGCAGAGCCTGCCACACTGGCTATTACTGTAACTCACAGGGTTACTGTGGATATGTTTGCTAGTGACTCCTCTGACCTCCTGAAGCCAACAGAGCACATTTTGGTACTAAGAAAGAAAGCAGATTTTTAAGTTTTCTTACTGAACTACAATACGAAGAATCTCAGACAATATTTATGTTAACTATTTGGTTTAGGAATTGCATAGTGCTTTAAAAAATCACATTATACTTGTTAGAAATATACAACTTTTGGGCTGGAGAACGGAGAGAAATTTTTTCAGTAATGTAGACAATGGTAAGCTGCCCATATTCCTATAAACAATGCTCCCATAAGCCCTAATGAACACATAATTAACACTTGAGAGAGAGAGAGAGAGAGAGAGAGAGAGAGAGAGAGAGAGAGAGTCTAAAAACCACATAAGAAGAAGAGGACCTGGAAAGAAGAAGAGGACCCGTGGAAATGGGAGAAAGACAAGAGAAAGTAATGAGGGAGAATGTGGTTGAAATAGAGAATGCATACATAAACATGTCATAGCATAACCCATCTTTGTACATAATACAGAACACTTTTGAATGATCTATGAAATTCCAAGTCTGTACTATTCGAATACTATTTTCTTTTCATTTTAACAAGAACACTATGGCTATATGAGAGGGCACCACTGGGACAAACAGTTTACAAGAACTTTCTGGGCTGTTATTGTAAACTCTCTGCAAATCTAAAATTATTCAAAAATAAAAGGCTTATTGCAAAACAAACAAAAGTCCAGCATGACTCATTTACCTAGTATCTGCTAAGTGCTGTGGATACAAAGACAAATGGGACAGGTCTTGCTGAAAAGAACTCCAGTCCCCCCCCCCAACAAAAATAGAAATGGCAAACAGTATTATACGTTTATCTGTGAGAGGGGTCTATTGGAGGTGAGTCTCTCAGCAACCAAGAGACAGGGAAGCAGGTAGAGAAGAACTCTAAAAGGTTCTGGAGTCATAGAGGAATAGATTACAATTTGGAGTGTGGCTCCATTTTCCAGAAGAATCTAACAATCTGGGGAAAAAAATTGAATCAGAAATTCAGTGACACAGACCAGGCCAATCACTTTTGGGACCAGCAAGCATTGTAACGCAGTGACCTCACTGGTGTACAAATCTATCCACTCCGGGCTTCCAGTTTTGAGCAACACCACTGGTTTAGGTCTGAAGCATTTTGTGGTACAGCCTGCTTTAGAAGAGAGTGTTTGGGAGCAGTGAGTAGAGCTGGGTTGGCTTGTGACATGCACACTGACTGTGAATTGGAGAAGATGAAGGCCCATATTTTGTTACTGAATGAGTAGTGAATCAGCTTAACCTGAACGCTTCAAGGAGGGAGGTGCCAAGTTGTTGAAATTACAAAAATAAAATAGGGAAATCTGAGGGGTTCTGGAGAATGGAGGTTGGCCTTAGACGAAAAGAGAAGAATAAAGAAAATACTCAAGGCGAGGGAATTGGGAAGTACCACAGAACATGAGGAGGTTCAGATACACACAGTGCGTATGGGGAACAGCAAGCATATTGGTTGGCTGCATCAGAGGGTTTACATCATCAAAGAACAATCAAGGAGATGGTAGATGTGTTTTGGAGCCAGTTTGCAATTGAGCTTGGAATAACAGGCCAAGTGTTTTGGACTGCTTCTCTAAACAATAGA
>CM052716.1:44747271-44860164 GCA_028551405.1 Uromys caudimaculatus
AAGGAAGGAAGGAAGGAAGGAAGGAAGGAAGGAAGGAAGGAAGGAAGGAAGGAAGGAAGGAAGGGGAAGGGAGGGAGGGAGGAAGGCAGGCAGGCAGGCGGACAAAAAGAAAATGCATGTGGTAGGTGGTGGAGACTTTTCAAAGGAAGACTTGTCAGGCTTTGATGGGGAAAGAGAAGACTTGTGAAGGTTTATGCACTTTTATATTTAGGAGGCTGAATTTCATCTGCAATATCTAAATCCAGAGAGTTGGTTGGGTCGGAAGAAACTTAGCTGAGTGCAGATGGATTAATATGGTGTGACAGTGAGGCTTCCGATTACACACAACACGTCTGAAATATTAGGAGAGGGAGGGGCTCAAAACTGAGTATCTGGGAATCTTTCAATGAAAGTGACGGTGTAAGCCTTAGCTTCTTCAGGAGACTGTGTAGAGCAGTCGTTCTCTGGGCAGCTGGGCAGCGCTGTCACGGATGTTGTAGTGGTTCTGCTTCTTCTCAACTTCTCTCACCGTAGGAGCTGCCTGGCTTCCTCTTTGTGAAATTCTGGTCAGAGGGAATGTAGATATGGAGCACCCCTTTGAACACAACAGAGAACGGCCTAAGCAGGGTCCCGACAATCAAGGCTGTCATCCCCTCCGGGATTAAGTGTCCACTTACTGTTTACCATGCAGACTAAGGTTAAGAGGCCCTAACTCCTTCCTCTGGAAATTAATAGCAAAGTAGATGGAAGGAGCTGGAAAGGGCTTTATGTACACAATCTAGAGAGAGCCTGCTTGGCAATGAAGCCAAAGGTAGCGTGACAGGGTTCCAGTGACACTGCATTGTTTGAATCCTTCAGACTAGACATTCTTGGATTTAGTCCTTTCGAATAATTGCCACATACCATCAAAGCACACTAAGGTTGGGATGGAGAAGGGACGAACCATGGCTATAGCTGCCTGATAAAAACAGGAGTCATCTTGTTCATCCAGATATCTGGTCATTTTTAAAGAGAAGGATGTATTTATTTTTATTTTATGTGTGTGGGTGTTTCTACCTGCATGTACGTTTGTGCAGCATGTGCATGCAGTGCTCAAGCAGGCCGGAAGAGGGCAGTGGAGCTGCCATGTGGGTCCTGGGAACCAAACCTGCTCCTCTGTAAGAGCAGCAAGTACTCTTAACTTCTGGGTCATCTCTCCAACTCAGCCTGTCTAGGATTTTGCTTATGGGACTGTTCAGTGTCTTGGGTATAGATAACATTAACTACATAGACTACATGTGTGACAAAATCATGCAGAAATGTAACTAAGGTAGTGAGAAATGTGAATAAGACAGAGTTGTTGGGTTCTAAATTCTTAATTGGTGTGTTTCATTTTAAGTAGTTGGGTTACATAGCTAAGTTATACATATGTCAAAGCATCTAATAGGGAAAAAAAAAGATTTTTTTTTTCACAAACAGGTAAACTACAGATAAAACCCTGTTCTACTAACTAAACTATTTTATAGTGTAAATGAATAGAATAAGCTTAATTTTGGTAAGGAAACTATAAGAAAGGAAAATTATAGTTCAGTATCACTTTTAAGCATAAATATCAAAACTATAAGCAAAGCACAATGACAATCTATGTAAGAAAATACTACAATAGCATTACCAATCTGGGTTTGTACCTTGTGAGACAGGTAGGTTGTTTTAGAGCCACAATCTTGTTGTTTGTAGTCCTGGCTACCTTAAAACTAATTATGTAGACCTGTCTCCCCTTGAATTTATTGGATATCAGGTCCACGCCGCCATGCTGGCCTCTTCTCCTTTATCCTTCCTTCCTTTCATTCTTTTCGGAAACAGTGCATGTCACCTTCAAATTTATCTTCCCAGGTCAGCCTGGAACTTATAATCCTCCTGCATCAGCTTCCTGCGTGTTAGTTAACACTACAACATGCACAACAATGCCTAGCTTTAAAGGTTGAATCAATATAAGAAAGAAATCATTTTTCATATTATCAGCTTAAATAAGGCAAGAATTGCCTGAGAGGTTTTTTAGATCCATTTATTTATTTATTTTTTGTCATACTAGGGATCACACTCAGAATCTGGCACCAGTTAGACGAGTACTGTTCTTTATCTCCAGCCCTGATTTTATAGAATAAAATCACTCATGACATTGATAGAAATTGAATATAAATGCTTTGTGAGTTAGTCAAGAAGAAAACAATTGCCAGTCCTTATAAAAGGCATCTACTGAATATCAGAGGACATATTACCTGTAATGATGCAACACCGAAGATATCACCTTTAAGATGTATAAAACGACAAGTGCACCTCTGCTACTTGCATGAATAGTACATTTGAGATGCTACCCAGCGTGACAGTAAAAGAAGGTGCACGGAGTAGATATGGAATCAGTGTACGTATGTATTATGTATGTCATCTATATATAAAATTAAAGGTAAAAGAAGCAAGGGTGTGTAGAGTTAAAATCAGAAGGAAATAAATCATTATCATAATCTTGGTACCTAAGCAGCAACCAGAGGCAGCCTCTAACTGTTCTTTGTGTCTTTGTTTCCTGATGAGGCTTTAGGTCACATGAAACTATAGGAAATACATTTAGCATGTGTTTCTCCTATGATTGTTTTTATGGCAATGTACTCAGGACTTTTCAGCACCATAAGAAGATAAAACTGGGAATAGGAAAGGCCCTGTAGAGTCAAAGCTAGATGCAAATCTCAGGGAGAATTGCCAGGCTTTTGTTGTTTCCGTGAGAGACTGAAATTCCTGTTACCTTAGCTAGTTCAGATTTCTCTCCTACTCAGTCCTATTTGCAAAGTAATGCTCTGACCTTTAAAATAAAACAAAACAAAACAACAACAACAAATAAACTCTTAAATTTCTTAGTGGTTCTTAGGTACACAGGGGGGTATTTACTCCACTTAGGTTATTATATAGCGTAATAACTGACTTCACTATTGCTTCTTTTTTCTTTTTTCTGATGTATGATATTACTCACTGCCAAATTAATTTTCTTTAAATAACACTGGTCTCTTATTAATTTACTTAGTTGAAAAATGGCAACGGTCCTCTTTTGCCATGAACTCTCCTAACCCGGTGTCAGGATCAAACAGTTCTGATCTCAAAGTTTTTACTGCCACCAACTCCCTCCCTCCCACCCATGTTTACCTCCAGTCATCGACTGCTCAGCACTCTGAAGCTCGGTCTTCAAGACCTTGTCCGCAGATACGTGGAAGGTCAATAGTAGAAGAAACATTAGTCCTTTGGGTATATCACTTTTCCCAGTGTGGCCTCAAATCATGTGCATTCTTGTCATCCAAAGTAAATTATTACAGTTTCTTTGCTGCTCCAATCGAAGGAGGCAGACTATTTATCCTGCTCTGGGGACCTCCCTCACAATGCTTCCTCCTGAGTCTCCCTTTATATCTTTACTCAGATCACGCCTCTGGTGCTAAGCCACTCTCTGCTATTAGCTGCCTCCCTCCAAATGCTCTCCCACTCTCCTCAACTGTCCAGATCCTGCCCATTCTTTGGTAACTATCTAGGGTTGCCTTTTCTACTGATGTCATCCAGCGATCCAGCCCATCTCTAAATCCTTATAGTATTTTTATATAACAGAATGTAATTATACATTTTCTTGTTCTTGGTGGCTTCATGTATTTGTTTCCCCTTTCAAGTATAAGCTCCTAATAAAGAAGAATCTTACCATACTTTTATTTCTTTTGTATGTCTATAATTCCTTGATCAGACTGAACATTCAGCAAGTATCATATAGTGAGTTACTTAGAGGTATCCTTTGCCTTTGGATAATGGTTCTTTAAGTATTGTATGAGCCCAGTCTCCTGATTGACCATGGCAGCATCTCCAACTCAACTGACGTCATTTAAAATGTCTTCTTGGTGTTCAGCTAGCTGAAGCAGTAATATAATTTAACCTATGTAGTACTGGATCTACACACTTAGAGCACACTTTAGCAATACATCTTTGTCTATCTCTCCCTTGATTAAATATGGAACCATAAGTGACAAAGGTGGCCACTAGCAACTATTTTGTATTTGTCCTGGTTTTAGTAGAAATGAGCCATTTATTATGTAACTTATTCATTAAATTCTTCACAACAATATCAGATCATCAAGTACCACTAAAAATTAATAATAATATGATTATTCCCTATATATGTCCCTAGCTTCTAGAGCTCAGCATCTTGGTATTTTCGCTCTGCCTGTCACAGATCTTTTCATTTCACTATTTCGATCTGTATTTTGACCTTTGACCTCCAGGTGAAAACCTGCCTTCAGCATCTCTTTTCATGAAAGGCCAGGCTAGCTCATAGCTCACTCCTCTCATGGTTCCCGAAAGCACCAATAAGAAGAAATGTATAAGTTGCTCATGCTCATTCTAAGCTGATGCTCTCTGATAGTCTTCTATTTTGGATTTCAAGTCAGAATGAATTCTCTTAAGCTACAAGAGAGAGAGAGGGGACATGCAATGTAAGGTGTGTCTTAATGCTGAGGTGAATCTATGAGGCAACCTTTGTCAAAGCCTTATAACCTGTAGGGAAGTCGTCATCAGAGAGGTGTCCAACCTGGGTTTAGGTAAATAGAAAATGTGTTCTTGCTGAGATTTTCAGCTGCACTTTACCCTTCTGCTTGGAAGTCAGACAGCCCCAGGAACATAAATTCATGCTGGTTTGAGTGTGGGGGAAGGCAAGGGAACTAAGCCTGCCTGCTGCTATTCTGATTACAACATTTGTAGCTGGGAGAGACAGCTCTGGAATTGATGCCATTTTCCCCCTTTTGGGAAAATGGCTTGTATCAGGGATGGGCAAAGGGCACAGGTGATAATTTCTGCTCAATCCCCAGCAGGTGTGCAAGCCTGTAGTCCTTAAGATATGGCTTGGCAGTTGACTCCTTTATGCCTCCTTTTCCCCTTGTTCCCACCTCCTGCATGGAAATGGGGTAATGCAATTATGTCGCCTTTTTTTCTTTTAATTTGCTGAAATTATTTCTAGGCAGAATGGGGAGGTAGAAGCCGGATGGCTGTAGCTGGAGTAGAAAGAAACTACTGAGGAGCTTTAGGTACTCAACTCTGGTGAAAGTCTCTATGTTCTTGTAAAGAAAGTAGATGAGATTCTAGAAGATTGGCAAACATTACTAGCACACTGAGGGTCACTATCCTGTTCTCTATCCTTTCTCCACAAACCAGACTGCCAGTCCCCATTCTTTTACTCTCCTCGATCCTATCAGCCATGTACTACAACAGAGTATCTTCAGTGTGGCAGGTGGAGGAATTGGTATGAGGACAAGTTAATGACTGCCAGTGGGATATACTTAATGAATTTACAAATGAGCGTTACCTAAGTCATTTCAGAGTCCCTTTGTCTTTCTGTTTCTGCATTCCTCACCATCTACAACTTCATCACCCCTGAATCCCAATTATGCCATGTAGCAATTCTTCAGTCCTTCCTCCCTACACACATGAAGCAGAGAGCACACTGAGACTTCAGATAGAGGAGGACTCCAGGAGCTGGCTGAAGGCTAATCTATTATCTCCTTGAATTTGGGGAAAAACAGGTAACAAGTGAGTCCTTTCACACTGAGCTGCCTGAGGCAGCAGTACACAGAAAAGGGGAAGATGCATTGGGAAGTCCTTCCTCTAGTGTCTTTGGCAAAAAAACGTGTTTTCTTCTGTGGAATAACAAGAAGATGAACTTGGATATTCATTCAGATCTCTAACTAGTAGGTTTTGGTTTTCCTCCACAACCAAATAAATAATGTCTTTTCCAATATCACTCCATCACACTGAAAACAATTCAAACCATTATGACATCAAATACCTTGAGTTGACTCTAGATTCAACAGGTATAAGGGCTTCATTCCTCAAGACTGTCAGTAGAAAGTGCTGGGTGTATAGGTTACCCACTCTCTGTCCAAGTGGGACACAAATTCAGAAATTTTCACAAGTCTCCGTCTTGGATTGAAATTTTATGACAAAAATTCACAGAACCCAGGAACACTTTTCAGTTATTACCAGTTTATTAAAGCATATGTCATCCTGGAACACCAAACGGAAGAGAGACACAAGCATTTGGAGTCAGGGAAATGGTTCAGCAAGTAAAGATACCTGTCATCATGCCTGAGAACCTGAAGTCCATCCTTCGAACCCACATGGTGGAAGGAGAAAAGAAATGACTCCTACAAATGTCTTCTGACCTCCACGTGCACTCTGCACCTTGCTCCCTTCATAAGTAGATATAAATAAATTAAAAAATTTAAACAATCTTCAGTGTTATTCAAGATAACTTGAGACCTTTGAAAACTCCATATGGGAACTTGCTCCCTAAAATATATGCATATACATAAATAAAAAGAGTTTAAATAGAGTTACCCTAGTGTAGATGGAGGTGCCTCTCCTAGCATAGGCTATCAAATGAAATGCCCAGTGTCAGGAATAGGTTGCTTCTTTTGGAGTGTTAGTCAGTGGAGTCCCATAGCCATCCCCCCCAAAAAAACTATAGGCTATTATCTCTAATTTTAGTTACCCTCCAGAACTTGGTGGTAAGATCCTATTGTGAGTGACACCACATAGTCATAAGTCATGGTGAAATCAAACTAGTACCCCACCTGGAAGCTTTAATCCTACTGGCTGGCTTCTTATGTTGAATGATGCTATCCAAAATACCAAAAGAGAAACACTGTTATTATTCTTATCCATCTGGGGACCCTGTGGGTTATAATAAAGACTGGCCTCCTAAGTGGCACATATGTAATGAGAATAATCAACCATTTTCTGATTGAATTTAAGACCTGCTTCATAAGATGGAACTCACTTCTGGTATTAAAAAGACCAAGATCCCATGGCTCAGTAGGTCATGGGCTCTAGGGAAGAGCCTACTACAATTATTTTGCTAAATGGACAGAGTATTAAACCAACTCCTGGTGACTTATCATTACACCCATAGATAAGTGTATCTTTCAACCCTCATTAAAGTAGCTTCTGTTAATCCTACAGATTCGAGGGGAAAGACCACTGACCCAAATCATGGACAAGTTAATTAAAACAAGCAGTAAGTTAAAGCAAACTTTTTTTCCATTCATGTACATAGGCTGTCTCTCCCTAAAATCAGGTTTCAAACGATCAGCATTGGACATGGATAGAATAAGAGCTTTCATAGTCCAGGAATAGGGGGCTTCCAAATGGGGGGTTTGGCAGGCAAATAGGTAGGGCACACAGGCAGAACATAAGTATAACAAGTTGGTCATAACAACCTCCTGACAATAAGCAAAGACATGGTTACAAGGTCGTCAAAACAGGGCAGGCATAATGAGGTGGTCATACCAGCGGGTGGTCATAATAACCTTTTCAAACAAAATCATGGTGGCTGTTTCCTGGAACAGCAGCACAGAACCATTTTGTAGTTAAGGTTACAGGTGGGGCCTAGTCCAACCCTTGAGAAACAGACTTAATCATAAACAGGAATGAAACTAGTTTGTCTTTACTATAAGAATGGCTTTCAAAATGAAGGTGGAAGTAGGCTGGTTAGTCATTTCTTTTTGCAGGAGATATCAATTAAACACAGAAACCTACCACTGGTCACTAAGCAAAGAATAAGAGACCACAGAGTGTTTAATCCTAAATGTGACATTTGTATCTCACACCCTTGTCTCCAAAGCTAAGGAATCATGGAAGACAGGATGGAAATATTATAAGACCAAAGGCAGTGGATTAATTCAAAGAAACCGTGTTTTCCAGAAACAACAGGACAGTTCTACATATGAGCTCACAGCAGTTGGTGCAGCATGAATAAGGCCATAGCAAAACCAGCCTAGTCAGAAACTCCTCCTGGACTGGGAAGAGGGTCATGAAGCCCTACCCCTAGCTAAAGAGCTATTAACACTAGATGGCTTCTGGTAAGTTTCTTCAAGGATGCAGCCCCTGCCCCAAGAGTCTACCCATGATCCAGAGATGGCCCTATACCCACGCATACAAGACAGCACTAAGTGGTCTCAGTGGGTTTAAAAAGAAAACATGAAGTTGTGGGCGGCAATAGGAATGCAGGATAGCGCAGGAACTAGAGAGAAGGCAATGGAGGAGTGTTTTATGCATATGTGGAGTTCTGAAACATGCTTTTTAGAAGAACAAGGTAGAAGATGCTGCTTTTATGTCCTGTTGGTGCTGGGCATGGCATCCTTCCTCTTGGCACCTGGATGTTGTTCCCAACGTGGAACTTGGAGGTGGACCCCTGGGTGAGGGGTTTCTCACAGGTTTCTTTACCTGACGCTGTAAAGAAATGGTCACTGATGGTGAACCTCCTTCAGCCCTCTCCCTTTTCTGGAAGCTGGGAGCACTGCTGAAAGTCCTGAACTATTTAAGGATTGATCTTTGTTGCAACAAGACATTCCCACCACCTCTTTATGCAGACATTACATGATTTTCGAAGGGCTGTGTCAAGACCAGAGACAACACTCTAATATGCTTCTCTATTAGCTCACACTACCTCAATGTATTTATTTAACCATTAAAAGAAAAACGAACAGAGGCCATGGGAGCGTACATAGGAAGACTTGGAGGGAGTAAACTGAAGGGTAAAAACGATGCAATTATATTTAAATTTCAAAAAAGAAAACAATCTAGAGGTACTTATAATTCACACTTCAAGTGTTGGCTCCCTGGCTATTGCTGGCTCCCCTTTCTGTGAACTCACCACATTCACTTAGACATTGACCAAGACTCCGGCTGATTTGTTTTGCCAGGGTTGCTCAGCCCAGAACTACTTCCAAAGGGGAACTAGTTTACCTTAACACTCCTCTCTCTTCTCAGGGAACAAGTGTTCAGGGCATCAGTGGTGAATAAATTGCCTTACCACTCCCTCTTCCTTCCTGGAGGATTTTACAAAGTCACTGGTCAGGGAAAAACTGATTGGCTGGGGACCTAAGCCCACCCCTTTCCGAAGATACCTTCCCCTCTTTCCATTGGCTTTTGACTCTGACCTCCTGTAGGGAGAAAGGGTCATTTCGTGTGTTGCGGGAGATCTGTTGGCTCTTACTTCCTTTATTCTCTGCTGGTAAACTCTTGCAGGTTTGTGTTGCAGAGTCTGCAACACAACCACCTAAAGTGGAGTGAGGATAAGTACCAACTTGAGTGAATGCCGCTGTGCCTTCACCTCCTTGCTCCTCCCAGGAACAAAGATCAAACCAAAGCAACTCAGGGAAACAGAGCTGTCCTTGGACTCTCTCAAGAGAGCTTCCTTACGAAACAAAATACCTCACTCCCTCCTATGGCCCCCGAAAGTCTCCTCTCAGATGATGACGGCCTTAAGCCCCAATCGGTTTGAAATCCATGTTTAGGTCCCAGCATGTGGCAATGTGTTCCACTCTGATGACACTTTTCGTTTCTAATAATAGAGCAGATGAAGTAATATTGCAATTGATGTTCCCGGGAATTTGATTGGATAAGTGCATAAACTGTGGAGGGGAAGGAGATTGTATGGATGGATCACATTAGTATTCCTGTCCTATCAATGTGCGGGGCCACGACCAACGTCAGCCGGACCGACTCGGTGCGTCTTCCAGTCCCGCCACGGATTCATCTGGGATCTTCACACAGCCAAGCCCACGGAGACGAGAGATCAAGGCGCCCGATTAGCGCCAGTTGCCTGCTGCGGACCAGCTCGCCCCTTCCAGGTCTGGCGAGCGTGGAGGGAGGGGAGAGGCGAGCCGCGCGCGCCGCTGCGGGGAAGACACCCAAGCGAGAGCGACACCCCCTCCCGCCCCCCACCCTGCAGCGCAGGCTTTGAACGCCGCTTCCCCCATCTGAATGGAAACTCGGAGCCGCCCGGCGGCGCGTTCCTCCTCGCTCAGCCTGTCAATCCATGCCGAGAGGAAGGCGGTGCAAGCCCGCGCCAGCAGCGTCCAGCTCCCGGGACAGGGCCCGCAATGCTGCTGAGCAGAACTTGATCGCGCCTCTCCGTCGCTGCTAGCGGAAGCGATGCTGCACCGCACAGGCAGCGCTTCCCCGGCTCTCCTTCAAGCTGAAGGTTACCCACCCGCACAGCCAGCCGCAACCTTGTGAGCCGCGCGCGCCTCAGGTCCGGGCTCCGGCTGCTCCGCGGCAGCGTGCAGGGGCAACCACCGGGCCGCCCGCGCCGGGGCGCACTGCACCAGCGGCTTCGGCTTCGTGGATGTGTATGCATGAGTTCTGCACCGAATGGGCGCAAAAAGCGCCCCAGCCGGTCCACCCGCTCCTCGATCTTCCAGATCAGCAAGCCTCCGCTGCAGAGCGGGGATTGGGAGCGCAGGGGCAGCGGCTCCGAAAGCGCCCACAAAACCCAACGAGCCCTGGACGACTGCAAGATGGTGGGTGAAAACTGCACCTTTTTGGGGGGGGGGGGGGAATCGTGTATCTTAATCGTTTGCTTGAGTGGCAGCCACTCCCCACCCTCAGCCTCCCCTTGCCGATCACGTGCACGGTGTACTATTTTTAAATCTGCACTCCCCCAGATGCGGGGTGACACCCAGGTCGAAATGGCCCTGCTGAAACAAGAGTCATGGGGTCTGGATCCTGGGAGGCATCGGCTATAGGTGATGCCTCCACCCCTGGAAGAATGATAGATGGGGCAAAAGAGGATGAAGTGGCTGGCTCACCAGGGAGAGAGGGTGGGGGTGCGGGTTTGTGGTGACACAGTAACAAACAAACCCAAACAGAGCGCAGGAGCGGTGCAGAGACTATGAAATGTCCCAGAGCAGAGGACAGGACATGACCAGTCTTTCTCTTAGGGTCCAAGCCCAAAGTGTTCAGTGGTCCAGCAAGAGGTGAAAGGTTTGCCTGTTGTGTCCTACTTGGAGGTTTGGTCTTGTTTGTTTGTTTTTTGTTTGCTTGTTTTTCTGTGCCACTTCAAATCCATGCACTAGCAGTAGAAGAGAGCATCTATCTCAGCCACCAGCATCATTCTCTCTCGTGGCCTGGGAGTGGCTTAATAGCTCCAAAGCTATTCTTGCTCTTCAGAAACCAAGTCTAAATGTGGGGGCAACTGGGACGGCAAACGGAGCCTCCATGGCTAGCTTTCAGAGGGAAACTAAACATTCGCCTTGGATAAGAGACTTTGCCATCCTTGTAGCTTAAGCTTTAAACAGTCCTAATGCTCCTTAGCTGGAGACGTGGAGTGCCAGCCCATAGGTCAATGAAATCTCTGCTCATATAGACCAAAATAGTTAAGTCTCTGATAAGTATTGGTGAAAGAAACTGGCTTGTTTTACAGCTTGTCCAAGAGTTCAACACGCAAGTGGCCCTGTACCGCGAGTTGGTCATTTCTATTGGGGACGTCTCAGTCAGCTGCCCCTCTCTGCGAGCAGAAATGCACAAAACAAGAACCAAAGGCTGTGAAATGGCCCGTCAGGCACACCAAAAGCTGGCTGCCATCTCAGGGTAGGAGACTTTTGACTTTATGTGATAATTTGTGTACATGATGCATGGATGCTGGCAAAATCCTGTGGTGACTGCGGCCTCAGAACAATCTCTACAAAGCTGAACTTTTTTTTTTTAACTGATAATTCTCAGATTCGTGAGACCATATAAGCTGTATTATGTGAGCTGTTATTGGAATGATAGATAAAAAGACAGACAGACAGATATAAATGCATGTGTGGTTTTGCACATCAACTGACTTTTTAAAAGTTAACTTTCAGGTTAATTGGAATTAGGAGCTTAGAATTTTGGTGAGGAGAATGCCTATACATTAAAGTTACATTATAAAGTTACATAATGCCTATATATTAAAGTTACATTAAAGTTACATTATGCCTATACATTAAAGTTACATGATTTTGTAATCTGCTGCTGGACAAAAGGCCTGTACTGGAGAGAGAAAAATCTTTGCTAAATTTCAGATTAATAAACTATTTATGCCATGTGATACTATTTATTCCTGTGATGCTGCTTAAAGTCAATAAAATAAATTGGGTAAAATTTACATCCTTTTACTAGATGTGAAGGGGAAATTTTGATACAAGTAAAGGTGGGCTTTTTGTCATTTTGTTGTTGTTTTTACACATTGTAGATATTGACAAATTTGAGCTAACATCAGCTACATTTATCCCCACCCCTCATTTTTTTTATTTGTCACATTTATGAATTCCCAAATCCATAGAAACTGCTAGTAAGTAAATGAAAACTGCTTTTCTGGCATCCCATCTATTCCATCTGGACCTCAGTATTGACCAGTGATTTGCCAACACTTGCTGTTGTCCAACTAGAAAGTTCCAGAGGCATTGTGAGGACCCTTGCACAGACACTAGATGCTTGGCTCAGTCTTGATCTAGCCTTTATCCATTTTTTCTTTGTGAGTGTGGCTTTATCATAAGACAAGTGTAGGTAAGTCTACTCACCTGATGATGCTGCAGACAGATCACTTAGAAAATAAAACTAATTTCTCTCTTTCCCAACTTCAATGCCAATAACATACAATAATATGACTGGGCTATAAAGTTGAGAAAAATTATGTTACTTCTTTTAGTAACTTGTTTATGTTTGACAATGGAAATTTTATTTCATGAGAAAGATAAATTTTCCTTATTTACTTTGACTGAGATACTCCAAATATCATGCAAACCTATTTTATTTTGGAGTAAAATTGAGAAGCTTTACCCTTTTCCGTCATGTTGTATTTAACAGGAAGTAATGTTAGAAGTGTGTTGGGGGGGAGGTATTTAAGGGTGTAGCTCTAACAATGATGAGAAAAGCCAGTGTGGAGCCTGAGTGGAGTCATGAAAGGCAGAGAAACCTTGTCTGGGCAGGAGAGCTCAGAGCTGAAAGTGAGCGTCTCTAGAAATTAAAGATGAACTCATATCCAGACCCCTTCTATCAAAACTCAAAATGAGAAGAGGTTCCAATCAGAGAGGGGGGTGGAGAAACGAGCAGGCGGTCAAGTCAGTTGACTTTGCTGTACTCAGGAGCTGAGTTCTCTAAGTCGCTTAGTCTGAATGCATCAGATAGCTAGCGAGAGCTGAGGATGCGAAGTGGGTGGGATTTACTCTGAGTTGGGCCACCCTTTGCTGCTCGCTTACCTGTTACTCTGGGGTCGATACTAATGAAGGCAGTTTTATAAGAACTAGCAGGAAGTGACAGTATTCATTGATCTCTGTAAACGTAAAATTCCACAATAGTCTAACATCTGATTTGATACACACGCCCTTTAAATAAATAATTAAGTGCAATTTGATGTTCCTTATAAGAGGTGGCAGTGATATGACTGAAGGGAATCCCTTCAGTGCCTTACCATCTGGACCCTAACTAATGAAGGACATGGTTCCTGTCGGTGGAATTCTGTTGCAGATTTTGTTGTATGATGTGGCTCTCTTTTCGAGCTCTATGTGAAGACTGGTAGGGGGGCTGTAAGATTCACTTCACAGCTTGAAGCAGGGGGTGAGAAACACAGATTTCTGGGCAAAGTAGAAACATTGAGTTTACTGAGTGCCTATTGTCTGTTGCCATAACTCAGTTAACTCACAGGACAGTTGCCCGAGAGGGTTGTTAGCACCGATCTACAGTCATATCTCAGTGATACTGGAGAGTTCTGCAAAGACTCAGCTGAAAGGAGCCCAGACATGATCAAACCCCACATCACCCTTCCTCTGAAATCCACACTCTTTTCTCTACATAATACCGCCACACAGCAGGGTGGTATATATTTTTATTATTGCTAAAATACGGATGAACTCCAAAAATGAATAAACTAAATAAAAGAAGTCATAAAATATCCACATTCTGTGGTTTTTTTTATTTATAATAGGTGTGTTTCCTTCAGAAAAGGCAAATCTATAGAGACAGAAAGTAAATTAATGATTACCTAAGTCTGATGGGAATAGATAGTATCTCTTTTTAGTATAATATAAATGTTCCAGAATTAGACAATGGTGATACTTCTAGAACTTTGTGTATTTACTGAAGGTCATTGAACTTCCCTCTAAAAGTTAGTGTCTGTTAATGTGAGGTACAGAACGGATAACTCAATAATTTCTCTTTTAAACTTCTCTTTGCCACCATCAGTATGATTAACCCTTGACTATTTGTTGACGTCATTCTTTTCTACTCACACAGCTTATAATAAAGTAATAGACATTGTAGGAAAGAACAAAAAACAGGACTTGCTCTGTGCATTTGTAAGATGCCCATCCAGTAACTATTATTGCAAGGCTAATGCTCCTCTCTTTGTAGGGATACAGAAATGGTTAAGGCAGAACTTCAGAAATAACTGAAGTCATTTCTTTTTACAGCACATCATACCACCTCTTCCTGGTCCATGAGCTGAGTTTGGGGCCAGAGGAAGGAGGCATGGTAAAAAGCAGACAGGGACAAGGAGCGTGAAGCAAGATTGGAAAGCAAAAGGACAAAAGTAATTTAGAATGATGCCATAGATACTGTCTGACTCTCATCCCTGACTAATTGAAGCCTTCTGGGGATGATAGTGTTCTCTCTGGCGGGCGCTGGGCAGGAAAGTCATCGTTACCAGCACTGTCTCATACTGTGTTTGGATCAGGAGCTGGGCCAGCATGCCCTTTGCTTTCAAAGTATAAGGTTCTTCGGAACTGACCTAGATAGGGGGGATGCAAAACCTCCTCTAACAGAAGTGTCAAGCTATTATGTCTTTACAACCCAGATCCTTTCCTAAATGGTGTGCCCGGGGGACTGAGGGGCTTAAAGATGAATTGCGAAAATGGTCCACAGACTTCTTCAAATATGAAAATATGAAAAAACTGTTTTATTAATCAAGTCAGAATAGCATTGCTATGCACTGTTTGGAGTGTTTGTGTATGTGTGTGTGTATGAGTATGTGTCTGTGTGTTTGTGTGTGTGCATGTGTGAGTATGTCTGTGTGTATGTCTGTGTGTGTGTGTGTGTACATGTGTATGCATGTGTGTGTATGTATATGTCTGTGTGTGTATCTGTGTGTGTGTCCATGTCTGTGTGTGCACGTGTGTATATGTTTGTGTGTACATGTGTGTGTGCATGTGTGTGTGTGTGTACGTGTACGTGTATGTCTGTGTGTGTCTGTGTCTATGTGTGTACATGTGTGTGTATGCATGTGTGTGTATGTGTGTATATGTGTATGTACGTCTGTGTGTTTGTGTGTGTCTTATGTGTGTCTCTGTGTGTGCATGTGTGAGTATGTCTATGTGTGTGTGTACATGAGTGTGTATGTGTATGTCTGTGTGTGTGTCTGTGTGCGTGTGCATCTGTGTGTATATTTGTGTGTATGTGTGTGTGTGTCCATGCACACATATCAGAGGAAGACAATAATCTAGACCCTGTCTCATTGCAATTCCTTTCCAACTGACTTCTAAGACAGCTTAAAGAATTCTTGGGGCTCTTTGGCACTTTATATTAGAGGATTCTGAGAGTCAACAAGTTAAAGGGACTTTGGATGCAACTGAGCACAATGTAAATGGAGATTTGGGAGTCAGATAGACTTGGGATGTTTATTATATTTTAAAACTTTTGTAAAATGTATGCTCTGAACCTCACTCACTTTATTATTTATCAATTTGTTGTCAGGCTTAGTCGGGGCAGTTGAGAAAACTGTGTGGGCTCAGTATATAGAACAGAAACCATATGTCCAGCCTGTCTGGTGGCATGTCCCCCTCAGAGGGCACTTTAAGACTTCAGCTCAGTCTCTTTCTCCTGTTCTGGTGCTGATCTCATCAACCTGACTCCTTTCTTGAAAAGAAAAGAGGGGGATACATAGGAAGCCAACATCTTCCAGAAAGCTACAGGACTGCGCAGTGAGTAGTGGGCTGCCTGATAGGGGTCATCTTCCAGCACTGGGTCTACCGTATCTGTCCAGACTGAGTCCTCCTCACGCCTATACCTTATCGTAATGGCTCCTGGAGAGTCAAAGTGAGGAAGGGAGTAGGGAAGATCGTATAGACAGGTGAGTAGGATAAAGTGAGGGGCAAGAGGGAAGAGAGCATTGGCTCTGAAGTAGACTGGATCTGAATAAACTCCTGCCTTCACTTCACCTCTTCCTAAGCCAGTCGCTTCACAGTGTAGCAAGCAGTCACCTGGTCCTGTGCCTAAGAACACAGGTGTGAAAACCAGACTGTCAGCCCTGCAACTCACAAATGGTGTGACCTTAGATAGAAGGTTTATGACCCTCTGCCTCACGTTCTTAAGGCAAATAAAGACCAAATCTCGTGGCGTTGTGAAGAAACTGACTCTCACATAGTGAATGCTGCTATCACGTGCAGGTCAGTGTTTTTATAACTACTAAAACACTTGAAAACTCAGATGGTCAAGAAACACTTATTTAAATTCTTATATTAATCCATCAAATAGTTCTCAAATAAATGCTTTAGCTGGAATATATTTTGTTTGCCTTCTATTCTTACATTATCTTCTGTGGTATTTTCTATATTGAAAATACCCCTAGAGAGCCATCCAATGCCCTAATCATAAATAGTTCACAAGTGATGTGGAGATATGACAGCTTGGAGATCAGTAGAGAATATTTTTCTTTATGTAAGTCAGTCTGGATCATTCCTAAGGCATAGAATACTTACAAACCTTTAAGCTGGTTCTTTATGGCCTGTATGACTTTGAACAGTCAGTTCTGCTAAGTTCACTACACACCTCAGTGAGAGGGTTGATTGAATAGCTCCTGAGCCTCCTGCCTTCATTAGTCCGGCATTCCCTATTAGCTGATGTAGAATCACGAATTTTTTTTATGAAACTGAGCTATGAAAACCATAAGCGTAACAGAGGGTTCAGTGATGGAAACCCAAAAGTCATTACTGGGGATCTGAACAGATACACCATTCACCAAAAGCATCTTAATTTCCTGGTGGCCTTCTGCTTCCGTGTACTGAGTGTCACAGAGCGCTGTCACAGCAGGCTCTGGGAGTTTTCCCTCCAGTCGTGTTTTCTGTGGGTTTTCTTCTCCAGTTGTGTTTCAGCTCTGGTGTTTACTCCAGCTTTTGTTCTGTAAATCTCTATTTTCCAGCCCCGCTTCTACCTGATTCTGTTCTATCCTTTTGTTCTGTATGTTCAGAAATTGGGCTGGGTCAGGGAGAGGAATGTAAGGGGTGAGAATAGCAGTTTATTCATAGTGTCCCTCCTGACACCCTGGCTGAGACAGCCGCAGTTCTGTGGGATAGAAGACTGGTGACAAGGATTTACTTCTCACAGCTTTCCCTGAGTCTCACGATGGAGGCTGTACTAGGTGGGCTGCGGCAGCCCCAACTGTGAGCAAAACAGACCTGTGCTTGACAGGCATGCCGGCACATCCACTCCAATCTTTATCCTCCCTTCCTTATGGAGAATTGAACTCTCACTGGCCCAACACTGAATGACAAATTATGGATATGCTATTTGGGAAGGACGGCACCACAGTCCTGAAGCCGATGGCTGGAGTCGTAATTTAAAAGGTGTTCAAGCAGTAGGAACGTGTTTTCTCAGAGTTGTGGAGGTGAGGAGACCAAGCTGAACAGTTGAGCAAGGCTGGCCATCAGGGAGACCCTACCCCTCATCTCCCTTAGTTTCCGGTGTGGTTTGCTAGCAGTCTCAGATTTCTTTGCTTGTTAAGTGATTCTGCCTTGGTATTTCCCCTTTTTGCAAGGACACCAATCATGTTGATTAGAAGTCCACCCTAACCAGGAGTCCAATGTGATCTTACTTAACTCATTATACCTGCAGGACACTATTTCCCCAGACAGGTCACATTCTGAAGTATTCAGGGGTATAACTTCAATCTACAAATTTGAAGAGGACATAACTAAGCATACAGCAAGCAATTTGATCTATTGCTTTGTCTAAAGGGGAGATAGGCAGCAACGGTAGAGTTTTGTTCAGAACTTTCTATATCCCCTCCACTTTTACAAAATGACAACCCAAGACCAGTTGTTTTATATTTGGGCAGCATGGCCAGCATCTTGTTTTATATGATGTAACTGTTGGTATACAACAATAAACCGTAACACAACCAGAGAGACAATACGTGGGAGAGTAGGAAAGAGATCACTCAGCCAGTGGTCCTTCTATGCATCAACACTCACGTTCTCACATAGGAAGATGAGTAAGCAGTGGTCCCTTAATGGTGCTAATATTGTTACTTAGGGGCCATAAGCATCATCCCCAGCAAGTGACAAGGAACTGACATACACCAGGTTGAAGAGGGTTCTTGCTTAATTGATTTGTTTGTTTGTTTGTTTGATTGATTGATTGATTGTTCTACATGTCTCAGGCCACCCTCAAACTTTCTGTCTTCCTACCTCAGCCTCCCAAGTTCTGGGTTTATAATCCTGTCCCACCATGTCCTGCTTGAAAGAGACCATTACTAGCAACTAAACTCAGCTTGACAAGTGTCTTAATCAGGGTTTCTATTCCTGCACAAACATCATGACCAAGAAACAAGTTGGGGAGGAAAGGCTTTATTCGGCTTACACTTCCACACTGCTGTTCATCACGAAAGGAAGTCAGGCCTGGAACTCAAACAGGTCAGGGATTAGGAGCTGATGCAGAGGCCATGGAGGAATGCTGCTTACTGCCTTGCTTATTTTGGCTTGCTCAGCTGGCTTTCTTATAGAGCCCAAGACTACCAGCCCACAGATGGTACCACTCACAAGGGGCCCTCCCCCCTTGATCACTAATTGAGAAAATGCCTTACACCTGGATCTCATGGAGGCATTTTCTCAACTGAAACTCTTTTCTCTGTGATAACTCCAGCTTGTGTCAAGTTGACACAAAACCAGCTAGTACAAGAAGTAATCTCTGACTGTGTGTGAGATTTCTCTTTTTTACCTTTTGAACAGACCTAGTGTCATTCACCTTGTTAGAGTCTTCTTAATAAATGTTCCAATTAGAAAGAAAATTGAATCTAAAATGAACTTTAGACAATTTACCATTGCTTCATTATTTAAACAATAAAGTGCTAGAGAGAACATGCTTGTGTTTCTTCCACATATACATCCTGAGTAGCAAGTTCAGTGGTCTTGTATTCTTATTAAGTTTATGAGCATTTGTGAACTCTTATCTTGACTTTAGTGAGCATGAAGAGATTAGTCTTCATGTGTGAGGCTTCTACCACAGTTGACTTATTTTTCTGTTTAAAAATTTAAAACTAATATACTGACTTAAAGAGCATGCCCAAGAAGCAATCCCAGGGCTTACCCTTCATTATTACAACAAAGCACTGGTCAGTGTTTATTTTAGAGTTACGGGTAAGGTAATATTTAATTTAGGTTATTACACAAAACTTGGCTTGTGGCTTTCTCTTGGATAGTAAATAATCACTAGTCACTAAGATGACCTTTTAAAATTGTCCTTTAAACCTTTAGCTCTGGAGAATATGGCTATGCTGCATGCTAGGGAGAGACCAGGACGTGGCATGACCATACTGGTAACCCAATTGCCTGATTTTTTACTTCTCTACTTTGGAAGATAAGATTATGTGCGTAAACATATGTCAAGACTAGAGACTGATACTAGATGTTTCCTCAACTACTGTGCATCCTATTTTTAGAAAGACAGGGTTTCTCAGTGAACTTGGAGCTGGCTGATTTGGCAGGACTGGCTAGCCTGCAAGCCCCAGGGTCCCCAGCCGAGCCTCCTCTTACTCAGCATTGTAATAGCAATGCTGTGCCACCTTGCCCAGCCCTTCACTCTGAGTGCTTGAGTCCGAACATGGCTCCTCATTTTTACTGACTTATCCATCGCTCCAGCCTCCATGAAATGTGTGTGTGTGTATTTGTGTGTATTCCAAATAAGAAAAAACACATGAAAAATTTAGTTGCTTATATACAGTTATATACAGATATAAGCATATGCACATCCACACAGCAAACTTATTTATGAGACCAGATCTTGTTGGATAAAGTATCTAAGCCTTTAAATTGAATTGTTTTACAAATAAATATTTCTGACTGATGGAAGTCCCTAGACATAATCAGATTTTTTAAAAAGCCAACATTAACAGACACAGACACATATTAAACTAAGAATGAACAGTAAGGTCACAGATTAGAAGGTGCCACACCTAGTGTGTTCTTTAGGTCACTAATGCTGTCTTGAAGTTACCCTGCCCCTCAGCCTCCTGCAGTGTTTTATCATTTTCAGTGTGTGATGAGCCGTCTGTTTTCAATGTATCTGTAATCATTCTCTGAGCTCAGAAATCCATCTACTGGAACATCTAGGCATCACTTACTGAGCTCAGAAATGTATCTACCTGGATACATTTCACCTGCTCTGAAACATCACCAGTTCTGTAAAATCACCTACTCTGTGACATCACCTGCTCTGTGACATCACCTGCACTGTGACATCACCCGCTCTGTGACATCACCTGCTCTGTGACATCACCTGCTCTGTGGCATCACCTGCTCTGTGACATCACCTGCTCTGTGGCATCACCTACTCTGTGACATCACCTGCTCTGTGACTTCACCTGCTCTCAGCCTCCCAATAGTCTGCCTGCCTTCAGTCCCTCACCTCTTGTCTTCAGCTTATTCACCAGCTCCAGACTAAACTTCCCTAAATGCTCTTTGTTATTTCTTTGCTTTTAAGACGTCCAAAGTTCCCCCATTGTCTAAAGCAGTTGTGATCCTTAGACAGTCTGTATGGAAATCTCCTGCCTCCAGGTCTAAAAAAAAATCTAAAGATTCTGGGCATGAGGCCTGGAAGTCCAGACGGTTAACAAGCATCACCATATTCCCCTGAAGACTCTGGAACATTCTACACAGAGACCTGCTGGCCTCACACCATGATTCTCAGCCTGGGCTATCCCCGGGGAGAATCACAGATGCAGCTTTAAACATTTGTAGCTCCTGACTTTCATGCCTAGAATTTCTGATTTAGTAGGTGTCGGATGCAGCCTAGGTGTCGGATTTGGTAGTAGTAGTAGTTGTTGTTATTGTTGTAGTTTTTGCTTTTAAATCCTCCTACAAGAGCATCTGAAGGGATTTTGTTTCACACACACACACACACACACACACACACACACACACACACACACACCCTGCAAAGATTCAAAGAGGAATTTATTTAAAGACACCAGAAAAGCCTTAGAATAGGCAATTCAGAATCAGGTACAGAACTTCATTTTATGATTCAAGACTGTGATAGAAGTCTCAGCCTTGGACCCCAGGAAGAAAGGCAGAGAACGATCCCAGGCCTTTAAGGAGTTCTAAACAGAGTTTCGCCTAGAACTTCATATAATGGTCACATAGTCCCTACCTACTCTCTCTGCCTAGACAATGTATGCTTTTCTATTCTTCTATTAAATAAAAAGAGATACTACTAATTTAAAAAAGTCAGATGGAGGTCAGAAAATAACTAAATATTGTCTGACACAGAACATAACATATATCCTAGCTTAATATTTTACAACTTCTAAACATTTTTTATTCTGTAAGAACATACAGCAGGAAAACCATATCCCAGCGCCCCTCATGCGTGGTCTCGGTATGAAGAGTCACGGTCAGCCAAAAGGGAAAGTAGTCACTCTCTGGTCACTTTTCTGAATATCAATATTGCAATTCTAGTCTCATTCTGGCCTGTCAGACTCCTTCACCACCACCCCCAAATTAAGATTTTTCTGTCTTTTAGAAACATAGAAAATAATGTTCAGACATCATTTTGGAGGACAGGAAGTTAGGCAAAGTGCCTTTGAAATGATCTGAGGATAATTTTCACAGGACAGGATATGAAATATGATAGGGTCACGAAGAAATATTGATGACAGCACTCTCGAGAAGTCAAAGTTGTTAATACTTTACCTGACACTGAGTGGGAATCGGAAACAAAAACAAATCTTTTAAATCTCCTTTAGTAAATGGAAGAACCAGGTTCATTAGACAATTAAACTATGATGAACTGTTACAAATGGAAGGTGGCAGAAGCTGGACAACACAAGAAAGTAGAAGGTCATAGGTCAAGGTCATGTGTTCACTAAAGGACATTGGACTTCAAGTGCAAGGTGTTATGTAAACAACATGTAGAGTTAAGTCATAACCACGCTTACCCATTAATTCCCTAAATTATAATCTGATGTTTAGAGACTCCCTTCGATGGGAAAACATTCTGTCTCACCCAGGAGTCAGGGCCCCATATCCTTCCAGTCACTATAAAACCAAACAGATGAGGTGCTCACATTCACCCTGTGTGACAAGGGAGACCAAGGAATGCAAATTAGAAAGAGCGTTTCAGATAGTGATAAATGCAATGGCAGAATCAAAGAAGACTGTAACATTAAAGAAAGAGATGAAGGCACAGAGCTACTTTCAGACAGTATGGTCAGGGTTGCTTCTGAGGGGACGTTTTTCCTTGATGGCTGACCTTCAGAAGGAAACAGTCCTGAGATAATCTGAGCAAAAAGCACCCAAGGCATAAGGAAAAGCAAGCATAATTGTCTTAAGAGTGAACTAGCCTTGGCATGTCTAAAGAAAAAATAAGACTGTATTATAAGTTCAGAATTATCTTCAGCTCTTAAGTAGCACAGGTCCGATATCAGTAATTTAGCCCTTCGGTCTGTTTCCTCCTGAAGTTATTGTGCCTTCAGAAAATGAAGATATTAGTCGAGTACATGTGTCCCTGTGTCAAAGACTTTCACAGAGGACTCATATGGCAACATACATGAATACCTTCTTGGTCAGAATCATGACAATTCCAAGTTTCATACATACATCTCTCTTTATGCCAATTGTCCAGAAAGAAAAACATTCCAGATTTATAAGCCAGATTCTTCCCTGAAGCCAAGGGTAGGAAGTTTTATTATTGTTATAATCTGGTGTGTGTGTGTTTGTATGTGTGTGTACATGTGCATGTGTATGCATATCTGTGATATGTGTGTGTGCACGTGTGAGTGCCGATGTGTGCATGTTTTGGTGCACATGTGAAGGTCAGAGAATAGCTTCAGTTCTGGGCCATCGCCTTCCATCTTGTCTGAGACAGGATTGTACATGCCAGGTTAGCTGGCCCAGGAGCTTCCAGACATTCTCCTGTCTCTGCCTCCCATGTTTCCACAGTAGCACTGGGATTACAGGCATGAACTGTGTCGTTTCACTTTACATGGGATCTGGAATCCCAATTTGGCTCTTCCCACCTGTATGAGAAGCACTATATTCACTGAGCCACGTCCCCAGCCCCAGAGGAAGAAATTCGGCAAAACTAGTGGAAAGGAAAAGTGAGGAGCTTGTGAGTAGAATGTGACAGAAGGGACATTCTCGGCATTCCTGCCTTCTCCCAGAACAGTTCCTCCATTGTGGGCCAGATGGTGTACTAGGCTTCGGGAGGATAAAGATGAATGGAGCATAGTCCCATCTTTTAGGGGGAATGCCTAGCATTTGTATAGAAGTTGACTTATAAACAAATCCCAACAATGGGCTTGGCGCTGCAGGAAGAGTGTCCCGAGGCCACAGTCAAGTCTTAAGTGAAGCGGCAGCAGTTTGGATCAGTGGGAGCTGGCTAACAAAGAAAATGACACTCTGGGAGCCAAACAGAAATGTCCTTTCTCTTTTCTCTCCTGCGGCCTTGTGCATTATGCCATAGGAAAGCTCGGGTGATGCTGTCTGGTCTGTAACTCAAAGGAAACAGAACGGGAGTTTATTTTTATTTACTCAATTTTTCGATGGGATCTCAGTATCTTATCTAGGCAGGCCTGGAGCTCCTAGGCTCAAACAATTCCTCAACTTACCAAGTAGCAGAGGTCACATGCGTAAGCCATCACACCTGGTCAGTAATAGGAATTCAGATGCACTAAGAGATGTGACTGTTGTTTCTCTCTCAGATAATCTGCCACATGCCCTACACCATTTACACATATTGTTTCCTGATTTAATTAATTCAGATGAAAGAATATTTGCTTGAAATCCAGCAAATCAGTATTTTTCAAGCCTGGCATGCTGCATAGGAAGTGCTTTTTCCTGTATATAGCAGACCAGCCATTTCTTCACAGTGACCTACTCAAAGAACCAGCTCAGTAGTGTGTGAGCATTGGGGTGATTGCACCAGTTTGAAGATGCCAGGGCTGAGATCCTTCAGGTTTAATGTAGAGCTAGCCTTGTTGGTCCAAAATGGCAACCCTATCCAGGGCAAGCAAGATTCCAGGCTGTTTCTGAATTTTAGGTGAGGCCCATGGACAAGCTTTCCTGAGCACCCAAAATGTCAGATTTTTAAATCTCCATTTTGTAATAAGCTGGCATTCTGAAATGTTGATGTTCGTGACCTATTAGGGTTTGAACCCTGGTCTCTCTGGTGCTAGTTTCTCTATTTTGGCCCTACAAAGGTTTTCTCTCCTGGTCCCAGAGCTGCATTCCTTCCCTTCTTCTGCCACAGACTATTTCTGAATTTTTCTTCTTCCCTGGACACACTTCCAATTGAGAATCTTCCTCACCAGGCACATTGCTGATGTGAGGCTTTTAAAGTTTCCTCAGAAGAGAAAAACAGGAAGAAAGGAAACTAACAAAATGGCGGCTGACTGAAGCTATCAGGAACACAAAAATGGATCTTGGCTCTGCATTCTCAAAGCTTCAGCACTTTTCTCTGGACCCCAAATTTTCCAGAATTTTTCCCCCTCATAATCATGTTTATTCAAATTGTTCCATCTGGCATCTTCTCTCTTGGCTGATCAACTATGCAAGTCCTAAAAATGACCCTGTAGGATGAAACTTTGATCCAACTCTAAATTCTAGGTCATTTAAGGAAGAAGCCTGCCTCATTCCAGTGCAGAGCACTTTAGCTAAAGCTGGACACTCCATCGGTAAAACAATGCTGTCAACCCAGCTCTCTTGTAGGACATCAGCGGCCACAGGAATAAAATGGAAATGGTGCCAAGCGTGGGTGGGGCTTTAAAAAAAACCAGCTTCCTGCGGGTAACAGGAAGCCTTGCAAAATTTCCATTCCTGCCATCCACTTGCGGGGGAAGGATGTGGCCCCGTTGTGTTTTCATTCATATAGTCTTCATTAAGAAATGGAACATTTCTCACGTGTGTGTGTGTGTGTGTGTGTTTGTGTGTGTGTGTGTGTGTGTGTGTGTGTGTGTGTGTGTGTGTGTGTGTGTGTGTGTGTGTGTGTTGTGTGTATTGCCGTTACAATCCTCACCTGGTCTTGCTCATGAATGGCAGACAGTGTAGACAGACATCCCCATGAGGATGGTCCCCTCATCTCTAATGATGGAGATGAGGAAACAAAGGGCCAGAATCTCCTGGAACTGATTTGGGAATGGGTATTGGGGTGAGGGCAGCTGTTGCCTCCACTGGAAAAGTGCTCATGGTACTCTAGGATGGGTGGAGCCTCTGTTTCCATTTCGTGGATTCTTCTCATCACCACAAATGACTCAGAACAAATCTGGGAAGCTCACCTGGAATGTTTGAAAAGCCCCCACTGTGTGCCCAAGCCAGTGGGGGAGGACTGAGATCCCTGCTCAGATTATTACCAGCCACAGCATCTAGTGCAGAATCGCTCTACAGTTGTTCCTTCCATAAAACAAGCTGTACCAATTGCTTTTATATTCATAGAGTCAATCTTTTCTTTTCTGAGGCTGAAATATGTTTTAAACTACCAGATCTGTTCAGACTTCGAGTGGCTTTAAATGAGTCCTTAAGTCTTCCTGGTAGTTATTGCCCAGGTACCGCTGCAACTCCCATGGGAGCATGCCGAGTTCAGGTGTCTATTTAGGGTCTTGCAGAAGCAAGGCCACCTCGGTTCATTCCGGGAGACGCTGGCTCATCGCTTCAGCTTTACAAAAGGCATTTTCCTGCCTGTGAGGAGGAAACTCTGTGGGATGTGAGGGGGAGCAAGGCAAAGAAGGAGAATGATTCAGATGAAAAGAAGAAAGGAAACGGGAAGGAGGACCGGATTTGCTCTCTGGGAATTGTGCTGACTAAAGGGTTGGACTGCCAAGAGAGGAAGGATGGGGTTGAAAGAAATCAAAAGAGACCGAATATCTGGGCGCAGGGAAGGATGGGAGGCAAGAAAGATCTCCAAACTCAGATGAGGGCAAGAGATGAGATCACGTGTCATTATATCCAAAGTGGGTGGCAGCCACCAGACCTCTTTGATTGCTAGTTTCCATGTGAATCAAGAACAAAATGTGGCATTTTTTTGTAGCGGCTCATTTCTCTCTTTTCTTTCTTTCATTTTTGTTTTTATATCATGGTGTGTTAACCCTAGGGCCACACATATTCTAGGCTAAGGCTCCACCACTGATCTACACCCCAGAGCTCACGTTTTTGATTATAAGATGGGATCTATCTCTCAGTCATGTTTTCCTGAACTAACTTAGTGACCCAAGTAGGTCTTGAATTTTTATCTTTGTGCCTCAGTTTCCCAAGTAGCTGGAATTAACAAGACTGTATTGCTAAGCCTGGCTAGTTGGTTTTTCCTGAGACACCAGGGCTAGAGGATAGCTCAGTGGTTAGGAACACTTGTGAGTTCGGTTGGGTGGCTGGCGAGCATCTGTGATTCCAGCTCCAGGGGACCCAGTACCCTCTTCTAGCTCCCGTGGATACCTGCACACACATGCACACTAACATAGACAAACACATGTATACCTGAATAAAAATAAAAGAAATATTTTAAGAAGAGACTCCAAACTTCAGATCTCTGTGTGAGATACCATGAATTTCATGTTAGGTAACAAAATTTTCCCCAGAGTAGGAGGCCCTCAGACACTTGTTACTTACTCCCTTTTTGTTTGCCGGGGACATGTGCAGAAATGTCTGCTCTGTGTACATTTGTCACTGTGACTTTTATCACCTTAAGCTCTTTATTGTTTTCACAGTGGCCCATTACAGGGAACAAAATTTGTCAATATCTGTCACTTCATAAAAAAAAAATCCCTGCCAAATAATTTTTAAAAGGGGTGGAGAGGGATATATTTTTTGTTTTAAGTGATTAGCTAATGAAAGCAAAGCCTATTTTATTAGCCTTAGAAACTTGTTAAACAATCCTGGAATTGACCCTAAGAAAATAAATGACAGGTATTTATCTATCTTTCCTAAAGTCAAAAGAAGAAAACTGTTTAATTATCATAGAGCTTAGACATTGTCTTGCATTAAACAGGAGCCAAAAAAATCATATTATGATCAAGATCAAGACAATAGCATGTTAAATATAAAAGTCCAGGGTCTGTGTATATGACAAATACTGGACTATATATTTTAACTCATCTAAATGAGATGCTAAGGGGAAATATTTTTTAAACCTGATTTCTTGGCATGTATATGACTTAATAGCTAGAAGGATTTAATGCAAAGAGAATACCTTGTGTGCAATAGGGACAAGTTTCACTCTATATAAAAGAGTTATGGCTATTTCTTCATGGGTATTTCTGCATTTCATCAGAGTGTGCAATTCACTCCATGAAGAGCTTCCGTAGTAGGTGTGAGACCTGTGGTATACATTTCCTTTCTAATAGTCAATTTGCCCCAAATTCTACAACTCAAGATTAGGGGATAGGTCTTCCATCCTTCACTTGCCACTCCCCCAGCCTTCCCCCACCTCTTCCAATAAGAAGTGTGCAGGTGTGATAAGGCTGTAGACCAGCGGTTCTCAGCTTCCTAAAGCTGTGACTCTTTATACAGTTCCTCATGTTGTAGTGACCTCCCTATCCATAAAATCATTTTGCTGCTGCATCATAACTGTAGCTTTGCTACTGTTATGGATTGTAATGTAAATAGATGTGTGTTTCCAATGATCTTAGGTGAACCCTGTGAAAGGCTCATTTGACCCAACCCCCCAAAAGGGGTCGAGACCCCCATGTTGAGAACTACTGATGTAGAGAAAGGAATTAGGGCGAGAGAGGCATGTGTGACAGGTAAAAGAGAATATGATTAGAGAGGAGCTTTGTGCATTTAGAGGGAAGCTGGGTCAATTGAATAACTTCTAAGTTCGTGAAACTAATATATAGTAAATTATATCATAATTCACTCCAATGGAGGAGTTAGGAAAAGGACTGAAGGAGCTGAAGGGGTTTGCAACCTATAGGAAGAACAACAATATCAACCAACCTGACGACCCTCCCCCCCCCCAGAGCTCCCAGGGACTAAACCACCAACCAAAGAGTACACATGGAGGGACCCATGGCTCCAGCTGCAAATGTAGCAGAGGATGGCTTTGTCAGGCATCAATGGGAGGAGAGGCCCTTGGTCCTGGAAAGGTTCAATGCCCCAGTTAGGGGAATGCCAGGCAGGAAGGTGAGATTGGATGGGTGGGTAGGTGGGCCGCTCCCTCATAGAAGCAAAGGGAAGGGAGGGGGAGGGGATAAGGGGTTGCAGAGGGGAAACCAGGGAAGGGGATAACATTTGAAATGTAAATAAATAAAATATCCAAAAAACAAAAGAAAGAAAAATGATGGATAAAGCTTCCCTGCCCCCTCATCTTGGTACACAGAACATTTTCCATCCCACTGCCACCAGGAAGCGCTAATAGTCTCAGTGGACAGGTTCTACACCAAACAGCAGTTGTATGGACAATTAGAATTTTAAAGTTTGGATGTTCTACCCAGTTTGGTGGGCATCTATGGGGTCCAACTATACCCTAGCAGTACTGAAAAGAAATACAAATGTTGGGGTTCTGGAAATGTCTAGAGGGGCCACTTGAAGCTAAGCGTGAAGGAGGAGCCAGAGTTGTTGAGATCTGAGGTGTAGTGCTGAGAGGGTTGTAGCTTTGTGTCTAACCGGAAAGCCTGAGACACTTCAGCTTCCCACAAATTGCAGCTCCTTATTTGCTCTTCAGTCTTTCCTCAGTACTAGCTCTAAAGCAAGCATTCAAAGCTCTCAAGACCAAATACACCATGAAAATTGACTAAGAAGTCACCAGAGCAATCTACTTGAGTGCTGTTAGATTAAGACAGAGTAATTGCAGGATATTTTGAGAGTTTGTTATCTGGTTCTCTCTTTAGTGTCCAAAAGCTAATGTTGAGAGAGTCCCAGTACATATGTCTGAGAGGCCTTGATTCCAACTACAGTTTGGTGCACACTGTGGGCCCCAGAGGAGCTTTTAAAAATAATGATTCCTGAGCTCCACCCAGATTGATCAAGGCAGAACATCTTGAGGTGAGGTGAGGATGCAGCATGGGGGGGGGGGGAGGATTCTCTGCAGGTGATTGAGAATCTCAGTAGGAATTAAGAACCTCTGCTGGAGAGCAAAGCCCATCCACAGAGTCTCTGTGAAACTTTTTAACCAAGTAAACTCTGGCAGCTCTGAGGAGCAGATTTCCTATCACTTCTAAGTTTGCCAGGGGCTACAAAAATCTTTATCTACATCACAGTGTGACTTAGAGAGTGAAAATGGTCTAAATGTGTGATGGGGAATTAATTTAGGGTTCTAGCACTAAGTAAACAGACAAATGACATTAAATATAATAGATTATAAAACAGCTTTGCTCTCTGATTCTAGTTTTGAAACAAAATAAGGATATATGTAGATTGATGGACAGATAGATAGATATGATAGATAGATAGATAGATAGATAGATAGATAGATAGATAGATAGATAGATAGATAGGAAGGATAGGATAGAGGGGTGTGTGTGTGTGTGTGTGTGTGTGTGTGTGTGTGTGTGTGTGTGTGTGTATTTGCAAGGATATTCACAAAAGTCTTTATAAGTTTCCCTCTCTAAAAACTGACTTTATTTTCTTCATTTGGGGTGTCTGTTTTCCTACTTCTGTATTAAATATTAAGGGGGAAAACCCTGCTATCTGATGTCAAGACCTGAGCATTCATGTTAGCTCAAGTTGCAGACATTTTCAGAACTGATTAGATTTGTACATGCAGAGCTTTATCTGTGTGTATTTGTGTTGAGTTCTCTCCACCGCTGGGGATCAAGGCCAGATTCACATGTGCTCGGCAAACACTCCATCACGCAGACCCCGAATTTTAACTCTTCCGTGTGTTATGCTATAGCTACAAAACCCTGCTGCTTTGATTGTCCTAAGCATCCTTATAAAGAAGTGCTAGCCTGAGACATATTCTTCTCTCTGGAAACTGGAGGTCAAGGGAGACATGAGTGGTTGAAGGGCCATCTCCTGCAGCATTTGCTCTGGGTCCTGGCAGAGCTGCCCTCATTTCATTGGAGAGAATAATGACAGAGGGAACAAGGGTGAGGAGGTCCCAAGGCCAGAGAGCTAGAAGAAAGGGCTCCTGATCTGTTTTCCTTCCCTAGAGCATCTTGTAACACTTAGTGCCTGGTGTGTTCGTGGCTGTGGAGATAAAAAGCAGGGTATCAACGGAAGGGGTTAGGACCCATTCAGGAACACAACCTCTTAATACATTTCCATGTATTCTTGCTCTAGGAAGTAAATGGCAAGCCAGTTATTTAACAGATACATGCTCTCAGAGAATTAGCTTCTGAAAACCTCAGTTTCTTCTCAACAAATAAGGTTAGCACCAGCAACAGTTGCCATGAGAATGGACTGGTAGGGTGTAGTTACAGAACTAAGCAAGACTGCAGGCATAGAACACATGCTCAGCAGGAGCCGCCTACTATTATTATTCCAGTACTCTGTGGCTAAAACACCCAGGGCATTGGAAACAGTTTCGTTTTCAGAAGCCAGAAAAAGAGAAGTGCGCACAAATGATAAAAGACAGTTTGGGAAGTAATATTTTACTTAGAAGAATCTTTTATAAATAATTAGTTTATTTTTATTTTACCAATATTGATTTTTGTTTTGCCTGTATGAGTTTGCCTGTTTTGTATGACTGTATGAGTGTATCAGATTCCCTGGAACTGGAGTTACAGACAGTTGTAAGCTGCTATGTGGTCTGCTAGGATTTGAACCCAGGTCCTCAGGAAAAGCAGCCAGTGTTCTTGACCTCTGAGACAACTCTCCAGCCCTGAGAATCTAACATTTTACCATTTCAGTACTTTAAAGAGGAGAAAAAAAGAATTGCCTTAAGTGTTTAAAAAATCTATTCCTTTGAGGTCTGGCACCGAGAATAGAATATTTCATTTTAGAAAGAATGCCTTAGAGAAATGAGGAACTATTGACAAAGACTACAGTACTAGAAAATGACTTCAGGTTAAAGGCAAGTGCTTCTCCGTCATAAACGTGATTGAAGTGACTGGGCAAGGCTAGAGAGACAACTGTCAGTAATACACCTGCCATGCAAGCATAGGAGCCTGAGTTCAATACTCAAAACACACATAAAAATGTAGGCATGAACACACACACACACACACACACACACACACACACACACACACACACCCCTGTCATTTCAAAACAATGGAAGAGGAGACAGGATTGCTGGGACTTTTTGGCCACAAGCCTAGCTCTAGGTTCAGTGAGAAACCTGTCTCAAGGAATTAAGATAGAAAGAAAGATAACAGGACTACTCAAAATTCTCCTCTGGTCTTTACATACAAATAGGAGCATGTAACTGCATATACACTATGCATGTACCACACGTGTACTTGATTTTTTTAAGTTATTAGGCCTCTAGAAATGCTTTCATAGCAACATAATAGGCATACATATTATAATGACTCTATCTTGATCTGATTTTACTGTTGGGTTCATGGATCAAGATCTCCAGGACTCAGTGAAGAAACAAGGTGGGGGGAACTAAACTCGTAATGATTCCAGTACATGAACTTTACGATAATAGGGTTATGAGAGCAAGCACAGGCTAGTAGTTCCAAAATTGGTGTTGCCTGCTAGTTGAGACTCAGCTTGTCAGTAAGTGAGTTCCAACTTCTGAGGCTGATTTGCTTAATCTGGGACATGGCCTGGACTCCAGAATCTTTTAAATATTCCCTGAGGTGGTTCCAGGGTGTGGACAAGCTCAAGCCGAGTGGCAGAGACGGCAGATCCATTTGAACAAGATTAGCCATTAAGGAGAGATTTCTCCCTCTTTCCTCAAGAGGTTCCCAGAGAGGAGCAGTGGAAAGCAGCCCAACTACATCCTTTCTCTCTCTCCCCTGTTTTCCCTATTCCGTGTGGGAAAAATTACCTCAACCTAGGAAACACTCTCCGTCATCCAAAGCAATGCTGTCCAAAGCATCCAAAACCTTGCTTTGCTGGCGCCATGTCACCTCCTGTTCTCAGCACCCCGCTAACAATGCCAGCATCACACCACCAGGAAACGAGTAAAGGTCCACAAACCCTCCACAAGTGCGTCTTTAATTTTATATTATATGACATTACCAGACCAAGACCAGACAAAACTTTCAGCCAGAAGCCAGCAGGTTCGAACAGCCACTTGGAAGGCTCACCAAGCAAGTGAGCTGGGTTTTGTTCTGGTCCCTATTTCGTTTGGTGCTGAGGGTCAAACCCAGTGCTCTACCCCAGAGCTACATGCCCAGCCCTAGAAGTTAAGTTTTGAATGCAGCTCTCTTTGCCTGGATTTGCATGTCTCCCAGTAGGAGAGTGGAGTAAGCTAGGTCAAATACAAATTTAGCTTTTGAGTTGAGAAATGAGAGAGTCATCTGCTTCTAACCTTTCAACAGTTAGAGTTCTATTGCTTGCAGTGGAAGCAATGACCTAAGGTTCGGTTTAATGCTAGTTTGAAGCCAAAGGCACTGTGCCCTCCTAGGTACCACCTGAAGAGAGAGCAAGAATGTATAATGAATGTGGCTGATGTAGGAAGGAAGACGACATAGGAGAGGACTTGCTGGCCTGAAATGAGAAAAATGGAGCTTCAATATGTAAAAACACTTTCATGGTAAAAATAATCTTACATTGTCCTTTGGACATACCTGCGTGATATTTTTATTCATGTGTATAAATAAAGAAAGGAAGCCAGTAGAGATGAGGTGTCCTGCTCAAGGTCACATAGTCTATAAATGGTAAGGTCGGTGTTTGAACACACATCCCTCTGATTCAAAGACCACCAGACTCAATTGTACCTCCACTAGGAGAATATAAATAGTATCTGGATGTTGTTCTAATTGATTAGACAATGTGTGAATTTTTTATTTTTCTTAATTTTGGATACTACTGCCAGGTACAGGCTTAATTCTGTTGATTGCTTAATAAATGGGGAAATGTGTCAGGTTCTGTTTTTCAAGCAAGAGTAGCTGACTGTATTATCATAAGCAAATAGAACTGACTGGAAGATAACAGTAGGACCATAGGATTGAAAGGAAAGCAGGAAAAACATACCTTGGAAAACAGACATGAGCCAAGAAACAGACTCCCAGGCTCCTAGACTACATAGCATATAGCAGAAGAGAGATGATTGCGGTACTGCCCCAGCCAGTGCTCTGCTGAGCACTAATGTTTCAAATGAGTCTCAAGCCTCACTTCCCTTTGAGCCACTCACTCCAGCTTCAAAAGAAGCTCAGGGGAACCAGTGGGAACCAGTTAGTTGAATGCAGCATCCTAGCTTCTGGGAGTAGGGAGAAAGAGAAGGGGAGGAAGAGAAAGACATAGACAGAGAGACAAGACAGAGACTATGACTCTTACCTGCCCTCTAGAGTGACAACATCATGCACCCTCAAGGCCACTAGCAGTGAGAAGATGATTCAGAATGCCAAATGTTGGACAAGCAACAGAATATCTCTTGAGAAGCAACACTGGTTTAAGAAGATCTACACTCTAATAGTCTTTCTGTAGTTCTAAAAAGTCTTATCAGAAAGGAGTCCAAGGAAATTTACACGCTATTTTATAAAGAATATTTCATTTTTTTTTATTTAGAAAAAATCAGTGGCTAATAACTAAGTCATAGGAGACACTGGTCACTGTGCACTTGGAGAGGGACACAAAATTCCACACCTGCAGAGTCCATGTGTAATCCCCCACATGAGGAAGCCAGTGGGGTTATACGGTCATTAGTTTTCTTATCCAGATCTATGACATAAGTCCGAACACACGACAGAGTCCTAGCTGCTCCAACTAGAGTCTGGAAACACACCCCTTGTTCATTTATTCGACCCTTCCTTGTTTATTCTCATCTGTTGTACTTTTCTCTGTGTTAGCCAGGATGCTTTCAGCACCTGTTTCTTGAAATATGAAGACAACCATGTGTAAATCCAGATCCCTTCCAAAAAAAAAATCTTCATTGTGTATGTGTGTGGTGGGCTCATCCACTTATGTTTGAAAATTTGTATGTCATTTTGCAAGAATTATAGTCAAGTTTTCAAAGCACATGGAGAATTTAGGTTATTTAGGGAAAAAAAACCCTTTTGTTGGAGTGCCAGAGATACTATTGCATGTCAACAGTGTTCAAATACGTCATTGATTTGGAAATTCAACCCCCTGCTCTGTCATGGTTGCCCCTTCTCACCAAATGGACTTATCCTGTTGTGTGTGTGTTTGTGTGTATGTGTGAGAGAGTAGTAACTAAAGAAAAAGAGGTCATGAATTTCAGATCGAACAGCATGAAGGCTAGCATAGCATGGGTCTGAGGAACAGGGCAAAATGTAAATACAGCATACATATATAAAAGCAAATAATAATAATGAGGATGATAATGATGGTGGTGGTGGTGATGATGATGATGATAGGGCCCAGTGGGAGTGGTTCATACCATTAATTTCAACAACTGTGATACTGAGGCAAGAGTATTAATATGAGTTCGGACCAGCCTGGGCTACAGAATAGGACGAAAAGAGAGGATAGCTCCTGGTAACCAAAGAATTTCAAGAAACTGTTCATTATTTACAAGGTTTTTTTGAGCAGCCCCTGTCTGTTCTTTCTCAGTGAAAGAAGAGCCTAGATCATTCTCTTGCTTGTTTTTTCAATGGAAATGGCCTTCCAAACATGTAAAAAAGCCAAAAATGAACCTCCTACATTCAACTCCCAGAGACAAAAAGTTATTAAGTTATTTTGACACCTGAGAAGGTATTTATACAATTTCTTCCAAGAATGAATGCTTCCACGGAGTGAATTCTGCCTCTCCAAGCTTTGCGATTAAGCTCCATTGTTCCAGGACCAGATTCTGTTTGGGTTTATGAAAAGAGACAGTGAACTGATACAACCCAGGCGCTGCTCTGGCTCCAGGGGAAATGATATTGCAACAAATTGTGGCTGTGCTAGCTTTGTTTAGGAGATTTCAAACCGAGTGGCCTTGAGCCAGCTCAAGTCTTCCTGTGTACAGCCCCAGCTTGGTGTTCAGTACCTCAGTTAGCCCAACAGAGTCCAACTCTGACCTTGGTGAGTTTCTTTTTACCTTTTTGCAAAAATGATTTATGAAACAAAATCTCTCTTAAGACCTAAGGTTTTATTTAAAGATGGCTTTTATTGCCATGCAGCAAAGAACATTGCTGTGTTTGTGTGTTTATGTGAGTGTGTGCGTGTGAGTGTGTGTGTGTGTGTGTGTGTGTGTGTGTGTGTGTGTGTGTGTGTGTTTAGAACTGACCACTTGGTATCTGACAACCAACTAGGGGACTCATCCCCAGTATAGACCAATCCCCCCTCTCTCAGTACCCATTAATTACCTACGGCTCTTCATCCAGGAGTGTGTATGGCAAGGGGAAGGGGTGTCTCATAAGCTTTCTCCATCCATGTCGACGTGTTAACTGGTGTTGTCAGGTGTTTAGGTCCTGACTAGGAAACCACGTTGTTTAGAGTTAATGGGTGCAGCACCCCCATCAGATCTAAAGGACACAACCCCTCAGCAGATATTCTGGTTCTCTGTCTCTTACAATCTTTCCTCTCCCTTTTCCAAAATGTTCCCCGAGCCCTAGGTTTGGGGGCTGTCTTATAGATATATCTAGTAGGACTGGGCTACTTTTATTTCAGGAAGGGGTGGTGATTAAACTCAGGGCCCACCACATTTTCATCTCTAGGGTACTCCAACATTTAATACCCTCCCAAAATAGCATGAGACAATGCCCTTCCCTTTTTAGGAAGCCTAGTACCTCACATATCCCTTTGCCTGGTATTCTCACAAAGTGAACTTGGGTATCAGAGGCCTTTGCTTCATGTTCCCTATTGAATCTGCCAACACTTTAATCTGAGGCACCAATGTGCTGATTCCTGTCCCCTACTCTGTTTTTCTTCTCTGTGTCTCCGGCCCTTCCGACTCAGAGCTTCATCTGCTGATGTAGGTACAGAGCCCAGTATTTTGCCTCCGTTTTCTGGGCCACTGCTCACATGAGGCTACTACAACCAGTTAATCCTCCCTTCTACCCAGGATCTTCTAAGTCAGCGGTTCTCAACCTGTGGGTTGTGACCCCTCTGGAAAACCTTTATCTCCAAAAATATTTACATTACAAATCATATCAGCAGCAAAATTCAGTTATGAAGTAGCAACAAAAATAATTTTATGGTTGGGGATCAGGGTCACCACAGCATGAGGAACTGTGTTAAAAGGTTGTGTTGCAGGTCGTTCGGTCACACTGTGAACCCTGAGATGGTGTTGCTTACTGGGAAAACCTGTTTCTAGTTGTGGTGTGGCTCATCCTTAGCACACACTTTTAATCCCTCTGACTGCAATACAGACACGCCCTTAGTACACACCTCTAATCCCAAACAATGAAGGTCAAGTTGGTTTGTAGGAAGAACCACCGGTGTTTGAAAGTGATGTCTAATTGAGTGGCAGACAAAGTGATGAATCAGAGAAAGATCTGAGAGAATGGGATATGCCTAACTCTCACAGGAGAGAGAGGAAAGGGAAGCTACTTCTGTGAACAGTGCAGGGGTGGGGGAAGAGGAAAGGCGAGCAGATTTACTGGGTCAGTTATACAGAGACAGGTTGCAGAGAGGGAACAAGCTAGACACAGGTGAAGACAGAGTGAGACAGAGAATGAGAAGGAGCCAGAAGATTAGAGCATATTGCCAAAGTCAGTATGAAGCCAAGCAGAGCAATTCAAGAGAAGCTGAGAGAGGCCAGATTGAGTCAGTTTAAAGAGGTGTTTGATCCAGAACAGCTGAGTTGAACAGCCAGCCAGAGACCAGAAAGAACAAGGAAGGGTGCGCTTATTCAGCAGTAAATCTCAGCAGCTGAAAATATTCTAGGCTTAGATTAGATTGCACGGAGGCTAAAAGCTTCCAGGACTACACTGAAGTTAGCAGACTGAGCCAGTAAGCCAGAGACAACAATCACATCTGACAAATAAAAGTTACTTTTATAGGAGCTTGAAAGGTTAATGGAGTATCCACATGACCGCTCTGCCACAGGGCTAGGGCTGCTCCAGGAGGTCACAGGGCTAGGGCTGCTTGAGGAGGCGGGACGCGGGAGTTTGAGTGTGCTTACCCCGTGCCTGTGCTGGATGTGTGTCAGGCTATGGGAAGTCACAGGACACTGCTCCTGGGATGGGAGAGCACAGTCTGAGATCCAGGGACAGCTGGAGCTGGGTCCTGCAGGGATGAGAGAGTCCTTGGCTTGTCGGCAGCTGGCTGGCTTGGTGGTCGTGGCTGGGGGCACAAAGAGGCCTTCCATGAGAGATTAGACTGCCGGCTCTTTAGACAAAAGCCTTCTCCATTGCTCCCCATGGTGGATCCCGATGAAAAGAGGCAGTCCATGGTTTTAAGGCATTTATTGTCATGGCTGAAAGTGGATGAGTAAAGCTATACCCCACTTCTCAGGGTGGGCCTGAGGTTAAATACCTTTTGCAGGGAGGAGTGTCTGGGAAGGAGATTTTATTTGCTAAGTCCTCCAGGCCTTTAGGTACCTCGTTAAAATGGAGATATGTCTTGAGGCTAGGAGACCACAGGTCACGTCCTCTACCTGTGGAGGGGCTTGGGGCATTGTCCTTATGTGACTGATGACTATAATTCTTATGGAGGGCTGCGGCCTCATGCCAGGAGCCTGGTGTCCAGGAGTGTTGCAAAACACTTTCCGTCCCTTCAGGGTCATCGGGGTTTCTAGCCTGTGCTCGAACAGAAGCCAGGCCGCCTTTCACGGTCCTACAGGAGCTCAGCATTAGGAAGACTGAGAAGGATGTTGCTGTTCTAAGTGATATCTCTGAGAACTCTTTCATCTACTAGCATGGCCCAATGCATAACTAGATCCATTCCTTGACTGGACTCCACAGAATGCCCCTTTCATTTCTTTCTGACTCAAATGTGCTTCTGAAACATCACCAGTCTCTTTCTGGCTCTCTCCACAGAGCCTTCCCAGGTTTGAGGAAAATGATGCAATTGGTGCTGCTGCTGCTGACATTCAGCCATGTTGTTATTAGGCTCTATCTTACCCTATCCTATGCATGGAATAAGGAAGCCTGTGATACCCAGACCTTAGAAAGGTGACCCTATTTTCCAGATTCCAGAGGATTTGTAAAGTGTATTTCATGAGGTCCAATACCCCCACAATATCCCCTACAATAGACACTAGGGATACTCTAGGAAATAAAGCAAATGTGATTTTTTTTTTTATCATGTAACATATATATCTACCAGAAGAGACTTAGAGTAATAGGAAACAAGAGTGATGGTTGCATATTAGAGTCACCTGGAAAGCTATTAAAACTTTGACAGCCAGGACATATCCAGAACTAATTATATCAGCATCTCTGGGGTGGGAATCAACCACTCTGGGAGATTCTAATAAAAGACGAAATTTGAGAACCACTGTCTGAAACAGTGGCAGAACCAGAATTAAACAAAAGATCACTAACTTATAACTTTTTCTTCCACAGATAAACTTTCATACAATAAGAGGTCTAAAATTTAAAAACCATTTCATATGAATTTAAAGCTTTATGTTGTTTTATATTTACAAGTTTGAGAGTTACTCTGATCTCTTCTTCTAACCCATGTCTATTTGTGAATCCTAATCATCCATTAAACAAAAATTTATTGAACACCTGCTATGCACCAAGTCTCTGGAGAAGTGCTGTAGGGAATAAATAAAGCTGGTGTGATTTGCTGAGATACAGTTCAGATCTCCCACTGCAGACATGATAAGAAAACAAGCAAAGTAATCCAGAAATGGTGTGTGTACAAAGACAATAATATAAAAGGTATCGCAGCTGGGGACAAGAAAGAGCAGCTGACTTAGTCAAGCAGGAAAGTCCTCTCAGAAAGCCTAACAGTGTAGTGTGAGTGCAATTTAAAAAAACAAACAACAGCAACAACAAAAAACTAGACATGTGACAGTCTTGAGAAGAACCTGCCAGCAGAAGAAGCAACTGCAAAGGCCCTGAGGCATGGGCAAACTTGGCAGACTGGACTGAGCGATGAGAGATCAGGGCAAGACAAAGTCAGAGGGTGATAGAAGCCAATCCAGCAGCTCCGTGTTGGGCCACAGAGAATGGATTTGATGTGAAGGGCGGTGAAAGGCCATGAGAGGTAGGGAGTTATGCTTTTGAAGTGTGGAGAGAGACTTATGGGTCAGGAGAGGCGTTTGTAGCTTGGGACAAGAATAGCTTATTTTAAGCATGTTATTTCAGAGGTAAGGCCAGTGGGACTTGGAGATGGGCTGAAGGTTGTAGGGGAGATGGAGCCAGTCATGATAGGAAGATGGAAATAAAAATGAGTCCTTTGGATTTTACCTAGGCACCCGACTCCATGGAGATGTCATGATGTTAAGTGGTGTGGGCTAAGTGAGGCACACTTTGGAGAATGAGAAAGAAACGCTCAAAACCTGTGCTTGAACACAATAAGAAATTCCTTTAGCCACCCATTGATATCTATCAGACTTTAGTGCCTATTAGGATGACTCTGAAGCTCAGATGAAAGGCTGGGGCTATAAAATCGGAATTGGAAAACATTGTCATGGAGGTGGTATTTACAACTTCCGGTTCAAATGGCTTCATCCAAGAAGATATTACAGACAGGAAATGGAAGAACACCAAGAACTGAGCATGGAGACACTCCCAAAGTTTGAAAGAACCATCTCATAAAGAAGACTGGGGAGGAGCCTGGGATCTGGGGCTACAAGACTCTAGGAGTCAAAGTGTTTTGAAATGGAGGTTATGGCCTGGAATATAGCCCAGTTAATACAGTGCTTGCCCAGGATACACCAAGCCCTGGTTTTGATCCCCTGTACCACATCAAAACAGGGCATGATGGTATGTATCTGACCATCAGAAGCTACATCAGTAGCCATCATGGCTACATCGCAAGTTCAAGACTTGCTTAGGATATGAGAGTAATGGCCAACAAGATGAAGACGTCGTAAACAGTGGATTTTGTGAAAGGCATTCTTGGTAAGCAGGACATGAGCAGTCATTGGAGACATAAATCCAGGTTTGAGAGCTGAGTGATTGTGGAAACTGGGCAAGCAGAGACAGGCCGGTGATATTGCCGAAAGAAATGTTGTGTTACTCCTGGAAGCCTGGGTGCATTCCTTACCCTGATTTTAAGCTTTGAACCAACAGATCTGCCCCAATGTGCACATTTTTCTTGTCCTTAGATGTTTGCTCTCAAGTTAAATATCATACACCTGGGGCACTCAGTGCATTCTTTGCTTTATCAGCCACCAGAAACTTGAATGGATACTTGAGATAGGATGAGCTCTGTACTCTTCCTGTGTATACATAATCGCCAGCAGGCTGCTTCTTAGACACTCCATCTTTCTAGCTAACCGTAAGAGTCAAAGAGAAAAATATATAGTCGCTTTAAAAGAGCAATAACTAACTGTCAGGGAAGACTTTCCCACATAGAACACTGCAGTTGTAAGCAGTGTAAAGTCCAGGCTCCTCACATGCTATTCATTGGCTCTTAAAGCTAGGATAAATTTATCTGGCTCTTAGCTGAGCGAGATTCCGCCTCTCCTCCAGGACGTATAGGAAGACACAGCTCCTCCTTCACGAACAGTTAATGCTCCTATCAGTGCATTTGAGATGACAGCTCCAAGGGCCACATACGTGTTTGGCCAGATGGTGTTAGAAGAAAGTTTTTAAAAATTTAAAAATACGAGTTTAAAAAGACAGAAATCTCCACTTTGGAAGAGAGTTTTGGGAATAGAATAACACTTAGAAAGAGCTCTTCGGAATATAGAAGTAATTGAAATAAGTAACTGTGAAGGGAACTGGTTAAGTTTGTTTTGCAGTGAAAACCTCAGACTCAAACTTGTCTTGTTCTGCATGGCAGGGTTTTCAGAACTGGAGTCTTGAGTCTATTTGGAAAGGAACAATCTGTAGCCATAGGGAATGGGTGATGGGTCTGAGGTCTGGGCATAGACTCAGTGGAAAGCAGGAAGAGAGAGCCATAGTGAGGAGGTAGGAGTATAGAGAACACTCTGTGAGGGACGGTGAGAAATACAGTGGGCACAACATATCCTAGATGGAGAGGGCAGGGAGCAGAAGAAATTGCATTACCGATGTAATTAGTTTAGTCTTTCTGGCTTCATTGCTACTAGCACTCACGGTGCAAGTCTAGCTGTGCCTCATCACAGCGGTAGCTGTTGTTTTGTTGGAGGTTGACCTTATCCATGTGTTCATGTGGCTCAGCTTGGTGTGTATATCACACACCTCACTTCTCAAAGTGTGTCTACGCGTATGTGCACTGCCCGTGACAACTCATCTAGTTGGTTTAAAGACCTGCATTCATCTTAGTCATGGGACTAAGCAACATTCCATTCTCTCTGCGAATCCTAGTGAATCATGACCAGGTCAGCAAGCGACTTCTAGACTCGAACTGGAGTTCTGCCCCACCCCTCCCAGTCTATGTGTATCAAGAGTCAATTATGTGCATTTCTAAACCTGTTTCTTCTGTGATTTTGCTTTAAAATGTCATCAAAATAGGAGGACCATTAGATCTGTTAGTATAAACGCTACTGAAGAGTATAGTAAAAAATAAATCACTATCAAATTTGATGTGGATAATTAAACTATAAAACGATATAAAAATCAATGTAAACGTCAAGAGGGATGGTTACACTTTGTTTGCATCGCAACGACTTTAAATTTTTTGCTGTACTTAGAGAAAGTGAAAGTGGAAATTGGAGCTGATGTATTCTGAGTGCCAGATGCAGGACTCCAAAAGATGGCTCTACACTCACAAAAGGCCTCAGGCTATTACCACAAGACATGGCTGTGCATCTATCTACCAGCTCAGGATATAGTTACTGCTAGCTTATTAAGCATCCAGTTACCGTCTCAGAAACAAAGGGTAAGAAGGCTTCTGTTGTTTCTGCTAGGGATGTTCGTTTTGGATGCTTCAAGCTTTAGCTCTTTGTAGAAGCTTTAGTAAAATTATTACTACTTGAGAAAGATGACGTAGGAACATGATGAGCTCCAGATTCTATCACTAGCTAGACTGAGACAAAGTTCCCGAGAGCTGTCTCACGGACCAGCTTACTATAGGTCACAACTGAGACTCCGTTGGAGAGATGTGCCGTCAGTAATAGGCTCTTGACTTTTATTGAAGATCCATATGAGCAATAGTTGTGCCTGGTCTATAAGCTGTCACCGAAGCCTTCCATTGTGCTATCTGCAGCCTAGTACATGAAGAAGCCATGATAATTGTTCTCAGTCTTAAGTATCACCTCAGGCAGTCACAGAGAAACCCCGGAGCAGTTGAAGAGGGCCTCAGAAAGAAAATGAAGGAAAAATCATAGTTTTGGAGATAACTAAAGTCTTGACCAATTAAACATAATGCTCCACACACAATGTTTTCATTTATTTTCTTACGAGCTTGTGGGGTTTTAAAAGTTGTGGGGATTTAAAAGTAAATATCCGATTTTTATCTAATTAGCTTAAGACGATGTGGAAACCTTTAATGAACATTATCACAAAAACTGAACATTTTATAAAGCTTTATTTTTTTCAGATTCAAAAATTGTCATTTCTCAAACTTTTATCTTTTGGACTCTCTCCTATAATTTTAATTCTTTCAACTTTAACTGTATTTCTGATAATTTAGAAGGATATTCAGAGTCTTTCTGCATAGCTCTAACTGTCCTAGAACACACCCCATAGATCAAGCTGATTAGGAACTCACAGTGGTCCACCTGCCTCTGCCCCTGGAGTGCTGGGATTAAAGGCGTGCGCCACCACACCTGGCATTAGGGTTTCCTATGCATCCTTATGAGTCCTTGTCAGAAATGTAATGTATAAATATCTTCCCTATCCAACGTTTGTATGTTAATGTTCTTATTAGTATTTTTTACAGATCATTTTTTTAATTCAATGAATACCAGGTTGTCAATCTTTGTCTATTGTGAATCATGCTTTTGGTACTTTAAAATCTCTTTGTCTAATTCAAACCTGTAAAGGCCTTCTCCTGTGTTGTCTTTCATAATTTTTATCATTTCCCTGAACATGCTGGAGCACAGTTATTGTCCCATCTACTCTAAAGGATGAGTCAGAGGCTAGTTTGAGCCCTATTCTGGATTGTGTAAGGACAAGCAGGTCAAGCAGGTTAGAAATGGATCAGGTCAAATCTCCCAAATTACTCAGTGCTATGACCCTCCCTATGAACAGTGACTGCACTGCAGCCTGAACAGCACAGAATCTAGATAAGAGAAGACCATTTTAAAAAGACACAAGCAGGAAAAGGTGAAATTCTCCCTACTTGCAGACAATGTGACTCTATACTTCAAATACCCTACAGAGGACTGGGTGTGGTCGTTCATACCTTTAATCCTGGTATTTGAAAGGCAGAGAGACTCATACTTCCATGCAAGTCTGAAGAGCTCCAGACAAGCCAGGACTGCATAATGAGACCCAACATAGATCAAAAACAAACAACCAATTGTATACTCCACCAGCAAACTATTAAATCTGATAAACACTTTCTAATACAGTTGCAAAAGACAAAATAAATTTGAAAAAATCTGTAGTTTTTTAAAGTATCAACAACTAACCTTGTAGGAAAGAAATTAGGAAAGATCTCATTCTCAATAGAAAAAAAAAGTACCTACAAAATTAGCAATACAAATAAACAAAGAACACTTGAAAGTACTGAATAAAAGAAGTCGGGGGGTGGCTCACAACCATCTTTCTCTCTAGACCTAAGGAATCTGACTCTCTCTCCTTGCCTCTAAGACACCACATGGGTGTGGTGCAGAGACATGCATGAGGGCAAAGCATGCATAGGTATAAAATGAAAACTAATTTTGAAAAAAAAGAAGGAAAATGAAATAGAAAAGAAGATACTAGACAAAGATAAGGAATTCTATGCTTCTACATTGGCATAATGCTATTATCATTGGCAGAATTGCTATATTACCTAAAATAATCTAGATTAATGTAATCTCTCCCCATCCATCTTATTCTGGTGGCATCCTGCACAGAAGGAAAAGAAAAACAATCCTACAATTCACATTCAAACACAAAATACCACAAATAATCAAAGTTATCCTAACCAAAAGGAGGACCACCAGTGCTGTCAGACTACCTGGCTTCAAATTAAACTAGCGGGGCACACTGAGCAAGAATCACAGCACAAAACCAAACACTTAGACCAATGAGAAAGCAAGGAGGGCCCAGAAATAAACCCATGATCACTTAATATTTGGCAAAGATACCAAAGCATATGCACGTCAGGAGAGGGCATTACTTGACAAATGCTTCCTGCAAAGTCTGGATACCCACCTGTAGAGGAATGGAATTATCTCACTCTTCACAAAAGTCAATTCGAAATTGATCAAAGACATTAAATTAAAACCCGAGAAACTGAAACTGCTGCCAAAGAACGCTTCAAATTATAGACATAGGCAACAATGCTCTGAATAGGATCCCAAAAGCACAGAAAATAGCTTCAAGACGAATAAACAGGGAAAGATGCGATTATAAAACTAATGCACTGCAGGCTGAACAGACAGCTAACAAAATGGAGGAACCCCGTCACCGCTCTATACTTCAGTCAGGAGGATGGAGCATATACAGAGAACTGCACAAATTAAATACAAAGAAAAGGAAGCTACCAATCAAGGGATGGACTAAAGAATGGGGCGGAGAGGAGAACGAATACTGATGAGGGTGTGGGAAGTGAGGGACCCTGACTGACTCACTGGTGGGAGAGTAAACAGGGGTAGCTACCATATGGAAGTCAGGTTGGAGACTTCTCCAGGGAGTAAAAATAACAGGATTACTGTAGGGGGTCTTACGACTTTGTGGGTTCTTCTTTCAAGTATAAATAACGCTTTCAAATATTTCTACATAAAACTGTGTAACTATTTCTGCTGCTGTCTTTAACATCAATTCTAATGAAATTCAGGTCAAATATCTTTTAAGTATGGACTTGCAGAAAGTATACTGTGTTCTGTGGTTTAGGCACTCTGGGATGCAGACACTGCGGTGCAGCTGAAAACACAAGTCACTTATTGGGTGCCAGCACTTGTGATGGAACAGGACGCGCAGTTTCCGGAGTTACTGAAATCTGTGAAAGCGTGTTTGTGGGCAGGCAGAAGTACATGGGTAACAAGAGCATGAAGAAAGAGCTGTGGACTCCTGAAAATACCACTACCAAAGCTCTTGAAACCCCGAGCATGCATGTTGAAGGAGTCTGAAGGAAGGGGCCAAGCCCTGGGTCTGGAGAGTTCTAGATCTCAAAGAGGCAGTAAGCTCTAGATAGCATGTTCCCTTCTGTGTGACTGCCACATTCTCTCCCCTCTTGAAGAGAGCGTGAGAGTGGCTGCCACGCAGGACCTTGTTCATGTTTGTGGGATTTCTTATTATCTCTAACTGCTGCCGGGGTAGCACACAGAAATCCTGTTTCCTTTTTGAAACCTTTATTTTAGTGGTCCTTGATTCATAGCATAGTTATGCATGCATTCATTGACACTTTTTGTATTTCAACATTTGACATTTACTTTTATCCTTTTCCCATGATTCCTTTTTCCCCAGAAAATGTTAACCCTTGATAAATTACTAAACACATCTTCCTCAAAAGTGTCTTAAATATATTCCCACCTGTGGTCTATCTCTCCTGTTTCAACTACTATTCTGGTGTTTGTTTTTACTTCATATTATATTTATTTTTATTTTAATATATAATCTTAGGTAGGAATCCATCTATTTCTAACCATTAAGCAAATTTTTACAACAGTGCCTTTAAAAACTATTCTACATGTGATCTGCTTCCTCTTATTTATCAGCTTCTTAATTCTTGTGTACGTTTAACTGTGTTGATTGAAGAGTTAAAAGCTCAAAGTAGGCTCATGAGCATCATCCACGCTGTCCACGCCCACTCTGTACTGATGAGTATAGGTATCAAGACTCCAGTACAGATGAGGCGCTCTCCGAGACGGAGCCAGACTCTATCAGTTAACACTGACCTCCCCTCTTATATTAAGATTGTTTGGCTTTCACAGTTAACAGCTGAGTTCTGAACAGCTCATGTGAACATGATGTTCTTTAGAAAGAAAGTCCACTTTAGTTTTAAGGTCCCCAAGCTTTATACTTTTTCTAGTTAGACAGAAAATGCTTACATGAGCACCTACCAACCTCCAGCCAGCCACGCCTCGTAAATCCATACACTGCAGGTTTATTTACAATACACAGTCTAGACAGAACATACCAATCCTGCCAAAACCTTTAAATGGGGGCTCTGGTATCTTTCCACTAATAAACACTATTAACATATTTACAAGGAGCCTGTTGAGGCCAGTCATCTCCAGCTACAGAGAAGAACTCTGGGGTTGCTATTAACTCTTTCCTCCCCATGTGGACACTACTTTGTTCTGTCTCTCCCAGCATCATAAACTTAACAAGCTCTGCATCTAATATTCACCAGTTTTGTTTTGTTTTTTAAATTTTTTTTTTTTTTAATTTTATGTCTGGGAGTACCCAGCTGTCTTCAGACACACCAGAAGAGGGCATCAGATCCCATTACAGATGGTCGTGAGCCACCATGTGGTTGCTGGGAATTGAACTCAGGGCCTCTAGAAGAGCAGTCAGTGCTCTTAACCACTGAGCCATCTCTCCAGCCCCTTCACCACTATGTTTGACACTATATTTTCATAATAATAATGAATAAAAAAATAAATGTAGGAGTTGGGGATACAGCTCAGTGGTAGTGTTCGCCTCACATGCATGGCACCTTGGGTTCAATGCCCAGCATCTAGGAAGGAAAGAAGGAAGGAAGGAAGGAAGGACTGGAGGGAGGGAGGGAAAGCAGAGAAAACTAAATAGAAAGTTACTGAACACATGATACGTGTTTCTTCTACATAGATATTTCCTTTGCTCCCACACAACTCAGTCAGTAGTTAATGTTATGGGGACACTCGTTTGCACCACTCCATCTTCCATGTGAAGTCTCTTTGCTAATGTATTCACAGTCCACTGAACCGTAACAGAAGGCATGTCTGTATTTTGTAAGTGACACACTACTGATATTTCATATTTAAATGCTCAAAGTACATACGCCCTATGCAGGAGAGGATACGCAGCAAGTAAATTTAAGGGAAGAAGAGAAACAATATAAACAAATGTTTCAAAAATGACAATGATTCTTAATCTTTTGTATGCTAATGAAAAAAATTAAAAATAAAGTACATCTAAGAGTGAAAAATATGCTCTAGGAATCTAAGCAAAGTATTCTTCATTCTCTTTGCATAAAAAGCATTCTTATAAAAAGAATAATATGATCAAATTTGCAAGGAAATAATTTAATTAAAATAGAAGGTTTGCTCTGGCTATATGGTACTGGAGAGGGGGAGAATGAGTGGGAACTGGGGAAACCTAAGAGGATTTAGTGTCGTTTACATGGGCAGTGATGTTAACCTGACCTCCATAGTATGGTGAGTAGAAAGCAGTGGAGAAAACCGTGTGAAACACTAAAGGCAGAATCTAGCAAGGATGCATCTAAGTAAAGACATGGGGGCAAGGGGTATACTACGGATAATGAATAAAGCTTTGGCTTGTCTTCTGCATGAATGTTGATGCCATTCATTGAAGCAGGACATACATGAAGAGAATATGTAGGGGTGGGACAATAATATAAAGTTTGTATATATGTGTGAAATCAAAGTAGACCTGCTTAATAGGCTCCTGGATAAACTGATCTGGTCTTCAACAAAATCATCTAGGCTGGAAATAAATCTTCCAGGAATTAATGGAAGTACAGGGAGGTGGGCGGCATGGGGGACAAAGGTCTGAGTGGGAAGCGAGGAGCAGTAGAGAGCAGACAGGTACCAGGAAATGGGGGAAGCTGCAAGGGGCATAGCAGGCGATTGCCTGACAGGCAGGAGGAAAAACAGGAAAGGCAGCATCAGGGAAACCATGAAGGGGAAGATTTTCAAGGAGGAAGAGGAAGTCAAAAGTAGGAAATGCTCTAGACAGGTCATAAAAAACCTGAAAATTGTTCATCAAATTTATTAGCAATGATATTAGGGATCTTGGAACAGCTTGTTTCAGGGGAAGACTAAGGATGATGTTTGAAGTAAGGCAAGGTTAGAGAGTGATCACAGCTATCTTTGGAAGAACTTTGTAGAGGAAAGGACAGAGAGGTACTATGAAGTCACTAAGGACAGTGGCAGCTACTTCGGAGTAACTAAGGGCTAATGATTTTAACATAGAGAAGCTTGGATGTATGCATTCCAACTTTCATTAAGCTAAACCCATCAGTATCAGATTTTTTTTCTCTTATAAAGTAGGATACACATACAGCAAGGTGAGTTTATATGGTAATTTAAACATGCAGTCACTTAATTCTTAATTGTCTACACAGCTGCATAATCACCACCCGTTTCCCTATTGGATGGCACTCATCTGGTTTGTTCAGGCCTCTTCTGAGTGAACCTCAATCCCTACAGATAAGTAACTCTAGTCTCCCTTGCCAAAATGCAGATTTCCAGATTTTAAACTTCATGCAAATGAAATCATTTGGGATATATGTGAGATTAGTTCATGTGTTGCAAATAGAGGCTTTTTCTTTATTATTGTATAATATTTCTTTGTGTGGCTATGCAATTCATCCACTGCCCTATCAGATGGCATTAAAGTTGTCTCCAGTGTGGAGCTATTATGAACAGGCTGCTAGCACCATTCTTGTTTCTGTCTTCTGGTGGGCAGAGTTCCTCAGATGTCTTGGGTAAACATCTAAGAACAAAACCCTGGGTCATTGATTATGTGCATTATCTTGAATAAATGTAACTGATAGCATTAATTGCATTCCCAGATCAACATATGCAAAGTCTTCTCACGTAGGCTTCACGTTATCACTTTGTAACTGTGGCTTCTTGATGAACAGACATTCAGAAGTCAGAATGATTGAGATTATAAACCATAGCTTCTCACGCGTTACTTATAAACATTTCAAAGCTTTCTCCCTTAAGCATTTCCCATCAGTGGCTACTGTCCTTTGGTAAACCAAATCTGACATTAAAAACACATAAACAAATTCAGTCTTATGAGAAAGAATAATTAAATTCTCCTTTATAGTTAGCAGAATTGAAGCATGACGACCAGGAAAGTCTTGACACAAAGAGCTGTGCCCCTGATTATGAATGTGTAGGGAATACGGCACTTGATGTATCACCAGAGAAGCAAGTTGGTCTCTGTAGTACTGGAAACCCCAGCCTGATTACTCCGACTCACACTGGATACGAGCAGTGGGCTTAGAGATAATGATTCACTTTCTTCTCCTTGTTTTTGTTTTAATGAGCTGTATTTAAAGCCATCGCTCTGTGATCTGTATTATAGTCTCTACCATTTTGTAAAATGCTAATGTCTCTTTGAGAGGGAGTAATGAAATAGAATAAGATGCTAACATCACATTGGACATGATTGTTTTTATATTTTCCCCCGTGATATTTCCCTGGCTCTGATGCATTTTCCATTGGTACGATATCCAAAGCCTGAAAAAGAACATAAATATATGATGTACTCCTCAGATTATTTATATTATTTATGTTTGTGGTTAATATTTATCCATGTTAACATTGTACACAAAATTTCTTGTCAACACAAATTCCTTACCATTTACTTCTAAGCAGTCACTTCAAATACTTAGGAATCTGAATCTGTTCACTCACTTCATCAAAATAATTCACTATAAATTTAAGTGTAATTCCTGAAAAAATGCAATAAGAGATAACAGAGTTATATATATATCTATAAGACTTTATGGGAAAGGGATTTCTCTCAGGATAATGTTGGAACTGGCGGTCATAAGGAAGACGCTGGCACAGTTGCCCGTATAATTTAAGGTTTCTGCGTGAAACTCAGATCACACCACACAGAAACATAAGTTCAGAATTTGAAGCACTTTTTTGAGCAACTCATCTGTTCTCTTTTAAAATGTCCATGCCGTGGTAGAGAAAGGCAAGGGCTGATTAAAAGCAGATAGAGGAAACAGAACTGTGTGATCCTTAAGTAATTCCTGATTGGTTGGTTGGTTGGTTGGCTAGTTGGATAGTTGGTTTTATTGTTTTTGTTTTGTTTTGTTTTTTAAGACATTTAGTGATGACTAAGAAATTTAAACTACATAGAATATTTTCTGTACATATTACATAATTTGTTGGATTATCGATTGATTCCTGTAGCTCTTTATCAATTTAAAGATGAACATTAAGAAAAAAATATCAAGCATTTCAAAATAAGCCAATAACGTGCCTGAAAACTTTTACAAACGACTTTTAAAAAAGCAACCTCAGGAATAAAATTTTTAAAAGAGATGTAATCTCAATTCATTAAAGAAAATGTAAAATGACCAGACCATTTAAGGAAACTTCTCTGCTTACTGGCATCCAAGGCAACTTAGATAACCAAATACAGAACTTTGAAAAGTCACCTCATCTCAGAAATGCTTGGTAGAGAATAAATTAGACTTGATGTCGATGTAGTAAGATTTTATCAAAAACCTTAACAATATTTCTGCCGTTGATCCACCCTAAGGAAATAATCATACAGCCGAAACAATTCATGGGCAGGTTTTCTTTAAAATGGAATGTTGACAGTCTGGTAATATAAAATATATTCATGATACAGCACAGTCTAAAGGATGCTGGCAAACACTATTTACGATATGATGTCACTTATTCTAAGATTATCGCTTTTATAAGTTACATATTCACTTAGGGAAGCATTTAGAATATAATAAAGGGTGAGTGTTACTCTGTGGAACCATAGCTTTGTCATTCTCCCTCGGGCTGGGGGTATTTGCCAACACATATATCATAGTTTCTTACTGAGGAAAACAGTACTTTTCTTAAAGCAGCAATGTGCTAGGTGACTATGAGGACTTAGAACCACCTTGATTGTCGCTCCTGCTAAATTTCTGTCTGATTTAAATCTGCACCTAGAAATGTGAAGTAAGTCCCCGAGTGGTCACTCACTTTTCTGATGAAACATAGAAGGCCAGGGTACTGATCTGCTAGAGGCTGGTCCCTTTCTGTTAGAGAAGGCTGCAGTGAGTTGGGGCCATCTTTCCCCATGGACCCTCAGGAGTTTTCCTGAAGCAGTTATGTGTGGAATACACCGTGCTAACAAGGCTGGGTGTGGTTGCTTTCTTTTTCTCAGAGACAAACCAGTAATATCAGTGTGAGTGACCTTTTGTATGAACATCGTACTGAGTTCAACTAAGCATTAGGGACTTTACGAGAATTTTCTAACAAAGTAATTATTAATTTTAATTAAGTTATACCGGCTTTGTAAATACACGTTGGCACCATAGCCATGCAGCCGACAGTCCATCTTCTGTCTACCAGCTGCCTAACGCTGTTCTCTATAGCACCCCTCCCACTGGTCCTTACAAGCTCTACTCTAGGGCAGATACTGCATTTACTTAGCTTTAGCTTCCACTGAACTGTGATGTTTGTACAGATTTTAATCACTTTTATGACACAGACGTTTTTTAAAGACCACGCCCTTCCCTTTTTTATAGGATGTCTCTGTCTTCTTTGGCTGCCATAATGAAGTGTCAGCTGAGGGCGTAAACAACATAACCCAAATTTATTTTCTCATTCTCTGAAACCTGGAAGCACAATGCCCAGTGCTAGCATTGTGAGGGGCTGGAAAGGCTCCTGTCCCAGAGGGAAGGAGGACAGCTTCTTACCATCTTTAAAATTCTCTGTTGTCTTGCCTTAAAGGGATGCTAATCCCATCACACCAAAGGCTCCAGCCCCTGTTCTGACATGGGGGGTTTAATTGGGAGATTTGGCTGCAAAATATGAGCGATTGAGGGGTGATAAAAAAGACTCAGCCCATAGCACAGGATGTTCCTCACTCTGTAAAACAAATGCATTTTGAGTATATGAATAAGAAAGTGGCCTGTGTTATAAAAATAGCATTTTCTAAAGCTTTGAAACCGAAATAAAACCATAGCATTGATTTCCCAAATTAAATGCTGACTGAGCTGATACAATTCATTAAAACCCTAACCATACAGCCTAGTCTTTGAAGGTAGCCTTCTCTTTGTCATCCTTGTTCACAAATGTACCCTTTTCTAGGGGTTGGAAAGAACATAGGAGCCTGAAGACCGGGAGAAAGCCTTGAAATGTGGTCTCCTGGGCAAGGCCAAGCCAATGCATGATTCCACAGAAACTACATGCAAGGGTGTTGTTGGCAGTCATGGATTGGGAATGGCTCACTGGGCCCTACAGCAGCTACCTTTTAAACTGACCTATGATGGATTCTGGTGAAGGGGTAGTTAGTCATTTTCATTTGTGTACCTACTAAGGAGCCCAACAGGTACCAGTGAACAATTCCAACGCCATACTCACACAGACAATCCTAGTAAAACACAGTGGGTGTTGCTGTTGTTGGTTTGGGTTGGGTTTTGTTTGTTTGTTGTTTTGTTTTTGTTGTGTTTTTTAATGCATCTTCCCTCCCACAGTTCCTCATCCCACTCCTCCTCCCCCTAGCCTCTGAAAGGGTGTTTCCCCCCACACCAGGCCTCCCCATTCCCTGGAGCCTCAAGTCTCTCTAGGATAAGGCTCATCTTCTCCCACCGAGGCCAGACCAGGCAGTCCTCCGCTGTATATGTGCCACGGGCCTTGGACCTATCCATGTATGCTGCCTGGTTGGTGTCTCAGTGTCTGGGAGCTCCCAGGGGTCCCGGTTAGCTGAGATTCCTGGTCTTCTTATGGGGTCTCCCTCTCCTTCAACTTCTTCAATCCTTCCCCTAATTCAACCATAGGGGTTCCTGACTTCAGTTCAGTGGTTGGGTGTATCTGCGTCTGTCTCAATCAGCTGCTGGTAAAGTCTCTCAAAAGACAACCATGCTAGACTCCTGTCTTCAGTCTCTTCTCCATTTTTGTCCCTGCCGTTCTTGTTTTATAAATATGAATTAGGAAAGAGACTTGTCAGATGGGGGTGGGTAGGGGATTATAGAGGCTGGGAGGTTACAATTATCGTAATTAACTCAGTACATGTATGAAACAGTCAAAAAGAAATTCAACTAAAAGGTTATTTTTTAAAGAAATTACCATTCTTCCAACAAAATATTAAAATGGATGTATTTACTCTCCATAGAAACATTGTCTTAAGAATTTTTTTTTACAGGAGCTAACCATCATCAGGTCCGTAGAATGTGCTTCAATTTATTTTTAGACACCAAATATTCAGAGAAAATATTTCAGATCAGCACTTGAATAACAAGACTAGAGGGATTTTTCTAAGCATCCTTTGATCCTTTAGGCCACTAAAATACTATTCATTTTTCTAAATATTATTTTAAGTACTGTATCTTTATCTTTTTATTTGTTGTAAATACTGTATTTTATTATATGATAAACATATATTTACCCCATTGCATAATTATATATACATATATATCATATATTAAAATTTAGTCTGCTATAAATTAGTTCATGTATTCTTGATAGCCAACCTAAAATTTGTTGCTTACTAAATTTTGAGATAATTTTTCAGTTATTTCAATTAGGTATCATCTGGTTTATATACAGTTTCTCTTAAACATGTATTTGTTGGTGAGACATAGTGGCAAGTATCTATAATCTCAGCATTTAAAAAACAGATGCTGGATGATTACAGCAAGTTTGAGTCCAGCCTGGTATACAGAATGAGTTCTAGACAACCCAAGGCAGCACAGCAAGACTTAACTATTTTTGCCATTATTCAGAAACCAGAACCAACCAGGTGAGCTGATTAACTTCACACTTCATACTTTGCAAGCTCGACTAGCATGTGGATCTGTGACTTTATCAGATTCTTTGGAAAAGATTGAAGCATCTATTTATTTGTTATATAGTCTAAAGTGAATTCCTTCCATCATTTAGTTAAGTAATGACTTTTGAGAATCACCAATGTTGATTATGTATTCAACAAACAACAAACAACCTAGAAAACTGTATGCCTTAAATATTTTTTCAAAATATTTTAAAGTAAATATGGAAAAGTTTTCCTTTGTATTATTTTAAGAAATGCTCACTCCTTTTTCTTCTATGATTCTATTTCTCCCAAAGCCAATGATAGTTTCTGCTTAGCTTTTAAAAATGTAAACAGCGTTTAGATGACATGAACTACTTCTAACATTGTCTTTTAAGTAGCTCATTATCATGTTTCATTCTTGGGGAATTTTCTTTTGTCTCTGGACTAATTTATCTACAGAGTATATTTTTTCTTTGCACTTACAGAACCAAAGGTTTAGAATATGGTTGACTCAAGTAACCCATCTCCATTTATAATCACAACTGTACATGATGCAATGGCATGACCTAGTACAGCACAATTTGAAATATGATGTTTGTGACATCAACTCCTAACACCTGGACAAAACTTAGATTATGGTTTTCTGGACTTTTAAACTTTGCTTATTTAGTTTCTGTGGCATCTACTGGACATTTTTGTCATCTTAAGGGCTTGGGTTCTGTTCTGAAATAAAAGTATGCAATTGTAGATGTTCAGACAAACCAAAAATGGAATATTTTTCTCTAATAGTGTGATCTGTACAAGTTTTTTAAAGGTCAAAATTGCTCTTTTTCCATCATTTCATAATGGCTTCATGGAAGAAGTGATGTTGGACTCATACTTGCAGCCTGCTGCGCATTCAATGTCAGCCTTGATGAATGGACTCTAGTGTTCCTGCTTTTAATCTGCCCTCTGTGGTTTTATGGTTAACCTTTCATTTGACTAAGTATTAGTTATTTATACAAGACTTAGTTTCTCCCTTCCATCTTTTTTTTTTTTTTTTTTTTTTTTTGCTTGCACCCACTAAGTCCTATACCAGCAAAGGCCTGAGTTGAAGGCCAATGTTCTTACTAGTTTCTGTCTCCCGAGATTTATCCCAATCTCAGATGTTTCACCTTTCAATTTTCAACACTGTCTGCACAATAAGATACAAGATTATTAGCCTTCTCTTCAGAAAATTAAAATAATCCAAAAACATGAGTCATAAAAAGTGCATAGAAAAGTAAGCATGACCCTCAAACCCAAATTTAAAAGAATCAAGTGTGAAGCACACACTTGTGACCTCAGAGCGGAAGTGGAGCAGGAGGGTTGTGAGTTCAAGGGCTGCCTGAGCTGCATAGTGAGGCCTTTTCTGAGAGAAGGGAAGAAGGGACAGAGGAGAATAGGGAGCAAGGGAAGGGTGAGGGTGTAATGCCAAGCTCCTGGAGGACTGTACTAGCCCTGCTGCTATGGGCTGTGTAGTTGGAGCAAGGGGAATGATGTAATTCTATTACTACCAAAAATATATTTTAAAAAGATTCTGACTCATGCTTTAAAGTGCTACATGCTTAGTGACAAGAAAGCCCAGGGTGGGGAAGAATAAAAAGTGGCAAAAAAAAAAAAAAAAGTGATCATTAAAATTAAAGTCTAATGGATGAATTCTACACAGCCAAATGGGGTGAACTGAAAGATGGAGCTAAAGAAAATGCTCACAGTACAACAAAGATAAATGCAAAGAAAATATAAAAGATGTTCACACTGATATGAGAAGATCCAACATACTTCTAAAATGTTTATGAAAGCTAGGATGTGTGTCTGATTCTGCCTCCTCAGAAACTACAATAAAACCAGATATAATGACATACACCTAGAATCCCATCGGTCAGAGGTAGAGGTGGGAGGATTACAAATTCAAGGTCTACCTGGGCTATGTAGTAAAACCCAGACTCAAATAAAAGAGAGACAGACGGATGGACAGACAGAGGGAAAAAGGAAACATAATCACACTCATAGTGGTCTGAAAGCAGCACACCTCAGGAATCTGCCAATGAAGTCCCGCTGAGTGTGAGATGACAGGGACAGAATCTTGAAACACACAGGGGAAGAATCTAGCAAAGGCAAAGGAAAAAAAAAAAACCATACAAAAGAAGCAGGAAGATTTAACCTTCTGAGAGCATCTGCCGATGCCATCGCTTGATAATAACCTAGAGGAAACATGCCTTAAATTATTAAAGACACAGGAGATGGGTTGAAAATGAGACCAAATGGCATATGTAAACACACAAAGCATACTCTAAAAAGGACTCAAGGTTCAAGAGTGGAAAAAAATGTGATCAGTAAAATTAAAGTCTGTTGGGCGGATTATACACAGCCAAGTAGAGTAAACTGGAATATGGAGCTAAAAAATGCTCACAATACAACAAAGATAAATATAAAAAAAGTTAAAAAAAAAAAAAAAAAGAGGGTAAGGAGATATTCACACTGACATGAGAAGATCCCTAAGACATTTATGAAAGAGGAAACTGCAGATGAGCAGCCATGACTATGAAGCCAAACGCAAGTGTTTCTATGACAGAAACAGAAGCCAGATGACAATGGCCTATTTATTAGACACCTGGCACTCAGTAAGTGCTCAAGAAACCTTGCACCGTCTCTCAGTTGAGTGCTGCTGGTGAATGAAGCAAGCTATCTTTTCCCCCTTGCAGTCTAGTGTATGTGTTTTGTGTTACTTTAAGTAGTTTAACTTTTCTGTGCTTGAACATACTGATCTTAACTAAAGCTGCATTTTACTTTTAGATAGAAAACTGTAAGACAGAAGGTTTGAAATAAAAGAAAAAATATAAAGAGGGAAACACCAGGCAAATGAGTATGGTACAGGAGAACTTGGAGTTTACATGTATTTGTACACATGTGCCACTAAAGGCGTTGAAAGCTGAGTTTACATAATTAAACTAGGAAACATGGTCCCTGTCTCACACTAGCTATTTTGAGAGTTCAGAGCATCATAGTGCCTACTAACCTGCTGGGCACAAAAGAATAATTTCACCCTTAGTGGAAGTGTGCTGAACTGTGCTGCTCTGGGGATAGACAGAGGAGCACAACTGAAATGTTCTGAGTGTACACTACTCCCAGTCTACTCCAGACTTCGAAATGGCCTGCAGTCATTGTGGTGAGTTAGCTTCCCCAATGATAGGCTCATTGCTCCATTTTCGATTACAGATTCACTACTCAATCTTCTTCTAATCCCATGGGAATGAAATGACATATCTCACTTAATTAAATTTGCATTTTCCTGACAACTAGAGGTTGGGAATTTTTAATGTGCTAGTATTTCACAGTTCTTATCCTGTGCCTTCCTGGCTATATCTTTGTTCTACATTGCCACATTGAAATCATTTAAAATGGAAAGTGGTTGTGATATACTGAGAAATAAGACAAAAACAATTTTTATGGCTCCCTGCCCTAAAATGCTGGCCTACAATAACATTAATTAAATGAAAGAAATGTTCATATGTTTGAATTCTGAATGATTATGATAGTTAAGCAGTGGGATCTGAACTAATTTATTTTTCTTTTAAAAATGATTTTAATGTCGCCATAATACCATTTTCTCATCTTCAAAGGTCAAAACAAATGCAATTATCTTTGGGCCTTGGGAAATGATCCTACAACTTCTTACTCTTCCTTTCCTGTGTCTTCCTCTTGGCTCCATGAAGATGGGGTGCTTACTTCCTTTACCCCTGCTGTTATTTTTATTTGACGCTATTCCCTTCTGGTAGAACACTGTGTACTTGACCTTAAAAAAAAAAAATCTTTGAATGTTTCTGTGTATGAAAAGAAAAATAGAGTAATAATGGGAAAAAAACACTTCAAGATTTGTATGTTTAATTAGACTGTGTTTGAGTTGCAGAAGAGACTGTGTTTTGTAATTCTTAACAGGAAGAAAGGAGTTTGTGGACATTGCTGGATATTTTGCTTACTCATATATTGGAAATAGAGTTTAAGTCCAGACTGGTGCTTGGACTTAAATAGCCAACCCATAAAAGAAATGATAATCTTTAAAAGTAGAACTGTACTAGAGAAAGGAAGGAAGGAAGGAAGGAAGGAAGGAAGGAAGGAAGGAAGGAAGGAAGGAAGGAAGGAAGGAAGGAAGGAAGGAAGGAAGGAAAGAAGAAAGAAAGAAAGAAAGAAAGAAAGAAAGAAAGAAAGAAAGAAAGAAAGAAAGAAAGAAAGAAAGAAAGAAAGAAAGAAAGAACCAGCCTGGTCTACAGAATGAGTTCCAGGACAGCCAGGGCTATACAGAGAAACCCTGTTTCGAAAAACTAAAAAAAAAAAAAAAAGAAAGAAAGAAAGACAGAAAGACAGAAAGAGAGAGAAAGGAGGGAGGAGGGAGAGAGGGAGGGAGGGAAGGAAGGAAGGAAAGAAGGAAGGAAAGGAGGAAGGAAGGAATTGTAGTGTTGAAGTAAACAGAAATCTGAAGGAGAGTGATTGATTACCAGGTAAAGGCGCTTTATCACCAAGCTTGGTGGTCTGACTTTAATCCCTGGGGCCCATATAGTGGAAGGAGAGACCTGACTCTCCAAATATGTCCTTTTACCCCACACATCATGACATGTATGTGTACACCTACAAACACACACACATACATACAGGCACACGCACACACACACACACACACACACACACACACACACACACATACACACACACACACACCCCATAAAGTGTACATAATTTTAAAATTAAGTAGAAACTCTAAATTCTTAGAACAGAATGGACCGCATTTTGCAAGATACTTCACTATCGCTCCAGCAGCCAGCAGTCAGCACACGCAAACCTCCACTGGTAACAATGTAGTCAAGCTTCCTCGTGCAGATCTGTTCCCTATTCTGTGAATTGTTGGCAAGGTTTCTTGCTATTGTCTCTTTCACTTCCTGCAAGGACCGTCTTTTCCAAATTCCCTGCTACTCTCTGCTGAATGGTGTTTCTCCACCCTGGTACAAGTGTTCTTAGCAGCGCATGCAGAAAATGCAGCCAGGAGTTTTACCTTGGGGGCGGGGGGGAGGGGGGAAGACAGCAGCTATCTTTACACCTTCTCAAGGAGACTGCATCCCCAGATGACAGTGAGGTCTGAAATCCTTAACATTTCTATTAGCTGTGGGCACCCCGGCTATGTGCATCTCTGGAATGTTCGTAGTATGAGCCAGAATGTGCCTTTGTGTGCCCTCTGCCTTTCCCAGTTGCTTCCAAATGAACACCCCTGCAAATGATTTGTTCCGAGCAGGAGGCAGATTGCCTCTGCTTTGTGGCTCTTACCCTTGCCAAGGCTGCTGACACTTTCCAGTCATCTCGCCACCACAGCTCTTCGCATTACCTAGACTCAATTGTCAAGTGGATCTAGCTGCAATTTTCTTTGATGGACAGCATGGTATCCGTTCATATTATGATAATTTTGACATGTGTTCAAAGACAAGAAATGAAAGCAAAACTTTTAAAACAAGACTTTTTATTTTTTAATTAGGATAAAAGTTTCCCCCTGTAAAAGCTGGAAGTGCAAACCACATAAGACTTGCTACCTGAGTGCACAGACTCCAGGGGTGCTGCAATAACCTGCCAAGAAACTCTTGGCTTCTCAGCAGTGCTTGTCATGTGGGATGTCGTATCACTGTGGTCCTGCAGCCTTCTCTAGTCCTCCATGTGCTTAAATGTGAGCTGAGGTGTGGATTTGGATCTACTTCTAAGATTTCTGTAACGTGTGTCCCGAACGGCACCCAAAAGCATTTTTCTCCCCGTGTTCACTTGGAATGCTCTTGCATGTTCACAGGATCCTCTGCTGAACAGAACAAGCTTCAAGGTCTGTGTTATACATTGGGTCTAGAGGGTCATCTGCTTTAAATACCAATGTTACCACTGCATGCTGACATCACTGCTTCCTCCCCTTGGATGCCTGGTGCCTTCTGATCCTCCGTAATCCCCTTCCAAGCACAAATAACTCCACCGCCACATTGTCTTCCAGACTGATATCCTAACATTGATAAGTAGGAAATTAAAGAGCAGGACGGAATGATGGAGGCCGCAGGAGGAAGGAGGAGTGATGGAAGAAATTAGGAGAAAGAGGTGAGAAGAGACAAACCAAGCTCTACCCAAGTAACTATGCAAAGCACTGAGCCTCCCTCTGGGGTTGCTTGGTTTTTGTTTGTTTGTTGACTGCTCTTTGCTCACTGGGATACACCTGCAGTCATTTGTTATTTATGCAAATCACGCATGTACTTCAGATTTTAAAAAGAAATATTTGCCAATTGAAAGTGATGAAAGCCATCCTCCGCCCTCAACCTCACCCCCAGCCCCACCCTAGAATGAAAAGATGCCCTCTTAGAGAACTGGATGTACAGAGATATACTGGAAGCAATTTGCATATTCCAGGCATCATGGTCTGACACATTTGAGTTCTGATATATATAAATAAAGTCACTTGTGTAAAAACATTAATCTCATACTATTGCCCTACCAGAAAAATCACACAATCTATTTTACTATGACTTAATTTTACATTAATTTTTAAAAGAACCACTGGGGAGATGACTTATTTATAGTAAAATGTTTGCATGCAATCTGAGGACCTGAGTTTAGATCTCCAGGACATGCATGTGCGTGCGCATGCACACACACACACACACACACACACACACACACAGAGAGAGACAGAGAGAGAGAGGCTTAAAGGTGCATGGTGTATGGAACCAGACCACCATTAAAAAGACAGATATAGGTACATTATTCCTAGAACCTGCTTGCTTAGCAAAATCATTGGGCTCCAGGTTCAGTGAGAGATTCTGTCTCAAAAAAGTAGGGTATAGTGTGATAGAGAAAGATAACCAATGGAGACCCCTAGCTTTCCTGTGAACACACACATGTACACCTGAATGAACATGTGTGTATGCACACATATGCCATGAAATTCTTATTTTTACATCAAATTTTAATCCTATCTAACTAGCATTTCAGTTTAATGTGTCCACCAAGGGTATGGTTATAATAAGTTAACCCAAAGCTTCTCCAAATATGGATCCTAAATAAACTTGGACTTTAATAGAGATTAAATAACCAATCTCTACCCCAAACCCAGGAAGAGGACCTAGCACTGCATGGCTGGATAAGCCCTCCTGATGATTAGATGCACCCTGGAATTTGAGAGCCTCCAGCCAAAGCCTTTGGACTTCAAAAGGACATAAGCAAGATGATCTGGTAGAAACTAGTATAATGTCATATTTCAGATTCATTTCTAAAGTTCTATTTTTGTGTATTTAAAAAATATCTGACTAACAAATCTACTGTGTATGCTAGACGTGCATGTTTATATTTTTTGATAGGGCCATGTGGAATATAAAGGCTGGATACTGTTTCTCTAACATTTGAAACCCTTACTCTACGAAGCCAACTGGTCCATTAGCCACCAACGTGACTGTGCTTTCATTAATATATTTGTTTCACTTGTTGCTTCTATAACACTTTACAAATCAAGTACACCTTGCTCTTCATGTACGGAGAATTCACATGTTCCTAGCAGAGTGGTAAGAAAGGAACAATGGCACTGCATCCCGTCCCTGGGGAAAGAGCTGCGGCACGGCCGCTTTCCTTCCCGGTCAATGCATTTGTGTGCCAGTGTTCAGAACAGGACCCAGACAGCAGGGAGGAGCTTTCTCTCCCCAATCTCACTGGGTCCTTTTCTCTTTCTCGTGACTCTGCTTAGACTGGGGAGATTTCTGCAGAGTGGAGCTCCTACTTCTCCTCGGTAGCATCTCCCAGTCTCTTATACACACCAGCTTGCATTAGCCTAGTGGGCCTCTTATGTCAGACATGTGAGCAGAAAATACGATTTTACACGTACTCAAAATGGAGAAGTAGAGGAACTTGGAGTAAAGTTGACTTTTGAGACAAACTGTTTAGGGATTTAATAAGGATAAGATAGAAAGAAATAATTCTTTTCTTTCTAGTTCAGTGTTTTTCCTAAAGCATGCTGTCAGTAACTCTGGGTAATTCCCAAAACAAGGATATAAGGACAGTCCCTTTCTATGTACCGGTCCTGGTAATATCGTGTAGGAGCTAAAAACACACACATGGACTTCAATCTTGTCTCTGCGTTTACTTCTGGAGTGACCCTCATCAAGTCCCCTCTTAGGCCTCACTATACATGGAGACTAAGAATAGCTACCATTTCATAGACTCAACGGGGGAGCCAAGGGGATATAAGACCTTAGGACAATGTCTGGATTGTAGTAAATTCTCAATAAACATTACATTGTGTTTTGCTAATGCCGAAGAGATCACCAAAAAGTAATAAAACAGGATCCTATCCTAAGTCCTTCATCAGAGAAACTCACCCACTTTTTGATTTTTGTTTTGTTTTCCAGGCTGTGTGCTAATGAGCTTGGATGACATAAAGTGCATTGCAAATCAAAAGCAATGCTTTTCCCCACTGTAGACACCGACCTAAGCATTTGCCACTAGCTCCCTCCTCATGCCCCTGTGCCTGAGCTCACTGTTGGCAGAGATGCCTAGGAGCTTTACATTTTATCCTTAGGAAAGAAAGGGAAATCGTATGTCAAACTCCATGGTGGAGTTGAAAATTTGCTGGCAGTAAAGTGATGTCGCATAGAGGAAGGAAGGAAGGATTTCAAGCTTTCTATAAATGCTCCAAAAAAAAATCCATCTGTCTTAGAGAAGAGTCTAGAAGACCCTATCTATCATTGGATCATAAGGCCTCGGGTAATGATAATTTTCATGAACTCTTAAGAGTGCTTCAAACCAAGTCATGAGAAACCCACCGAATGTTATTTGAACCCATTATTAAGTAAAAGAGAGCCTGTAATACAAGTGTAAGAAATGAAGGCTAGGCTAATGGGCAGAATTGCCTGCTGTGATTCTCCCCTTGTTCATTCTGACTTGCCTATGATCCCATAGGTCCCACGCAGAATTTCATCCGTTATAAAATAGACACAATGGTGCTGCCGAGGTGTTTGAAGTTCTCCAAACCACTTGAGCTTCCTAGGGAGGCTGCAAAGCAAGCTTTCTCTTGTTACCTCCACCCCAAGAGCCATGATTGACTGCAGTGGACCAGAACCCCTCCCCTGTATTTGGGTTACTGTTACTTTCTTTCACCAGCTACCCATTGGGGCCTCTTGGAGGACTCACTTTCAAAGACCACCCAGCTCAGTAGGTTTCCAACAGTGGCTTTGTTAAAGATACAGATGTCCTAACAACGTGCTTCCCATTTGAAGAGTTTCTAGTCTATTTGTGATGAACAGTTTTAAAGTTGGAAATTGTCCTTTTTTTACTGTTCCTGGGTTTTTGAGTCCAGTGCATGAATGTTGACCACTTCTGCCTGCACATATCCAGACTTGCTGACTAACCCTGCCTTCCTTTCTTCTCTCCTGCCTCTTTCCTGTGGGCCTATTTCTGGACATTTAGCAAGCTGATGCATTCTTTCTTCCAAATGTGTTTACTTTGAAACTAAATAGTATTTCTGGAATTACAGAGACAAGCCTGAAATGTTTCTTTGGTATCTTTCATGGAGATATTTACTCTGAAGCAGGCTGAGCCTCAAGCTTGTGTCTGTGGTTCCAAACATGCTTGTCTGTTTCTCCTTTGACTGTGTGTCTGTCTGATCTCCATTTCTACCTCAAAGAGCTGTCTACCCTGCCCTCCAGTCAAAGGGCATCAGAACACCCACACTGATATCTTGGTGGAGCAACTATCACTAGTCAAATGAGCTCATTCCCTCATCTTTCAACTTCAAAGTAGAGAATTAAAACAGATGAAGTTGAAAAGGTTATTTTAAAGTGAAAGGCTGAGTAATGGCGTCAGGCTATTGTGCAGTCCCTGACCCCAAAGCACTGGGAGTACAATCTACATGCCGTTCTATATTTGCCCTGTCCTTCCTCATGGGGAACCCAATGCAATAGTCAGTTTGTAAGCATCATGGGTGTATCCCCCTTAGCTCTATTTACAGAGCTGCTAAAGACAGGCATTCAGCTTCAAAGATCTTTATTTGTTTTTCTTTATAGTAGGTACTTCTTCATTAAGTGATAAACATTGTTTCTTTCTTCTTAGACTAAGATCAGGTTTTACTTTGCTATCCCTCAAATTACATGGCTTATTTCACCATTCAGATTCATGATTTAGCTCAAGAGCCTTTGAAGCTTTTTAATAATTATTTCGGCATGATTCATAATTTATTGGGAAAACACAGATTGTTGTGAAATTTTTATACATCCTTAAATAATTACCATTTCTAGATCTCCAATTTTATTTCATATCAGGGAAAGCCACTTTATCTAGGAAATTTGACTCCACTCCTTCTATTTGTTGAGTTCTTCTGGAAATGTGTCTCTCACTGATGGCTGTCAACTTGCAATGGGGATACATCTTAATAAAACCATCATAAATTGAAAAGTTATGAAGAGCAAATGCCCTTGGCACAGCTCATCCAAACATGCTGCCGCAGCAGCATAGCACACTGTAAACTATTTCTCATCTACTCTCTGGATTTTGTAGCTGATGGTAGCTGCAGTTCTTTGCTGCCACATGACATTGTTAGCCTTGGGAAAAAAAAAAGAAGAGACATCAACTTCAAAGTATGCTTCTACCTAACGGTTGTCTACACTAGCTGAGTGTCTAACATGGATTCAGAAACAGGAGGTTGAGCAGGGTCGGAAAAGCAAAGCAAGTCAGCCTGGAACATTACAGAGTGCATAGTCTCTGCATCAAATCCTTAGAAGAATTTCGGACAAGCACCTAGATCCACTCATTTTTGGATCATGAGTGAATTACTGGGAATCGATTGTCTGCTGAGCCTTCTAAGAATAATCCCATTTGCCACACTATCATGTAGGCACGGTTATCCCAGCATGGTAGATAAGGAAAACCAAACCTCAGAAAACACCAAAACTGATGAAAAAAATCATCTTTTTATCTTCCTTTTATGAAAATGGAATGAGCATGTGTATGTGGGGCAAGGGTTCTAGCTTGAGCTTTATGAATGCTAGACCATTCTTTAAACCGAGCTGCATACAAATTCCAATTTTTTAAGAAGAGTACACAATTAAAAAAAAAAACAATCTATAATGGTAGAATTAAGTTGGTGATGGCATCAGATTGACATGTTACTCCTTATTGCACCGAGCCACTACCTTCTAAGCTGCCTGAGAAATGTTTGTCTGAAAACTTCGGTGTAGCAGACAATCTAGTAAATACTCTGGATTACAGACCCTTGAGGTAAGCTTCCGGGCCCTTCTAATCCAATGAAGAAGCTCATGGTGGAATATATTTTCCATGTATACAGATACTAGCATCTTGTATTTGCATAAGAAGTTTACATTGTTACACAAAATAGCTCTCACATCTATCCAGAAATGCACATTTCCACATTAGGCATAAGATGTCCTCTTTTGACAGTTATGCAAAAAATGTAAGTTAACATCACATGCCTCAAGAAAGACACAGGAATACCACAGAAGATTTTCTTGCATTTGTTTATTGTGCGCATATGTGATATTGGGTGAGGGGAGTGTGTGCAGAGGCCAGACGACAATTTGTGGGAGTCTATTGTCTTCTTCCACTGTGTAGGTCCCTGGGATGGAGCTCAGGTTATCAGGTTACCTCACTGACTCATCAGCACAAAATTCTTACTGAGTATAGGACTTACAGATGTCTCAGTGCTGGGTAGAATGTGAAGCGGAAAAGGGGAGGCTGCAAAATAAAAAGTGCAAAAAGCAAAACAAAACAAAAAACCCTCTGCATTCTTTAAAAAAATTAAAGCGAGAACTCTGGCACAGAGTAGAAGCCGTAAGTACGGGCTGCTATCATTAGATGGGAAAAGCAGTGTACTCTTTTTTACACTCAGCCTAAGCCCTTGAGGATGAGCTTTTCTGGTTTCATCCTTTAGTGAGTCTAGAAAATGGCACTTCGATTCTTATATGATATGTGTTTCAGACCCTTAATGCTCTTCACACTTTTTGACTAGGTAAAATCTCTCACAGGTAACAAGGCCATGAGAACAGACAACCAAGAAGATTTAATAATCAGTTCTTTCATGATGATACACAATTAATTATGAAAGTGTTGATTGCCTTTGTGGTGTCACAATTGAATAAGATAGAAAATCATTTATTTATTTATTTTATCTAAAACTCTCTTTAGCATTAACAGACTAAGTTAAACTTGTTCAGCCCAGTATCAGAGTTCATATGAAAACTTCTCATTGTGTTGGACAATATTTAAGAACTCGATAGCTTCACTAAGCACCAGCTTAGAGGCCTACATACTGTTTAGACAGACCTCAACAGTTTAATATACCTAGCTCTAAAAGTCTAGTGGATTAAGGTAGAAATTAATTGAATGCTGCAAAGACGGGCCCAGACTTTGCATATAATGCCATTTAATAAGTATGATTCTTTCCAGAGAAATACATATAATGATAACTGTTGGTATCAGCTTGAATATCATTGAAATCAGGAGAAAACAGTCAGCCTCTGAGTTGGAAGATCTTGATCTCAGATCCAAAAATATTTTGTGGATTATAATGTGGAACTATATAACGCTTCTTTAACTTAAATATGTTTTTAAGACAACATATAAACATATAAGTATACATCTTTAAAACTGCCCTAACTGTAATAAATCACACTTAAATATGTGCATCTATACCAATATGTATATATAAATTTCAAAATACACACATATATACCTATCTATATGTGGATATATACACATATTTATGAAATTCTGTAAATATGTATTTTATAGTTAGGTCAGTATATAGTATACACATTTATATACATATCTTATATTCACATACATTTATATATACATTTTATAAGCATATGTGTATGTTTAAAAAGTAAATCAATTCTGGCTATTTATATTGATTTGTTTTTATATTTTATATTCAGTAAGAAAGGACTTTGTTCTCATCATGTAATCTATGGTGCTATATCCACTCCCACAGTCTTAAGAACACAAAATCAGATTCCCTCAGCCACAAGCATCTGCTAGCTGTAAGAATTAAAAGACCTAGCAAGACCAGAATCTACAGAGCTATTTTCAGACTCCATATAATTCCTTGCCAGAGACCATAAAGGGGAAAATGCTAAGAAAATCAGAGGGGAAAATGGAGAGGCCAAGAAACTCCCAAGCCAAAAAAGGGTATAGGGGATGGAAAGCAGCCAACCCAGAATAAGAAACACATTTTATTTTGAGGACTAAAGAATGTCTTGTGAACGTCAGAGTATCCTGGCCTGTAAGCCTGAGCTTCAGGACAGACGGCTCTGTAACAAGAACCAGAAGCTGGGGTGTGCAGCCAGTGAACTCCCCCAACCTCTCAGGTCTGGAGAAATCCCCAGAAGGCCCAGCAGGAGCATTATAGCAGTGGTTTCTCAACATGTGGGTCGCGACCCCTCAAATTACATATCAGATATTCTGTGTATTATATATTTACATTACAATTCATAACAATAGCAAAACCAGAGTTGTGAAGTAGCAATGCAATAATTATATGGTTGGGGAGACACCACAACGTGAGGGACTGTGTTAAAGGGTCCCAGCATCGGGGGTTGAGAGCCGTTGCTCCACAGTTTCTACGCCTAGTCCCAACTCTCTTGTTCTTACCATGAAAGTAGCATTTATGGTAAGTAAGAGATAAGATACAATTCAATAGTAATATTTTAATTTTATTTCGGCATAGGTATTATAATGTCAGAATAGTGATGGCTATTTGTTTTAAATACAGCTTTCACTTTTAAAATGGAAAAACAATGAACCAAACTCTTGGTGATGCTACTTATTATTTACTTGTGAGTTCTCCAAAGTATCATGAAGAAACAGCCAAGATTCTAGCAAAAACGAGGCAAAAGCAACAAGAAGGCGGGGCGGGGCTGAAGCTACACAGGGTACCGCCCCTCAGAGCCCCGGTGTTTTACATAAAGGATCCTAAGTTGCTCCCAGAAGATAACACGATTGCACAGCGTGTTCTCTCTTGCCTTTAAAAGTCAAGTCTCATTTATGAGTGACTTTAATCGCTTCAGGGCAGAGCTTGATCCAGGCTCAGCTCACTGCGGAGGAAGTCACAGAGCCAGCCATATGTTCCCATGTAATAACATGCTGTGAAGTGAGAGGAGATGCTTCAATTGCTTTTGCAAAGGCTGCTGGGGGCACCAAACTTGCGAAGACTCTATGAGGAAAATACAGGTTTCCACCTAACGCACAGGTTCATAAGAATTCTCAGGAGGAAGCTTGTGAGCAAAAGAGAGGCAGACAATCTGATGTGGGAAATTTTCTTGTTTCTGGTCTCCTGAATAACTGGTTTTTTGAAACTCTTTTATGGAGGCCTCTCTTGTGTATAAAGTGATGCAGTCATAGGATAGGTATCTGGCTTCTATTCTGTGTTTCTGATCTTAGATAGGCTCTGTAATTACCTTCAAGCATTTGAAACCTAAAATAATTACTAGATCATACACTGTTCTCTTCTTATGATTTCACTATCTAGCTTTTGGTGATATAGAGATTTAGGGGACAGTGTTGAGAAATAGCCATCACTAAGCTATGTGATGGTTAGGATTAGAGTTGGTTTAAAATTAAGACATATTCTTGAAAAGAAATCTATCCTTGAAAAACCAAGGGGGATATTGGAGAGATATCCTGAAGAGCATTCTCCTTAGTTAAGTCATTTATTCTGTCTCCTCACTATTTGGAAAATAAAACAAAGAATCCCATCCTCTCTTCTTGCCCTACTCGGTTTCCTGAGACGTTTGCTGCTATTTGGCTTAATAATCAAAAGCAGAATTAATTCCAAAAGGCTATCTTCGCTATGGTGGAAGTTCTGCTTTCCATCTGTGCGAGGTGATACCCAAGTGTTTGTCTGTCCTCGCTAAAACCTGTGACATGCTGAGTAGTTGTCAGTGGGTCACCTTCTCACCTCATGGCTCCTCAATCCCATGGCATGTTTCCTTAACCAAAGCCCATGATGGGAACTTTATAGAAACAAAGACTATTTGGGGACAGACTAAGGAATACAGTTAAGTAAACACAACCTTGATGTAAGATGGATTGTTGCCAGCCTCTGACAACTGTTCATTCTTTACTTGCTTTCCCATGCATAGTCTCACTGGATCCTTGCAGTGACCTTGAGTTGCTTTCCACAGTTGCTCCTCTGTTTCATAGTGAAGATATCAGTCTCAGACAAATTAACATGGTTTTGCTAAGATCAAAATTCTACACAGCAGAGGTATACGTCCATCTGTTTTCTGACTCCCACTCTCTCTCCTGTGTTTGTCTTTGTGCCTTCACTTCCATGAGCAAATCTTTATATTAGGGACACACTACCAAAGCAACAAACATTTTGCTCTTTTTTCAAAAGTTATTAGTGATTACAGAGACCACCAACATCTGGTATCTTCAGCAAAAAAGTGCAGATAAATTTAGGGCCAAGACATATCCTCACCCAAATGCCCAGCATAACTCCTGAGTTTGACTTAACAGATATAACACTTCCCAGATGTGTGGTCCCACTTGCACCATGTGACTATTTGGGCACAGGTAAATCCTCAGCAGACTAAGTGCCCACCCACCAGCTAAGGCCCACAACTAATGTTTTATTCTGTATTGCTTTATTGCACACCTAGCTGCCTGTCCAGCCAACAATTCATACAGCTTTTCTGAAATCGCAAGCATCAGCCAACTTTACTTCTAATTCAACATGAAATTCAGGAGCTACCCAGGTCAGTGTGAAGGCACTGAGTGCATTCAGTGAACACACTAATATTAAGTGTGCCGTTGGGCGGATTTTGTCGAATGTAAACATCATCTCACTCATACTGGAGATGTGGAGTCTCAGCCTGCTCTGGACTGCTGTTCCTTCTCTGGCCTTCATCCATCATTTCAGGACATTTCATCACTTCTTACTTTGCTTTATACATCTTCAGATGAATGGAGACTTACTTTGCTTTTTCCTGTAAGGATTTTCTGTCAAGATAATATTTCTAAGATACAGTCATGTTTTAAACACGAGAAGTTAGCTACTTTTAATTGTCGAATATAATGGTATATTTTGGAAATATACTATATTCTTTAACCGTTTTCCTCTTGATAGACAATTAGGCTATTTTCAGTTTGTGATCCTTCCAAATAAACCCTTCAAGCATCCTTGTCTAGATCTCTTCATCTGTGGATGTGTTCATCAGTCCTGGGCACATACTTGGGAATGGAGCTGCCAGGTCATGGGATAATTGTATATTTAGTTTTATAAGAAATTGCCAGAGTTTTCTCCAAAGGACTTGGGCCATTTTAACTCCTACTGACAATATGCCAGAGTCTCTGTGGCCTTGCTGGTGCTCACCACCTTTGGAATTATCAGAATTGTTTTCTTAATAGTCATTCCAGGACGTCTTCATCATATTTCTTTTATTTATAAGGCAAGGGCCTTCACAGTTGAGGATTTCCATTTTCAAAGGATGCCTTGAGTGGTGTCTGCTTTCAAGTCCTCATGCGACTGGAGCACTCACACTTTCTTCAGTGAACCTAGGATTTGATTGAAAGCGGAGTTATAATTTGGGATTTATTTTAAATGGTTCTGGGTTTCACTTGAGCTCCAAAATTGGAGCTCAATCTTGATATTTTGTTGGAACTAATTCTTAGGGATTCCTTTTCCTCTATAACATTGAGAGGCCTTCCAATTAATCAAAATCATCAGTTTGTCTCTTGGCTTAAACTCAGTAAGGAAAAAATATTACAATATATTTATTAACTCATAAAGTTTCTTTGGATGAATTCTGTGAGCATCACCAGAGGGGTGACTCTTGTGGCTGAAACTTGGATTTTAGGAAGTGAGTCATTTGGAGTGAGCAAGAGTAATATTGGGAAAGTTACAACAAGGGTGACACATGGGGTCCACAGGCTTGATTTTACTTTAATGCCAGTGTTCCCTTAGGTCTTGTCATTTATCCTTAAGAATTTTCAAGCATATAAATTGGTTTTCTGTTTGAGTTTTTGCTTTCTTTTGTTTGTTTATGTTTATTTTTGTTTATTTAATTTCCCACCATATTCCATAATTCAACTTTTTTTTTTTTTTTTTTTTTGGTTTTTCGAGACAGGGTTTCTCTGTGTAGCCCTGGCTGTTCTGGAACTCACTCTGTAGACCAGGCTGACCTCGAACTCAGAAATCCGCTTGCCTCTGCCTCCCAAGTGCTGGGATTAAAGGCGTGCGCCACCACTGCCTGGCCGTAATTCAACTTTTGTTTATTATAAAAATAACCTAAGTGCATTTCATGCTTCTCATGAAATGAGATGTTCTGGTGCTTGCCTGCCATCCCTACATGAGGGAGGCAGAAGCAGAAGGGTAAAGTGTTCAGGGCCAGCTTTAGCTATGAAGAATCTGAGGCCAGTCGGGGCTACATAAAACCCTGTTTAGTTGTTGATACTATATTTAATTCACTGTTTGTAATACTAGTCTCATTGTAACCACTGACAATGTGTCTTTTTGTACATTTTCAAGAAGTCATATGCTAAAGTGCTCTAAAATGGAAGGAATAGATGACTCACACGCAGAGGCTAATGCACTCTGCTCTAGGCATTGCAGAACAGAAACAACGATGCCTTGGTTTTACTACTGCTTTGTAGGACGTTCTCTAAGATATGGAAGGATGATAGATGGGAGTTTGTATGCTTTTCAACCCGGAAATTCATAGTGAAGTTTTAGCAAAGGTTAATTTTATGTTTTAATTTTATGTTAATTTTAGTTTTAGCAAAGGTTAATATTTGTGAAGGGCAGGCACAAAAATGATCCCAGTTTCTAGAATGCCTTCATGAATTTGAGACATTTTCAGATGACCCCCTTGGAAACAATTTGATTTAAACATCCTGGTCTCTGTTCTGACTTGCCTTTTTTCAGACAATAACTTATTGCTTTTCTTTCTAGTTGCAAAATAATAAAATGTGCTAGTTCAAAAGATATGTAATATGTTAGTGTTTCTGGAAATAACCCTCCTGGGCATGTTTTTGCTCCTTTAAGTATTAGAAGGCCCTATGGCTTGGAGTGACACTGTGTTGGCCAGTTGTTTCTGTCATAAATGTGCACAACATGTGATAGTTACCATAAGGTTTGTTTCTTTTCCTGTTTTTCTTTCATTTGCATATGAGCCACCACGAACAATGTCATAATTAGATAAAAATAGACAGCTGTGATCGAGATGGTTAAACAACATAAAAAATATATCTGTTTACCTTTGAATGTTTTCCTTCTGCCTTGCCTTTAAAATAAGATGGATTCCATACCAGGATAACTTTTTTCTTTTATTTGGGGAATGTTTAATTGAGGTATTTCTTCAGAGTTTGGCAGCACCATTAAGAAATAGGACACAAAGAAATTTCTAAAGACTAAAGGCGATATAAAATTGAGGGGTGGGGTATGTGTTTAGATGTGGTGGGTGGGGTAGGGGATGGGGAAACTTCTGATAACTTGAAGGTGGAAGATGCCTGAGGCTTTCGTGGGAGTTCACTTGCTTCAGACACTGGTCTAAGGCTGGCTCCATGTGAGGCAGATTAAACAGAAGCAAGATGGTGTTTTTAACTTCCAGATAACGCCAAATTTTGCACAGCAGTTCTGGGATGCAGTTTGTTCTATTTGACCCTGAAAGACCCAGGATAACTGCGCAGGCGTCACGGTATGGAGGCTGAGGTTTTTGCATTTTTCTGAGTTATGTAAGCCATCTGGTTAGATAAATTCTTGTTCGCCAGTGAAATACTATTGAGAATGAAAACTAATTTTCACTGTCAAGTTCCTGGTACATAACATTTTTTTTTTAACTTAAAAACAAACTATTTTTTTTAACCTGATAATTACCTAAAGTTTTCCACTGGCCCACTTTACAGAGAAATCAAATCTAAATGCTACACTATATAATTAGAGTTCATTCCATTTTAAATGAGCAAAGACAGAAATAAAGACAACTCATTGGGAATTAACAGAATTCACCTTTAGGCTCTTTTTTTTTTTTTTTTTTTTTTTTTTTTTTTTTTTTACCTCAAATTTATCTGTAGACTTACGCTTTTGGTTTATATCATCTAAAACATGCTATTCTGGTTGCGTATGAAATAGTTTTATTTTATCCACATACGAATTCTCTCCTTCAAAAACCAAAAATGATCACTCTGTATTTCTACCATATTTACACATGAATTTTAAAAAGAAAAACACTAGGACTTTAGGTTATAATTTCAAACATAAATTCATGTAGACTTAGATTGCCCAGCATAGCTATTGTAACTTTATTACTTTTCTCTTTTTTCATAAAATATTTATTTTTATCATTAAAAAACATTTGAGTTTTCATAAATTAAGCATAGCAAACAATAAAATAATATATCTTAGATTAAAACAAAAACCTCGATTAAAAAAAAAAACAATCTGAAAATTGGCTCTCTAATCATATTAGGCTGGAGCCCTGATATTAAAGATGTCTTCTAAATGTTAATTGAATAGACCATGTTATTCTGTCTAGAAACAGGGGTTTTCGATCCCTCTTTGAAGCTAGGAGATTATTATGCTTTAAGTGTATTTTGGAAATTTCTTCCTACGGCTAAATTGAAAATGTCTGATATTCTCAATTACTTCAAGCGTTTATGATTCTAAGCTCCCAGCAGAAGTCGCTGCCAAGACAGGGAGGGTGAAAGCTGTTACTCAGAAGGACACTTATGTAAGAACCATCAGGGTGGTTACTGGCTTGAAAGCATGAAACCCTGTATTTCAGACTCCAGGCTTTAAGGAATTGTTATTGAGCCTTTTCTCTTCTCAGAGCTGAGACAAATGGCTGATAACCGAATCCTGAGACTGTCTACAGCTTTTTTCTTTCATTCTATTGCAGCCCGGAAGATGGTGAGATCCATCCCGAAATTTGCCGGCTTTACATCCAGCTGCAGTGTTGCCTAGAGATGTACACAACGGAGATGCTGAAATCCATTTGTCTGCTGGGGTCTCTTCAGTTTCATCGGAAAGGTACTTACCAATAGGGTGCCAGAAACAGAGAAAGAGTAAGCAAAGTTGACCTTGTGCCAAGTGTTCAAGTACAGGCCCAGGCACACAAGCAGAAGGAGTTTAAATCTTCAAAAGGGCAGGATATGTGAATTGATTAAAAAAAAAAAAAAAAAAAAAAAAAAAGCCCATGTCACTGCTGCCTAAATGCATAAGGGTTGAATCGGTGGTAGAAACTGTCCTTCAATGTATCATTTCACTGCCTTCTGAGTGTGACTTTCACTAGAATCTACAAAGGCTGCAAAGATATGCAAAGATCTTAGTAGAACAGTAAATGTTCTCTGAGAGCCCAGTTTCTCTAAATGAAATGTAAGGAGGTAAATTGCATACGGTGTCCCAGTGACTTCCAAACAGGAGGAAACTCAGTGGATGATAGGGAGGCGTGAGCAGCCGCGAATCTCACTCCCTGTCTTAAACTATAAACGGAATGGAGTGACTTCAGCAATGGAAGTGCTTACAACCCCCATACTAAGTGGGGCTGTCTTTGAGGTACCAGCTGTCCTCTCAAGTTTCCTTCGCCCACATTAGCAAACTGACTACCACAGCCCTGGTCATCACCTATATACACCATTTGACTCATAACAGAGATGAAACTTCTTCCAGTTATAAAACAAAAGATCTGGGCTTCATTCTAACAGGAACCCTTTCTTTCTTGAGTCACGAGGGCTGGAATTCCACTGACTGGCATAAGTGATTAAGGCCTGTCCATGAAGCTGGGAATGGACTCTGTTCTATCCAAGCTGTCCATATACGACGATAGGGGGAAGTAGAGGGGAGGGGAAGGCTGCCTGGCTTCCATCGCTAAAGTATCTGACTTACGTTTTCTTTTCAATCCATCAAAGAAGAATTCCTTGGAAGCCCCCTGAGTGTGAACTTTTCATGCTTCCAGTCAGGAGAATGGGAACTGAGAACAGATAGGAAGTGATCTGTGCCAGTGATTTCAATCTGAACATGAGGAAGTTCCGTAAGCTGCGTAGGGGAAACCTCAGACAGCGAAGCAGTTAAAGGTTTGAAATCAAATGAGTATTGCAGTTTGATGACAACAAAATGGTGTGATAATTTAGTAGTGAAAATCAAATTCTGCATATGCATGCATGTGTGCATATGCATACAACAGAACTAAAAGCAGGAGTTTTTCTGCAATGTTCCCAAGACAGGATAGTACTTTCTATTTTTTGTTTGTTTGTTTGTTTTTGGTTTTGTTTTGTTTTGTTTTTTCGAGACAGGGTTTCTCTGTGTAGCCCTGGCTGTCCTGGAACTCACTCTGTAGACCAAGCTGGCCTCGAACTCAGAAATCCGCCTGCCTCTGCCTCCCGAGTGCTGGGATTAAAGGTGTGCACCACCACCACCCGGCGTACTTTCTCAATACATGAGTATTATTTCTTTTTCTTTCACCTTTCTAAAGGCTAATCTTTCATGGATTATCATCTTTATTTCTAGGGTTAATAACAGAGGGTAGATTTGGACAGTCAGTCTCATGACACTCCTGATGCCTTATCTAAGAATTGAGTACTCAGATACATGACAATAAAACAGATTTCACACTCACACATACACATGCAGGGCAATGAGGTCATTCTTTGCATTGTCTGGGTATGTTGGTGTCTTAGTCACTGTTCTATTGCTGTGGGGAGACACCATGGCCAAGGCAACTCTTGATAAAGAAAGCATATAATTGTGACCTTGCTTTCAGTTTTAGAGGTTTCCTCCGTTATCGTCATGGGTCTGGCATGGACTTTTAAAACCTCCAAGCCCTCCTCCATTGACACACTTCCTCCAACAAGGCCACACCTAATCCTTTCAAATAGTAATACTCCCTCCCACATGACAACCCATTCAAATATATGAGCCTATTGGGACCACTCTTATCCAAGACCACAGTTGGGAATAGGTGGTCTTGTTTTCCAGATCCACCTTGGTTACACTTGTAGAGGCTCCCATTCCTGTTTTTAGTCCTTGATTTTGGCGTTTCATAATTGACTTTCTTTATTAAGTAGGGTATCATGTAACCCAGACTGGCCTCCAGCTCCTATGTAGCTTAAAAGGACCTTGAGCTTCTGATTCTCCTGCCTCCACCCCTACAAGCATTAGGGCTACAGAGGCACTCCTCTACCTCTGTTTCTTATGGTGGTGGGGCTCCAATTCAGGGCTTTGTGTATGCTAGAGGAGCACTCTGACAACAGAGCTACATGCTCAGCCCCACTATTAACTTTTGAAAAGAAACTCTTCCTGTTCATTCTTTTCTTTAAATTGAAATGGATCGCTTACTCGGGTTGTACCCTTGCATGTGTTCTCCAGAACAAAGAAAAGGCATGTCATCTCATACTGAGCAGTCCTTTGCTCTTCCTTGCCTCCTGTCTATTGCTAGTCTGTGTAGCTTCTCTTTTCTGACTTTTCCTTTTAAAATAAATAAGTAAATAAATAAATAAGTAAGTAAATAAGTAAATAAATAAATAAATAAATAAATAAATAAATAAATAAATAAGAAAGACTGGGGGTGTAGCTCAGTGGTCGAGCTCTTGCCTAGACCTTAGATTATATTCAGAGAACTACAAATGAATGAATGGTAGCTTGAGTTGGCTTTGAACTCATGGCAATCCTCTTACTTTGGCCTCTATAGTGCTAAGATTACAAGCACTTGCCATTCTTATTTAAGACAGCACTGAAACTTCTAGCACCTGCAATCATTATGCTGTTAAGAAAAAGAGAATATTCCCTAAGTACCAAGGAGTCAACAAAAACACTCCTAGAAATAATGACTGTGTTTAGCAAGGTCAAAGAATACAAAGTCAGCCTCCAAAAGCAATATTTCTATAAGTAGTCATGACTACATAGACAACAAAATTTAAATTGTGGTGCAATTAATTATTATTGTGTTTATTTATACATTTATTGCATCTAAAATCTTACCAGGATCTGTGGCTGAAAATATAAAATGGAAGAAATCAAAGAACACCTAAATTGATCCCTGTGTTCAATGAAATTTCTGTCAAACTCTCAGCAAGGTTATCTGTGGCTATAAACAAGCTTATTTTAAAATTTACAGGTAGGACTGGCAGCAGGGTAGCTCAGTGGATAGAGGTGCACCCTACCAAACCTGTCTACCTGAGTTAGCTTTCCAGAACCCATACAATGGAAGTAGTAAACCAATTCACAATTGCTGTGACTATATGCACAAGACCTGCACAATACCAAGCCAGCCCAAGTCCCTGGATGAATGGAGGAAGGGCTCATGAATTCCAGCTCTAGGTGAAGAGTTATTGCTGACTGATGACTGCTAGGAGAGAAGGGGTCAGTAATAGTCAGGACTGTGGCCTCTGAAAGACTACCCATGCTCCAGCAGATGGTACTTCATCCAGGCACACGCTAGCAGCATGAGGTAGACTTCATGGGCCTTAATAGAAGATCACATGAGACTGTAAGGGAAAGGTTGTGGTCAAGAATAGAGGTTGAATTGGTAGGAAGGGAACACATAAGAGAAACTCTCAAACAATAAAACAACAAAACAAAAAGTGGCATAAGTGTTTAGGAGGCAGAAGCAGAAGGTTACAGCAAGGTCAAGGCCATCCTATCTACATAGCAAGACCTTGGAGGAGGCTAATATGTGAAAACTTGTTCAGTATCACAAGCAATCAAGAAAATGCAAGCTAAGACTACAATGAGATTCCATCATGCTGATCAGAATAACCAGCATATAGAATCAGCTTAGGTGTCTATCAATCAATAAATAGATAATGAAAGTGGTGTATACATACACAATAATGCTCTGATCAGTCACAAAGGATGAAATCATGTTGTCTGAAGACAAAAAATTATGGATCTGGAAATCATCACTTTTAAAATAAACTAGACCCAGAAAGAAAATAGGAAACAAAGAAGCAAAGAAACCCACATCTTCTGTTCTAATGCCCAACCTTCTATGCATGACTCCTAAAAAGGGAACACCAGATAGTGTCTTTGACTTCCTTTTATATGTAAGGTTAAATCTTCTCTTGGATTTCTGATTGCTCTAAAGTAATTAGTACTTACAGTTAAATTCTTTTGAAATACAGAGTAGGCTGGTTGGTGGTGGTGCATGCCTTTAATCCCAGCACTCAGGGGGCAGAGGCAGGTGGATCTCTTTGAGTTTGAGGCCAGCCTGGTCTACAGAGTTCCAGGATAAGGCTACGTACACAAAGAAACCCAGAAATTACCAAAAAATAAAATACAGAGTAGTAGGTGCTGTTGACAGAACTGAGTGATGACCACCTGTAACCAGCAGCCCATGCATGCTTGCTCCTTGAAGAAGGATGTGCATTCTTTTTCACATGACACACGCATAGTGTTCTCAGTCTCCTAAAAGGCCTCTCTTGTGCACACATGCAAGAGCTAGCATTGTCTTGATTCCAGTAGAGTTAAGGCAATCATGGGAAGTGTTCTCTTTTTGTGAGAAATTCCCAATTATTCTTTAAAAAAAAAATAGAAATATGTTTGATTAAATCCTATGTTGAAGATAAGTCACTAGGCACCAAGGAAAATGTCATTAAACCAGAGAAATTGCAACACTAGAAACATATGCATGAAAGTATGTATTCCTGGAAATTTGTCAAGTGCAAAATAAAACACTACCAGCATTTAAATAAGGGATGGAATGATTCCATTAAAGAAAACATTTTGAAATTTCCCATCCTATGTCTGCATAATGTGGCCTTTTTATTTCTTCTTTCTATTAATCCCTGCATTGAACCTAAGGAGTTAATTCTTCATTGCTATTTTTGGACTCTTGTCTTGTTTATATTGTATATAAAGTCACATTCCCACTACTAAAATAACACAGAAAATGTCAACTGATATCTTCAGGTTTTGTTCTTTCTTGCATGTCATTGGTAGCTGTGAAGTAGCTTGTGTCTACCCAGAAAACTTCCAGCCAGTACACAAAATGCATATAAAGTCTGCTGTGGGCTCTCTTGGTAGCATGGGTTAAGAAGAAGAGGAAGATTTGACTCCAGTGGCCACAGATGCCAGAAATGAATTGAAAAAAAATTTGTTTCGCAGACTATATAGCACATGAGTGTTAAGCTTGAAGAGAAGAATTGGGGATACTAAGACATATGATATGTTCCTGAAACTTGGAACGGATATTTAATAAGTAGAGTGAGAGAGGTGACAATTCTGAGAAAACTTACTGCAGAATGAGGAAAGAGGAGATAAGAAATATGGAAGACATAAATGGCCAGCTCTGTTCTACTAAAACTTCAAGTCAAGACATGTAAGGAGACATGTGGCTAGATCTGCAGAAGCCATGCAGTAAAAACTAGAGTGTTGGTGCTTATAGAGTCTAGACGAGGTCTGAGAAGTCACAGGAAAAGGATCAAGAGGCCATTCATTCTTCTTTCCCAGGACTGATACATATACATTACATTTTACATATAATTTAATATATATGTCACATAGTAGCAAGGAGGGACCATTTATTCATCTACCTCTGAGAGGTAAGATGGCAGATTGCTTTTCCAAGACATATTGTTTATCCAAACAGTGATACTCTCATTATAGCTTCAGGTTAGGGAATGATCTAGACAGAGAACACCACTAGGCTTCTTAATACTCCCCTATTACTCTCCAACTCCTTTCCAGCACTAGGTATTGAACCCAGGGCCTTTGTAAGCTACGCAAACACTCTACCACTGTGTGACATGCCCCAGCCTACTAATATGTTACCTGATCTCCTCTCGTCTCCACCCCACCTGTCTCTCCCTTAGAAATCAGGTAGTCCCCAGAGTCTCCAGGGGACCCTCTATAGTATTCCCTACCTGTCTCTCCCTTAGAAATCAGGTGGTCCCCAGAGTCTCCAGGGGACCCTCTATAGTATCCATACAGGCTTCCTGCTCAGAACCTCTACTTGACTTGTTTCTTTTAATGTTATAGTAGAAGTTGGTGTTTTCATAACCCTTAGGTGCACTCCTTCCTTTTCCCTCTGTGTAGTTGCTGAAGGTTGAGCATCGAACTCTTCTCCAGCTTTTCATTTCTGTCAAGGAAAGGAAATGCCATTGTAACTGAGTTTCTAGACAGCTTTATCCAAGAGCCTCCTGCCAACCTTGGCTAGGATTAAATACTGAAACTAAATTCTTTCCTAGCAATCTGCACATGTAGCTTATTCTTATGTATGCGCACCCCCTAGCTCTACCTGAGGCCCGTATACTATTGCATATCTCACTTCAGTTTTTTATTGTATGGAGTTATCAGAGTGTAAGTTTACTCTTTAGAGAAAAGGGGCATACAAGGTCATTTCAAGAGTTCAGACTATGGCTTTTTCCCCCCGACTGGGAAAGTATGCTCCAAATCATTTTAGAGCTCCCGCAGTGAGCTTGCATTTAATAATGAAGATTGTTCTCCTCCAATTAAGCAAATTCTGTGTCCTTAGTCTCAACAGCATTTCAATGGAACTTCTTGTTATTCTATGCTCTTTATATGTAAATTTTTGCTATCTCATACGTCTGATTGGCGCAAGGCCTTTGAAAATATTTTATGCTTTTCAAGATCATGTTTTTGCCAAAGAAATGAAGAAGAATATTCGTAAAATGATTTCCCTTCTTCATAGCCAATGAAATTAAAGTAAATTACAGCTATGCGAGGTAAAAACCTACATTTAATAAACATTATTGGGTTATATCAGGTAGAGCGTGGCTCTGAAAAGCTGCATTGCTATAGGAAGATGACAGATGGAACTAATTTTAGTCATTTTGTACTTTGATATTCTAACTTTTAAGTTGTAAATTGGAACATGGCTCCGTATAATTCCATCTCTATGCTGTTACTGAAAAATGGTCATCCTCATCCGCTCACACCTACATAGGTTAGAAATCTGTTCTTATTACTGATTGCGTGCATTATGCTGACCACTGATGCTTGTTTCCTGCCACTGTAGGAAATGAGCTCATGGTTTCCTTCATTCTGACAGCAGAAAGTGGAGGCAGGTTACTAAGGGACCTGTAAGATCCTGTTTTTTTTTTTTTTTTTTTTTTTTTTTTATATTTTCTTTATTTACATTTCAAATATTTTCCCCTTTCCAGGTCTCCCCTTTGGACACCCCCTATCCCATCCCCTCTCCCCCTGCCTCTATGAGGGTGCTCCCCCACCCACTCACCCACTCCTGTCTTCCTGCCTTGGCATTTCCTTACACTGGGACATCGAACACCCTCAGGCCCAAGGGCCTCTCCTCCCCCTGATGGCCAACAAGGCCCTCCTCTGCCACATAAGCGGCCGGAGCCATGGGTCCCTCCATGTGTATTCTTTGGTTGGTGGTCCAGTCCCCAGGAGCTCCAGAGGGTCTGGCCAGTTGACACTGTTGCTCCCCCCATGAGGCTGCAAACCCCCTCAGCTCCTTCAGTCCCTTCTCCAACACCTCCTTGCATTTAATAATGAAGATTGTTCTCCTCCAATTAAGCAAATTCTGTGTCCTTAGTCTCAACAGCATTTCAATGGAGCTTCTTGTTATTCTATGCTCTTTATATGTAAATTTACTGCGCACAGCCCAGTGGTTGGCTTCAAGCATCCACCTCTGTATTTGTCAGGCTCTGGCAGAGCCTCTCAGGAGTCAGCCATATCAGGTTCCTGTCAGCAAGCATTTCCCAGGATCCACAATAGTGTATGCGTTCTGTGACTGTACATGGGATGGATCCCCAGGTGGGGCAGTCTCTGGATGTCCTTTCCTTCAGTCTCTGCTCCACTCATTGTCTCCATATTTCCTTCTGTGGGTATTTTGTTCCCCCTTCTAAGAAGCACTGAAGCACCCACACTTTGGTCTTCCTTCTTGGGCTTCATATGGTCTGTGAATTGAATCTTGGGTATTCTTAACTTTGGGGCTAATATCCACTTATCAGTGAGTGCATGCCATGTGTGTTCTTTTGTGACTGAGTTACCTCAGTCAGGACGATATTTTCAAGTTCCATCCATTTGCCTAAGAATTTCATGAAGTCATTGTTTTTAATAGCTGAGTAGTATTCCATTGTGTAAGTGTACCACATTTTCTGTATCCATTCTTCTGTTGAGGGACATCTGGGTTGTTTTCAGCTTCCGGCTATTATAAATATAGCTGCTATGAACATAGTGGAGCATGTGTCCTTATTACATGTTGGAGCATCTTCTGGGTATATGCCAGGAGTGGTACATCAGGGTCCTCAGGTAGTATTATGTCCAATTTTCTGAGGAACCGCCAGACTGATTTCCAGAGTAGTTGTACCAGCTTGCAATCCCACCAGCAACAGAGGAGTGTTTCTTTTTCTCCACATCCTCTCCAGCATCTGCTGTCACCTGAGTTTTTTATCTTGGCCATTCTGACTGGTGTGAGGTAGAATCTCAGGGTTGTTTTGATTTACATTTCCCTGATGACCTACAGATATTGAATATTTCTTTAGGTGACCATTTGATATTTCTCAGTTGAGAATTCTCTGTTTAGCTCTGTTTCCCATTTTTTAATAGGGTTATTTGGTTCTCTGGAGTCTAACTTCTTGGATTCTTTGTATATATTGGATATTAGCCCTCTATTGGGTATAGGATTGATGAAGATTTTTTCCCAATCTGTTGGTTATCATTTCGTCGTAGGGACAGAAGATGTTGCTTTTTTTGACCACCATTTTCTTCTCGCTTTCTCTTCCCCATTCAACCAGCCATGAGAACTTGCCCATTCTGAAAAGGGCTTTTTTGTTTGAACTTGGCTTTTCCAGCCATTGCTCTACCATTAGCCCTTTCTGACTCTGTTTGCCTCTCAGTCACAGAGTACAGCAAAAGTCCCCAGGTCGTGTGAAGGCAGGCCACCTCCCCACCACCAGCACCACCCTCTCTGTACTCTCATCTCTTTAGGATAGGATGGATTCTTCCCCTGAAATGTACTGTTGTGGTAAATTCAGATTTCAGAATATTTAGAAATGTCATCACAAAAAGGGAAAGAGGGAAATGTTAAAAATTGAAGAATCTCTTATTCAAAACTTGATTGGAACCCTGGGAACTGATTACTCAAGATGTACTAATGGAAAGTAATGGCCCGGATGCAAGTGAAATGCAGGATGAATCAAGACAGGAATGGGTTACAGGCAGGAGAGAGTCCAGTGTATTCAGAACCTTGCTAAGAAATGCAAAGGAAATGGTCCACACAAATGAAAGAAACAAGCAATAAAGAGACAGAAATAGAATTTAGCCACAAGTCAATTCTTTATTTTCCAGTGTAAGAAGGAGCAATTGATACTGAAATAGAACATCGAGTTAGAAGAAATGAAGCAAAAATAAACCCTAAAATAGAAACTATGGTTGAAATTCTAAGAGGAAAACATGAATTCATTCTATATGCAATTATTCATTGTTCATCTATCATATATGAGGTACTGCTCTGGGATCTGAAAACCTGCAGTGACCGAGGTTGTAAGGGTCTTATTCTCAAGGAGTATGTATTCTAGAGGGAGGGAAGGAGATGAGGGAAGGAGGTTAGGGAGGGAGGGAGGTGAGGGAGGGTGGGAGCTGAGGAAGGAGGGAGGAGAGGAAGGAGGGAGAGGGAGACGAATAGACAATCAAATGTTCTAAAGCACCCAAATATGCAGATAATTGAAATTGAATACACAGTGTAATAAGATGGGACGGGATAGCTACTTCAGATGGAGTAGCCAAGTTCTCTGAGGACATATCATTGAATCTGACCTGAAAGGAAACAACTTCACCGCAAACACAAAAGCGCTCCAACCAGGAAGCTTGTCCTATTTAAAGAGTATACACATGGCCAGATTCTATGATCCCAATGGTTACCTAAAAGCATCCTTTACTTCATTTGTGTCTGTCTACACCGTCTGATGGAACTTCATATAGTAAGGCACTGTATGGTTCAGCCCTGACACCCATTGTGGTAAAGTTGCTGTTAGTTAGTTACATTGGAAATGCACCTTGCAGACTGCTCTGCCCTTATTTAAAGGCTGGAGACAGAGCAAAGCCTCATTCATGCACATGTGTTTTCAATTGTTTTCTCTCCTGTGTTCTGGGGAAGCCTGATTCTTCTGCTTCCTCACACAGCCACATGGGGCCAGCATGAGAGCTGCTACTCTGGAGTCCCTGGTGGCACCATAGTGACACAATGGAGACAGAAAAGGACAGTGAGCGTTGAACAGGGGGATAGTATGATCATTATCCTCTGCAATGTGGCACAATGAACATCTATTTATCATCATGTAGAAAAGCCTTGAAATTATTTTTGAATATAGATAAGCAACTTACAGAATAAATATAACCAATTTTCACTCTAAAGTGCATGCTTTCTAGAGCAAGAGAGAGTGCCGGTAGGTTACTTAGCAAACACCCTGTGTTTCTTTAGTTCTCTGCACCGTGCAGCGTCAGAAAAGCTGAGAGCCACTTGGAATAGGCAGCTGTGCCTCTGATGTAAGCTGTATTCATTTTGTTCTTCCCACTCAGTCAGAACAAAGGCTGTCTGAAAGCCTCTGCTGTAAGGACTGTCCCAACAGATGATGTGTCAGAGCACACAAGGCATAGGAAACATGCCTCTTCCGTCAAGGAAATGACAGGGCAGGGATACAATATGAGCTCTGGGAAAGATGGTTTGGTTTGATTCCTGCACAGAAGTGCCTACACAGGTAATATTGACTTGCTGGTCCCTGGAGGCTGGATTAAGAACCTGAGAGGAAACTGTGTCAGTGGCAGTATCCCCTCTGACTGTTACTGGGTGGCTAAAGAAAAGAGGAAAGGCAAGAATGGAAGACAAAGGATGGGGAAAGGGGTAATATATGAAAATTCATATATCTTCAGATAAGAACTTTAGTACTAAGAGAAGAAAAGAGATCTCTAGAGTGAGTGTGACCAAAAGAGCCCACCCAGACTTCTAGCCAATGCCTGGAAGTTATGAGGCTGGAGGATCTGTGGCTTTCCTGAGATGCCTCATACCTAATGTGACCTTCTTCCTCCTGAGAGACTAACCATTTTTAATGAATGTGAGAATATTCAGCCTTCCTTTCTATGGTTGATTTCTCTTGCTTTCCCCTCAAACATCCCTCTTATGTTATCTATAAACAGGCTAAAAATACATGTGAATTCCCAAGGAGCTGAAAGCAAAACTCTCTGCAAGACCGTAAGGAAAGTGACTGAAAGTTTAGTGCCCTAGTTCTAACCAGTGATGCAGCTATGTGAGCATGGTTTCAAGGCACTCTGCAGGTTCTCTCATCCTCATTCTTAACCCCTCCCCCAAGCAAATATTTGTTCACTGAGGCCTGAAATTGATTTTCAGGGGACAGGACTTTTCATTTCATAATAGGAAATGATTTTGGATGCACAGTCACTCTCTTAGGCAAAGCAATATGGTTTTGAAGTCGCCATTTGGAAGCATGCTGGTCCCTTTCCTAAGAGCAGGACAGGGATCCCAACCAGGTATTATATAACAAGTCTCCCATTCCAACACCAGGCCAGCGAAGGGGCGAAGCTGGGGGTAAAGACCTCAAATGGGTTACTGACTTGGTGTGTAGGGCACTGTCTTTTCTGCTAAGTCCTTCATGCAGCTCAAAACAACCTCTATAAACTGACCCTGATAACTTCTCCATTCTCACAGACCATCAGCAATACCCCATACTTTCCCCTGTACCCAACTCTGGCACACACAAAGGATCCTGAACCACTTTGTGGAACCTCCTCAGACATCTTTCCTGTGTACCCTTCTGCCGGGGATAATACAGTTCATTCCATCCAACTCGACACTTATCCCTTCTCCATGGCCCATCCATGAACTTTATTTGGGACCCTCATTTAGATGTGACTTCCTGCAGAAATCTGCTCCTGACACCCTAGGTCTGGGCTGGTTCCTGTGCCAAAGCATTCCCTTGGTGCCGAAGATGGCACATACATAAAGGTTGTCATTTATTTACTGTATTCTTGTCTGTTGTTCTTTGTGGTCTTTGGTGGTCTTGAGTATATCCCCAGCATCTAACATAGAACTTGGAGCAAAGATTCAAGTAATGTTTATTGAATATGTAGATGAATTTCTTGCTTTCTCCATCTTATGTCAACAGAAAGGGAATGTAATTAGAGAGGAAAACAAAACAGAAATGTTGACCTAAACTTATGGATATTTCCCTTCCTAGTTAAAAGTTTTTCATCAATATATTAATATTGAAATATAATTAGAAAAATATATTAGAAAAAAATGAATCCATATTAGCTTGTCAGGGTGGGATAATTGCTTTATGAAATAAAGCTATATCTCAATAGATGAGAACAATAAGTTCATCCATTTATGGTATAGTCCAATGATGTCAGAGTTAGGGTGGAACATTCATCCAGCTTTTAGAAAGCATGAGAATTCTATAGGAAGATGTGTAGGAAGGAGTCTGAAGAGGACATTGACCATAACTGTCACATGGCCCTTTCCAATTGTAGGAGAAAAAAGTAGAGGCTAGAAAGCACATAACATCTTCCATAATTCTAAAAAACAGACAAGGTGACCTAAGAAGACCAAAAAGGTTAAAGAATTTCTCCAAACTGACAAACAATTCAGATTGAATTTCGTAGAAATAAAAGAACAGAGGAAACAAAGTAGTTTTTTTATAAAAGGAACAAAAAGAAACAAAAAGAATTCAAAGGATAGAGAAATTCTTTAAAAAGAAAGAAAGAAGTCAAATCCAAAAACACTTCAAACTCAGGCAACAAATTCAAACCATAGAAAGGGTTTCTATAACTGTTAGAGTTAGTATTTGAAACTGCACTTAGAGTTGGGCTACCACCACTCCCAGCAGAAGCTACAAGTGTCCATCTTTGGAAGCAAAGCAGAGTAGAGTGAAATAATGCTAGGCCTGCACAAAGATAGCAATGAGACAAAAAGAAAGTGAATTCAGGATTACAGTCAGCACCAAGTTAAGCTTCTTAGCTTTTCTCTTGAAAGCAGGGATTTCAAGCAGGAAACACAGCAGGAGTAACATCTGACAGTGATCCCAGGAAGTGTAACCTTGGGACTGAGAAGTCTTGCACCATGAGAAGAGTTGCAAAGGCATATTGTCCACCCACACACCCTGCCTGTTCTCCATGGTTGCTCAGACACTGCTGGTAGAAGAGTAGAGAGACTCAAGAACACTATCTGCACAGATATCCAGGAAGGACCAAGTTTTCAAGAAAACTCAACATTGCTAAAGGAAGATACCAAATGTAATAAATAACCAAAATTGAAAGAAGAGCTATCATGATGATGAAAGTTTAAGATTTGATAATCATCATATACAAAGATATTCATGAGTCTGACATATTCCTAAAACAATAATTATCTGTACCAAGTTGGTAACAGCATGAGGCAGGATCTCTTACTAAGCCTGGACCTTAGTGATTGGGCTAGCCTCAATCACCAACTTGCTGGAATCTCCCTTCTCCATCACCCCAGGACTAGGATTACAGTCACCACACTCACCCAGCTTTACATGGGTTCTGGAGTGATCCAAACTCCAGTCCTCACACTTGAAGGGCAAGTACTTTACCCTCTGAGCTCTAGATCCAGAAATATTTTAATTAAAACTATTGCGCTATCTCAATTAATCACCTGATAGGTTATAGAAACAAAGAGAAAGGGGTGACTGTAACATGAAAAGTCACTGCTCACCATTTTAGCCGTATTAACCTCATGAACAGTGGATCAAAGGACACATGCATTTTCCAGTGTGATGAATCAAGGACCCAGTATCACTTGTGCAATATTCTTGCTGAAAATGCTTACTATGCACCTAGACATGGGGGATCATCAGAAAGATCCGGATGAAATGAAAAGCATTCTATAAAATGACTCCTGTGGCCTCGATTCAAAAATATGCATGAGATATAAACAAAAAGAAGTTACATTAGATAAAAGAGATGCGGGAAACATGAAATTAAATGCTGTATGTAGTCTCTAAATTAGACTCCTCAATTTAAAAATAAAGCTAAAGAGGACATCATTGGAACCATTGAACAAGTCTGAATGCAGACTAGATATTAAACAATAATATTGTATGTATCCAGGTGTATTGAGTTGTATTCAACCAAAGTTTTGCAATTATTTGGTATGATCATTGTTTGGGGGTAATGTAATAAAACATCCTTATTCTTTCTTCCTGTCTACTTTTGTATGTTTGGTGTGTGTCTGTTCTATGCATGTATGTTTACAGGCATAGTGTGTATGCCTGTCCATTCAGATGCTGGCGAAGGCTGTTGAGTACCTTCCTTTATCACCATCTGCCTTATTCACTCGACACACTATCTCTCACTGAACCCAAGTTCACTGTTTAGGGTAGGCTGGCCAAGCTGGGAGCTTCTAGGATCTGTCTACCTGTTCTTCCCAGTGCTGGGGCTATAGGCATAGTCAGCGTGTTACTGCTTACCCATTGAGCCATTGTCCATCCATAGCATCCTTATTCATTAAGGAATACATACTCAAGTATTTATGACTATGGATTAGTAAGGCCTGCAATTTACACTTAAATGGTTTGTAACAAATATATGTAAAATTCATATATAATTTTAGAAGCCCTCTTCTAGGTAATTTTTCAAAATAAAGGGTAAATCCTAATCAAGTGTCAAAAAAAGATAACATAAAAAGGGATTCACGCAGAGACATATTTAACAGACATTTTAGGATTCAAAAGTTTAAAGATTATACCCTACAACTTTTCAGAGATCCATAAATAGAGCATGTACAAAAGCCATCGCTAGCTATAAATAGAAGTTGAAAGAACAATGCCATCTGAGTTCTCAGAGAAACTTCATTTGAACATAGATCTCTGTGTGTAGCCAGTAAGATTCAGCGCAAGCACAGTGGGAGAGGGAGAGGGAAAGGACGCATATTTTGAGGCACATAAAGGCTAAGAACCTTTGTTCCATGAATCTCTGAAACCAAAGGTACATTCCACACATGTCTTCACGTTGTGTAGCCTTCAAAGTTTAAAAAGTAGAGGGCTCTTCCCAGAAGTGCCCCTTGGCCCTCTCCAGAATCACCCAGATCAAGGTCATGGATGAAGTCTGCCCAGAGGTGGGTGGCAACTGGACAACTGTACTTGTACCTGAAGGCAAATGCAAATGGCTTTAAGAGGTCATTGCCTTCCTACTGTGACATGATAACCTGCTAAATTATGTGCTGAATTAATTTCCACCCAACAGCACTCCATAAAATTGGAAAAGTGATTCCTCAGGCAAGCTGCATCCCCCAGGATTGCTGTGCACCAAGCACACTGCCAAGAATCACACCTTTCCTGTCAGACAACTTGTGTTTATGCTCTGGCTCACTTCCCCCAGGGTCCCTTGCTGCTGTACTTTGAGGAAGGGTGCACAGTTTCCACTTCATGATGTGTCCATTTCTCCTTGTATTGCTAACTTAGGGGACAGAAGACAAAGAGCTGTTACCAGTTCCTACAGGTCAGTTAGATTTTTCCCATGAGTAGACAGTCTTTTCATAAGTTGACGAGTTTGTTTGATTGTTACCAGCATTGTTAAGACTGAGCTAAGTGCAATGAACGAAGTGCCTATGTCATAAATGCTTAATGATAGACACTAGTTGCAATTTCTCTAGAATTATGTCTACATACTAAAAATCAAGTTAAGTAAAAGAGTATAAAACACAAGATCTACCTTTTCTCCAAACTGCATGATGCTAAGCAACAGCTTTGCAGTTATTTGTATAGTGTTTGCTATTGTCTGCTGGTGGCTCGTGCCTGTGATCTTAGCACTTAGCAAACTGAAACAGGAGGTCTACCATGACTTTGAGGCCAGCCTAGGCTACATACATCCAGGACTATATAACAAGATCTTGTCTAAAAGAGAAGGAAAGAAGGAGGAAGAAAAGAGAGAGGAGATCAGAAGGACAGAAAGGAGGAGGAAGAAGAGGAGGAAGAGAAAACCAGTCTTTCTCACACACACATTTATGCACACACACACATGCAAATACACAGGCACATTGCACATACACACAAAGACATATGCATACACACATACACACATACACACACACACACATACTCACAGTGTCAAGCCTAGTGTTTGGCATTTAGCTGATACTCAAGAAATATTTGTATGGGAACATGACTGAAGAAACAAAGAAACAAATAACAAAGCTAGAGAAGGTGAAAGCCTAGTTCTCTGACCTTGTGGGTCATCTCCACAATAATACTCCCTCTGTGGCTATAAATATTTTCAAGGTAAAATAGGAGATTATGACAGAGTATGTACCTAGACCAAGGACCATGATCCTCCATCTAATTTCATGTCACATTATGGTTGAACCAATGTTTAGTATTGTTAGGGGGTTTATTTATTTGAGGCTAGTCACACAAGCACAAGTCTTAGTCAAGGCTAGGCAGCCCTTTGCCCTAAACAAGCACTCAGGACGAGGCCTTTCACATGGCCTTTCAGCTGATAAGTCCTTGGCACTTCAACACAGGGCTGCTGCATCACAGGGCTGGGTTTTCTTCACATAGGCTGCTATGTTAAAGGAGATTGAAGAGCAAGGATATGAAGGCAGGTCCATGCTCCCCGGCAGCCTGAGAAAGTCAGTGTCCAGGATCAGAGAGAACAGCAGGAGGCTCCCACTCTCCCTGCTGAGTGTCACCTGCTTCTGACCCTGACACTCACTCCTGGCTCTAAGAACAAAACCCAGCTTTACATTCACAAGCTAAATCCCTGCTCCCAAGAGGGTGATCTAAGTTCCTCATGCCAGGTTACAAATCTTTATCAAAACTCTTTATCAAAGCTAGGGCCCTTAACTTCGTTTTGACCTTTAGGTGGTATTGACCTCAGCTATCATTCCAGAATGTCGTAGGAGCACACTATATGTACACAGGCATACACACGTGCCAGTGCACACACATACACACACACACACACACACACACACATACACACACACACGCACGCACACACACACACACACACAGTTGCTTCATACCACAGAGAGCCATTCGGCTTAGTGGGACATTTGACTCAAAGCATACCAGTCTTTATAATGACATCCTGAGTAGAGAAATTCCATTGCTGATTTCTTATCCCATTCTCCTTAGGAAAAGAAGCTAGTGGGGGAGCAAAGAGTTTGGACAGCAAAACTGAGGAGAATGATGAAGCGCCTGCCCTGGAGGACTCTTTGTCATCCCCTCTAGATAGCCAGCAACAGTCCTGGCAGGTTGCCACAGATATCGAAAACACCGAAAGGTAAGTAGGAGGTCCCCTGAATGGATGCTGACCTTCCTCTAGTCCATATTCTTGGGGTTCTCTATTTCAGGTTCAGGAGAAAGGGGCCTCTTTATGGTATGACAGAGCAGGTAGCCTGGCAGGAACTTGGAGTCTACCTAATCTGCAGAGGAAAACCTGGGGAGAGAGCAAGGTGTCAGTTGGGTCTCTATCACTATGACAAATTGATGAGGAAAGAACTCAAAGGTGAACAATTTGTTTGGGCTCCTGGTTTGGGGGGATGTAGACCATGAGCAGCTGGCTCCATTGCCTTTAAGCCTGAGATGATAACGGGAGCCCAAAACAGAGACACTGCTCACCTCCTGACAACCAGGAAGCTAAGCAAAAGCAGAAACAAACGGGTGGAGGCAAGATGTGTCCTTCAAAGGCATCCCCCAGTGGCATATGGCCACCTCTTCCTTCTGCTTCTTCTGCATCCATGTCATGACAGTCCATCAGCCTCACACCCTTGGCCTCCATTCTGAACATTCCGAGGGTCCTTCTACCCCTTCCTCCAACTGTGCCCCACTTCCTAGTTTTCCCTGCCTCCCAAGAATGCCATCAAATAATTGATCTACCAATGCACTAACCTACCAATTAGGTCAGAGACCTCATGGTCTGACCACCTCTTAACAGTGCCTCCTGCTGGGACCAAGCCCTCAACACAAACTTTTGGGACCATTTTATGCTCAAGCCACATAAGAAGTCTACACCATATAGCAGACAGTAGCAGGGTCTACAGCACTTTCAGGCTCCTAGACTTCTGCCTATCTCCCTCATCCAAAGTGTCACATCTCCATGAAAAATGAGAATAAGCCAGGAAAGGTAGTGCACCTCTGTAATCCCGGTATTTGGAAGGCCCTATCTCAAAATGAAAAGGAAATAAACAGGAAACAGAGCACTTTAGAAAAGGGCAGTGTTATTATCATTACCATCTCCATTCACCCACTGGCCAGTTCCTAAATCACCCTTTTGTTTAAGGGAAAAGAACCTAAATTATCCAGATACTTCCAGGAGATTCTTACATGTGACATATTTGGAGTTCCCTGCTTAGCATTTTGACTAATTCACAGATTTTTCACAGCACCTGGTCTTCTTCCTCTCCTGTAATATAGCTGATGACATCTTACTAGTCAGAATGAGTTCATGCACTGACCTCCTCGGCTTACTGCTAGAGAGAGACTTCCTTCGGGACAGAAAAAAAAATCTACAATTATTTTATTTTATTGGGGAAAAGAAAGCACTAATAATACAAGAACAAGGACCTATCCCATCAACATGGGGAGTACACTGCTCTGTGGAGCTAAAGGATGAGGCCCACATGTAGCCTTCACACCAATGCCTGTGCCCTTTGCTATGAATGTCCTCAGAGCTGGCACGAAGCAGCTGAATGAACCTGGGGTAATCCTACTCTCTGTTTTCTCTGTGTATGGGGTTGAGTCACTGACATGATAATGAACATTTTATTTTTTATTTTTAGAAATGGAAAACACAATGCCGTTTATAGCCATCATGGCTCGACTTTCAGGTTGTAAAATAATTCTAAAGTTAATTACCAAATTTCCGTGTTTATAGGAAATTGGAGCATCCGTGGTAATTGTGTGCTATTAATATGGCTTGCATAAGCTCCGATATCCAATAATTCAAACAATAAAGTTTGTTTGTCTCTGTTTTATAGAAGTATTAACAAATGATTAAAGATTTATGTATCTTAATTTATAAAATAAAAGATTGTTTTGCTCCCGGAGAAAGGGAGTAATCTGTCAGAATGTCATGGTCAGGACAGAAGCCATCTGCAAAACTATTTCCTTCTCATACACCTCGGACAGCAGTTAGACCCACACCTCATGCTTTAAGATATCAATCAAACATGGCAATAGTTATAGAGTAGGATAGCCTGCCATGTTGGCAACATTGCTGCCCAGAGTTTAGTCAAAGAGAGAAACGGGCAGCGAGAGATGCAGGCAGGGATGACCTTCTTTCAGATTCTCATTCTCTCTGCTCAGTACTCAGTGCACCTTAAACTGGGCTGCCATTTAACTCCTTAGTGGAACTCTTTTAAAATCACTCGTGGTTGACTGATCCAGAAGCCACCCCAACAGGTTCTCTTCTTGGATACAGAGGGAGCATAGGTGATCACCAGTGCAAGGTGATAAGGAAGCATCATGCCAGTGGTACAAGCTCAGTGCTTCCCCTCCCATCCAACTTGGCTGGAGATCTTACATGGAGGCATTATGGAGGGTGGCCACACCTCCCTGTGCCACCTCTTCCTTCTGCTTCATCTGCACACCATGCCAGCGACACTCCGTCAGCCTCACACCCTTGAACTCCATTCTGAATGTTTCAAGGATCCCTCTACCCACTCATTAGGCTGCCCTCCATCCCTTTTCCGGTCAGCAGGGCCTGAGACCTGAACGTCCGTTTGTATCTTAACCTTGAGCGAGGGTTGGCTTAGGTCTGTGCCTCTCCCAACAGTGCTATTCCAACACTTTGCAGCCGGACACTGTTGCTTCGTGAGAAGATCAAAGATGTCAAATCTGAGATTACATGGTGGTTCTTTCCTCAACTTAAAACAAGAGCAGTAGATATAAAACCTTTAATTTGGGGATTTTCCTTTTTTATCTTTTTGTTTTGAGACAGGCTCTCACTAAGTTGCTCAGGCTGGCCTTCACTCACTCTGTAGCCCAGGCAGGCCTGGACTTCTGATCCTCCTGCCTCTGCCTCATGAGTAGCTGTAAGCATAGTCTTGTGCCATCAACTTTACTTCAATGTTAGAATTTTCTTCCCCCACAAACATTTTTTAAGGAAATGTGTTTATCTATCTACTCATTTATGTGCACTCAAGTGTGTGTGTGTGTACACAAGTGTGTGTGTGTACACAAGCGTGTGCTACACTGCACATGTGTAGGCCGAAAGGCAAATTTGGGGAGTTTATTTTTTCCTTCTAGCATGTGGGTCCTGGAAATTGACTTCAAGTCATCGATAGCCCCCATGGCCTCTCTTCCAACATCTCTACTATGAAGAGCTCGTCTCTGGAGATCTCAGAGTGTGTCCTTGTCAAGCCTGGTGGGACAAGTCCATCTCAGCACTCAGGAGGCTGAAGTAGGAAAGAGAAAAACTCAAGGCCATCCTCTGAGACCTGTTCTCAAAGAAACAAAGCCTATGAGTGTAGTTCATTGATGGAGAATTTCCCTGGTACTCACGAGGCCCTGGGTCTGATGTCCTGGTACCATACAACAACAACAACAACAACAACAACAAGATAGCTATAACAATTTATTGCTCTGCTATCATTCAGTTCTGCTCATGGCAGACGCAAGAAATCTGTACCAGAGCACAGCCATCTGACCACAGCCCCAGTGCTGCATCCCAAATCCTGACTTTCCCCAGGAGCCCACTGTTCCAGTTGTGTGTCCTTGGTCTCTCTCTGTAGATCCATAGTACTGTCCTTATTACAAAGGTTCTCAACTGAATTCTGCCAGGTCAGCCTAAAGGCAGGGATGCTGAGGGCTACAGCCTAATCCTATCTGATATTCTTTCCTGTAAAAAGCAAAGTAAATTCAGTATGTGTCTATTAGAAAGGAGAACTGGTAAAATTCTATGAGGAATCCCACCTTTCATTCATCCCGTAGAACATACTGCTTGAGGTTTCATTTGGAAAACATACAGCTAATTTTTCTCCCTGTCAACTTTGCAGAGACATGCGAGAAATGAAAAACCTTCTTAGCAAACTCAGGGAAACGATGCCTTTACCACTGAAAAATCAAGGTGAGTCCTGGGATTTCTCTTTGAGGCAGAGCATGTTGAACTTGGAAGTTGCTTCTCAGTAAGGCAGTACAAGGGTTTCCCACAAAGAGAGGGAGCCTTGTTAGAGAGAGTGGGTGAGGCTGTAGTCTTGGTGAGTAAGTTTCCTCTGATGGAGGCAGAGATACACTCACCTAAAAGAGGATGCCCACATCCCTGCCAGACCTGTCGCGTGCTTTGGAAAGAGTCACACCAGGGATGCCTCTACAAGAGGACAAAGAACATGGCTCCCATCTGCACAAGGTTTATAGACTACGGTAGAAATATCCCTCCATTTGCATACTTAATTATATAAAAAGAATAATAGAAAAATTAATTCATATTGGGGACACATAGTGTATCTCTGTCCTGAGTACTTCACACGTATCAGCTATGTTGGTTTATATAATTACTTGTTTGTTTGTTTGTTTGTTTGTTTCTCCCATACTAGAGGTCCAAAGCTAGGGTCTTACATGTTAGCAAGCAGTCTACCACTGAGCTAAAGTTTTAGCCTCCTATTAAAATCTAATAATGATTTAGGGAGATTATATTAGAGTTTTCCTAATTTATAGAGGACTGAGATGTGGAGGTCAGTTTTTCCAAAGTCATACAGACTGTAGTAGAATGACTGGGCTATGGATTTCAACTGAGGTAGTCCATTTCCAGGGAATGCAAAAGAATCTGACAAAGACCTGTGACAGGATAGTCACCAGAATGGGGAATGGTCCTGATTTTGCTAACTATTGGGTGCCCTGCATCTGGAGCCTGGAACACAGTTAGAATACCACCTGGCCCAAACAATAAATGTTTGTTAAATCTTTGCAGGACTCTAGGACTGAAGATGTGCACACAAGTGAATAATAAGTGCTTTACATTAAGCAGACTTAGCTAGAGCAGCCATGAGTGAAGCATTAGCTTCAGAAAGTGGTACCAAGGGGATGGGAAAGGCTCTTTAGAGGCAAGAAAAAAAACCTCCTGTTTCCACCGAAGAAAGCCTGTGCAGGAGGGAGGGCAGTATACTGTCTGCCTGGGAGCAAGGGAAGCTGAGTGAAGAGGAGGGAGGAGGAGGAGGACTTGGCAGCAGAGCTGAAGTGCCTCTTGGCTCGGAGCATATCAGCAGAAGGTGGAGAGGTGGAGCAGGCGAGAACACCAGACAAAGGCTGAGACGCTGCATAAGCTGCACTGTGCCGGAGGCCTGGGTCAGAATATAAGGCAGGGGAGGAGGCAGGACAGGTAATTCCAAGCAAGCTTGTAGAGTCTGCTCACAGAGGCCAAGTCCACCCCTGATCCAGTCAGTGGGCTTCAGAGTCCTGGAGGAAAGTAGATGTATAGTAAGAGTTCTCTTACTGCACATACAAAGCTGCTGCTAGAAGCGCCTATGGGTGTAGGATGAATGACTTCAATTAAAGCTAGGCTTGAGGTCAGAGTCCGGCTCTGCCATTATCCAACCACATGACCCCGAGCAAGTGGTTTGACTTCTGGAAATTTTAGAGAGTGAGGAGACCATGTTGCATACTTCAGATGGTGGCTTGAGGATTAGAGAGGCAGTACACATCACACGCTTATCATCGACCTTACAAAGAGCAAATCAACTGAAAATTGACTTCAAAGGAGACGTGAGTTGAGTAGGATGTGGGAGAGATGAAATAAAGTTCTGAAAGGAGCCTAGAACCACTTTGCCAATGTGTTTGGAAATTGTTGTTATCATTCAGTAGCTGGTCCACGCAGACTTGCTTAGAACTCCAAAGTGGCAGCAAGTAAAACTCTTCCTGCAAAGACCATGTGTCATGTCCATGTCCAATCAGTCTTGAGGTCAGAGGATAGGTCTCTGAGACTTTAAATTTGGAGCACAAATTAGGATCCATAGGTTTGGCAGTGTCCCCTATGGACACTGCCCCGCCCTCTTACTGAAGCACTCATTCAGCTTCTCAGGAGAGTAACTTCCCAGGATGCCCAGTCTGAGTTTTGTGAATGCCACAAAAATCTGTATTTTCCGTGAACCCCCCACATCTAGTGCCAGTCCACGCAGCCATGGTAGAACTATGTGTTGACAGGGAAACAGAAATTTCATTTTAATTAAGTAATTTTCAAAATCACAGGAGGTATAATAGAACTATTTTTGTATTTTATAAATGGAAAACTTATTGGGACTTTTCAATGGATTTGTACAATAAAAGAACAGCAACAACAAGTGGTGGTACTTTTAGTGAAAACATAAAAGGGAAGAAATCACCCAACTAAATAATACAAGGTCTTAAATCATGACTCCATCTGGAAAATAAAAATACAATGATTTATTCAGATGGTGGTTCAGTCACATTCTAATAATAAAAAGAATAGTTGACGCGAAGGGCTTTTGGAAATCCAGGCGCCTCATTTTGTGGAGAAATGCAGACACTTAGCAAGGTGGCCTCCACTCACAGTGTGCTGTCAGTGTGTCAGCAGTGGCAAAGAGCTGAGAGAATCAGAGGAAGGGGGCAGACAGGCCCTGAGGGAAGGATCAACAATCTTCAGGGACATTTTTTGACAGACACATATGGCAGTGCCATTCAATTCATTTTAGAAATCATCCACATTCTTCCCTCTGACTGCGTAGACGGAGATGACCACAGAGCCGCCCCATATTGGTAGTCTGTGCGCTCTGCAGGTCTGACTTAAGGTGTGCAGGGAATGAGGTGATCCGTGGAAAATGTATTCCGGTTCTTTCACGTAGACCCTTGTTCTCAAAAGCTGATTCTAACTGGTTGAAAACCTGTTATAGAAAGCCATCTGTTTCTTTTCTGGCTTATATCCTTTCTGTTTTTATTCTATTTGCATGTGTGTTGGAAACAGAAAAGGGGAGAAAGATGTCACTCATGGTCCTGGCTTCTTGCGCTTGGCCTGCTGACCATGGGAACCCCTGCCAGATCACACTCTCCTCTTCTCCAGACTCCATTTCAGTTATTCATTTGGAACTGGTCCAGGGTTCATTTCAACACTGGATGACATCTCTCCCACTCGCTCAAGTGAACAGATGTTCACTTGAAGTTGATTTTTAGTGAGAAAGAACGCAGAGTGGCCCAGGGCAGGGATTTAGATCATCACTGAGGTGCTTACATTCTCGGCATTGTCTTCTCTGTCAGTGCCTTTCCAGCCTGAGCTTGGAGATTCTGGTACCCAGAAGGAGAGTAAGCAGCCCTTGTTCTGTGGCACCTCCATGGTGAGCTGGAGGCAATGTCCAGGTCTCCTGGCCCCAAGCCTGCTGTCCCTTACCCTGCTCCAGTGTCCCTCCTGTCCTCCATTCTGGGTCATTGACAGTGCTGCAGGGAGCTTCATTAATTATGATCAGCTTGCTGTGTCAAATGGATTACAAATGCAGCCACCTGTGGGGAGCCCACAAGGTTACTGACAAAGGCTCAAAGGAGATTGGAAAGTGAAGGGCAAGCATCTTCTAAATGTGTGCTGTTGCAAAACAAATCAACAGAAATAGATTAAGCCTGAAAGACAGTTTCACCTTTGCTGCAATTCTGACTTAATGAGGTCTGTGGGATGTGTTGGCATCTTTGCTCATTCGTGGAATCCAGGGGTTGGTAGCGCGCCTTGGAATCCATAGGAACTGAATCTGCTCTAGAATGGAATTCAGCTAGGAAGCAAGAGCTGTGTTCAGATGAGACACACTTCAGATATTATGTAATGCCAGGGAACTAGGGAGGAAGATATGACAGGTCAGATATGATTCATAAGGGAGAAAGCAGAAGCAAGGATGAATCTGGGTTCAGCCTTTCTAGCAAAATAAATAATGGTATAAGTCATTACGTTGAGAGAAGAAAGCTTCAAGATAGAACATGATTATAGTTTTAGACATGGAGGAGCCCTGGGGTAATAGTCCATGGTTAGTCTAATTGAGGGAAGACATGACCCAAGAAGATTGGAAATAGATCTGAGTATCTTTAGAGCAGCGGTCATTGGAGCCCTACACACAGCAGAGACTGCCCCTGGGAAACTTGCCAAGAGAATGCTCTGAAATGCAAACTGTAAGGCTTGAAGAGAAAGAAGACCAATTCACAAAGGGATCCCAAGAGGAAAACCAAAAGAGCATTGCAAAACTGAACCAAGATGTTTGCAAGGAAGGAACGGTTAGTTATGTGGGGCTTTGAGCCGGGTAACTCTGCACAATTCAAAGGCTTCAGCAGAAAGGTAGTCACTGATGGTGATGGTAAAAGCTGCTGACTTGGCATTTGGGACAGGAAAACCTGGCTGAGGAGGGTTATTCAGTGAGATAGAGAGCTGGGACAGCAAGGATACATATATGAAGATTTTCACACACGGTTGTTTTGAGCCATGGTAAGAAGACAGGTGGGATTAGAGGGAACTAATCTACCGGGCAATTGTGGATAGAACGGATGGAAACAGGAAGGGAGGCAGAGGCACAGAGGAGTCAGAAAATGCATAGAAATAAGTAGCTGAGGCTAATCTCAAGAAGGAGCTTGCTAGTCAACCGGGGAGGGAAGGCTGCAGGGGAAGGGAGCACATGTAAAGGCAAAGAGGCAAGCCAAGAGGCAGTGGCCTATGCGGGTCATTTTAAGCAGTTTCTGTTGGTACTGTCCACCTCTTCCTAAGTCTTTCGGTCTACCGTGACTAGACTTTTTATTTGAGCTCGACCTAGCCTGCCATTGGTGCCTCTTTGTCTGGGTTCATACTATCCCCTTCATTCAGAATGCCTCCTCCTTCAACAAACTCTCAAGTTTTTCTCATTCCTTGCAGCCAAGAATGGTCGCCAAGGCCTACATGAAGCTTTCGTGAATAGCGTCCTTTAAATGGGGGTGACGTCTCTGCCCCTTTCCTTGGGGATTCTTGTAGTGCTGTATTTGGATCTTTCTTGTGCTCTTGTAAATGCAGTCTCGCAGCTAGGCAAGAAAAGTTCTTCTAGGTCAGAGGTCATGTTCCTTTTAAACCCCATTTTGGTATTACCCTCACTACCCAGCGAGGGATGTATTAGTTACTTACCTTGTTGCTGCACCAAAACTGCCTCACCAAAACAACTGAAGGAAGGAAGTGTTTATGTTGGCTTGCAGTTCCAAGACATCAAGTCTATCATGGCAGATAAGTATAATGGCCGGGAAGGCTTTAGGGGAAGGGAGACACATGTAGAGAGGGCCAGGCCACATGTAGGTAACTTTTAAGCCTCAGCAGGAGCTGGTCAAATTGTTTCCATAGAAAAAAAAGAGCGTGGGTATGATTCTTATCTCTCTTAGTCCAGGACCTCATGGCGGACTACTGTAGATTTAGGGTAGATCTCCCACTGGAACTAATCCCATTTATAAAACCCTTCACAGCCAGAGATTTGTTTTCTTGATGATTCTATAGCCCATCTCTTAGGTGATGCTAAGTTGACAATCAAATTAAGCATCACCTAAGAGCCTTGTATTCATAGGTTCTTTGTTCATTTAGTGGTTCTCAAAGGCTGCCCTTGTGATTTGCCATCAGTACCTCTGGGAACATTTAAGAAATGCTGCTCTTCTGGTTCCACATCAGACCTACTAGTCAAGAAACTGGGGGGTCAAGTCAATAATCTGTGCATTCAAAGTGCTCAGATGATACTAATACAGCTGTCGTTTGAGAGCCACTGAATCCTCTAAAATATGTTCCCTCTCACTCTCTCTGCCTCATTATATGGGATATATATTTTATAATATATAATATATAATGATATAATAGGCATTATTTGGTTGTTATATAATATAGTATATAAGTAATATATTATATAGTACATAATTACATATACATGTATATATATTCACATATGTACATACAGATATGTGTATATAAATACTTTTTTCATATATAGAGGGAGGAATAGAAGAGTTATTTCAAAGACAACAACGGCTCCTGTCTGGCTATTTCTCTTAATTATGTCTGAGAACACAGTTTTAAACTCATATTATTGTATGAAACTTCTCAGTTTTCTGTTCCTCTCTTTTTCTCAAAATAACATCTGTATAACAAATTTTGGCAAAAGGAAACTGAGTAATGAAGCAAGAGCCTCACGTTTCCTAAGTCATCCTTGGACTGACTGACAATGACCGCTCCTGCACCACCCTCACTTTTCTTCATTTTCTTTCCCATTTTCATTTTTCAAGCTATCTTTAGTTATGGTTTTGTGAAATTGTGCACTTTGTGGGGAAAAATAATTTATAGAAGCCTTAAAAAGCTACATTCAAACATGCATTTATAGTAAAAACCAACAATTTCCTACCAACTTCATGAGACTTGCCTGGAGAATTTCAAAGGAGTCAGGGAATACTCCACTTTGCTCAGGTTCTTTCAGCAGCTCTTCAAAAATCAGAGACGGAATGTCAGTCCACACTGCAAGATGTCTTTGCTTGGAGTTGAGCTATCATCAAGCCATTCTGGACATCTTTGCTGCTTGATGAATCTTAGAACTTACCACAGCTGTTGTTATCCTGTGTTGTAGAAAGCTATTCCGGATTTGTGCAAGCATTTCCAAGCTCTTGTTTCTCCTCTACCCCAGGTGATGCTGAGACAAGCTGTGGTCTAGGCAAAGGAGAGACAAATGCACATCAATGACACCCCAGGCCAGGTGTCACCCTCAGTCCGTAACACGGCCTTTGCCTAGTGTCAGCATCTTCCCATCCATCCTAGACTATGTCTACTTGTAGGTGACAGGCATGCATGTGTGCACATGTTTAGGCAGCATAGATACTCTGCATATATGTGTATGTATGTCCTATATGAAACATGAACACTTCAAAGGATGAATGAGAAGAATTTCAATAGCATAAAAGTCTCTTCTATAGAAAGGGATTTTTTATTTACTGTAATGAGTAAACAAGAGTCATGGTGAAAATCTCATTTCTGTGTGCGACACCTCTGTGCTTTTAACATAAAAAAGATAGCAGGACATCCCTGTGATAACAGTAGGCGCAGACATACTTTCCTTTATAAATGTAGGGCAGACATTTCCTTATGTGGTGGGAGCAACACATAAGAAAGGAAAGGAGGAGATGTAGGAATTTAAATGGTAGATCTTACAAATCTGAGAGAGAGAAAGAGAGAGAGAGAGAGAGAGAGAGAGAGAGAGGTTTCTTTTTTGATTATTTACATTTCAAATGTTTCCCCTTTGGAACCCCCCTATCCCCTCCGCCCTCCCCCTGCCTCTATGAGGCACCCGCTCACCCACTCTCCCACTCTCGTCTTCCCCCCTTGACATTCCAATATACTTATATTCCAATATTCCTTTACTGGGGCCTCTAACACCCTCAGGCCCAAGGGCCTCTCCTCCCCCTGATGGCTAACAAGGCCCTCCTCTGCCACATATGTGGTCTGAACCATGGGTCCCTCCATGTGTATTCTTTGGTTGGTGGTCCAGCCTCTGGGAGCATCAGGGGGTCAGGCGAGAGCTTTCTTATCTATAAATATCTTCCTACTTTTGATGACTCTGCTTCCAAAAAGCACTGAATTGCTGGTGAACTTGAATTTCAGGAAGTGTTGTCATTATCTAACGAAATCGTGAGCTACCCTTCGGAGCCCTACCCAGTTAGATTGAGTTCACTGACCATTTGGTAGTTAAAATAAAAGTCCTAGAAATGATGAAAAACTGAGTTATGTATTTATGTATGATTCCTTTCTGTTCTAAAAATATGATTTGCCTGCAATGGCTCCTCTTAACAGTGATGCCCGTGCTCAAGTGAAGGGCATGGTATTTCCTCCAGAGTCTAAACTCTTCTGAAAGAAGTTAAATATAGAAGAAAGAGACTGTAGTCTTAGCTCTCAAAATCTAGTTGCCTGGATAACTGAGAATTATTTTTTCAAAATGGACCTGGTTTTGTCCACGCTTGAGGAATCTGAGTTTTAGAGGGGTGTTTTAGTCACTGGAGACAAGAAAAGGGACCAACCATGTTAGAGTCATTTGCTATGCCCAGCTGGACGGCTGCTTTTCTTTTGGTTTAAACATGCTTCTCAGGGTACAGCTAAATTTATCACAAATTGAAGCAGTGCCATGATCCCTGTCAGTCTGGATGGTCAGGACTCATTTGCTAATAAGGACGGCATATTGACACATAGGAGACTTTAGGAAAGATGAAGGGACTCGGGTGCCTGCATGCAACAGTTTTATAAGAGACTCTGGAAGCCAGGGTTTATTTTTGTCCCGAACATCTAGGCTCTGTAACAAAGAAAAACAAACCTCAGCTACAAGCCGTCCCCTTAATATATTGTGCCTCCCTCCCTTCATCTACGCCTTCCTCTGACTTTGGAGAATCGCCCTGCCAAGGTTCTATTTCCTTTAAAGTTGGAAGTGGGAAAGGGAAGCCCCTCAACCCCATTCTGAAAAGCCACCTGACAGACATCAATGCCAACCATCCATTTTGTCACACCAAGCCCGTGTGCTACCTCCGCCCCTGCTGTCAATTCTCAGCTCATACTCTGCCTCTAGCCTGAGATCCATGCTGGCCAGTTCTGCTCTCCCACGACCTTCCTATCGCCTTCTCTTCTAGATTGCAGTAAGTTTTAAAAACCCAACTCAGAAAAGCAAGTCAGCCCACTTCCTCTGATTATTATCACACTAAAATTTTGATCCCCAAAGTGTTGATTCAATACTTATCAATCTGACCAGAATATATACATATATACATACATACACACACACATACACACATATATGTAGAGAGGTGGGGTGGCCTTCTTGGAGGATTGCTGCCATGCTCCCATCGTGACAATAATGGACTGACCCTCTGAACCTGTAAGCCAGCCCTAATTAAATACTTTCCTTTACATAAATTGCCATGGTCATGGTATCTCTTCACAGCAGTAAAACTGTAACTAAGACAATGTGTGAGCAAATATGTATATGGAAAGACACAACAGAATATAGCTAAAACTTCTTCCTAAGACAAGAAGGAAGTTGAATGGAACCAAGAAAATTGTCCCATGTAATGGAAAGTAGTTACTAATTATCTATTTAACCCAGACACTCAGCTGCTGTCAGAGTGAACTGCTTTTAAGTTATTTCATTTCATCTTCACTTAAGGTAAGCATCATTCGCTATTAATTTTGATGTCCCGAATTTACACTTAGGGACATCAGAGTTTAGTGAGGTTGAGTGACAGATGAGGGTCATGGAAGGCTTAGAAGATAAGGCAAGCTTACTGGGAGGTGAATCGTTTCTATTAAGGTGTTTGCAACATCTTCCAACTGGAAGGCTGCCTCTGAGCAGTTCCAATTTAATTATAACCAGTGATTGTCAGCTTTGGAGGATTTTGTCCCAGGCTACATTAGAATTGATCTGGGAATGCTTTTGGTTGCACCTAGTGAGGGCCAAGGACACTGATAAAGTCCTTCAGTGAGGGGGAAGGGGGAATAGCCTCTAACAACAAAGAGTAATGAAGTCCTCCCATGCTTGGGATAGCCTCCAACAACACAGAATTATCTGGTCCAAAATTGCTGAGGTTTAATATGTGATAGACAGGATGACGGCTTTTTAAAGCCACTTCATAATGAGCAGGTTGTTTTGTCTGTAACTCACTCCGAATGCATACTCTGTCCCATCACAGATGACAGCAGCCTTCTGAATCTAACTCCCTACCCCATGGTCAGAAGACGGAAGAGGAGGTTCTTCGGGTTATGTTGTCTTGTCTCAAGCTAGGTGGTTCCCCAGGAAACTCACCACCAAGACCACCTGGAAAACACCACCGGAACCGGAAGCCCTCCGCACAGAGGCCGCCGAGAACGGTTTTGACCATGTTTTCTATGCTTCCGTATTACTTTTATCTGCCTCTCCCTGTCCTTTTACATGATTTCACACTTGAAAGCAGCTGCCATCAAGGAAAGAAAAAAGAACAGATTCAAAGAGGCACAGCCTGTTTTTAAAGGGATTTTTCTAAAGTTGACATTGTGCATGTCTGCTCTGAACCATGCTATGACAGATGCAAGAATTATGATTTTTAAATTATTTAGAGGTTTTTAAAATGTATTATACAGAAAAAATATTTCACATATAATAGTATATCTGTAACTCTTGCTGATATCATGTTAACAATATATCAGATATAAAAGTTGTCTCTAAATATAGAAATCTATTTAAAACAGCAAAACTGTTTAAGAACCCAATCTATGAGAATCATTAGAAATATTATAACCAAACACACACCACCTCATGTGTTGCTTTCTCTGCACTCATTTACATTTAGTCTTCCATTCTGTCAGAATCTCTGTGTCAACATAAAAAAATCTTAATTTATAATGCAACAGAATCATATATGAAAAATACATTTTGTAAATACACAGTAATCCTACTATCTTCGAACAATGCATATGGGCAAAACTAACTTTCTTTTAATCCAATGGTGTCTTTTTAAGCTTCTTGGAAAATGAAGTTATTCAGTTAAGAAATGGTGTAGTAACCCTATACAATTACCCTCAGCTGTAAAATGGAATATTATCACATTTTGTTTGAATCAAAACCTGAAGCATGGGTCCGCACATCAGCATAGTGTTAAATCTTATAGGGCATGCTGGAATTAGCTCAGATCATACAACTATTTAACATTTTACATTATTAATGAAAAAAGATGTTTTAGTTAAGCTTAGCTTGTCTCATTTTAAATGACTATGCAGATATGACTTTTCCAATGTGTACTCTGTGTCCTGTCTTATGCTTGGACTCTTGAGAGCAGGACACACTAAGCAATACTGTATTTTAGAAAAGAGAGCCACACGCTGTGTTGTTCTGCTCATAGCTCTGCTGCGCTATTTTTCCACAAACTTGTAGAATGCTACAAATCCTGTTTTATTTCTTCCTGTCCTTCCTTTGACCCTTTCCCCAGATAGAATTCCCCAGGAGCCTTTGCACTTTTGTTCCCTGCTCAGAAAGATCTCCAAGTCAGACCAGAGGCATAGCTGTTCAATCTTACGAGAGTCAGACTAGCTGCCTACAAGTGGCTTTAATCCCAGTCCTGGGGAGGCCCTTATTTGTACATTAATATTCTGGCCTAAACACTAAATATTTCAAAGTCTTTCACTTTATGGAAGATGGCGAGAGCATGGATAATTATTGTATTAGGTTGAATTCTATGAAATGGCTGATATTTGACTGTTTTGATCTATATTTTTAAAAAAGCAATTTCACATAGTTCAACCTGAAATCTACAAAGGTAATCATAGAGCACTTGGAGTTTTATCCTATCTTTATGTATCAAAAGTGAAAGAATTCAGGGATGGAAGAGGTCTCCAAAGTCTATCATTGCTCTGCATTTCAATTCCACTAGTTGCTGTCAGCCATATTCTTGGCACACACACACACACACACACACACACACACACACCCCACTACGCTGCACTAAGCTGGTAGCTAATGTACTGTTACTAGTATGGATTCAGTAAGAGAAGGATTTTTGACAAGTTATATGAGAAGATAACTTTTTGAATGGAATGTTCGTGAAATAATGGCAAGAATATGTTATTTAAAATACTCTTTACAAGGAACTTCTCCCAACTCTCCTGGCCTGCCATCTTGAATAGAGCGCACTCTTCTCTCCTGATTGCAGGTCATTTCAAACCAGATAAGCTTCGAGGTTATCTCATTCGTCATTTATGAGCTATTATTTCTAAATTGGCATGATCTCAGCTCCTGTCTCTGTTACCTCCCACACTCTGACTGGATTGAATGCTTAGCTTCAGCCTCGTTCCTAGAAATCCATGCAAGTGTACTAACTGGTAAACCTGAGGTGCGCAGCACGCTCTTGTGGATGCCTGACCTAATCCTCTCCTGCTTCGTTCATTTGTGCTAGCTCTCTCCTTAGTCTCAGTGTGACGACGACACCTTCTGTGCAATTGTCCTTTGTACAACTGAAGACTGTTAAAAAAAAAAAAAAAAAAATTCAGGTCTCACCTCCACGTCTGAGAAGGCCATGGTAGCTATTCATGGAGATGGGAATTTGTCTAATTACCTAGCCAGACTTCCCATATCTGAGGTAATAGAGTCAACCACCTTATGTTTTACTCAGTGCCTGGTGTGCAGCCTTTGCTCAGTTTTATAGTTCCCATAGATAAACACATTCCAAGATTTACAGATGTTCTTTCAATAGCAGGTCCTAAAGCAGCACTAGTAATCAAGGTTCTGATAACTACGTTGGCCCAGGGTTGCCCTGGGCGATTCACCACCTCCCCTTAGATATGCCAAGTGCATCCAGTAAGAGCTGCCCCTCTCTCCTGTCACCTGCCAAAGGACTTCCTCAGGTGTGGGTCAATGAGACAAAGTTCTGCTCCCTCTGCTCCCTGTGGGAAATGGTCTTTGCACTCAACAGAAGCAGCCGGCCGACCTGTAGGGGTCTGAGGAGAACACTGAGTATTCTCTCACAAGCCCACGTGTACAAACAGGAAAAAAATGACACTCTTTTGTGACACACACTCATTTTATCGCCATACTTTTTATATATTCTATTTTAGCTTTTCCTGCAAATTATAATGAATATATGTTTTTTCTTTTTTTGTGGAAAACCTGAAAAACAGCACCATGTATAAAGAAAATAAACATCATCTGATCTCTACCGCAAATGTATTGTTTAAAATCACATTTCTGGGCTCTAAATCAGTTGGGGCTGAGCTCAAAGACTCTTTTGGAAAGACACATGAGGTAACTAACCTTCAGGTCAAAGTATCACTATAAAGTCTGACCACTGATGTTTGGTGTCTAGACACAGACTCACTGTAAACTGTCCTGTGTGCCATTCATTAATGGGGTACAAAGCAAGCTGGAGAAGCAGCAGGGCCCTAATTGGTGGGGTGGGGGTGGGGGGTATTCTCAAGCTCTGCCCAATTGGTTGTGTTCCTTTCTACTCTTGTGAAACGTTAGGATGCTCAGATTTAGGCAATACTGCCACCTAGTGGAAACTGAGCTTCAGAAAGACCAAAGCAAATACACAAAGCATCTTACTTATTTCAGAAAACCTGCCAATGGGCCTGATAAACAAGGAGCCCATTACGACTTCCAGACTGTGAAAGTCTCAGGGCTGAGAGAATTAAGACTTATCGTGCAGCTTAAATCCCTTCCCCACACATCCGTGCCTAAGCAATATCTGTGTTTTCCTTTGGTTCTAGAATATCGCCACAGAAAATGCTTACCTTTCCTGTAACTACAGATAGAATAAGGAAAAGCAGTCATACTATATCGGCCTCATGGTAAATTCTCACAAGTAGCTACATCACCCACAATAGATCCAATAACACAAAATAACTGAAGACACTACATTTCAAATCTAAAAAATGTCTGGATAGTTAAGTAAGTTATGTAGGAATAACTAGTTAACCTCTCCTGGGTGCAATTTTAGGTCTACAGTTCAATCAAAATAAATTCTAGATGAAATAAGTATTCAAATTTTAAAACATATGAAAAAAACTTGTCATCAGGATTGGTGAGGATGCCGTTTTAGTGTGGGGAATCAAAGCCTTTCTAAACATAATACCAAAGGCAAGAGTGAAAAAGAAAAAAGTGAATGGGCTATACCAATCTTTAAAAGAATGTAAAACTCCTATACAGTAAACAGTAAACCAAATTAAAAAGAAAATAATATTTACAATGCATGCAAGAAAGAGATTAGACCTCTACTATGTGAAGGACCTCAGCAGATTGGGAAGTCTTGATGGTTTACAAGACCTGTACTTTTCCCATTACTGCTTGTATGATTGTCTGTCTGTCCCACTAAATTGAAAGTAAAAAAAAGCAACAGTCGCATACATTTTGCTTGACACTGTTTTTCTCAGCTCCTAACATAGTGATATATACAAACCAAACTGAAAACATACTCACTGAATGAGTAGATAGTGAGCAGATGGCATAAATAATATTTTGTGGTTCAGAGGGAAAAAAATCAAATTTTCCAGTTTAAGGTCAGGATTCAAGGTAGCAACTAAAATACACTAAAATAATCCACTGATAACATTGAACATATTTGAATAGACTAGTGGTAAAAACTTCAGATACAAACAACTCAGAAAGACATGTTGCATGTGTATAAGCTTCCGGGAACTTTGGGGAAGTTTGAAATATAAACTTCTCTTATAGTCAGCAGGAGTATACATTGATCTGGCCTTTCTGGGAAATATTTTGGCACTATGTGTTTTTCATCCGTGCCTAGTAACTTCTCATTGAAGAAATTCTCTTCTTAAAAGCTCAGCAATAGGCCAGCAAGATGGCTCGGCATGGAAAGGCCCTTCCTGCCAAGCAAGTTAGATACCTGGGTTCCCATGGTCGGAGGGAACTGTTTCCTCCTACTGGTTGGCCTCTAATGTCCACATGCACTCTGTGATACACACACACACACACACACACACACACACACACACACACACTATACAAGTAATTATATTATTTAATGATAAGCAAAAACATGAGCCAAGATGCATTTATTCATTGTTTTAAAAGTCATACAAGAAAGGACATTTTGTAAATATGTCTACATTATATGGTTAAATATGGTATAGCCTTTCAGTGGGTACTGTGCACCAACTGAGAATGCACACCGTGTGTATTTATTGACATGTGTAATTTATGTTGTTAAATAGAGAAGAGGAGGCTGGAGAATTTCTAGAGAGTCACCCTCTCACAGCATACCTACACACATGTGCGTTAAAGGCTCGGAAAGGGTGTTTGCCTACAGGACAACAGTATTTCTGTCTGGGAGGTGAGATTTGGGGCAATCGTATTTTCTTTTTGCATATCTGTGATTTCTGACTTTTTCACAATGAGCATGTAGTATCTGTATAATTTTTTCAGGGAATAAACAATGACGTTGACAACATATATTAAATGAAAAAACATGTTATAAAACAGTATGTATAGTATGAAACAATATTTGTAAAAAAGAAAATCACATATAAATATATCTATGTATGTATATATATGCATAAGAAAGCTAGAAGGCTATACACTACAATGTTAATAGCAGTTATCCATGGGTAGTGGGATTATGGGTGATTCTTTTTCTTTTTCTTTTTTTTTTTTTTTGCTTTTCTGTGTTTTCTAATTTTTCTACAATGAATATGTATTACTTGTGTAATAAAAACTAATAATAAAAGTTTTAAAAATACATAAAGGAGACATTGCAAGTCATCACTCGTCCTTCCTCTCTTTTCCCACCCTTGTTTGGCTTACTCCTGGTCAAAATAAAAGCAGTGGGATATGGAGACGGCATGCCAGGGCAACAGATGATAGGGGAGAAGTGGGGGTGAGAGGCAAGAGGGAGAGGGAGAGGGACAGGAAAAGATGAGAGAAAGAAAACCATGGGGTGAACTGAACATAGAAAGATTTAAAGTGCTTCAGAAACCCAGCTTATCTGACAACTGCAAGAAGACAAAAGGGCACAGCATTAAACAGCTTTATTGTCTAATAAAAGAATACAAGTATATAACTGAATGTGCACACATAGTACTGAAAGTGCTCACACACCTAAAGAAAGGTCTACAAATTCCAACAAGCATTGACGCCACAAAGCTTTTCAAAGGGCAGTGTTGGGTTCACTGTGCATCCCTGTCTAAATCTCAACATGTTACATTGTTCCAATATCCGTTCCCTCTTTCCCTTAGTAACAGAACACCACATTTCTGATAGTTCTTGACTATCTCACAGAAAGGCTGCCTTTTCCGGGCATTCATGGGCATAAGAATAACTCCAAAGCGGAATGTCAATCAACAGGATGCAATGAGAGGCTGTCCCTTTCTACAGAAGTAGGAGCATGCAACTCCCAAGTGATGTCCTTTACGTTGTTGGTATGAACCTCGTCTTTCATGCCTACTGGAAGAGTGTGCAGCTAAGCACTTGCCTAGATCCAGAGATTCGACCATATCGGGGTCACAGAAGTTTGTTTGTTTGTTCGTCTTTTCTTTAGGTTTTTGCAGTACTAGGCTTCGCCAGCCGAGTGCTCCACTGCTGAGCTACACCTCCAGCACTCTTTATACTTCCTCCTAAGGCGGAGTCTTCCCCAAGTGGGATTTGAAATGGCAGACTTCATGCCTCAGCCTCCTAAGCAGCTAGCAGTAGAAGCCCAAGTCTCCAGGCTCGGCCTCAGAAATTCCTTAACAGCCTTAACCACTTACTTCCGTACTATTTCCTGGGAACGTCAGTCAACTAAGTCACTCTGTCTTAAGACATTATTAATAAAGTGAACTGTGTATAGAACAACCTGCTTATTAAACATTTAGTTTCTTCAGAATAAGGAAGGGGTAATACCAAAATCACACGAAGTTCTACCACATAACAATATAATTATCTGCTTAGAAGCAAAGTTCTATTATTAGAAAACTAAATAAAACTTTGAATGATGTTGTTGAAGGCTAGAGAGGGCAGGGGAGGACTTTTATCTACTGTTTTTAAAACAATGGGGCAGAGAATGGATGCAGCTTAACAGGGTACAAACCTTGATTAGTGTTATAGTTAGCCTCAGCTATCAATTTGGAACAACTCAGAGTCACCCTGGCAGAGGGAGACCTCAACTGGGGAATTGTGTCTATTCAATTGGCCTTTGAGCATGTCTGGGAGGAAATTTATTAATTGCTAATTGATTTTGGAGGGCTCAACCTACTGTGGCAGATAGGCCTGATTTATATAAGAAAGTTAGCTAAGCAAGGTGGGAGGAGCAAGCCATACATGGTATTCTTCTGTTTTCTGCTTCAAACCCCCACCTTGCCTTCCCTGCGTGGCTCCTCTAGGGATGAACCTGTAAGTTAAGATAAACACCACTATCACCCCACCAACACGGTTTTTGGTCAGTATTTTATCACATCAACAGGAAGAAAACTAGAACATTCGGTATGCAAGAGACTCTAGGGTTAAGCCTCACATTAAAGTGGAAGAAGAGGAAGCAAGGTAAGGTCAGAGGAAGAAGGAAGTATGAGTGTAAATCGACACAGCTACTGGTTTACAGTGAAAAGGTTCAATATGACCCCTTCCTCTCACCGTATGCAAAATCCCAAGGCAGTTCCTCACTGAAAGTGAGATCAGTGATGTTCCCAGCAGGCCACACAAGGCCATCCTCACATCACAGGGTGGGGCTGTGGCTCCAACTCCTGGATCTTAGGAAAGAGAAAATGAACATGTCAGTGTGCTTTACCACAGAGGGCAGTTCAGATTCCTCATGCAATAAATAGGTCAGCAAAGAAAGGAGTCTGCTTTCTGATGGGGTGATTGACCCCAGTCTTCGTGACGAAGAGGGATGGCTACTGAACCACAGAGAGAACATAGAGGAATGTATTTGGCACCTAGGAAGCGCTTTAGATAACTATTAGCACATGCTCTCCTAGAACATCCGTGTGTAATATGACACAGTAATTCCATGTCAGTGTCTAAGGCCATCAGAAATAAATCTGTTAATATTGTCAGAGACAGCAGAGTGCCACATTGCCGTTATTTCTAATAGCCAAAACTTGTGAATAATTCCAAGACCCACCAGCAGAAGAGTACATAAGTAAACTGTGGGGGACTGAGGTAGGCGGGCCTAGAAACCCCCCTGGATCCCAAAAGCAGGCGCCTGTGGCAGGAAACTTCTGCCTGGGACACTAGGATTCCATAGACAGGCAGCTCCGGGAAACAATCCTCTCTCTCCCAGGAACGCAGAAAAGCTCATAGCAGGGGCAACGCGTCCCCAGAGCTCACTGACTCTGCCTGCTTCCTGCGGGCCACAGAGACTGACGGCCAGCAAACCTCAGCTTGGGCCACAGGGCCCCACAGCTAATCAGCGCCGGGACAAAGATTCCTCGCAGGAGATCACAAGACCCAGCAGAGGGCCAAAGACACGCCCCACAGCTCACCAGGTACTGCCCCGAACCCGCGAGACACAGGGACCGAGGTAGGCGGGCCTAGAAACCCCCCTGGATCCCAAAAGCGGGCGCCTGTGGCAGGAAACTTCTGCCTGGGACACTAACATTCCATAGACAAGCAACCCCCGGGAGAAAATTCTCTCTCCCAGGAACAAGGAAAAGCCTCTAGCAGGGGCACAACGAGCCCCAGAGCTCAAGGACTCCGCCCGCTTTC